>CM008286.1:21464889-22064889 GCA_002319775.1 Fagopyrum tataricum
TCCTCGCCTTAAGCTCGTTCTGAGTGCTCTTCCCGTATCTTTTTTTACCACGACACCTAGGTCCTGCAAAGACCCAACAAGAACGCGCAAAAACGCAAAAGCAAAAATAAAAATAAAAAGACGAAAAGACTCTTACCTCGGGTTGCCTCCCGAGAAGCGCTTGGTTTAAGGTCTCTAGCCGGACCTAACTCCTTTAAAGCATCAAGTGAGATGGATAGGTGAAAGTTTTTCCACCGGAAGTTCCGGTGTATACCTCTTCAACCTATGTCCATTCACTTTAAAAATACCGGAGTTTTCACCCCATACTTCGACAGCTCCGTGGGGGGAAATCTTCTTCACAACATAAGGTCCCGTCCATCGTGACCTTAACTTTCCTGGTAAAAGTCGGAGCCTAGAATTAAAGAGAAGAACAAGATCACCTTCTTTGAAGTTCTTTGGCAATATGTGCTTGTCATGCCACTTCTTTGTTCTTTCCTTGTAGATCTGTGCATTCTCATATGCATTCATACGGATCTCCTCCAGCTCGTTGATGTCCAGCAACCTCTTTTCTCCGGCTTCTTTTATATCAAAGTTTAGCCATTTCACGGCCCAATATGCTCTATGCTCTAACTCTACAGGCAAATGACATGATTTCCCATAAACAAGTTGATAAGGAGTAGTACCTAGGAGAGTCTTGTATGCTGTCCTATAAGCCCAGAGTGCATCATCAAGCTTCATTGCCCAATCTTTCCTTGAGCGAGACACTGTCTTCTCTAGGATCCCTTTGATTTCTCTATTCGAGATTTCCACTTGGCCACTAGTTTGGGGATGATATGGGGTTGCAACCTTGTGAGTTACCCCATACTTGGACAAAAGTGACTCAAAGTTTCTAGGTGTGAAATGCTTCCCTCCATCACTAATAATGACACGTGGTGTGCCAAATCTAGGGAAGATAGTTCGGTTGAAAAATTTAATCACAACTTTAGCGTCATTTGTGGGTGAGGCTATAGCTTCAACCCATCTAGATACATAATCAACCGCTAAAAGAATGTAAAGATTCCCGCATGAGGACGGAAAAGGTCCCATGAAGTCAACACCCCATACATCAAAAATCTCAACTTCTTGGATGTTGTTCAAGGGCATCTCATTCCTCCTAGATATGTTGCCCGTCCTTTGACATGAATCACAAGCAGTGACGAATATCTACACATCTCTGAAAAGATTAGGCCAAAAGAATCCAGATTACAATACCTTGACACTAGTCTTGTGAGCACTAGCATGTCCTCCACAGGGCAATGAATGACAATGTCGGATGACACTCTCAATCTTGTCGTCTGGGACGCATCTCCTGAGGATTCCCTCGGGTCCTCTCTTGAATAGTAGTGGTTCATTCCAATAGTAATGTCTCACATCCTTGTAGAATTTCTTCCGTTGGGAATGAGATAAACCTGGAGGAATTTCACCACAAACTAAATAATTAACAATGTCAGCAAACCAAGGTTCCTTTTCACCTGAAATTTGGAGGATATATTTCTCCATCATGTGGAGATGCTCATCCGGAAATGCATCGTCAATAGGGATGTCATCCCCTTCCATAAGTTCTGGAGGTAATCTGCTAAGATGATCAGCTACAGAGTTTTCGGACCCCTTCTTATCTCTAATCTCTAGATCAAATTCTTGAAGGAGAAGAATCCACCGGATAAGACGTGGCTTTGCATCCTTCTTGGTGAGAAGGTACCGAATCGCAGCATGATCCGTGTACACAATCACCTTAGCTCCTACAAGATAGGAACGAAACTTCTCAAATGCGTAGACGACGGCTAGGAGCTCCTTTTCAGTAGTTGCATAATTCAGCCGGGCTCCATCAAGCGTCTTGCTATCATAGTAAATAGCATGAGTAAGTCCTTCCTTCTTCTGTCCTAGCACCACTCCCACTGCGAAGTTGCTTGCATCAGACATCACCTCGAATGGAAGAGACCAATCGGGAGGTTGCATGATTGGAGCAGTGATGAGAGCTTCCTTCAACCTGTAAAAAACATCAATGCATTCCTTCGAGAAAAAAAACTGAACATCCTTGATTAGTAGGTTAGTCAAAGGTTTAGCAATTTTAGAGAAATCTTTTATAAATCTCCGGTAAAAACCGGCATGTCCTAGAAAACTTCTTACCCCTTTGACTGATGATGGTGGAGGTAGCTTCTCAATAGTCTCAATCTTGGCCTTATCAACCTCAATTCCACGGTTAGATATCAAGTGAACTAACACAATACCTTCCCTAACCATGAAATGGCATTTCTCCCAATTGAGAACAAGATTACAATCCTCACATCTTTGTAAGACTAAAGACAGGGTAGCCAAACATTCATCAAAAGAGGATCCATAAACAGAAAAATCATCCATAAAGACTTCCATGATGTTTTCAATATATTCAGAAAAATAGACATCATGCATCTTTGGAAAGTAGCAGGAGCATTACATAAACCGAAAGGCATTCTCCTATAAGCAAAGGTACCCCAAGGACAAGTAAAAGTGGTTTTCTCTTGGTCATCCGGATGGATGGGGATCTGGAAAAAACCACTATACCCATCTAGGTAGCAAAAGTAAGAGTGTTGGGCTAGCCTTTCTAACATTTGGTCAATGAAGGGTAAATGAAAGTGATCTTTCCTAGTAGCATGATTCAACTTCCTATAATCAATGCACATCCTCCATCCTGTCACAGTCCTAGTCGGGATCAACTCATTCTTTTCATTAGTTATGACAGTCATCCCACCTTTCTTAGGTACAACATGTACCGGACTAACCCACTTACTATCCGAGATGGGGAATATAATTCCCGCATCAAGCAACTTAAGGATCTCCTTTTTAACTACCTCTTTAATGTTAGGATTCAATCTCCTTTGAGGTTCTCTAGAAGGCCTATGTCCATCATCTAACAAGATCCTATGCATGCACATAGAAGGATTAATCCCTATGAGGTCATCTATAGTGTAACCTAAAACTTTTCTATGCATCTTAAGCTCTTTCAATAACTTCTCGAGTTCAAGTTCATTCAAGCTAGCACTAACAATGACGGGATAAGATGAGTTAGAACCAAGAAAGGCGTACCTTAGGTGTGTCGGAAGGGGCTTCATCTCGACCTTAGGAGGCTCCGGTTCTTCTTCAGAAATCTCGGCCAACTCTTCCCGGTGGAGATGAAGGATCTGCATTGCTAGAAGAAGCTTGAGGGTTCAAAGCACCCTCAGGATTAGAATAAGAAAAACCAGGATGATTATGATTAGGCTTGTAGTTATTTCCCTGATTATTCTTATTATAATTGTTGTTATGACCTCTTTGGTTTTGATAACCTACTTGGTAGTTACCTTTACCCATGTAATTCGCATCCTCTTCCTTGGATGCTACCTGCACTTCGGCTTGCTGAGCTTTCAAGTTAGATGCAATTAATTCTTTCAAAGATTTAAGTTCAACTTGCAAAGCATTTAACCTTGAATCATTAAGAGTGTTTTGGTTTACCTCATAGACTCCGGGTCTAGTCTTTCTCTCTTCAACTTTCCTGTGAGAATACTTTTCAATAGTCTTGGCTTGCTTTGTAATGAATTCCAAGCTTCATCCACAGTTTTTTTCCATAAAAGTACCTTCAAAAAGTGATTGCAACTTAAATTGAGTATCTTCATCAAGTCCCTTGTAATAAATCTCTAGCAATTCAATCTTAGAGATCCCATGATGAGGACATTCCAACGTAAGGTCAATGAACCTCTCCCAAGACTTATACAAACTCTCCTTATCTTTCATCACAAAAGCATTTATCTTCCCTCTAAGTTCAGTAGTCTTGTAGAGTGGGAAAAACTTAGTGAGGAATCCAGACACCATCTCCTCCCATGTGTTAATCCGCCCATATGGAATAGTTTGATACCAAGCTAAAGCTTTATCTTTAAGAGAGAAAGAAAAACCTCTTATCTTATGATTGTTACCTTCCATACGAACTGGACTTACCGCATCCATAAGAGTCTCGTAGTTGTTCATGTGTTGGTGAGGAGATTCTGTCTCTGTCCCACCAAACTAATTCTGGCGAATCATCTGTATCACCGGCGGTCGCAACTCATGCTCATGATTCGCGGGATCTCCAAAGTTAACTCCAGGACGGTTAACTCTTTGGGTAGGATCCATCCTCTGTCCAAGTGTTTGTGGAACTTCCACAAAAGGCTGGTGAATGACAGGTCTGAGAGGAGCGGGAGGTGGAGCTTGTGGAGGAGCTTCAACTCGAGGAGGAATTGGAGCTAATTGTGGTGCTGGAATTACTTGCTGCACTAGAGCTGGAGCTGCAGCTGGCCTCTGGTTCATGGCTCTGGCTATCTCTTCCATTTGAGCTCTCATTGCACCCATTTCCCTTTCTGTAGTTTGCTCTCTTTCTCTAGCAATCCGTCTCTCAGCTTCTAGTTGCTCTAAAGCATCTCTGAGTTCAGCTTCATAATCTCTTATTTCAGCCATTTTAGAAGCTTTCCGGGCTCTTAGTCTCTCTCGCAATGTCCTTTCAGGTTCGGGATCGTACGGAACTAGTTCTTTCAAACCCCGAGTTCTTTGCATACACTGTGAAGGATACCTAAAGTCCTGAAAATTACAAAAACAAAACCAGAAACGAGATCAAAAGTAAAAGAAAGACTTACACTAAAAGAAATCACAAAACAAAACAAATGACTTAGTCCCCAGCAACGGCGCCGAAAACTTTGTTCGCTATTTTCACGCCCCTGTAAACTTTTATCAAGAATGATAAAAGCTCACAGGTTAGTAAAAATACGGTATGTTTTAAATTTATAAACAAGAAATAAACACCCAATCTGTAGCGAACCCACAGTGTATGGGTCAATTACAGTTAGGATAAGTATTCCAAGGTCGAACTCAGGGACTAAATGTTTGGAATGCAGATGTGATCACAGATAGCGTAAATCAAAATAAAAGAACGAGGTTGGAAAAGAAGGGAAGAAAGATCAAAGGAGTTTTGAAGGGTTTTCTGTAAAGTTCGCAATCAAATAACAAATTTGATCGAAAACCAAGTAAAACAGACAAACGAAAGTATATCAATAAAGAAAATGCGGATTCCAAGGATTCAAGGTCATCGTTTATACGCACGGACTCAGGAAATCTCTCAAAAGATCTAAGGTTACAAACTTCAGGGAAGAACGTTTCTAAACTGATAGTCTATTACCGGGTAAGTCTCAAGACTATCTAGTTCCAAACCAACTACCTATTACCGGGTAAGTCTCAAGGTAGAGAGGTAGGAAATTCTAAACAAACCAAATTCCGAACTAAGGGAAAGGTAAACCATTACCGGGTAAGTCTCAGGTACTACCCTACTTAGGACAGAATCTAGGCACACTCAACCCAATAGAGGTTTTCACCTCTATTACCTATGGTCGAACACTCAAGTATCTAAGCGGAACATTACCGGGTAGGTCTCAATTCCGGTTTAGATTACTAGCTAGATGAATTCTAACTAGGTTTAAGAACAAGCCAACCATAGGATTTCAAAGCTACTCAAACCAAGCAATAAGCACAATTCCATCATAGTCCGGGTAATAACGAATCCCAATTCACCTTGTATCCACAAGAGTTTTAGCTAACAATCGACATTTCAAACGCAATCATCAATCCACTCAATTCAATGGAAGAAACAATCATCAATCCAAGCAATTCAATGGAAGAAGCAATTATCAATCCAATCAATTCAATCAATTCAAGAGAGAATGCATAAACAAGAATCTAAAATAGAGATTAAAGAAGAAACTCAGCTTTATTGATAGAGGATTAGCAAAACGTCAAATTCCCTAATATTCGCGATGTTTCTCCAAGCTCCAACAAGTTCAACAATGGCCAACCATGGTGTAGGGTCAAGGGAGAAGAAAAGAGGAAAAAGCTCTCCAAAGGAGCTCGAAATTTTTAATGAAACGGGAACCCCCGGAAATCATTTAGGGCTTTCCTTTTATATCCCGCAACGGACTGCCCTAAAATAAATCGGCGAACAGGAATCTCGGTCGGTGACCTAGATTTTAGAAAGTCGGGGCCGAGATTTGCTTCGTGATCCAGCGTTGACGAAATCTCGGTCAGAAATCTTGGTCAAATGTGAAAAATCTCGGCCAAGATGGAACAAATCTCGGCCGAGATCGGGACCGAGATGGGACCGAGATTCTTCGACAAAAACTTATGATATGGGATCTCGGTCGAGCTGGCTCGGAACTCGGCCGAGATTTCTCGGATCTCGGCCGAGATATCTTGGATCTCGGCCGAGATATCTCGGATCTCGGCCGAGATCATGTGGATCTCGACCGAGATTGCTCCAATCTCGTGCGTTTCATCTTGGCTCGTCTTTTCCTCCTTTCCCGTGCCTGCGTGATCGCTCCTAAGCATCCATCCCGAGGCCTGATCCTCAAATGCATCGTTTTAGCTCCGAAACACGCCAAAATACCTACAAAGACACCAAAAGTGTGTGTAGACATCTATACTCGCAAAGTTGCATTAAACAAGTATAAAGAACACAACTTAAGGCTAAAACATGCATGCGGGAAAAGGGAAAACTAACTATATGCTCTACTAAACTAGGTCGATAATTCATGTTATCAGAGCTTACTAACAGTTTGAGATCACCTTATGCAGTCCACAACAAGGATCTTCAGCACCAAGGGAGAAGAGAGGCAAAAGAGAGGAGAAGAGATGAGTGTGGAGGAGTGAAAGGGAAAACTAACGTGAAATGTGAGCAAAGGGAGGAGAGAGAGGGGGACAAGGCTGCAAAGTAGGTGTGGGGATCAAGGGATCAGCTGACCTCTTGTCCCTCACACGTACCGAGGGGTCGGAAATGACCCCTTGTCATTTTTAACCCGGAACAAAGGGTCGGAACGCAGAAAAAGAGGAAAAACGACGAGTCGGCTTGGGATTTTCTTAGGAATAAATCCCGGCTCTCGGCATCTCGGGATTACGGGATAACTACAAGGTGCTCTATGTCCGGAATAAAATTAATAAAATTCCGGGCGTTACATCTGAAGTACATTTTCACGCAGCGGGAATTGCATAACTACCAGCGTAGGTGGCTCGAGCTGATCAAGGACTTTGATTTAGAGATTCTGTATCATCCAAGGAAGGCGAACGTTGTCACCGACGCCCTGAGCAGGAAGACACCTTGAGAGCAAGCGATTGCGAGGCTGACAGCTCAGCATCAGTTACTGAGGGGTCTTGTCTGGTTAGAGCTGGACATCCAGTTTCCTGATGAGGATGCCCAGCTGCGTACTTTAGAGGTTATTCCAGATCCGTTGGGCGAGATCCAACAGAAGCAGGGGACCTGCCCGACATTGATGAATATCCGAGAGAGGATGTCTCGGGATGAGGCACCACAATTCCTTGTAGGAGCAGATGGAGTGTTGAGACGCCGCGGTCGCGTCTGTGTACCCGCTGATGCGGATCTACGCCAGAGGATATTACAGGAGGCTCACTGTACGCCTTATTTAGTGCACCCAGGTACGAGTAAGATGTACCAGGATTTGAGACGTTCATATTGGTGGGGAGGGCTGAAGCCCGATGTGGCCAGATTTGTGGCACAGTGTGCAACCTGTCAGCAGGTCAAGATTGAGCATTGCAGACCTGGAGGTGAACTCCATCCACTTCCTGTTCCACAGAGGAAGTGGGAGGACATCACCATGGATTTTGTGACTGGGTTGAGATCGAGCAGGAGCTTTGATTCCATCTGGGTTATAGTGGACAGACTGACGAAGACGACACGTTTTATTCCTATCCGAGAAACGTGGCCAGTGAGCATATTAGCAGAGGAGTACACTAGACAGATAGTGAGACTTCATGGTGTACCGAGGACGATCGTCTCAGACAGAGATGGACGATTTACCTCGAGATTTTGGCAGCAGATTCAGATTGCCCTGGGGACGAGTTTGCACTTTACTACTACGTTCCATCCTCAAATAGATGGTCAGTCAGAGAGGACCATTCAAACACTGGAGGATATGCTGCGAGCTTGTGTGTTGGACTGGGGACAAGTGTGGACGGATCATCTCCCACTAGTCGAGTTCTCGTACAACAACAGCTGACATGCATCTATTGGGATGACCCCTTATGAGGCACTGTATGGACAGAGATGTCGTACACCGTTATGCTGGGATGAGCCGAGCAGTGTTAGTGGCTTGACATTTGATCAGATTCAGGATGATGTTGCTCGTGTAGCACTGATTAGAGAGAGGATGTTAACTGCACAAAGCCGTCAAAAGTCTTATGCAGATAGGAGACGTAGACCCCTAGAGTTCAGAGTAGGAGCCCATGTGTGGTTGAGGGTGTCTCCAACACGAGGTGTTAGACGCTTTGGCATTAAGGGGAAGTTGAGTCCCTGATATGTCGGACCGTTCAAGATTTTGGATCGGGTTGGAAGTGCAGCATACGGGTTAGCAGAGGGTGTTCACCCTGTGTTTCACGTGTCTCAACTGAGAGAGTATATACCAGATCCGAGACATATTGTGAGTTATGATGATTTGGTGGTTGAGCCGGACCACACTTTTGTTGAGCATCTGATTGCAGTCCTAGAACGAGGTATGAGACGCCTGCGTTCGAAGGACATTCCAATGCTGAGGATACAATGGTCGAGACGAGGACCTGATGAGGCTACATGGGAGACTGAGGATAGTATTCAGAGGAACTATCCAGAGTTTTACGCCGAGATAGATGTACCTGTAGGATCGACGAGTAGATCTTAGTACTATCTTGGTAAGTGTTATGCTTATATGTTATGATGCGTTTATTTTCGTATTAGCTATGATGTGATATGTGATCTTAGTAGATCTTGCTGTGCTAGTACGATTGATGATTATAGCTGGAGATGGTTCTTTCCTCCATGCTATTGTGATGTGATTAGGTTTAGCTGGAGACAGTTATTCCTCCATGCTATTTTGGTGGATATAGTATGGCTAGAGATGTTTTTTCTCTATGCCCTTTCGTTATGAGTATGATACGGCTAGAGATGTTCTTCCTCTATGCCCTTGTGATGTGATGATGTTTTGGCTAGAGATGTTTTTCCTCTATACCCTGGATAGTATAGTGATCTATGGCTGGAGATGATGAGTTCCTCCATGCTCGTGTTTGAGGTTATAGAGAGAGTTGTACCTCGGCTTTTGAGTCTGAGTGGTTTCAGGACTTTACAAGTTTCGGGACGAAACTTGTTTTTAGGGGGGTGAGATGTAAGAGCCTTACTCTTTTGGACCGAGTTTTCCTTAGCCGAGATTTGACCTTAGCCGCCCCCGCGGGCTTGTGTGCCGCCCCAGCGGGTTCCCGCTCCCGCGGCCCAGGGAACCGCCCCCGCGGTTTCTGACGGCTGCAGCCGGTTTTGTTGACCTCTTTGACTTATGCTTTACCTTTTCTTTTCCTTCCTCCTTAAGTCTTCCTTGGCTTCTGATCAAGGGTTCATTCCCTCTTCAGACCTCTCACGTCCTCCTTGCTTCTCCCTTCTTGCTCCTTGATCTTATTCTTGGTTTCCTTAGAGTTTGGAAGAGTTTTGGTGTGGCTTTGTGTGTGGTTGATGATGATGATGGTAGAGGTTGTTGCTGAGCTTGAGAGCTAGCTGATGAGGTTGTTGATCCTCTTTGCAGCCTAGGGCCACAAGTGTGGTATGTTTTCTTCTTCTTCTCTTCTTTCTTCCTTTGATTCCTCTTCCTAGCTTAGGATTAGATGTATGTTAAGGTATATTGATGTTGGTATGTGTATGTATATGGTTGTGTGTGACTTTGGAATGAAGAAGACATGAGTTGATCACGTGAAGAGCCGAAGAGGAACCGCGGGATCACCTTCTGCACAGTCGCCGCCCCCGCGGTCCAACAAAGCCGCCCCTGCGGGTACCTTGTTACCGCACCCGCGCTTGGAAGCCGCCGCCCCTGCGGGAGCCGTGTCACAGCGCCTGTGCCGTGCCTACGCTTGCCAGCGGCCGCTGTCACCGCGCCTGCGGCCGAGCCTTGCCGTGCCTGCGGGTTGCCTGTTCCGCCCCTGCGTCTTTTCGTCACGCAGGTGTGTCTTATCCCGGGTCTACCTAGAGTTAGGTAGATCCTTTCCTTTCCTAGTATGAGCGGTTTAGTGGCATTCTAGGTACGTGTATGAGGTTAGAATGATGATGAGTACGTTATCGTTTATGCCGGTTATGCTTTGAGGTTTATGAGATAGGATACGATCCTTATGGATATGAGTTTGATATATGTTGTTATGTCTTGTTACTAGGGAGTGTTGATCTCCAGAGTTGGAGCCGATCGGGTTTGAGACTTCTGAGGTTGAGGTAAGTCCATAGGACTTACTTAGCTACCATCATTATATTGGATGTATGCATGAGTGGTGTTTGTTATATGCTTTATAGCATGCGTTATGATAATTACCGACCTATGGTATAGTGATTGCCCATTGTAGGGCCATGACAACTGTCCCTTTCATCCCTTTGGAGTCTGGGCGGTTCTCTGTGGTTGGGTCAGACTTGGTACACGGTTGACCACTCCCCATTCCCTTAGGGTACACGGGTGGGTGTGACCAGGGGCCACTTCAGCTGCCATGAGCACCCAGAGGCGAGGGTTATATTCCTCGTGTCACATATGTTCATATTGATATCTATATATATACGATTTGAGTGATTGGACTTATTAAAGATAATAAACCGGGTAAATGTGTGAAAACATGATGATGTGTTATGATTTCTGATGTGTGATTGTGCTCTTGCATCTCTATGTGTATGGTTAGCTAACGGTTTTATACCGTGTTGTAGAGCCTTTGCAGGTTAGGAGAGCTGCAGAGTGATCCAGAGTGGGTGATCCGCTGAGGGCTCCGTACACTGGGTCATTATCGGGGATATGGGACATTTTATATGTACAGTTTATGTTTACTTTTGTACTCAACGGTACTTCTGTATTACCTTTGGATATATATATATATATATATATATATATATATATATATCGGTTTGATGTTTTGTTTTAATCTATCTGTGCCTTGTTGTAAGATCCAGTGAACTTGTTGTCAGGCTAGGATCAGGATCCATTGTGAGATCCTAACCCAGTAGCACCTCGAGTCCTACGGATTCGGGGTGTTACATAGTGCTAGTGTCTCTTTCGATTTATATTTTGCATGTCTCTGTGCGTTTCTCTGATGCCTTTAAATAGCGTCGATGTGAGTTCTTCATCGGTCTATTTCTGCTTCTTTTCTCTTTCACCTCATTTCATTATGTAGCTTTACTCGTCACGTTGTTTTCTTTCTCTATCTTTATTGGTGGATTTCTTTATTTGTGTTTTTGGAGTGCAAAAGTTCGTCTTCTGTTTTGGGCCCGGAGATTTGGCCGTTGATTTCACGATCTCGTGTATCTTTTTTGTGCTTTGTAGTTCTATGTTTATTTGTGGGTTTTTTGTCTGACTTTTTTCTTGTAAAAAGTGTGAAATTTGATGTTTGGTTTCAAGCTTGGTGTTTCGTCGGTGAAGTTATTCTGAGTCGAGTTGTTGTTAAAAGTTTTTATATTTTTTTACCCTTTCGTTTTGTCTTTGTGATCTACGCGTGAGAGGCTATTCTGATCTTGCATTTATGGTACTTCCGCCTGCCAGCGTACGTTTTTTTCTTCGTATTCGTTTTCCTTCAGTTATGTAGACGGCAAATGACTTTTTTTTTCTTTTCTTTTGTTTACTTTGCTTTTTCGTTTTTAGGGTTATAGTTGGTCTAATTTTTTCCGAATGGATACATATATATATTTTTAGAATGAAGACAAATTATATATATATATATATATATATATATATATATATATATATATATATATATATATATATATATATATATATATATATTTATATAAATATATGTGTTTATTTTATGAAGATTCTGTTTTGTAAAGTTTGTGGATTTTTCTCCCTTTGTATATTGTATGTTTATCTTTTTTTTATAGGTTGTTATGTTTTTACTGCAGGTACTACACTTGTTTGTGTTTGCAAGTTCATGCTTCTGTGTTGCTCAGAGGAGGTCTTTTTTTGTTTGGCTTATTAAATTCTTCTTCCTTGCCATTCAATGATAGTTTATTAAGTACATTTGTAGATGTTTTTCTGTTTTCGATTTTGGTCTGCATGCATGTCTATATTTAGTATCTATTTTGTCCTTTTGTTGTGAGTGATATAGAAGTCATTAGTATTGTTCTTTTGCATGTTTTGTTTGTGCATTTCATTGTTATTTTATTTTTCTATTGAATGACAGTACATAATATTCAATGAAAGTACTTGTACTCCATTTTGTCTCTTTTCCTCTTTTCTCTTTGTTTGATTTGATGTGGTCATTTAATGTTTGGTTTTGCTGATTCTCCTAAGTTGGATGGATGCAGATTATCTTGTTATTTTGTATGTTTCTTTATTTATGTTTTTTTTTTGTGTGATTATTGTAGCCATTTCCTCTTAGTTGCATGCATATTGATTATGTACTTTTTTTTGCATGTTTCTTTTATGATTATTTTCTCTTTCATGGATGTAGTTTTCTTGTTGTTTTAGACTTAAGATGACAGATAGTCGGGTTTCATTGGACAAGCTCTCTCCTCGTAGTCGAGGTCACATTGTGCGTGTTAGAATAGTGGATAAACAACCAAAACAAGAAAGTTCTAGCAAGTGTAGTTATTAGAGAATGACTTTTGTAGATGAGATGGTGAGTTAGGTTTGGTTGTTTCTATTGGTTTCTGATTTTATTTATTTTTTACTTTACCTATTACTAATTTATTCGTAATTGTTTTGTCTCAGGGTAATACCATGACAACCACGTTGTTTGGGATTGACATAAGTGTGTATGAGACCATACTCCAACGGAGAAAGTGATATGATATTATCAATCTTGTTATGAAGGCAATTCCTCCTCGGTATGCTGTTTATACTAGTGAGATGCAGTCGTATTTTACAAATTCTACTCGAGTGTCTGTTGTTACGAATATAGCAAGCTCCAGCCGAGTTATTGATCCTTATACCTGCATTAACGACCTCCCTAAAGATGCAACTAAGGATGACCGGTTTGGTAAGTTGAATGTACTTTCTCTTTACGTATGTTATGCTTTTGTTTTTTTTGTTTGAAAAATTATTAATCTTGTTTTGTTATTTGTGTTGTAGATGTTATTGCAGTTATTTTATGAGTTCATCCCGAGAAGATAGTTAGCATGGGTGAAATTATGATGCATGTGAGAGAAATATCTGTCACAGATGACACTTTCTTTTTGTTTTTTATTTCTTTTTTATTTTTTTATGTGTTATTACAGTGTTTAATTCATTGAACAGCTCGAGTATCTGTTGTTTTAACAAAAGTGAACTTCTTCTAAGATATTTAATGTTATTTTAAAGATTAAAAATTCTATATGTATTTTTAAACTTAAAATCGTTTTTTTAACAAAAGTGAACTTCTCCTAAGAAATTTAATGTTATTTTAAAGATTAAAAATTTCATATGTAGTCTTATGGAGTTTGTTCAATGAATTAAACAAACTTTTAGTTTAAGTTGTTTTAAACCATATGTGGTCTTAGAGAGTTTGTTGCAGATGTGTTTTTTTTTATTTCTTTCTTATTTTTCCTATGATTAACAACCTTTTATTGTTATATTCAGAGTTATACCCATTACAGTTCCATTTCAAATCTTCAGTTTCTAATGTATGTGTTTGTTCTCTTTTGTACTGAAAATTTTCGAAAAGTGGGGATCATGTTCTTATTATATCAGCATGGAGTCGTATGATCATGGTTGAGTTTGAAAAACTCGAGTATCTGTTGGTTGAGGATCCAATGATTGAGTTTAAATGACTAAAGATCAGCAATTTCGCTGGTGAGATACACTATGTATTTACTTTCTGATTTTTGCAGTTATATTTTCTTTTGTATGATTAATGTAGTCCACCATGTTTTTTTAAATTGTTTTTGTGTGATTCTTTTTTGCTGGTTTTTTATTGATTGCTTCTATGTCTACTGAGGTCAAGGTGTATTCAACGAGTACGAGGGCTTCTGCCTTGCGTGAATGGTCTGCCTCTATTGTCTTTTATGAACTTATAACGTATAATATGCTATACTTTACCTTACATGCGCTTTTACTTTGTGTTTTCAGGTACGATGGCCATAAGGAGGAAATAGATGCTTGTGCTCTTCGAGCCATTAACAGTGAAGTCCCAGGCTACCCTACTGAAGTGACTACAGTTGTAGAAGCACTTGTTATGACAGTAAGTTCGTTTGACTTTGCTATATTATGTTGTTATGTCAATTCTTTGTACTTTTGTTTGCTCGGTAATAATCACTTACTTTTATGCAGGCTAATGAGATTATTGATCCACACTTTCTGCGATTGCGGTTTCATGTACCAGAAATGTGCTATGATGACCTTAAAATCTCTTTCGGTTGTTATATATGTGGTAAAGTTTGTGCTGACGACTCTATCCTTCACCAAGAATGTAAGAGCCTTAGTCTTTTGGACCGAGTTTGCCTTAGCCGAGATTTGGCTTTAGCCGAGATTTTACCTTAGCCGCCCCCGCGGGCTTGTGTGCTGCCCCAGCGGGTTCCCGCTCCCGCGGCCCAAGGAACTGCCCCGCGGTTTCTTGCGGCTGCAACCGGTTTTATTGACCGGTTGACTCGTGCTTTACTTTTTTCCTTACTTTCTTCTTACCTTGCTGAGCAAGGGTTTCACTTTCATTTCCCATTCTAGACCTCCTACGTCCTTCTTGCTTCTTCTTCTTTCTCCTTGATCTTGTGTGTGAGTGTTCTTGAGTTTGGAAGTGTTTTGATGGTGTGGATGATGTTGTTGATGAGCTTGAGGTGTGTTGCTGAGCTTGGAAGCCAGTGAGGTTGGTTTTTGATCTTCTTTGCAGCATAGGACCACAAGTGTGGTAAGTCTTCTTCTTCTTCCTTGTTTCCTCTTCATAACTTAGGATTAGATGCATAATGAGGTTATAATGATGATGAGTACGTTATTGTTTATGCCGGTTATGGCTTTGAGGTTTATGAGTTAGGGTATGATCCTTATGGATCCCTTGGGTCTAGGTGTGACCCCTTTGATGGATATGAGTTGATATATTGTTATGCCTTGTTATTAGGAAGTGTTGTCCTCTAGATTGGACTGGACCGTGTTTGAGATCGTGGTTGAGACTACTACTGAGGTTGAGGTAAGTCCATAGGACTTACTTAGCTACCATCTTTATATTGGATGTATGCATGAGTGGTGTTTGTTATATACTTTATAGCATGCATTATGGTTCTTTACCGACCTATGATATATTGACCGCCCATTGTAGTGGCTGTGACAACTTTCCTTTCATCCCGTAGTGGAGTCTGGGAAGTTCTATGTAGGCTAGTTAGACCTGGTATACGGGAAGGGCACTGACCACTCCTTATGTTATACAGGAAGGTGCGCTGATACCACTCCAGCTAGCTATTGCACTCAGAGGCGAGGATTATATACATTCCTCGTGTCACATATTTTCATATGCAGATCTATATACTATTTGAGTGATTGACGTTATAAAGATAATAAACCGGGTAAATGTATGAAAGCATGATGATGTGTTATGATTCCTGATGTGTGTTTGTGCTCTAGCATCTCTATATATATGTGTATGGTTAGCTAACGGTTTTATACCGTGTTGTAGATCCTTTGCAGGTTAGGAGAGCTGCAGAGTGATCAAGAGGGGTGTCCGCTGAGGGCTCCGTACACTGGGGCGATATCGTGGGATATGGGATATTTATGTTGTACGGATATATATTTTGATTTTGTACCCAGCGGTTACTCTGTATTACCTTTTGATATGTATATGTATATATATATATATATATATATATATATATATATATATATATATATATATATATATATATATATATATATATATATCAGTTTTATGTTTTGTTTTAATCTATTTGTGCCTTGTTGTAAGATTCAGTGAACTTGTTGTCAGGCTAGGGTCAGGATCCATTGTGAGATCCTAGCCCAGTAGCACCTCGAGTCCTACGGATTTGGGGTGTTACAAAGAATATCACTTTGATACTTGTACCGTGACTAGGAAGGCCGAATTAAAGTACGTCTATTAGTATCTTTTTTTTCCTATATATATATATATATATATATATATATATATATATATATATATATATGTGGTTGGTCTTTACATCAAAAGACATGAATAATATTCTGCACATGATCTATTTTCGATTCCGTTGTACGGATGGGTCTGCAACTATGACTCTTCACACTTATACAAGGAACGCAGAGAAGCTTCTGAAGGTGAAGAGTGAAGCGTTTTTTGCTATGACTTTGCCGGTAATGATAATATTTGAATTTAAATCATTTGTTTATTCAACTGGTAGTTCTTTGTGTGACCCTGACATTACATATTGTCTTTTACAGGAACGCATGACAGTGGTTGACAGAGCGCAACTCAGTTTCCGTATAGGATATGCAGACATCTTAATCACCCCGGTGAAGAGCTTGCTTGTGTCTCATAAGGTGATAAAGTGGTACCTCAAGGACGTCCTTGACTGAAGTGTCAGAAGTTACAAAAGTTAGTTACTGGGTTTTGATGTTATGATCAGTATAGCAGTCCACGTTTTGTTGATATCTGTTATGGGAGTGTTGTAATTTGAAGGTTCTGCAGTGTTGTAATTTTGTTGTCCAGGTGTTTGGTTTTCTTTTGGTTTGATGGTGTACAACAAACTGCAATCATTTAATGTATATAATATGCTGGCGTAAATATCGTTTCAGTTTTTCAGGTATCTTATACATATTCAATTAAAGATGGAGAAACTTTTAAGAACTACACTTACCGTAAAGTAACCAATCATTTCACCATGTACTTGATAATTCCGGAAATCATTACAATATATCATTTCACCGTGTAATTGATAATTCTAGAAATCATTACAGTAAATAGAATATTGTTTCCGTTACAAAAAAAATACCCTATTTAGATAAAATATTGTCCTATTTTCTGAACTTTGAAAATACAGAAATAACTATTTCGAAAGTCCACAAAAAAATATTCTCAACCTATAAATTTAATTTATGTACAATCATTTGCAAACAAAGTTAATTTTGGACTACAAGAGATAAACATACTAAATTAAAAAAAAAATTCTGCCTTCTCCAAATATTGTTGCTTTCTGATACAATATCTAAGTCTACGCAGATTTCTTTGTAGTTGCATTTATTCACTTCTTGCCTTGTGTTATGGATTTAAGTTTTTCGAACTTTTTGATTATGATAGACTAATCTCAACTTTTTTTTTTTTCTCGTTATAGGGATGCATGTTTGCTACTATATATTATGGGAAATATAGCTAATGTGCCGGAATCTTCATCTTCAACAAGAAAACGTAAACGATATAGAGTGCCCCCGACGAAAATAGCTTTAGCTATAGGAATGGAGCATGTTCCACATACTGCTATGAGATTACCTTCCTAAGTTGCATGCAATCATTGCGGAGCCTTTAAATTTGCATCGGAGACTCCCGGATTCTGTTGTCAGGATGGAACCGTTCAAATAATATCAAACGATTTGCCATGTTCGTTATTTAGATTAATGACTGAATCCGGTAGTCTCGGTGATCATTTTCGTCAATATGCTCGACTGTATAATAACTTCTTTGCATTTAGCTCGTTAGGATATGGTAATATCGATGCTAAGAACATAAACAAGATAAACGTATTTAGATTACAAGGACAACTCTATTACTTCCTTCCTAGCATTTTATCGAAAGACGATAAGCGAAAATTTTTACAACTCTATTTCTATGATGGTTTGCAGGAAAATGAACAACGAGTGCGGACATTTGCGGAACTAAATCCAGATTCGGCGGTTTGAACAACGAGTGCGGACCGGCTCAAACCTAAACCACCGGTTTGAAAACCGCCGATTCGGCGGTTTGAACCAAACCGAGCCCAACTCTACTCCACATCATCCAATATTCCATCATGACAACATACTAAAAAAAAGTACTCTAAAAAACTTAATCTAATAGAAAAGTATCTATTGTAGTTTGTAGATTGAAAAAGTAGCCAACTAGGGAGCAAGGACGACAAATAGTACGCTAAAATTTAAAAAAGTACATGTTGTATTCTAATTTTAAAAGTAAATAGTACACCACATATATATATTTTTTTGGGTTGGGTTGGACAACGTCCTAGTGTCGCTCAACCCTAAATCCGCCGTTGAACACATCTATTTTGTTGCTTGTGGTGTCGTTGACAACGGCAACACCACTGTTTTGATATTTGTGGTGTTGATGACAACACCACTTCTGGTGTTTGTGGTATTGTTAACATCGCCAACACCATTAACTACTATACATGGTGTTACCAATATTTACTATATGTGGTGTTGTTGATGTAAGAGCCGTAGTCTTTCGGGCCGAGACCGGACCTTGGCCGAGATTAGCTTTGGCCGAGGTTGGTCTTGCCGCCCCCGCGGTGAGGGGCGCCGCCCTTGCGGCTGCTTGGACCGCCCCTGCGGGTTCCGGCGGCTGCAGCCGTCTTCTTTGACCTTGTTGACCCGTGCTTTACTCTTTACTTTGCTCCTTCTTACCTTTGGCTGATCAAGGGTTTCTTCATCTTCTTCTCCACCTTCTCTCCAAGTTCCTTGCTTCCCTTGCTTCCTTGGATCTTGTTCTTGAGTTGTGGAAGAGTTTTGTGAGAGTTTTGTGTGTGTGTTACCTTGTGTGAGTGTTGGCTGAGGTTATGCTGGGCTTGAAAGCCAGCCTTGGTGTATGTTGAGCTCTCCTGCAGCCTTAGACCACAAGTGTGGTAAGGGTTCTTCTCCTCTCTTCTTTCTTTCTTGCTTTCCTTCATAGCTTAGGATTAGATGATTGCCTAGACATGTTCTGATGTTGTATGTGTATACATGTGTATGGTCTTGGCTTTGGTGAGAGTATAGACGTGATTTGATCACGTGTAGAACCGAAGAGAAGCCGCGAAGTTGCCTTCTGCACTGTCGCCGCCAAGAGCCACCGCCCCCGCGGCTACCGTGCCACAGCGCCTGCGTTGCGCCAGCGGCCGCCCACGTTCCGTGTCACCGCCCCCGCCGCCACTTTCCGCCGCGTCCGCGGACACCTGCTTTCGCCCCTGCGTCCCTTGTGACCCGCAGGTGCGTTTTGTCCCGGATCTACCTAAGGCTAGGTAGATCCTTTTCCTTCCTAGTATGAGTGTTAGTAGCCTGCTAGGTGCGAGTTGAGGTTAGAATGAGTTGAGTACGGAACTGTTATGCCGGTTACGGCCTTGAGGATTACGAGTTGGAATATGATCCGTATGGATCCCTTGGGTCTAGTGTGACCCCTTGTATGGATATGTATATGATGTATGCGTTATACCTTGTTTAGGTTGAGTTGATCTCCAAAGCGGAGCCGAGTATTCTGAGTCTGTGACTCCCGAGGTTGAGGTAAGTCCATAGGACTTACTTAGCTGCCCTCCATATATTGGATGTGTGCCTGAGTGATCGATGTTATGCTTTATAGCCCGTATGATATATTGTATTACCGACCTATGGTCTATTGACTGCCCATTGTAGGGCCATGACAACTTGTCCTTTCATCCCGCTGGGAGTCTAGAGGTTCTCTACGGGCAGGCCAGTATGGCTCAATGGGCCGGACACCTGTCCACTCCCATAAGGTACACGGGAGGTGGGACCGGATCCCCACTCCAACTGGCACTATTCCCGAGAGGCGAGGGTTATATTCCTCGTGTCACATACGTTCATATTGAGTTATTATTTATACGCTGTATGCGTCGGACTATTATTATAAGATAATAAAATGGGTAAATGTGTGACAACATGTTTATATGTTTAAGTTCTGACGTGTGCATGTGATCTAGCATCTTCCTTTGTATGTGTTTGGTTAGCTAACGGTGTAATGCCGTGTTGTAGACTTTGCAGGTTAGGACACTGCAGAGCGATCCAGACGGGACGATCTGCTGAGGACTCCGTACACTGGGGTTATACTCGTGGATGGGTATTTTAGATATGTATATATATATGATATGTTTTGTTGTACTCAGCAGTTGTATAAACCTTTTAACATGTTTATATATCAGTTTTATGTTTTGGTTTTAATCTGTGGGTGCCTTGTTGTAAGATCGGTGAAATTGTTGTCAAGCTAGGGTCAGGATCTATTGTGAGATCCTAGCCCGGTAGCACCTCGAGTCCCGCGGATTCGGGGTGTTACAAAGGTGGTATCAAAGCCTAGGTTGACAACAATGGCACTAGTAATCTGCAATAAAGTTCGAATAGATAAATAAATTGAACCCAAAAGGGGTCTGACTTTTCAAAAGGTTTTGGTTTTGAAATGAGTACAAAACGTTTTGGGATATCGTGTACGTGAGCCATCGCCCCTCTGAAGATCTCGACAGTATAGGTATATATATTTATAGATAGATACTATCTGTTGTGATGATGTGGTATATACCTATACGTACGGCATATATATTGCCATATGAGTTGGGTTTACGTCCTCTACAGATGGTTCAGACTAGAGCCTTACCTGCAGCAGGACGGGGTAGAGGCAAACCTCCGTTAGGTAGAGGACGGGGTAGGATCTCTGCTGCTGAGCTGCGTGCAGCAGAGGACGTTCAGGCAGAGGTTGCTGAGAGTGCCGCCCCTGAGATGGGGGAAGGCACAGCTGGGGGACAGGGTCCACAGCGAGTCCAGTCAGCAGACTTGGACCGTGTCTCCATGGAGGGACCAGCCTTCCGTGATTACATCCGGCGGTTTGAGGAGGCTGCCAGGGCAGGTAGACGTGCCCCGGATTTGCCAGCGCAGGAGGGGCCATCTGAGAGGTCCCACACCGTTACACAGGTGCCAGCTGTACCGGCACCTGTTGCTGAGGTCGTTCGAGTACAGGAGGAGTATAGAGGGCCTTGACCAGACAGTTGGTTGAAGGCTTTCCATCAGATGGGAGTACCCCCTTTCTTTGGGAAGGTGGGGTTGGAGGTAGAGCTGTGGATAGGACACGTAGACTCGGCTCTGGAGTCTATTAGGTGTCCAGCTGATAGACAAGTCGGGTTAGTGCAGAGCTTGTTCAGGGAGTTAGCGCAACACTGGTGGAGATCTGTACGAGGTCAGGTCACCAGTTATGAGCAGATGAGGTCTATGATCCGGGAGCATTTCTGCCCTGCCTCGCTGAGGAAGGAGAGACTGAGGGATTTTGTGGAGGCCGGGTTCGAGGATGTGCCAGTTTCTGAGGCCATCCGGAGGTTTCAGGAGGAGTTGGCACTGTTAGGACCAGCTGCACCTCTTGCTGATCAGCATGTGTATCTGTTTTCCCGACGGTTGAGGGATGCCACCCGGGCTTATATGGCGGGATTTCATTGTGAGTCCCTGATGGATTACCAGGATCGAGCCGCTGACTATGAGCGTGAGCGGGTCAGTCAGAGGAGAGCTTCTCAGACCGGGGGTCTGAGAAGAGGCAGCGTACCGAGCAGACTAGCGGTACGGCTGGAGCTGCTGGGTCAGGGCGAGGTCAGAGTCGCCAAAGTCAGCCTTCGCCTACACCGGCTACTGGTAGAGCTCGACAGTGCTATAATTATGGAGAGCAGGGACATATTAGGCCAGAGTGCCCGAGACAGCCGGTGACTTGCTTCACGTGTGGTGGGCGAGTCACATAGCAGTGTTCTGCCGTCAGGGCGGAGCTTCTTCACAGCAGGGTTCTTCACCTGCTGGTGGAGCTGGGGGTGGACAGAGGCCACCTCAGCAGCAGCAGACACAGGGACAACAGAAGGTCCCAGATCGTCAAACGACTCAGGGATCTGCTCCTGGGCCGAGCAGAGGTAGAGGTCGTGGTGGGAGCATCACTGACACCCGTGGCCCTCAGGGCCGAGTTTTTGAGTTGAGGAGTGCAGAGGAGCCGGCTGCACCTACTGCTACAAGTACCATTCTGATTTATGGCTTACCTGTTCGTGTTTTGTTTGACACGGGTGCTACGCACTCATTCATATCTGTTGCTTGTGTTGAGCGTCTGGGTCTAGACACTGTAGAGGGGATGCCCTTTATTATAGGGCTACCCAATGGGGGTAGGGTCAGAGGTACCTGTGAGATCCATGACTGTCCCATTTCTGTAGGGACCCGTGTGCTTTTAGTTGACTTCTTTGTCATGCCGCTGGGGCATGAGGAAGTCATCCTTGGTATGGATTGGATGGATAGGCATTTTGCGGTTTTAGATGTGGGTAGGAGGACTGTCACCCTCTCTACCGAGTCTGGTCAGTTAGCGGTTTTCCGAGGTTGGGACCTCGGGAAGGTAGGCATGGTTATCAGTGCTATACAGGCAGCTAGGTTGATTGCCCAGGGTTGTGAGGCCTTCTGGTGTTACGCCATGAAGGAGGGGGAGAGTCCAGCCTTAGAGGATATCCCAGTGGTTGATGAGTTTGTGGATGTGTTTGCTGAGCCGTCCAGTTTGCCACCTCAAAGGAGTGTGGACTTTGGGATTGATTTAGAGCCGGGTACAAGACCGATCTCGAAGGCCCCATACCGGATGGCGCCTGTCGAGATGTTAGAGCTGAAGAAGCAACTCGAGGAGTTGGCTCAGAAGGGCTTCATTCGCCCTAGCGTATCCCCATGGGGGCACCGGTCCTCTTCATACGGAAGAAGGACGGATCGTTGAGGCTATACATAGATTACTGAGAGCAGAATAAGGTGACCATCA
Source organism: Fagopyrum tataricum (assembly GCA_002319775.1). Lineage (NCBI taxonomy): Eukaryota > Viridiplantae > Streptophyta > Magnoliopsida > Caryophyllales > Polygonaceae > Fagopyrum > Fagopyrum tataricum. The sequence goes on from CM008286.1 coordinate 21,487,537, forward strand.
AGAATAAGTATCCGTTGCCGCACATTTATGATTTGTTGGATCAGTTACAGGGAGCTTTAGTGTTCTCCAGGATAGACCTGCGCTCAGGATATCACCAGCTGAGGGTGAGAGAGCAGGATGTGCACAGGACGGCATTTCGGACCCGTTATGGACACTACGAGTTTGTAGTGATGCCATTCGGGCTCACGAATGCCCCGGCAGTTATCATGGAGTTGATGAACAACATCTTCATCGACTTCCTGGATCAGTTTGTGGTGGTCTTTATAGATGACATCCTGGTGTACTCTCGCAGCAGAGAGGAGCATGCAGGACATTTGAGGACGGTACTACAGGTTTTGCGGGATAGAGAACTTTATGCGAAGTTCTCTAAGTGCGAGTTTTGGATTCTAGAGGTGGCATTCCTGGGTCATATTGTTTCCGCCGAGGGGATCAAGGTTAATCCGGCGAAGATTGAGGCAGTAGCGGCATGGATGACACCGACGAACGTCAAGGAGGTACGTAGCTTCCTTGGCCTAGCCGGTTATTACAGACGCTTTGTGGAGGGATTTTCCGTGATTGCCCGTCCACTGACGAGTTTGCTGAGGAAGACTACCAGATTTGTGTGGTCTGATCAGTGTATGTGGAGTTTTGAGGAGCTGAAGAGACGTTTGACGTCTGCTCCTGTTTTGGCACAGCCAGAGGGTACAGCTGACTTCGTGGTTTACAGTGATGCATCCAAGCTTGGCTTGGGATGTGTGTTGATGCAGCGGGGCAAAGTGATTGCTTATGTGTCTCGACAGCTGAAGACGTATGAGGAAAACTACCCGACTCATGATATGGAGTTGGCCGCGGTAGTTCATGCACTGAAGATCTGGAGACATTACCTCTATAGTGCTACATGCCAGATCTTCACCGACCATCAGAGTTTGAAGTATATTTTCACGCAGCGGGAGTTGAATAACCGCCAGCGTAGGTGGCTCGAGCTGATTAAGGATTTTGACTTGGAGATTTTGTATCATCCGGGGAAGGCGAACGTTGTCGCCGACGCCCTGAGTCGGAAGACGCCTCGAGAGCAAGCGATCGCGAGATTGACAGTACAGTCTCAGTTGCAGAGAGACCTGAAATGGTTAGAGTTGGACATCCAGTTTCCTGATGAGGATGCCCGACTGAGTATCTTAGAGGTTCTACCTGATCTGTTGGGGGAGATCCAATAGAAGTAAGAGACCTGCCCGATGTTGCTGAGGATACGGGAGAGGATGTCTCGAGATGAGGCACCACAGTTCCTTCTGGGGGCAGATGGAGTGTTGAGACGCCGAGGTCACGTCTGTGTACCGGCTGACGCAGATTTACGTCACAAGATTCTACAGGAGGCTCACTGTACACCTTACTCGGTACATCCAGGTACGAGTAAGATGTATCAGGATTTGAGACGTATATACTGGTGGGGTGGGCTGAAGCCCAATGTGGCCAGATTTGTGGCACAGTGTGCGACCTGCTAGCAGGTCAAGATCGAGCATTTCAGACCTGGGGGCGAGCTTCATCCACTTCCTGTTCCACAGAGGAAGTGGGAAGACGTCACCATGGATTTTGTGACCGGATTGAGATTGAGCCGGGGTTATGATGCTATATGGGTCATTGTGGACAGATTGACGAAGACGGCACGTTTTGTTCCGATTAGGGAGACGTGGCCGGTGAGCAGACTGGCTGAGGAGTACACTAGGCAGATAGTGAGACTCCATGGGGTGCCGAGGACGATCGTCTCTGACAAAGATAGGCGATTTACCTCGAGGTTTTGGCAGCAGATTCAGACTGCCCTGGGGACGAGTTTACATTTCACGACAGCGTTTCATCCTCAGACCGATGGTCAGTCAGAGAGGACCATTCAGACGCTAGAGGATATGCTGCGAGCTTGTGTGTTGGATTGGGGACAAGTGTGGACGGATCACCTCCCACTAGATGAGTTCTCATACAACAACAGCTGGCATGCATCTATTGGGATGGCCCCATATGAGGCACTGTATGGACAGAGATGTCAGACTCCGTTATGCTGGGATGAGCAGAGCAGTGTCAGCGGTATAGCCCCTGATCAGATTCAGGATGATATGGCCCGAGTAGCCCTGATTAGAGAGCGACTGCTGACGGCTCAGAGCCGTCAGAAGTCGTATGCAGACAGGAGGCGCAAACCTCTAGAGTTCCGAGTTGGAGCCCATGTGTGGCTGAGAGTGTCCCGGACACGAGGTGTGAGGAGATTCGGCATTAAGGGGAAGTTGAGCCCCCGATATGTCGGACCATTCGAGATTCTGGATCGGGTTGGGAGCGCAGCCTACAGATTGGCTTTGCCTCCGAGATTAGAGGGTGTTCACCCTGTGTTCCACGTGTCTCAGCTGAGGGAGTATATACCAGATCCGAGACACATTGTGAGTTATGATGATTTGGTGGTTGAGCCGGACCACACGTTTGCTGAGCATCCTATTGCAGTCCTAGAGCGAGGTATGAGACGCCTGCGTTCGAAGGACATTCCTATGTTGAGGATACAGTGGTCAAGACGTGGACCTGAGGAGGCTACTTGGGAGACTGAGGATAGTATCCAGAGGAACTATCTAGAGTTCTATGCTGGGATAGAGGTACCAGTGGGATCGCCGGGTAGATCTTAGTATTACCTCGGTGAGTGTTATATGCTTATGTGTTTATGTGCTTATATGCCATACTGTGTTTATTTCGTGCTAGCTGTGACGTGTGTATGATTTGTTACAGATCCTGTTGTGCTAGTACGACCGATAGGTATAGCTGCAGATGGTTCTTACCTCCATGCTATCTCGAGATATGTAGGATTGGATGGAGATATCTTTTCCATGCCCCGATGTTGGTTTGGCTAGAGACGCTTCTCTCTATGCCCGGATAAGATTGTGATCTTTTGCGGGAGATGATGTTTCTCCACGCCCGTGTTGAGGTTATAGCGTATGGTTGAGGCCAGGTATGTGTTATGATACCTCTATGATAGAGAGTGTATCCCGGTTTTGAGGTTATGTGCTTTCGAGGTTTATGCAAGTTTCGGGACGAAACTTGTTTTTAGGGGGGAGAGATGTAAGAGTCGTAGTCTTTCGGGCCGAGACCGGACCTTAGCCGAGATTAGCTTTGGCCGAGGTTGGTCTTGCCGCCCCCGCGGTGAGTGGCGCCGCCCCTGCGGCTGCTTGGACCGCCCCTGCGGGTTCCGGCGGCTGCAACCGTCTTCTTTGACCTTGTTGACCCGTGCTTTACTCTTTACTTTGCTCCTTCTTACCTTTGGCTGATCAAGGGTTTCTTCATCTTCTTCTCCAACTTCTCTCCACGTTCCTTGCTTCCCTTGCTTCCTTGGATCTTGTTCTTGAGTTGTGGAAGAGTTTTGTGAGAGTTTTGTGTGTGTGTTACCTTGTGTGAGTGTTGGCTGAGGTTATGCTGGGCTTGGAAGCCAACCTTGGTGTATGTTGAGCTCTCCTGCAGCCTTAGACCACAAGTGTGGTAAGGGTTCTTCTCCTCTCTTCTTTCTTTCTTGCTTTCCTTCATAGCTTAGGATTAGATGATTGCCTAGGCATGTTCTGATGTTGTATGTGTATACATGTGTATGGTCTTGGCTTTGGTGAGAGTATAGACGTGATTTGATCACGTGTAGAACCGAAGAGAAACCGCGAAGTTGCCTTCTACACTGTCGCCGCCCCCGCGTCCAAGAGCCACCGCCCTTGCGGCTAAGAGCCACCGCCCCGCGGCTACTGTGCCACAGCGCCTACGTTGCGCCAACGGCCACCCACGTTCCGTGTCACCGCCCCCGCGGCCACATTCCGCCGCGCCCGCGGCCACCTGCTTTCGCCCCTGCGTCCTTTGTGACCCGTAGGTGCGTTTTGTCCCGGATCTACCTAAAGCTAGGTAGATCATTTTCCTTCCTAGTATGAGTGTTAGTAGCCTGCTAGGTGCGAGTTGAGGTTAGAATGAGTTGAGTACGGAACTGTTTTGCCGGTTACGGCCTTGAAGATTACGAGTTGGAATATGATCCGTATGGATCCCTTGGGTCTAGGTGTGACCCCTTGTATGGATATGTATATGATGTATGCGTTATACCTTGTTTAGGTTGAGTTGATCTCCAGAGCGGAGCCGAGTATTCTGAGTCTGTGACTCCCGAGGTTGAGGTAAGCCCATAGGACTTACTTAGCTGCCCTCCATATATTGGATGTGTGCCTGAGTGGTGGATGTTATGCTTTATAGCCCGTATGATATATTGTATTACCGACCTATGGTCTATTGACTGCCCATTGTAGGGCCGTGACAACTTGTCCTTTCATCCCGCTGGGAGTCTAGAGGTTCTCTACGGGCAGGCCAATATGGCTCAGTGGGCCGGACACCTGTCCACTCCCATAGGGTACACGGGAGGTGGTACCGGATCCCCACTCCAGCTGGCACTATTCCCGAGAGGCGAGGGTTATATTCCTCGTGTCACATACGTTCATATTGAGTTATTATTTATACGTTGTATGCGCCGGACTATTATTATAAGATAATAAAATGGGTAAATGTGTGACAGCATGTTTATATGTTTAAGTTCTGACGTGTGCATGTGCTCTAGCATCTTCCTTTGTATGTGTTTGGTTAGCTAACGGTGTAATGCCATGTTGTAGACTTTGCAGGGTTAGGACACTGCAGAGTGATTCAGACGGGGAGATCTGCTGAGGACTCCGTACACTGGGGTTATACTCGTGGATGGGTATTTTGGATATGTATATATATATGATATGTTTTGTTGTACTCAACAGTTGTATAAACCTTTTGACATGTTTATATATCAGTTTTTATGTTTTGGTTTTAATCTGTTGGTGTCTTGTTGTAAGATCGGTGAAATTGTTGTCAGGCTAGGGTCAGGATCCATTGTGAGATCCTAGCCCGGTAGCACCTCGAGTCCCGCGGATTCGGGTGTTACAGTTGACAACATAAATACTCATTTTTTTTGTATTTGTGGTGTTGTTGACATGTTTTGGGTGTTTGTGGCGTTGTTTGACACATTTACCATCCTATTTTGGTGTTTGTGTTGTTATTGACAACGATAAGACTAATGTTCTGGTGTTTGTAGTATTGTTGACAACATAAACACACCATGTCTTTAGGGTTTGGCTCTAGTGAATTTGCTTCACTGGATCCAAACACATTTGTTTAGTTGACAACAACAAATTTAACCAAATATTACTATAATATTCTAATAAAAATATTCAAAAATTGTATTAATATAATATTCTAATTCGTGTAGTTTTTACAATGTATGCAAATTCAATGATTGTATTGTCAATTGTTTGATATTTACATTTGTCTTATGAGCTAAATTTAATTTTGTGTAAATATACTAATATGTTTATTTTAGAAATGTTTTGTGTAGTTAAAATAAAGCTTGTGTAGATTATGTAACTTAATATATTGTGTAAGTATTCAGTTAGTTGTGTAGAGACATTTGTGTAATGTATTAAACTTACATTAATTTAGGTAAGAAAATATCCGGAATATATTGTGAATTAATAAAGAAGATATTTTTTTAATATATTTAAATTATGGTAATTTAGGTAAGGAAATTTTGCTTGTGTAAAGACATTTGTGTAATATATTTACTTATGTAAATACGTTAGTTTGTTTTTAAGGGATAGTATTTGAATTACCTCATTAAAAATGCATACTTTCTTCTACACGGTTTTTAAGCCTAGTAAATACAACATTAGTAAATTTAGACACACTTTGCAAATTCACCCTTTAATCATTTAGTTTTGTATTGCCAACAAGGGCTTAAAATATCAAAAACAATAATTTTAGTGGGTTAACAATACCCCACTAAATTTTGTGTGTGTGTGGTCGACAACATTTTCAACATTAGAGCTTATATTTTTCTTTCTATTTTCACTTTTACCGTATTCCAAACATTTAATTATTGAATTTTGTGTTGTCAACAAGACCAACCCATCAAAACTAATGTTTTTCCAATAAAATTTCAAATATAAAAGCAGAGTTATTTGTGTTGTCAATAACACCTCAAATATCCAAACAATTTTTTTTTACTGTCAACAACATTCCAAACATATAATTATTGAGTTTTTGTGATGTCAATAAGACCACAAACATCATAATAATTGTTTTATTGTTGTCGATAATACTCCGATTTTTAAGAACAAATTTATTTGTGTTGTCAACATACATGATCGAACGATGTTTAACATTGTTATTTGTAACGTTGTTATGGTATCACCTATGTTTAACAATTTTTATTGTCGGTTTTATTTTGTAGATTTTATTAGTTGACTTAACATATTTTATCAACTTCAAAGTAAATTATTTTTGTTTGGAGATTCCAAGAATGAGAAATGTGTGTGGCAATTGTGAATGAGAGGATATAACAAGAAAACTTGTTGCAATCCAATAAACTACCTACCTAGTTTTTTTAGAACAGCCGTACACAAGTTTCTTTTTCTTTTTTTTTTTGGTGCTTGTCGCAATTTGGTTCTGGTGTCAACAATCTCGTTTTATATTGATTATAATACATTTTACTTGAAACAACAAATTGTGTTCTTGATGTTGTTAACACATGGATATATTATTGATGTTGTCAATAAGACCATATATATTTATTTTTTATGTTCACGAACATCCTAATGAATTTAAAGTAAATTTTTTGTATTGTCAATAACACACTAAACATTATAAATTTTAAAGTTTAAAGTGTTGTCAATAACACCCTAAATATCACTCTCTCCGTTTCGCAATATATGTCCATTTACCATTTTCACACATATTAAGAAACAATAAAAAAGAAACTAAAAAAGAAAGAGGATCATTTACTTATTACACTTATCAATAAAACATTTAAGTGTTAGTTTTTTCACGTGCATAAACCAAGACTATAACAATTAATTGAAATTATAACATAACTTATATCAGTAAAATGCATTAACAAGTATTTGTGCATTAACTATTGTAGTTAATATATGTTTGCGAAATACAAAGATTCAAAATGCAAAGAGCCAAATTGAGTATTCTGTAATAGGTTGAAGAGGATGAAAAATTAAGTTTTTTTTTGTTTTGTTATTTATGAAGATACATGTGTGATTTCCAATGTTTTTCATTTATTACGGGTGAGAATGTTTTTTTCTTAATGGAAAATGTAAAGGTTTTATATATTAACTACCACTCTCATTTTCCAAAAAGAGTAAATTTAAAATTTTATTTTGAGAAACTTTTAAACTTAAATAGATGTATATGGACATATATTTTGAAAAAAGTGATATATGCTAAATGAACATACATTTCGAAACGAAGGGAGTATAAAATTGAATGTTTAAAGTACTATTAACAATACTCTGACAATTTAATAAATTTGATAACACGTATACGAATGTATAAAATGGTTGATATAGATGATATTTTAGTAATTGTTATATTTTTTAAATTTGATTAGACAATTAACTTTTATTGTTTAAGACAAATTCAGCCAACCCAAAATTTTATTATTGGATCCGTGCATAGTAACCCTATACCGAACGAATATACTTAGAAGGAAAATTACATTGTGAATGATTCAATCGACAATTCAAGTCAAGCTAAAACATTAAATGTTCGCCCCCGTATTTTATTCGGTTGTTGCAATTGAGCTTGTTTAAATATGAGGGCAATCGTCAACTCCATTAGGAGGTTACTTTTCATTGGCTAAATAATCTTTTTGAGTAGGATTACATTAATCTTATGTTTATTAAAACTACATCTACTCATTGATCAAGACTATGGGTCATGACACCGATAAAAAATCTCATCACTTAAATAACCCATGCTTAATCTACTCACCATCGTGAGATTATGAGACATAAGTAATTGAATCGTTGTATGTCTTGCCATTTTGTTCTCTTGCATAGTAATCCACACACCGAAGTTCCTACAATCTTCTAAGTATACTTTCGTTATATTGTTGCGGGTTATTTCACAAGGACTACCACTGCAAGAAGTACTAAGGAGCGAACAAGAAAACTTGGAGAGCGTATTACAACGGAGACTTGTATGCTGGCGTTCGGAAGGAGTCGTTTTTGATATTGTTTTGTTGACTTGATTGGGTTAATATATGGGTGACGGAAATGGATGTCAAGGATTTGATGCCTCTTCTAAGAACTTGGAGTGTTTGAGAGAATGTCCTTTTGGATATGACAAATGAAAATGTTGCAAATTTTACCACTCTCAAGTTGGACTATGTTTATATGGGGACACAAGCTCAAGGGATCATTCAAGAAAGAAGATGCAAGAGATGCATGCCAAATCAATACATGGTCGACTGATAATGCTTTGTGTCTTTTATAGTCCTTAGGAGTATAACGTCGTACTTGATTGACATTTACAAAGATGTTGATTCCACGAAGGAAGCATGAGATTTGCTTGAAATTGATTACTATGGAATTATACATGAAATGATATTCTCTAAGTACAAGATAGAAGAGACTCGTACAATGAAAAGTCAATTCTTTGAGATCTAAGAGATCTTGAGTTTTATGACGAAATTCATACAAAGGGCTTGATGAGTCAACTTCGGTTGGCATAATCATTCATATGTTTCCGTGTTCATAGAATGACTTTAAGAGACTTATGATGTCGTTACAAACGGTGGATTGTCTCTAGAAAAAATTATACACCATGCACTCTTTTGGGAGAAGTTGAAGTTGTTCAATAAAGTACAATCGTAACAGATTTCTCGAAGGAGGGATGATTTTAGTATAAATCTTAAGTATGTTGTTGACTTCAGCCATATATGCTTTGGAATGATACTACAATTGAAATAAAGGAATGGAGTGTGTTTGTTTCAATTATATTTTGTGTTGAAATCGAATGATAAGACTCTTGTTTGATTTATTTTACATGTTCAAACTAAGGAAAACAACTTCATGGATATGATCGTAATTGAATCATATATTATAAGTAAAATTTTCAAGTATATATCTTTCGATTATACTTCGTGTTGAAATCGAATGTTTAAATATTTGTTAAATGAATGAAAATCATGGACTTGGAAACAATTTAAGTAAAGTTTCGATATCATCTTAAATATCAAATACACAAGTTAACTTTGACTTATGATTAGTTTTAGACTATCAAAGTTCGGAGAATTTGCATTCAAAGTCAAGGAGGATCGAGGCATGTTTATTTCAGGCTCACACGCCCAAGTGATGAGCAACCAAGCATGCCCCAACGTGGAAAAAGGGTCCGATGGCAGGCACACACTCGTGCATTACTAATACACACTCGTGCACTAGCAGGAACACTGGCAATGCGTCGTTGGATCAAGAGCATGAATGTGCACCCGATCCACACGACCGTGCAACTTGGGCAAGCGCACGAACATGCGCACAAGCATGACTTGGGCAAATTCTTGCTTGTGAGCGAAACGCTCAGGCTTAACACAGGTTGTGCCTAGGCTATGTCAGGCTAGAGTATGCTTATGCTAGGATCCTCTAAGCTACGTTTAGGTTTGCCTAGTTTTTTGCTCCGATGCGACAATCATGAGTCCTCAAGGTTCACAAGTGTGGTTAAGCCTTTCCTTGGTTGCATCTAGACATGGACTTCCAAGGGCAAGACGACGTGGATTTGACAAAGGGTGCCTATCGATCAGTCCGATTGATTCGATCTATTCTAAGAGCTCGGTTCGATCGGTTTGACCTTGTTCTCAAACGACTTGTCTTGGAAAATTCTTGGGCTCGTGGAACATGTGCAAAGGCTTGAAAGACGATAAAAGGAAGACACTTGGAGGAAGAAACATCGAGTGTGAATTCGTTGGATATACGGAATACTCAAGGAGCATAGAGATTTAAATATGAGCAAACCAAGTGATTGACTTCGGTTAAAACCGTGATTAAGTCAAGTTATGCAAGTTTTAACAAGGGAGACATTTTAGCCAAACCTAAGAAAAGATTTACTTTACCGTATCATAGAGTTCCGTTGATCAAAGGTTTTTGGTAGAAGGTTCATGAGATATTGAAATGAATCTATACTCGTTCTTGATATGTACGAAGATCCCAAGGCATTTGACAAGGACATGAAGTCTCGAAATGTCACCTTCAAAAAAGAGGCTATAAAAGAAGTGATATACTCATTGTAGGGAAACAATACACGAGAGTTAATCGACTTTGTTTCGTAGTCAGACCTTTAGATTTATGAATGATAATTTTTAAAAGAAATTTGAAAGTCGATGGGTTCATATATGAGTTTAAAGCACGATGGGTTCATATATGATTTGTTAAGAAATATATTTAATGGTTCTCATAGTTTGTAGAACCGAATCCTTGAATGAAATTATAAGTTCACAACCTAACATGAAATGGGCTTTCCACGTTGAATTTGGCTAAGGCTTTTGGTCACATGCGAACTTAGTAACAAGAGGTTAATAATGTTAACTCATCCCCGTGGTTAATTTGTTGTATCACATGCCTAGCCAAGATCTTAGCAAGATCATCGGTCATGTTTGTGAATTCTCACCAAATCACCGTACTATAATGTGAGTAACTAGTTCGTTGTGTTGACATTGTATAGGATTAAAGGTCGAGTCTTGTGAACTTTGAAGAACTTATAAGTTCTCTTCTATTGACGAGAGAATAGGTAACTTCGCTTAAAGTCTTTTTTGATCAAAATTCTTCTCAAAGACTTTCATCCATATGTAAGGAAGTAAGTTCTCTAACTTGAATTTATTTGTAATGTATTGTCTTATTCCACTAAGATGTTTGTGGTAACCCTATATGGGACAAATATACTTAGAAGGAAAATTACATTGTGAATGATTCAATCGATAATCCATGTCAAGCTAAAACATTAATTGTACACCCCCATGCCCATGTTATTCGGTTATTGCAATTGAACTTGTATAAATATTAGGGCAAACGTCTACTCCATTAGGAGATTACTTTCGATTGGCTAAATAATCTTTTTTAGTAGGATTACTATGGGCAATGAAATAAACAATAATTTCATCACTTAAATAACCCATGCTTAATCTACTCACCATTGTGAGATTACGAGCCATAAGTAATTGAATCGTTGTATGCCTTGTTATTTTCTCTTGCATATTAATCCACACCGAAATTCCAACACGGGGAGGGAGGGAACCCGATCACACCGGCAAAAGGAAAGGAGATTGGGTTACACCTTAAGTGGGAGAAGTTGAAGGTGAGTGAAAGAGAAACAATTCCGGTTGGATAGAAAATCCCTCATTTTTCTCTAATTTAACTTAATTAAATTAAGTTGAATAAAAATAGTGTTAGATGGACCAACTAAGTGATTGCGACATACAAGACAACAAGGAAGAGCTACATGTGATCCGGAACAAAGAAATACTACCATGAAATGCGTTCAGTCATAGACTAAATCGGCGTCGTGTACTCAAATGTTGCCATCTTTTCAAAGTTCATCATCAGCCTACCAAGCAGCTAGCCGAGCTCCTCACAATCGCAAGGTAGACTTTTTTTTTTTGTCATACATTACATCATGTAAACGTATTGTTTTTGCTAATGCATTGTTTTCGTCCTCGTAGACTTCTAGAACAGTTCATTCCAGACGGTGACTACTAATACCCTAAACCCATGCCATCTCATGTTGCCCAACCTGTGGAAGAATTCACACCGACCGGCTCCTGCTCCATGCACCCAACCTCCCGTGAGTATACTCCCCGAGATGTCACATGCTTCTACTGCATATAACGGGGCCATGTTTCTAGAGATTACCAAAATAAGAGAGTCCTCTTTAGTGATAAGTAGGGGTTGGGCATAATCCCGCAAATCCTGAACCCGTCAGGTCCCATCGCGATCACATCCCGAAACTGATGAATTTCATCCAAAATAATTACAATCATGTCCAATCCCGTCTTGGTATAGAAATATCGGGACGGGATCCATCCAGTATATAATTAGATTTAAAATATAAAGTTTAAATTAAACATAACCATGAATCAATAATCACAACGTTTAATTTCTTATCTCTTAGAGTAATGTAAGAAATTAAAGCATTGACTCTTGTTGTCTTGTAATATCCGTCCATTTACAAAAATAGGACTAATGGACTACAACAACAACTTTATCGTTTTTTCTTCTATAGTCTTGCTTATTTGATTTTTCACAATCGTTTTTCCTTATGTAGTCTTGCTTATTTGATTTTTCACAATTAAGTTGCAATTCCAATGATTATATGTTTCTTCACCGTACTCTCAGGTGTTCTCTCACCAACGACTTCATGACAGGATTCAATCTAAAACCTACAAGGCTCATCCCATGTATAATAGCCGAGACGGGACGTGAAATGACTTCTATGCCGTCTCATGCCCGACCCTAGTGACAAGGACTATGATTACCAACCTCACTACGAGTTGTCCGAGGAGCAAATGCAATTGGACACTTCCAACTAGATTCTCTTCGTGGGAATGTTTCCTTATCTTAAAAATATGGACCCTAACGTACACGACGACACTAAGATGCTCCCCATTCCAAATCCCACCCCGACATTGCGGCCAACAAATAACAGTAGTGACTGCCCCGACATCATCTTCACCATCCACCGTTGTTGATATAGTCACCAGTTGGACTATGTTGCTTGCCCTTCTAGAGATCATATACATCGCTCTCCACCAAGAAGATGCCTTCTTTATTGCCCGCGAGGTCCTAAACTCATAGCTTACTAATGCATAATCTCAAAAACATCTCTTATTTCACTCCCTAAGTCACGACTAAATTAGCACTTAAAAAATATTACTTAGAAAACTTAAATCCATAAGACAATGCTACTCATCGATTGTATTGATGAATATATTTGTTGATGAATATATATGTTGATTTGCACGACAAGAGAACCTAACAACAAAGAAACTCATCATATGCAGAATACATGCTTTTCTATGATGAACTCACACATGACACAAAATTCATACAAGTTTCCCCCTCCAATATATTCAGGGGTGATGCAGTAGCGCAAATGATAATATCATCATCTGATAACCTCAGTGCATTTCTACTATTCCCCAAGGAAAGCTACAGAACCTGGTTGGTATCTGCTTGGGAAAATCAAAGGCAAGGCAAAAAGCATAGACAAGCAAGGAAGGTCTCACCAGGTTACAGTTCGATGCCGCCTTGCTTCTGCAAACTCACAGAGGAAGTTCTCTGCAAGCAGGGCAATACCATTTTCCTTTGAACCGAGTCTCTGGCGTGAGACCAACACATGCGTAGTGGAACCATTCTCCTCCTTTGCACTGTTGTTAAAAACAATTTAAGAAATCTTAGACTGTCAAAAGGACCAGAAAGCAAGGTTAAGACAGGACAACAGCTTATGACAACTCCCAGTTGTTACATAATCTGGCATAAAGAGGAACAGGGAAGTTTGTTCATATTCATCCTCAGAAATGGAAGAAAGAATCCTGCTCAAACAGGGAAGGAGCACAGAATGCCGTTTGACTGATTTTTCCATTAGAAGGCCAGAGAACATGTTTATGATCAGCAGTCTAACCTAATGAACTGTATAGGGGGGACATATACTAAAGAATGGATACTAGTGATAGAAGTATCTGCAAATGCAGAAAACATGCAGAATATAGAACTTGAAATGCCAGATACTAACTATTCCTACTCAAGCTAAAACTAATAATGAATAGTATAACAAAAGATATTAAGTTAATTTATTTGGGAGTTAGAAGGCTCAAATCCTTTCTGCCACAATTATTGAAGAACAATAAAATGATTTAAAGATTGAAGATGCCTTACATTGTCATTGTCACAAGCAATCATATCTCCAAATGACACCTGTGTAGTTCAAGCACCGTCAGTAATCTTAAATTACCTAAGGAACTAAGCACGAGGAATTGAATATCATTGATCTCAGAAGATAGAAAAATTAGCAGCTTATTATTCACATAGATTTCCACCTGATGACAAATGCAGTAAGTGGGTTCATTTGGATCAATTGGTTGATCAACATCAGCTGGAACGGGGAAATCCTTCTTGTGACTTCCAGGTGGTGGCATGAGCTCTGAATCCTTATCACGGTCCCATTCCCTCTCCCTGTAATCAACCCTCCTTGATAAGGGTGTATTATAGACATTCCTCCGTTTCTCAATTTTAGGGATAATAGGCATAGGCGGAAGAATGGCTGGTTCATCTGGTGCTATCTTTCCCTCTGTCCAGAAGAGAGACATGTTATGTTTTAAATGTCCCTTAAATAACATAATTTGCAGAAATATAAGTGAACATGAAATATTCATAGAGTAATCATCCTTATCCGATTAAATCAGGATCGAGTCCTATGCCAATTTCAATATGACAACTAACTGAAATACCTGATGTTTCAACAACAAATGATGTAAGCATAAGCTTAGATTTTGCATGTTTTATCAGCCACTTGATAAAGTGTGTGATGACCATACTTCAAGATTACCGATCAGAGGAAAATAGAAAGGTCAAATGCATAACCGTAACTGTACACTTCCATTAATAAATATTTAATAGTGCTGAGGGGTGGCCAATGTGTGTTTTGCTTGTTTTATCACCCACTTGCATTGAAGATTACATTTCCACAGGAAATGATAACCCACATGCCATAGAGGAGCCTGAATCATCATGCCATGCCAGAGTAACGCCATAACCAACATAATACTTACAAAAAACAAGTAAATTTGCTAGATACATGCAAATACCTTGCTTTAAATCATCTACAAAGTTGTGAAGATCCTCATCTAACCGCTTTATATGACTATCAATCTGGAAGAAAGGCTCAATATTAGAATATGAAGGAAGCCGCTCATGCAAGCAAATACTGGAAACCATGATGCAACAGACTCTATCATAATTGACAAGGCTTATCATCTTGGGCAAAATTAACAGTTTAATTAGAACTGCAAAACTCTATAAAGTCGAGCAATCTGAATCTCAAAACCAGTTTTACCCAGAGTCCACACAGAATTTATTGTAAACATCATTCGTTGTACATACTATTATACACAATGGTATGCAATCTTTCTTTTTTCCATTCATACATGATCCTGAAATTGAATTCAAATGCCGCAACTTTTAATCATACAAAAAGTGATCAATGACATCATCTAGATACAAAAGATATAACTTCCTACAAATCCAACTCAAACAAGCGTTAAAGCAAACTACAAGATGCAACAAGGCCTAATCACCAGCCTCAGATTTATAACATAGTAACAGCAATTCTCACCAGATCATACGCTTGTCTAGCGAGTAAAACCTTCTCTGTGGAAAGGTTTAACGCATTATCCTGGGTAGCCTCAATCTCCTTGCGAAGCTTCTCGAATGATGCGTCGTCATCCTCATGGTAGCCTTTTTTCGATCCATGAGACGACACTCCCAGGCAGTACTTCGTTTGTTGCCTGGTCTGGTTTATCATTCCTTCACCATCAAATCGACCAAGGCCACCAACAAAAACAACGATCATTATGTCGACAGTAAGACAAGTCGATCATACAATGCAACTCAATATGAAAGCTACCTTGGGAACGCTCGTCGAGTTCCCGGATCGTGTTGAGCAGCCTTTGGAGCTCAGCAGGCAAAGTATTCGCATCTGCCAGAGTCGAATGTATTCAAACACAAATTAAATTCAGGATTACATTGCAAACACCATGTTAACGGAAATTGAAGCCGACAAACAAATGAAAACCCTAACATTCCAAATAGTCGTCGACGTAAACACCGGTTCTTGCAATCGCCATGATTCTCCGGTAACTCTTCCTAGGGTTTGGGGAATTATAGCGTTCCTAGTCGTCCTCTCTGACCTTGTGTGATTCACTGGTTTCTATGGTGTTGCGAATTGCAATTCGAAGGGGAGGGTTTCAAGTTTCAGTTTTTTACCAGTTTCATATTCTTGTAATTACAACTGAACATCCCGTACATCGAACGTCGTCGTTTTGTTGTAGAAACCTGATAAGTAGAAAACTAGTTTAATTTCAAAACTTTCAATAGTTTGTAGATAAATTATTTGTCTAGATTATTACATCGAATCAAAAGTTAAGCGGTCAACAAGTTATGTCGCCAACGCTTTTTATATAACAAATTCAATTATAAAATAATAACTTATAACTTGATGTAAAACTCAATTCTTTGATGATGTATATTATAATTACATTGGAAGCTAAATAATAAAAAAAATTAGAAAATATTTTGTAACGAAGTATGAATTTTTTTGGTGCCTACGAGTTTTAAAATTTGTTCTTGTACCATTACGATTTCTTAATATATTTCATTAAAATTTTAATTATAAAATAAAAAAATTTAGAAAATAAATTAAAACTTAACTATGACCGCATTAACTATTAACTTTATAAAATACTAAGTAATGTATATATTTTTTTTTCATTTACAATTCTTAGAAAAGTAAATTTAAATATATTTTTTCTGAATTAAAAAAATATCATAAATTTTTATTATTTATCTCCGAATTAAAATAAAAATATATTAAAATTTTTTTTTAACTAATTTGAAAATAAATAAATAAATTTAATAAAAATTTATTTTAAATAAGGTACATAATTTGTTTTAAATATACTTTTCTAGAATTTTAAAACTAAAATTATTTAGAACTTAAAACATAAAAATACTTCTATATCATTACTTGGTATTTTTTAAAATTAATAAGTTTAAAATTTAATGTGGTCATAATAAGTTTTAAAACTAATTTATGCTCCCTTACTTAAAATAAAAATGTAGTAATTTGTTTATTTATTTTTAAATTATTTAAATTTAGTTTTCTAAATTTTATTTTAATTCAAAAGTAAATATAAAAAATATAAATATATCTTTAAATTTTTTTATCTAGATTCTTAAGATTAAGAAAATAAAAATAAATACTTCTATTATAAAATTAATTAGTTAAAATATATTGAGGTCATAACTAGTTTTAAAATATTTTTCTGATTTTTTAATTTTATAATTGAATTTTTAATATAATATATCTATAATGGGTATAAAGGGGAAATAAAATAAACCATGAAGGTACCAAGAGAAAATTTGAAACTTGTGGATAACAGGAGAAAAAGTCCAAACTTAAAGGGTACCAAGAGGAAAAACCCTAAAAAAATTGTTAGAATTTGAATTGTTTAAGACACTACCCTATTAGGGTTGATTGTACACATTTGATTGTGCAAAAGTAGTTTAATTGGTCACGTAAAAGTTTGGACCAACTGTAATACCTCGAATTCTAGGAACTCGGAATGTCACGAGGTAGGGACCTCACAATGAGTCCCAACCTTAGTTTGTCAACAACCTCGCTAGATCATGCAAGAAGACACAAATAAGAAAACCGAATGAAATACTAAAAAAGCAATGAACTAGTCAACAAAGAGATATGTCAGTCACCCATGCATAAAATGTGATAGATTGCAAAGATAACTACTGAGTCTTATCACCAAAGAAATTCTCAAGCCCGAAATAACTAGTACGGAAACCAGGTTGACCACCCCACTCTGGATCGCTCGGCAGTCACCTAACTTATAAAGTCTAACAACGACGGTATAAACTGTTAGCTAACAATTCTAATGTCAAGAACATATTATGACGCATACACACACAATGAAAAAATAATAAACTCATCAACATGCTCACACAAGGTCCCGAGAAATTGTGTGAAATTGGTTAAGTGTTGAAATTGATGTTTATGATGGTAACTTTATAATTTTTCATAGAGCTTGTGGATGGATATTTAGGGATTTTGATCATTCTAATTAAGAGTAGGCATGGAATAGTAACTGCATGAATTTTCTTGGAGTTTTTAGGAATTGTTAGAGGGTATATATTTTAGGTTAAAGTAGGATGGATATTCAACTTGTTGTCTTAAGGAGCTTATTAAAGGTTTTTTTACTTAAGTTGTTAATTAGTTTAAACTCTCACACCTGTTATGGGTCTTTTAGAGTTTTAATATATTGTTGGGCCATAGACAGAGACTTGGAACCGTTTTGGACCTTTGTGTGAGCATGTTGATGTGTTTATTCTTTTGCATTGTGTGTGTATGTGTCATAGTATATTCTGGATATTAGAATTGTTAGCTAATGGTGTACACCGTTGTTGTTAGACCTTACAGGTTAGGCAAGTGCCGAGTGATCCGGATCGGGGTGGTCAACCTGGTTTTCGTACTATATATTTCGGTATTGGGTTATTCTTTGGTGACAAGACTCGGTAGTTATCTTTGGAATCTGTCACATTTATGCATGGCTATTGGACATTCCTAGTTCCTAGAATTCGGAGTGTTACACTTCGACCTCTCGATACACCAAGTATGTTTGGTGTTGTCGAGCTCATTACCTCTTGATCAGAAAAGGTAATGAACCCTACTACACATATGTCCCCCAAAGTTATTGTTGCTTGCATAAGTTCAAAACATGTTACATTGCGCACGTCATTTGTGTACTACGTCTCCCATTGCATATACCATTTGCATAACTAGGTGGTTCAAATTTAACCCCGTCTTCGAGAACCACGGTCACAAAAGTCCGTGGTGACCTACAAAAATAATAAGTTACAACTTAACTTTTACTATAATATAAAATAGGTTAAAATTTTATCTTTAACTTTCTCTTTTTTCTTGTCTTGTTTTTTATTCCAAATCTCTCGATCTTCAATTTAAATTTGAAACGAAAAAGCTATATAGAAGACTTTACATTTACCAAGAGACTAAAAATTTCATAGTCCGATGGTGTTCGTTGAGCTTGGACGCCGGTGCACATCTTTTTTGAATTAACTTTTAATATTAGGAGGTTGGACGCCGATACCCAAAATTAAAAGGGGATAGTTCAGGTGCGGACCGTGCGGTGTAATCTTGTGGTAAGGAGCTACAAAGTAATTTGGGTCGTTGATTCAACGATCTACATCAATTCATGTCATTTAATGATTTAAAAGCGTGGTTTCTAAACGTATCGGTAGAAATTGCTATTTAACACCGTAACTACGCACTTCGCGTGCGTAGTTGAGAACTCACTTTACTACGCACTTGAGGTGCGTAGTAGTAATTAATATTAATTTATTTATTTTTTACTTCTACTACGCACGTCAAGTGCGTTGTTCAATTTTTTAATTTTTTTAAAATTTTTTTTCGGACTCCAACTACGCACCCCATATGCGTAGTTGGCTTCAACTACGCACCCCATATGCGTAGTTGTAAACCAGTCAACTACGCACGCGAAGTGCGTATTTACGATGATAAATAGTGATTTTTCGCCGGTACGTCTAATAATGATGCGGTTACAACTTTGCAATTTGTATAAGATATGAGGGAAATTTGTCAAATCTTTTTTTAAAAGGGAGGACTTGGTGGCATATTTGTAGTTTTTGTGAATAAACTATAACAACTATTAATAGTTCATAGTTTTAGTTCAATTCGTTCAAAAAGTATACACTTTCATTTCGCATATCTTCTTTAGTTAGTTCAATTCTTTCAAAAAGTATACATTATCAATTCGTTCAAAAAATATATGAACCATTAGTATAATATATTTTGAACAAAATTTACAAAAAATTTGAATCAAAAATTATATGCCAGGAAATTTTTTTGAATTAACAGAGTGTTTTATTAGTTCACATATTTTATATTATTAGTTCATCGTTATGTTAAACTTACAAAAAAAAATCTAACAAATAAAAAGTTGAAAATATGTAACCATTAGTACCTTTGAACTAAGTGGAAAAAAAATTTGAACGAAAAAAATGTCAAAAGATAAGAACTATTAGTACAAACAGTTTGAACTAAATTGAACAAAAATATGAACCATTGGTACAAACAATATGATCTAAGAGAAAAAGGGAGAAACTGGAATTAAAAAAAATTCAAAATTTGTATACAATAATTAAAAAAAAAATGGAACGAAAAAAGTGTTAAAGAAAATAAGAACAAACCATTGTACCTAATTGAACAAAACTATAAACAAATTGAATGATTCGAACGAATTGAACTAAACTTGTGAACTGAAATTATAACTGTTAAAGTTTTCTCATGAATATTACAAAATTGTCACCGCGTCTCCCTTTTTACTAAAAACACATTTTCAAAAGGAGTTGCTTTGAAGTGCATGTGATTGCAAAAATGTCATCGCGTTGACCAATAATTCATTAAATGATGTAGAATAATCTAGAGCGTTGAATGTATCAACGGTAGAAAACGCTCCGTAGCTCTGTATCCGAAAATTTACTCCGTACTTTAACCGAATTGAGATTTAAAACCATTTTTTAGAGACAAAACTATTATGCACATTTTTTTTACAAAAATAATTCCCTTTTAAAATTAGGACGTATATTTAATTTTGAAAACGTAAAGTTTAATAACTTTGTGTTTTTTTAATAAATAGAAATGTTAGTAATTCATATATTAATATTATTTAACAACAAATCTGGAAGGGAAGACAATGTCAAAAACTCAAAACACATTCTTTATACTAATCAATCTGGGTCATACTAGTCAAACCTTGACATCATCGCTTATAATATTCAAGCTCAAATTAAGTCAAACATTTGCCTAATCCTCTGAGATTCTAAGCCAATAAATAGAGCCGTAATCTTCTCCGATTTGCCAATCAGATATCCCTTCTTATCTGCTCAAGAAATGGCCACCTCAAACTCCGTCGGGCTCCCACTCCTAGACAGGGTGGCCATTGTCACCGGCGCATCTCGTGGAATCGGAAGTTCTATCACCGAGCATCTAGCCTCCCTCGGAGCTCGAGTTATCATCAACTACGTCTCCAATTCAGCTCCGGCTGAAGCCCTAGCAGCTAAAATCAACTCATTACCGTCCCTCTCTTCTCTCTCCACACCGCGAGCGGTGGCTGTTCGCTCCGACATCTCCGATCCAGCTCAAGTAAAGTCTCTATTTGACTCCGCGGAAGAGGCATTCAATTCTCAGCTTCAAATCGTCGTCACATCTGCCGGAGTTATCGACTCAACATACTCCTCAATCGCCGATATTTCACTGGAGGAGTTTGACCGGATCTTCTCCGTCAACACTCGGGGGACATTCGCTTGCCTCCAAGAGGCGGCGAAGCGGCTGAAGAAAGGAGGCGGAGGGAGGATTATCACGGTGTCGTCGTCGCTTGCGGCGATGTACAATCCGGGATACGGAGCGTACACAGCATCCAAGGCGGCTGTTGAGGCGTTGACGAAGATCATGGCGAAGGAGCTGAGAGGGACGGGGATAACGGTGAATTGTGTGGCTCCGGGGGCAGTGGCGACTGAATTGTTCTTCAAGGGGAAGTCAGAGGAGGTTGTGAAGAGGCTTGTGGATATGGTTCCGCTGGGAAGGCTTGGGGAGACGGAGGATATCGCCCCTGTTGTAGGTTTTCTGGCCACAGATTCCGGCGAGTGGATTAACGGACAGATTATAAGGGTTAATGGTGGAGCAGTGTGATTCAAATTTTGGATTCTCATTTCTGTAGAGTTCTTGTCAACGTACAACGGCGATTTGATGTCCTCTACCAGCAAATTATACCATATACGAATAAGTTTGAGCATATTCTATGTTTTCATGAATCTGTAGAGTTGTCAATGTACAACGTATACTCAAGTATCGGTATTACCAGTGAGGATTCTCTTCCTCTTATTAATTAAGTTACCCCGTTTGTTGTAACTCCGGAAACGGAAACGGAATGGAAACGAATGTAGTCCACCTATTTACCTTGTTCATGGAATTATTCCGGTTGGTTTCATGTAAAATGCACTTGTTTCCCCTACTTTGTTACCCTATAAGGTATTAAAACTAATCAAGTTCTACCACAATTAGTTCACCACAAGGATGATTCCCAACAACTTCATGAATAAGGGTGTACATATGAACTAGATTCGTTTCCATTTCGTTTCCGTTTCCGAATTTTAAACCAAACGGGCCCTTATTTTACTTTTAAAATTAAATACAAATTTACTATATATTAACTAATTTAATACTTTTTTATAAATATATTTTGTAAACAAGAAGATATGGCAAATATCTCTTTCTTCCTCACGTAAATTGAATATTGAACTTCTCTCTTTCGATTCTCTTATTTCGTTTCCTTTGGGGCACATACCTTCGTACAAACACCTTGCCCGCTGCCAGAAACGAAATCTTGTGCACCGCTGCATACCATTGAGCCGAAGGGATCGTGTCCTTTACCCTAACGTCATTTCAAAATATAATTGTGTTATGTATACATACGTGTGCTTGATTCTATATTTGGTATGTCTTGTATGCGGTGACTAGTATGGACACTTAAATAAGTACAATTTGCATATCGTTATGGTTTTTATGTACACTATCTACGTATCGTTATTTATTTATTTATTTATATATATTTTTATTTTAATTTTTATAAGAGTTATTTTATTTCATTAAATATGTAAGACGAATTGGAGTCCATATGATGGAGATTCATGAAGGTTACAAGATTTGAAGATGAGATTTTTTAGGGTCATACTAAGAACCACATTTAATTATTGCATTGCTTGAATGTTTTAATTTCCCACGATGCATGAGTGCATGTTATGTTGTTCACCTATAAAATGACAAACCAAACATGATAATTATGTTATTTAAAAGAATATTGATAAATGACTTCCCGTATTATAATTACCGCTCATGCCTTGAGATTTCGTTGGATAGGTTTCGCCTTCACGAGTTATCATGCTTTGACCAAGGTATATTGCAAGTACGTTAATAAGAGCGTGCTACCATGATATGGTACGTTATATCCAACAAAAGACCATAAGAATTTTGGATTTTGAGACATATATAAGAATGCGTTCACATTAGATGTGACCATCAAACCAAGAATTATAAAAGGTTATAATTAGTAAAGGAGTTTACCTACCTTGATTATATGAGATAAGAGGAAGTGTCCAAGTACGGTCAAATTTTATATAAGATAGGATATTAGAATCTTCTACTATATAATATTAAAACAAAATGAAATTTTACCACGTTGCTTCACCTAATTAAGTCACCTCATACTAATCCACGTTGCGCCACCTCATATTTCACCACGTGTCTTTGCCACCTTACGCGCGTCACATTATATATTATTATGTGTCATGCCCAAAATTTATTCCACCTCGTTACAATACAAAAAAATTTCAAAAAAAAAAAATCATTTTACAATCTACCCATTATCGAGAATTGACAAAGGAATAGATTTATTGAGCACCAATCGCCCTCTCGTCCGCTTCCAAAGCGGCTTCTCCTTCCTACGTTGCAAGCTTCTTCTTCCTCCGTTGTTGGCTCTTTCTTCCTTCGATGTTGGCTTCTTCTTCACGGATGAGACTGATTTGGTATCGGATGCGGAATATTGAGTCCTTCAGCAACAACGGTTCTCTCTCCTCCTCTTCCAAAGTCGTTCCTCGATCTAGGTTCACCATGCTCATGTCCAAGTAGGTTCAATTCGAAAATCGCTATCAGATTACAAATCTCTTTTATCTCGAATTATACTGATTTGGTACTAGATGTAGAAAATTAGGACTTCGAGTGGATGCACGATTTCCGTCGGAAAGGAGATTGTTTGAGCGATCCAAACTTATCGATAATCCAAATTTAATGAATATAAGTATCAGTCTATCCAGATAATTGATCTAATTTTCTTATGGATAGAATTTTTGTACTAGATGAGAATTTTATATGGATATAATTATTCTTAATTGGATTGCAGAATATGAAGTATTATTTATAGATGTTCATTTAAATTCAAAATTCGAAATTATAGGTAAAGATTGAAATTACTCCTGTCAACTTGTTATATGTGACATACATTTGTAAGGAAATTGGATAAACCATTTCCTTACAAAACGAGGATTTAAAACTAAATACCTATTAAATATGGTATAAGATGATATCGTAATAACTATATTTATATTATTCTGAAATAAAAATTTAATGTCACAAAAATATTTAATTCAATTCCTTTAAATAGCCGTCAAACTTTGTAATTCTCTCATTCTTTTTCTTTTGTGTTTATCAAAGCTCTCAAACACAAGGTAAATTTTCTTTTATAATTTATCAAAACTAACTTGTTTTTCTAACAAAAAAAAAACTCTTCGTACATTGATTAACTACATATTTTGTTTCGTATAAATTTGATGATACAAATATACAATATCAATGACATTATGTTACTAGCGAAGTCATTTTAATGGATGAACATATTTTATTCATCGCTTATACACGTTGATATCTTTTTACTAATTTATACTACTGCTAAAGAAAACTTTGTACTCATCGTGTGATATTTTGTTTGTGCAAGGGAATAAAATAAGAGAAAAATGGAGGACTAGGGCTTTTTTGGTTTTATTAATATTAAGTAGGCTTTTCTATTTTTGTTTAGAAATTTTAAATCTAACATCCATTATTCAGAAGGGTATAAGGGGAACTAAAAAAATAAAAACCCTATATTCTTTTGTCGTCATATTCATCAGCCGTCTATTCCAGATCTCCCCCTAACTCCCTCAAATCCTCATCTCCCTAAGCTCGATTCTTCATCGCCATTTCTCTATCCCGTAAAAAATAACTAACAACTCTTCTTCATCCTCACCTCCACCTACTGTTGCCGGAGCTGGACAAATCCACCGCGGTCGCCCGTTGTCGGAACACCAGACCGGACCCCTGCGCGAGCCAACCCCGTCTTCTCCTCCTCCTGCGCAAGCCTCCGCCCAGATCTGCGCAAGTCACCTGCGCTGCATCTGCTCATGCCACCGCCGGAGCCCATGACCACCGCCACCGAGCCCGACCCTGCTGCTGCCTTCTCTCGCGCGAGCCCTGTTCGCACACCGCCGGACCTGCACGAGCCTGCTGCTGCCTTCTCTCGCGCGAGCCCTCTGACAGCTCGTCTCGGTCCGATCGAACCCTCCACCGGTCACCTCGAGTCTGCTCCGGCCGCCTCTACCGTTGGTGGTGCCCAATTCCTCCTCTGCTTACATCTGAATACATCAGTCTTCAACAAGGAGATAGTATAGTAAGAACAATGACAATAGTCAAACAAATTCACTATCTTGTGTAACATTAAAGTTATTTTGCAGTTTTGTATTGTTCAAATGTGTAGGTGTATGTTTTTTGACAATGGTGTATGTTTTTTGACAATGGCAATTGCAGAGTAAATCCTCCAATGGATCATTCTCGAGGTAAGTTGTTTGATTTGGACAAGTTTGACAATGGTTATAATATTCAAGTTTTCATGTACGAGCTAGCAATGCTGATTTTCTTGCTCACTCCGGAACATCTTGTTGATTGAAATTTGTATCTCTTCAAGGGTTCTCCCCTTGGTTTCGGGTACTAGAACCACCACAAACACAACCGTGAAAGCACAAATGCCAGTCAATTTGAAAAATGTTCCTGCATCAAATCCGATAATATATTCAGAACTATATTTGATTTGAAAAGTGAAAAATATGTAGAGGCATGCAACTAGGTTTATATATGTACCTGCAGAGCTCCATTCCAGGAAGAAGTAGAAAGTATAAGAAACAAACCAAGATGTCAACCACCCTACAAAAGTAGCCACACTTCCTGCTAACCCTTTTATGTTTATGGGGTATATCTGTAATTATCAACATTGAACGGAATAATTCAGCCTAAGAATCTAAAGAGCATCACAAAAGACAATTTCATGTCATACCTCTGAAATCAAAAGATATGGTATTCCTCCCATGCCCATTGAATAACACGTAGTATACATCTGCATGAGAAGAAGACTTCACAAATCAAAGCCAAGTTAACCTTAAAAACACTGAAAATGCAAAGAACAAATCCGATGGAGTTGAGATTGTTAACCAAGAGGCCTAAGAGTGCCAAATAAGGAGTCGGTCCTTCAAGCCAACCATGATCCTGCATTGTTAAGTGCATCACATTATGCATCCGGTGCAGCCAATACTCAAGAGTGAAAATAAAAAGAATATACCGGAAATAACCTTCAAGACGAATGTAATGCCCACCAACAGACAAGCCAAACAAAGCCCACTTGCAGATACCTGAAATGGGTAAGCATTTATGCCTTGAGGACAGAGGATGTGTTCATCATAATGCAACAGTGTAACTCGACGGAACTTGGACTTGTGTTACTCGACGCTTTTGTAACTTGATTGAGCTTGGGCTTGTGTAACTCGATTGGGCTTGAACTCGTGTATCTCGATTACGCTTGAACTTGTGTATCTCGATTGCGGTTGAACTTGTGTATCTCAATTGTGCTTGAACTTGTGTAACTCAAATGTGCTTGTGTAACTCAATTGAGCTTAGACTTGGGTAATTTTGACCTTGTGTAAACGACGGGCTTTTGTAAACGACGGAGTGTGTATTTGAAGCTTAGACTTGTGTAACTGACCTTGTGTAAACGACATACTTTTGTAAATGACGGAAGTGTGTATTTGAAATTGTGTATCAATATTGTGTATTAACCTTCGGTTTTAAGTATAACATTACAAAAAACAATAATGGAATATACAAGTTCAACTAGTCCAATTGGTATAAGGGCGGGAGGGTCTCTCATCCAGAGTTCGAAACCCACCAACTACAAAATTTACGTAGGCTTGTGTATTGGGCCTTGACGTAGCCTTGTGTATCGGGCCCTGTCCGAATCTTGTGTATCTGGCCCTGTCCGAAGCTTGTGAATCTGGCCCTGTCATAGTCTTGTGTATTGGGCCCTGTCCGAAGCTTGTGTATTGAGCCTTGTCCAAAGCTTGTGTATTGAATGTAACCTTTATTAAAACAATTGGACTTTCATTAAACCAAGTGGGTTTGAGCTTTTATTAAAACACTTGGGCCTTTTTTCATTAAAACAATTAGGCTTGAGCTTTCATTAAACCAATTGGGCTTGAGCTTAAGTAATTTCATATTTCTAATTTGCCATTTCATTTAATCTTTAAAGATAAGTAAATGAGGCCTAATTAGTCCATTGATATGAAAAGGAGCCTACTTAGTGCTTATTTATACAAAAAGGGCCTACTCTCCCATTTAACCCATAAAATAATTGGAATAATAAAGGAGTCTTTTATTGAGGTTCTAGACTGGATAAATGATATTAGTATTTCAACATAATAACCAACTTATATAAATTTTGTGTTTAGTGAATCTACTAGAACATAAGACGTTGAAACTCAGATGCCTGACCATCCAAGTTATACGAATTTTGTAGATTAGTTTGGACATTCTAACAATAGAAACAAATGTCAAGGTTGTAAAGTAGACAAGAAATTAGGAATGTATGAAGAAGAATGGAATAATTTAGTCTTACCAATCAAAATTTATGAGCAAAAAAAATTGGCATGAAGAAGCAACAAGAACAACTGAAAAACACCAAAGTTTCTCTTGATTGATCCAAAATTTCGGCCAAATCTCTCCAAAATGTGTTTCTAGATCCAAACTATTAACTAAGAGAGTATTTCGAGAGGTGTATGAAGACTTGATATGTTTACATTTAGCCAATGCGTTATATATAGGCTTCAAAATCGTGGTCCTCGTTGGATTCAAGTTGAACAAGTTGCAAAGTAGTTAGGAAGAAGATCCTAAAAGAAGCTAATGCAGAAACTCGGACAATGCTACCTTGAGTGGATTGTCTTCTTTGGATGAGTTTTCTTCTCCTGATCATTGAGTATATCCACCGACTTAAACTTGTCTTCTTTGCTCATGTGTCTTGTCTTCTTCTCTCGAGTTTTGTTGTCTTCCATGCTCGAGTGATGATGTAAACTCGAGAGATGTTGACAAATGTGGACTTTGGACTTCTTTTCTCATGTGTCTTGTCTTCTTCTCTCGAGTTTTGTTGTCTTCCATGCTCGAGGGATGATGTAAACTCGAGAGATGTTGACAAATGTGGACTTTGGACTTCTTTTCTCGAGTGAAAGTGTACTCTTTGCTCGAGTGAAGTGTCACTCGGGGTATCACTTAAGCAACATTGAATCTTCTACAACCAATGTCTTTCTTGGTCGAGTAAAGTGTCTTCCTTCCTCGAGTTTTTGGCTTTTTTGCTCAAGTGATGATGTAAACTCAAGCTTAGTTGACAAATTGTTCTCCAATGCCTCTTTGCTTGAGTTAAGCCTTCCTTCTTGCTCGAGTTTTGCTTCATTCAATGCTCCAACCTTGGGGTTTCCTTAGCTCCAATATTTCATGTATGCATCCTAGTTTGCCTTTCTTCATTCCTTTGCTCCATGAGGTTGATGATGAGATGATGTATGATCCTTGGATTGGTTGAGTGATTGAATATCTTCATTTGAGGTCCTTTTTGGACCAAAGTACCTACTGAAGAGAAGAGAAGTAGACATTCTTTTGACAATTTAAGCTCTAGTAAAGATATGAATGCTCAATCCATAAAAAACAAAGGTAAAATCACACAAAAAATACATCTAAAAACATAACATGAAAACATGCTATCAGGAAGAATAGGGTTTACTTAATCGTTGTATCCATCCATTTTATAATTTTTTCGCATATTAAATTTCATCACAAATCGGTGTATGAACAAGTCTTCTAAGACATTCATGAAAAAGAGTTTTTCACTTCTTAAAAGTGTTCACATAATTTTCAGAAAAATAAAAAATAATTATAAGAGGAAGAGGGGGATGAGGGATGGCTTTCCTTTTGAAGTAGTTTCTCGAGTGTGGTCTAAATGAATGTTCTGGAAGATGCCGTAGTCGCATGTCCCTGTTGATCGTGGTTGTGTCCGAGGTCTCCGTGTAACACCCCAAATCCGCGGGACTCGGGATGCTACAGACGAGACCTCACAATGGGTCCCGACCCTTAGCTTGACAACAATTTCACCGGACCTTTCCTACAAGGCACAAATAAAGGCGAAAACTCAAAACGTTTTAATGTATGAGAAAACCGAAATGTAAAGACTACAAAGTGGAAACTCAGCCGAGTCCTCAAAACATCACAACTCCGATAAGAAAACCAAACCGTACTACATAATCCACAATACAAAGACATATCCCAAAAACGTCCCCGTCCTATAATGTACGGAGACCCCGGCTGTCCACTCCTCCACCTCACTCGGCGGCGGCCCTAACCTGCAAGTCATCTACAACCACGGTTTAAAACCGTTAGCTAATATTCTAAGCATTAGAAAAGTGGTGAAGGCACAAACACATACATAGCACATAACATAAAACACACAAGTCCGGTTTATTATCTTTATATTATTAAGTCGTATCCCGTTCTAATTCAACTTCGGTTGGTGACACGAGACCACCGTGGTCTCGCCTCAGTCCCTACTTACCGGCAAAGAATGGTACGGATGCACCCGACCATCTAACCCGCCGGGCTAGTCGCCGAGAACCTCCTAGACTTCCCGCAGGGCTAGGCAGATGATGTCACCGCCCGTTATCATACACTTGGGCCACAATATATATATATATATATATATATATATATATATATATATATATATATATATATATATATATATATATAAGGCCGGTGGTCCTATTTACCGGTTTAATTGTTATAATAAGAACATAAACACTCACCACCAAACACACATCAATGCTAATACGTAAAATACGAGCTAAGTAAGTCCAGGGACTTACCTCGTCACCACACTCAAGTCACCACACTCTTGCTTCCTTAAGGAGGAAGCCCACAACCTGCTCACAAGAGATATGCATATCAATACATACTCACTCTCAAGAAGTCTTAGACTTCACTCTAGTGATCTATGCAAGATCACCTAACCCTCAAACTAGGAATGCATCCTAGGTCCCAAGTACTCATCATACTCTCCACACATGAAACAACCCACAACAATTTATAACATCACAAGATATCAATCCTCAACCTAAGAGGCACAAGCTAGCCTAGAAGGTCCATCATGCTCACATGCTCATATCAATCAATTACATCGAGCCTTAAGGGCTCCTAGGTTCACAACCACTAAGTGGCATTCTCAAGCTACTCTAGGCCATCCTAAGCATGCTACTACATGATTCAACAACAAATCTAAGGAATGAACGAAGGGGAAGGGAGGAGAGGAACCTACTGTCGAAGAAACGCAGCCGCGGAGTCAAGCTGGCGCCCCGACGGAGCAGAAGCCGCCCCTGCAGAAGGCTGGCGCCACCCCTGCGGCCCTCTGGCGGAGCAGGAACCGCCCCTGCGGCGGTCAGGGCCGCCCCCGCGGTTGTGGTCAGCCGCACCCGCGGCGGTCCGGCGTCTGGAGCCCGGAGCCGCCCATGCGGCGGGCCGCTCCCGCGATCGTGATGATCCGCCCCCGCGGTTACGCTGCAAAAGCTCGTCTTCTTCGTCTCGATCGTGAATCCTTCGCTCCAAAGTCCTTCTTTCCTTGCTGGATCTTCTCCAAACACCCACCACTGGTCTTAGGCACCTCTCCTCGACCTAAACGAGCTAAGAACACAAGCATGCAAAACGGACTTGGGTGAAAACTTTGTTCGCTATTTTCACGCCCCTGTAAACTTTTATCAAGAATGATAAAAGCTCACAGGTTAGTAAAAACACGGTATGTTTTAAATTTATAAACAAGAAATAAACACCGAATCTGTAGCGAACCCACAGTGTATGGGTCAATTACAATTAGGGTAAGTATTCCAAGGTAGAACTCAAGGACTAAATATTTGGAATGCAGATGTGATCACAGATAGCGTAAATCAAAATAAAAGAACGAGGTTGGAAAAGAAGGGAAGAAAGATCAAAGGAGTTTTGAAGGGTTTTCTGTAAAGTTCGCAATCAAATAACAGATTTGATCGAAAACCAAATAAACAGACAAATGAAAGTATATCAATAAAGAAAACGGATTCCAAGGATTCAAGGTCATCGTTATTACGCATGGGCTCAGGAAATCTCTAAAGATCTATGGTACAAATTTCAGGGAAGAACGTTTCTAAACTGATAGTCTATTACCGGGTAAGTCTCAAGACTATCTAGTTCCAAACCAACTACCTATTACCGGGTAAGTCACAAGGTAGAAAGGTAGGAAATTCTAAACAAACCAAATTCCGAACTAAGGGAAAGGTAAACCATTACCGGGTAAGTCTCAGGTACTACCCTACTTAGGACAGAATCTAGGCACACTCAACCCAATAGAGGTTTTCACCTCTATTACCTATGGTCGAACACTCAAGTATTTAAGCGGAACATTACCGGGTAGGTCTCAATTCCGGTTTAGGTTACTAGCTAGATGAATTCTAACTAGGTTTAAGAACAGGCCAACCATAGGATTTCAAAGCTACTCAAACCAAGCAATAAGCACAATTTCCATCATAGTCCGGGTAATAACGAATCCCAATTCACCTTGTATCCACAAGAGTTTTAGCCAACAATCGACATTTCAAACGCAATCATCAATCCACTCAATTCAATGGAAGAAACAATCATCAATCCAAGCAATTCAATGGAAGAAGCAATTATCAATCCAATCAATTCAAGAGATTCAAGAGAGAATGCATAAACAAGAATCTAAAATAGAGATTAAAGAAGAAACTCAGCTTTATTGATAGAGGATTATCAAAACGTCAAATTCCCCAATATTCGCGAAGTTTCTCCAAGCTCCAACAAGTTCAACAATGGCCCACAATGGCCTAGGGCAAAGGGAGAAGAAAAGGGGAAAAAACTCTCTCCAAAGGAGCTCGAAATTTGAATGAAACGGGAACCCCCGGAAATCATTTAGGGCTTTCCTTTTATATCCCGCAACGGGCTGCCCTAAAACAAATCCGAAATTTAACAAAATAAATCGGCGGACAGGAATCTCGGTCGGTGACCGAGATTTTTGAAAGTCGGGGCCGAGATTTGCTTCATGATCCAGCGTTGACGAAATCTCGGTCAGAAATCTCGGTCAAATGTGAAAAATCTCGGCCGAGATGGAACAAATCTCGGCCGAGATCGGGACCGAGATGGGGACCGAGATTCTTCGACAGAAACTTCTGATATGGGATCTCGGTCGAGCTGGCTTGGATCTCGGCCGAGATTTCTTGGATCTCGACCGAGATTGCTCCAATCTCGTGCGTTTCGTCTTGACTCGTCTTTTCCTCCTTTCCCGTGCCTGCATGATCGCTCCTAAGCGTCCATCCCGAGGCCTGATCCTTAAATGCATCGTTTTAGCTCCGAAACACGCCAAAATACCTACAAAGACACCAAAAGTGTGTGTAGACATCTATACTCCCATGTGTTAATCCGCCCATATGGAATTATCAATCCAATCAATTCAAGAGAATGCATAAACAAGAATCTAAAATAGAGATTAAAGAAGAAACTCAGCTTTCTTGATAGAGGATTAGCAAAACGTCAAATTCCCTAATATTCGCGATGTTTCTCCAAGCTCCAACAAGTTCAACAATGGCCAACCATGGTGTAGGGTCAAGGGAGAAGAAAAGAGGAAAAAGCTCTCTCCAAAGGAGCTCGAAATTTTTAATGAAACGGGAACCCCCGGAAATCATTTAGGGCTTTCCTTTTATATCCCGCAACGGGCTGCCCTAAAATAAATCGGCGAACAGGAATCTCGGTCGGTGACCGAGATTTTTGAAAGTCGGGGCCGAGATTTGCTTCGTGATCCAGCGTTGACGAAATCTCGGTCAGAAATCTTGGTCAAATGTGAAAAATCTCGGCCAAGATGGAACAAATCTCGGCCGAGATCGGGACCGAGATGGGACCGAGATTCTTCGACAAAAACTTATGATATGGGATCTCGGTCGAGCTGGCTCGGAACTCGGCCGAGATTTCTCGGATCTCGGCCGAGATATCTTGGATCTCGGCCGAGATATCTCGGATCTCGGCCGAGATCATGTGGATCTCGACCGAGATTGCTCCAATCTCGTGCGTTTCATCTTGGCTCGTCTTTTCCTCCTTTCCCGTGCCTGCGTGATCGCTCCTAAGCATCCATCCCGAGGCCTGATCCTCAAATGCATCGTTTTAGCTCCGAAACACGCCAAAATACCTACAAAGACACCAAATCCGAAACACGCCAAAATACCTACAAAGACACCAAAAGTGTGTAGACATCTATACTCGCAAAGTTGCATTAAACAAGTATAAAGAACACAACTTAAGGCTAAAACATGCATGCGGGAAAAGGAAAACTAACTATATGCTCTACTAAACTAGGTCGATAATTCATGTTATCAAAATACCCATACTTATCTTGCTTGTCCCCAAGCAAAATAATAAATTCAAGTAGCATGAATCATCTAAGCTAAACAAAAGCAAAAGATCAATATGAAGTCACATGTATGCAAATCAATAGGCAAAATAAAGGCCAAGAAACGTGATAAAGGTAGGATGTGTATAGGTAATGTGGTGGAAATCCGGGAAAGAGGACAACACAACATTTTTCTTTTCTTTCTTCTTTCTCGACATACATCCTTTCTTTTCTTGCATATTTTTCTTTTTTTTTTTTTTTCTTTTTTTTCTTTGAGTGAAGGGCATAGGTGCACAATAGCCGAAACCTTGGTGTTCAGTTTCCTTCACGTACCTTACACCAAAGTGCACATACCAAATCAACTCTAGGTAATGTTTTTAAAACTAATCCGACTTTGGCAAGACACAAACACCCGATTATGTGAATGGTGCCGAGTTACTCATCTTCATAGCCAACATAGAAAGCTTTTGCTTTCAATTCACATATCACAAATCAAACAACTTCACATATTGCACATAATTCACTTTTCACAATTAAGCATACACCTTCAAACTTCACTTTCCTAATTCCCGGATGGGTCATAAGGGGCAAATAAATTCAATGTTTGAGGTGCTGAAAATGGTAAAGAAGAGAAGAAGAAGAATTCGAATTGCCTAATCATTTATGTGCAATGTAAAAGAACTCATCATATAGCTTCAACTTTTCAAGATCAATCCGATTAAACAAGGTAATCCAAATAAATCATATAGATTACAAACAAGGCATTCAAATCCCATAATTGCCATTAATTCAATTAAAGCTCAAAATAAACATCGATAGCCAAATAAACATACACAATTTCCTCATTAAGGTCACATCAATCCTAGAAGCACAAAATTTTTGAAATTTTTTGATTTTTTTTGGATTTTCATATAAAATGCAGTACAAATAAAAGAAACATGCTAAAAGGTATTGCAAGCATCCTACCCCATACTTAAATCTCACATTGTCCCTAATGTGAATAATAAATATGAAGTAAAAACAATACTCACAATGTAAGAATGAAGAAGGCATCCGGCGTGTTTCCTCCTCGACTTACTTCGTTTCTCGTCTTTCATAGCAATTTCCTCGCCTTAAGCTCGTTCTGAGTGCTCTTCCCGTATCTTTTTTTACCACGACACCTAGGTCCTGCAAAGACCCAACAAGAACGCGCAAAAACGCAAAAGCAAAAATAAAAATAAAAAGACGAAAAGACTCTTACCTCGGGTTGCCTCCGAGAAGCGCTTGGTTTAAGGTCTCTAGCCGGACCTAACTCCTTTAAAGCATCAAGTGAGATGGATAGGTGAAAGTTTTTCCACCGGAAGTTCCGGTGTATACCTCTTCAACCTATGTCCATTCACTTTAAAAATACCGGAGTTTTCACCCCATACTTCGACAGCTCCGTGGGGGAAAATCTTCTTCACAATAAGGTCCCGTCCATCGTGACCTTTAACTTTCCTGGAAAAAGTCGGAGCCTAGAATTAAAGAGAAGAACAAGATCACCTTCTTTGAAGTTCTTTGGCAATATGTGCTTGTCATGCCACTTCTTTGTTCTTTCCTTGTAGATCCGTGCATTCTCATATGCATTCATCCGGATCTCCTCCAGCTCGTTGATGTCCAACAACCTCTTTTCTCCGGCTTCTTTTATATCAAAGTTTTAGCCATTTCACGGCCCAATATGCTCTATGCTCCAACTCTACAGGCAAATGACATGATTTCCCATAAACAAGTTGATAAGGAGTAGTACCTATGGGAGTCTTGTATGCTGTCCTATAAGCCCAGAGTGCATCATCAAGCTTCATTGCCCAATCTTTCCTTGAGCGAGACACTGTCTTCTCTAGGATCCCCTTGATTTCTCTATTCGAGATTTCCACTTGGCCACTAGTTTGGGGATGATATGGGGTTGCAACCTTGTGAGTTACCCATACTTGGACAAAAGTGACTCAAAGTTTCTGGCTGTGAAATGCTTCCCTCCATCACTAATAATGACACGTGTGTGCCAAATCTAGGGAAGATAGTTCGGTTGAAAAATTTAATCACAACTTTAGCGTCATTTGTGGGTGAGGCTATAGCTTCAACCCATCTAGATACATAATCAACCGCTAAAAGAATGTAAAGGTTCCCGCATGAGGATGGGAAAGGTCCCATGAAGTCAACACCCCATACATCAAAAATCTCAACTTCTTGGATGTTGTTCAAAGGCATCTCATTCCTCCTAGATATGTTGCCCGTCCTTTGGCATGAATCACAAGCAGTGACGAATATCTGCACATCTCTGAAAAGATTAGGCCAAAAGAATCCAGATTGCAATACCTTGGCACTAGTCTTGTGAGCACTAGCATGTCCTCCACAGGGCAATGAATGACAATGTCGGATGACACTCTCAATCTCGTCGTCTGGGACGCATCTCCTAAGGATTCCCTCGGTCCTCTCTTGAATAGTAGTGGTTCATTCCAATAGTAATGTCTCACATCCTTGTAGAATTTCTTCCGTTGGGAATGAGATAAACCTGGAGGAATTTCACCACAAACTAAATAATTAACAATGTCAGCAAACCAAGGTTCCTTTTCACCTGAAATTTGGAGGATATATTTCTCCATCATGTGGAGATGCTCATCCGGAAATGCATCGTCAATAGGGATGTCATCCCTTCCATAAGTTCTGGAGGTAATCTGCTAAGATGATCAGCTACAGAGTTTTCGGACCCCTTCTTATCTCTAATCTCTAGATCAAATTCTTGAAGGAGAAGAATCCACCGGATAAGACGTGGCTTTGCATCCTTCTTGGTGAGAAGGTACCGAATCGCAGCATGATCCGTGTACAAATCACCTTAGCTCCTACAAGATAGGAACGGAACTTCTCAAATGCGTAGACGACGGCTAGGAGCTCCTTTTCAGTAGTTGCATAATTCAGCTGAGCTCCATCAAGCGTCTTGCTAGCATAGTAAATAGCATGAGTAAGTCCTTCCTTCTTCTGTCCTAGCACCTCCCACTGCGAAGTTGCTTGCATCACACATCACCTCGAATGGAAGAGACCAATCGGGAGTTGCATGATTGGAGCAGTGATGAGAGCTTCCTTCAACCTGTAAAAAGCATCAAGGCATTCCTTCGAGAAAACAAACTGAACATCCTTGATTAGTAGGTTAGTCAAAGGTTTAGCAATTTTAGAGAAATCTTTTATAAATCTCCGGTAAAAACCGGCATGTCCTAGAAAACTTCTTACCCTTTGACTGATGATGGTGGAGGTAGCTTCTCAATAGTCTCAATCTTGGCCTTATCAACCTCAATTCCACGGTTAGATATCAAGTGACCTAACACAATACCTTCCCTAACCATGAAATGGCATTTCTCCCAATTGAGAACAAGATTACAATCCTCACATCTTTGTAAGACCAAAAGACAGGTTAGCCAAACATTCATCAAAAGAGGATCCATAAACAGAAAAATCATCCATAAAGACTTCCATGATGTTTTTCAATATATTCAGAAAAATAGACATCATGCATCTTTGGAAAGTAGCAGGAGCATTACATAAACCGAAAGGCATTCTCCTATAAGCAAAGGTACCCCAAGGACAAGTAAAAGTGGTTTTCTCTTGGTCATCCGGATGGATGGGGATCTGGAAAAAACCACTATACCCATCTAGGTAGCAAAAGTAAGAGTGTTGGGCTAGCCTTTCTAACATTTGGTCAATGAAGGGTAAAGGAAAGTGATCTTTCCTAGTAGGCATGATTCAACTTCCTATAATCAATGCACATCCTCCATCCTGTCACAGTCCTAGTCGGGATCAACTCATTCTTTTCATTAGTTATGACAGTCATCCCACCTTTCTTAGGTACAACATGTACCGGACTAACCCACTTACTATCCGAGATGGGGAATATAATTCCCGCATCAAGCAACTTAAGGATCTCCTTCTTAACTACCTCTTTCATGTTAGGATTCAATCTCCTTTGAGGTTCTCTAGAAGGCCTATGTCCATCATCTAACAAGATCCTATGCATGCACATAGAAGGATTAATCCCTATGAGGTCATCTATAGTGTAGCCCAAAGCTTTTCTATGCATCTTAAGCTCTTTCAATAACTTCTCGAGTTCAAGTTCATTCAAGCTAGCACTAACAATGACGGGATAAGATGAGTTAGAACCAAGAAAGGCGTACCTTAGGTGTGTCGGAAGAGGCTTCATCTCGACCTTAGGAGGCTCCGGTTCTTCTTCAGAAATCTCGGCCAACTCTTCCCGTGGAGATGAAGGATCTCGGCCCGAGCTGAGAATCTCATCTCGGCCGAGATAGGGTAAATCTCGGCCGAGATTTTTCGGTCTCGGCCGAGATGCCCTGATCTTCTGAAACTGAAACTTTCTGTTGCCAAATCTCGGCCGAGATTTGGATCTGTCTGCTTCAGTTCTTCGAATCTTGATTCCTCGTTGATGGGGAGAAGACTCAAAGATCGGACTTCTTCAAACAGTTCATCTTTTGGCTCTACTGTCATGATGCTCATGGTCAAAACCTGCTCAAGAGGGTCAGAACATAGAATTGAATTTATAATCTCCAATCATCTTCATCATCCTCTAGGATGTTGTACATATCCTCTTCAAACAAGGGTCCCTTAATCAAAGGAGGGAGTTTAAATTCCACAACTTCCTCATCAATTCTAAATGTAAGGGTAGCATCCCTACAATCAACTAAACATCCAGAGGTAGCAAGAAAAGGTCTCCCTAAAATGATAGGAACAGACAGTCAGCAGGAATATCCAAAACAACAAAGTCAATAGGGATAAAGAACTTCTCTAATTGGATTGGAACATCCTCAATGATTCCCACAGGACGTGTGGTGGTTCTGTCTGCCATGCAAAGAGTCATCTTTACTGGCTTTGGTTCTCCAAGTCCAACCTTCCTGCATAAAACGAGTGGGATAATACTTACACTAGCTCCAAGATCGCAAAGTGCTTTGTACGTTCCATCTCCAACTTTGATTGGGACACAGAAAGATCCGGGATCACTCAATTTTGGTGGCATCTTTCCACTGTTCCTCTGGATGAGGTCAGTAGATCTCCGGGTCATTCTGACTTCTCCATATTCCTCTAGCTTCCTCTTGTTGGAGAGGATTTCCTTCAAGAACTTTCCATAGGCAGGCATCCCTAAAATAGCATCAACAAAAGGGATGTTAATATGCAATTTATTTAAAAGGTCAAGGAACTTACCAAAGTGCTTGTCCAATTGAGCTCTAGCACGGGATTTAGGAAAAGGAAGTGGTGGCTTGTATGGAGGAGGAGGATGTAGACATTCTCTTTTTCCTTAGGCTCCTCTTCCATTGGTTGCTTTCCTTTATCCAAAACCTTGTGGATCATTTGTCTCCAATCCACTTCTTGTAGTGATTGCCATGACTTGCCCTTGGGATTATTTTCAGTTTTTCAGGAAGTCTCTTCTTGTAGTGATTGCCATGACTTGCCCCTTGGGATTATTTTCAGTTTTTCCAGGAAGTCTTCCTGGATCTCTTTGAGCGTCTTCGGCCTTCTTGAATACTTGAGTTTCCAAAACCTTTTGGGCTTTGGTTACACTAGTGATTGTACTCTCTAGATTTCCCATCCTAGCCATCAATTGCTCAAACATTGCTTCAACTCTATCCTTTGGTTGAGCGGGTTCAGCTGGCTTGGACGGCTGGCCTGCATTGCTAGAAGAAGCTTGAGGGTTCAAAGCACCCTCAGGATTAGAATAAGAAAAACCAGGATGATTATGATTAGGCTTGTAGTTATTTCCCTGATTATTCTTATTATAATTGTTGTTATGACCTCTTTGGTTTTGATAACCTACTTGGTAGTTACCTTTACCCATGTAATTCGCATCCTCTTCCTTGGATGCTACCTGCACTTCGGCTTGCTGAGCTTTCAAGTTAGATGCAATTAATTCTTTCAAAGATTTAAGTTCAACTTGCAAAGCATCTAACCTTGAATCATTAAGAGTGTTTTGGTTTATCTCATAGACTCCGGGTCTAGTCTTTCTCTCTTCAACTTTCCTGTGAGAATACTTTTCAATAGTCTTGGCTTGCTTCGTAATGAATTCCCAAGCTTCATCCACAGTTTTTTTCCATAAAAGTACCTTCAAAAAGTGATTGCAACTTAAATTGAGTATCTTCATCAAGTCCCTTGTAATAAATCTCTAGCAATTCAATCTTAGAGATCCCATGATGAGGACATTCCAACGTAAGGTCAATGAACCTCTCCCAAGACTTATATAAACGCTCCTTATCTTTCATCACAAATGCATTTATCTTCCCTCTAAGTTTAGTAGTTTTGTAGGGTGGAAAAAACTTAGTGAGGAATTCAGACACCATCTCCTCCCATGTGTTAATCCGCCGATATGGAATAGTTTGATACCAAGCTAAAGCTTTATCCTTAAGAGAAAAAGAAAAACCTCTTATCTTATGATTATTACCTTCCATACGAGCTGGACTTACCGCATCCATAAGAGTCTCGTAGTTGTTCATGTGTTGGTGAGGAGATTATGTCTTTGTCCCACCAAACTGATTCTGGCGAATCATCTGTATCACCTGCGGTCGCAGCTCATGCTCATGATTTGCGGGATCTCCAAAGTTAACTCTAGGACGGTTAACTCTTTGGGTAGGATCCATCCTCTGTCAAAGTGATTGTTCGCTATTTTCACGCCCCTGTAAACTTTTATCAAGAATGATAAAAGCTCACAGGTTAGTAAAAACACGGTATGTTTTAAATTTATAAACAAGAAATAAACACCGAATCTGTAGCGAACCCACAGTGTATGGGTCAATTACAGTTAGGGTAAGTATTCCAAGGTCGAACTCAGGGACTAAATGTTTGGAATGCAGATGTGATCACATATAGCGTAAATCAAAATAAAAGAACGAGGTTGGAAAAGAAGGGAAGAAAGATCAAAGGAGTTTTGAAGGGTTTTCTCTAAAGTTCGCAATCAAATAACAGATTTGATCAAAACCAAATAAAACAGACAAACGAAAGTATATCAATAAAGAAAATGCGGATTCCAAGGATTCAAGGTCATCGTTATTACGCACGGACTCAGGAAATCTCTAAAGATCTATGGTTACAAATTTCAGGGAAGAACGTTTCTAAACTGATAGTCTATTACCGGGTAAGTCTCAAGACTATCTAGTTCCAAACCAACTACCTATTACCGGGTAAGTCTCAAGGTAGAGAGGTAGGAAATTCTAAACAAACCAAATTCCGAACTAAGGGAAAGGTAAACCATTACCGGGTAAGTCTCAGGTATTACCCTACTTAGGACAGAATCTAGGCACACTCAACCCAATAGAGGTTTCCACCTCTATTACCTATGGTCGAACACTCAAGTATCCAAACGGAACATTACCGGGTAGGTCTCAATTCCGGTTTAGGTTACTAGCTAGATGAATTCTAACTAGGTTTAAGAACAGGCCAACCATAGGATTTCAAAGCTACTCGAACCAAGCAATAAGCATAATTCCATCATAGTCCGGGTAATAACGAATCTCAATTCACCTTGGATCCACACGAGTTTTAGCCAACAATCGACATTTCAAACGCAATCATCAATCCACTCAATTCAATGGAAGAAACAATCATCAATCCAAGTAATTCAATGGAAGAAGCAATTATCAATCCAATCAATTCAAGAGATTCAAGAGATTCAAGAGAGAATGCATAAACAAGAATCTAAAATAGAGATTAAAGAAGAAACTCAGCTTTATTGATAGAGGATTAGCAAAACGTCAAATTCCCCAATATTCGCGAAGTTTCTCCAAGCTCCAACAAGTTCAACAATGGCCCACAATGGCCTAGGGCAAAGGGAGAAGCAAAGGGGGAAAAACTCTCTCCAAAGGAGCTCGAAATTTGAATGAAACGGGAACCCCCGGAAATCATTTAGGGCTTTCCTTTTATATCCCGCAACGGGCTGCCCTAAAACAAATCCGAAATTTAACGAAATAAATCGGCGGACAGGAATCTCGGTCGAAAATCTCGGTCGGTGACCGAGATTTTTGAAAGTCGGGGCCGAGATTTGCTTCGTGATCCAGGGTTGACGAAATCTCGGTCAGAAATCTCGGTCAAATGTGAAAAATCTCGGCCGAGATGGAACAAATCTCGGCCGAGATCGGGACCGAGATTCTTCGACAGAAACTTCTGATATGGGATCTCGGTCGAGCTGGCTTGGATCTCAGCCGAGATTTCTTGGATCTCGGCCGAGATTTCTCGGATCTCGACCGAGATTGCTCCAATCTCGTGCGTTTCGTCTTGGCTCGTCTTTTCCTCCTTTCCCGTGCCTGCATGATCGCTCCTAAGCGTCCATCCCGAGGCCTGATCCTCAAATGCATCGTTTTAGCTCCGAAACACGCCAAAATACCTACAAAGACACCAAAAGTGTGTGTAGACATCTATACTCGCAAAGTTGCATTAAAAAAGTATAAAGAACACAACTTAAGGCTAAAACATGCATGCGGGAAAGGAAAAACTAACTATATGCTCTACTAAACTAGGTCGATAATTCATGTTATCAAAAACCTCTCAAAGCTTCATCCATGGCTATGGATGAAGGAGGGAAGAAGAAAGGGGTGAGCAGCCATGGAGAGGAAGGAAGGAAGGGAGGAAAGAGACTTACCACACCAGATCTGTAGTTCTCCTACTGCAGTCCACACATGCAAGCTCCTCAATCAACAATGGAGGAAGAGAAGAGAAGAGAAGAGAAGAGAAGAGAAGAGAAGAGAATAAACTAAAGGAGGAAATGACGTGAGAGAGGGTAAGAGAGGAGAGAGAAAGAGGGGACAAGGCTGAAAAGTGTGGAGGGGAGCTGACCTCTTGTCACATCACCCCGGAACGAGGGGTCGGAAATGACCCCTTGTCACTTCGACTCGGAACGAAGGGTCGGAACGCGGAAAAAAGGGAAAAACGACGAGTCGGCTCGGGATTTTCTTAGGAATAAATCCCGACACTCGGCATCTCGGCCTACGGGAAGATCTACAAGGTGCTCTAAGCCCGGAATAAAATTCCGGGCGTTACACTCCGAAGGTCCTTCATCTAAGTGGGGATATCGTAGGATCCACATTTCCGCAAGAGGTATGATATCCTCTCGAAAATGATTTCTACTATCTTGCTTCCCGGCGGCGAGACACCGCGCTAGTTCATTTATCTCGTGTCATCTCCATGTTTTGCCAGCCTATAGTGTTCCTCGTCTTCTTCCGTGGTTTGATTGTTCCGACTTTTTAGGTCTCTTTGACTTTTTCGATCGTTTCTTGTGGTTTTGTTGTGTTTTTCCGCAAGGTTTTTCGTTGTCCGTTTTCTTGTTTCCGGCCTCTTGATACACCAAATATGTTTGGTGTAATCGAGCAGCTTACCTTCTAGATCACTTTCTTTTACCATTTTGATTTTAAAGCTATTGTTAACAACACAAAATTCAATCAATAAATGTTTTGAATGTTTTTTAAAGAAGAAACAAGAATGTTTAGTGTTGTTGACGATTAATAATAACTTTATTGTTTAGTGTTCTTGACATTAAAATTAACTCCGATTGGGTGTTTAAAATCAAGAATGTTTAGTGTTGTTGACGATTAATAATAACTTTATTGTTTAGTGTTCTTGACATTAAAATTAACTCCGATTAGGTGTTTAAAATGGTGTTAACAACACAAAAACATAAATTGTGTTGAATGTTGGTCAAAGCAAAAAGACAATATTTTTTAATAGTTTACGTATTTTATTTTTTTTGATTCTATAAGATAAGATTTTAGGGTGGTCTATCTCCTCGAGACTTTCCACCCTAGAGCATCCTTGCGGATGAGCTCATCGACTTGGACAGTAGATGAACTTGACAGACAGAGGCAATCGTGGCCCAACTCCGCAAGCAGGTCCGCCACACCATTCACCTCTCGAAACACATGTCGGATTTTTACCTGAAGAAAACCCAACAGAATATTAGAAATATCCGACAAAATCATATCTAACTCCCAAGGAGGTTTCCAGGTATGATTGACAACATTTATCACAGACAGACAGTCTCCTTCAATCTCAATCGCTTTGATACCGAGATCATATGCCTTGACAAGACCCTCTCTTAGCGCAAATGCTTCAGCAAGTTGGGCTGATATGTTTTCACATCTCCCATAGCCAAGAGAAATTGTACTAGCATCATGATTCCGAAGGATGTAAACAAAGACAGATTCACCAGATTCTTTCGTCGATCCATCAAAATTTAATTTTATCATATCTATCTCAGGTTTTTCCCATTGAATATTTTTCGTTTTCCTTTTATTCTTCCTTGTACTTCCCTTATTATTATCTTTGTTCTTTATGCTCTGGTTCCATTCAACTATTTGGTTTCGAACTATCCCATCTATATTCTGCGTATTTTTATTGGAGAAAATTTTTTGGCTTCTAGCAAACCAAATATTCCACCATAATAGACCAGTTCTGATTCTGATAGGTTATTCTTAATCCACTCGATTTTGTCTGCCATTTTAGATTTCACTTGGTTAACCATAATAAGGGACTGTTTGATCGAGTTCAGGGCAATGGACTCTGAAGTATAGTGACACTTGAAGAAAAGATGGTCTGCGATTCAAAAGGGTGATTGCACAGGCAACAGTTCAACGGGATAGGGACTTTCTGTCTTTCTAGATTCTCTTTAGTCAGTAGTCCATTTATTACCAGTTTCCATAGAAAGTTTTTAACCTTAGGGATTACGTTTAGATTCCAGATCCAATCATTTGTTCCAACCAATAATCCCCTATTTAAATACAACGAGTTATAAGCTGATTTGGTAGAGTAATCCCCATCCTCAGCAGGGGCCCAATATAAACGGTCACGGGTGAAAGTCTTAGGAAGTTGATAAGATTTGATCTCGTTAATTATTTCAAGAGGTTAAATATGCCCAATTTCCGAATCAATTTTATCCGCATCCCATTTATTTTCGTTGATGAAGTGCTTGACCTCAATATCAACATCAGCTAAATTCGTATCTATACAGTCCTTCATTAGAGGTTCATTCTTAATCCAGCAATCCGTCCAGAATTTAAATGTACTACCGTCACCTATATTCCATCTAAATTTTGATTCAAAATCGCTCCTAAGTTTCATTAGCTTTTTCCATTGCCATGACATATTTCCTTTTAATTTATAATTCCAAAGTTTAGTTCCTTTGAGATATTTATCATTGATGATTCTAACCCATATATTATCAGGTTCATTAAGAATTTTCCAAAGTAGTTTCATTTGGAGAGCATGATTCATTTCCCCAGTCTTCCTAATTCCCAAACATCCAAATTTCTTAGGTCTACATATTTTATCCCAACTAATCAACGGGTGAAATTTTGGTCCTTTATTCCAGAAGAAGTCCCTATTAATTTTATCCAGTTCATTATGAATACTTGAAGGAAGCATAAAACTTTGCATAATGAAATTTGGTTTTGCATTTAGATTAGCTTTGATGAGTGTAACTCTTCCTTCTTGCGAAAGGGAAGATGCTTTCCATTTTGTTAATTGATTTTTTGAATTGTTGATTACATCTTCAAATACCTCTTTGTTTACTCTACCATTGATAATTGGGCACCCAAGATATTTCTCAAGACAATTAGAAGAAGAAATACCCATGCACTGTTGAATCTGTCTTTTAGTTAGGTTATCGACATTTTTTGATGTTTGGAAGGCAGATTTCTGTAAATTGACTTTTTTTCCCGAGATAGTGCAATACTCATTTAAGATATCAAGAATTCTAGAACCTGCACTAACCGAGGCTTTGGAAAGATAATCATGTCATCCGCAAA
The DNA here is from genome assembly GCA_002319775.1 of Fagopyrum tataricum. NCBI lineage: Eukaryota > Viridiplantae > Streptophyta > Magnoliopsida > Caryophyllales > Polygonaceae > Fagopyrum > Fagopyrum tataricum. The sequence goes on from CM008286.1 coordinate 21,532,396, forward strand.
GGCTAAAAATGGAATAGAGGTTCCATTTTTCGTAATAGGGAATCCCACATTCTTTCTATTACGGTTACTTTATTGAATATTTCTAGCCAGAACCTCAACACCCAGGTTGAAAATCAAAGGAGAAATAGGATCTCCTTGTCGAAGACCTCTTCCTGGAGTAAAAAGATCAGAAGGTCTATCATTGATTAAAATTGAGTACGAAATAGAGGAGATACATTCCATAATCCAGTTAGTGAATTTATTGTTGAAACCAAATTTCCCAGGACAACTCTAATGTACTTCCATTCAATTCTATCATATGCTTTTTCCATGTCCAATTTAATTTCCATATAGCCTTCCTTGCCTTTCTTTGATCTAAAACCATGGAAAACTTCATGGGCAATTAAAATATTATCATGAATTGCTCGTTTCTGGACAAATGCACTCTGTAATGGATGTATAAGTTTAGGGAGGATTTTCTTAAGTCTGGAAGCCAAAATTTTTGCAATGACCTTGTACACCGTAGAGCAAAGACTAATTGGTCTGAAATCGTTCATCGAGATAGGGTTGTCCTTCTTAGGGATAAGAGTGATGAAGGTGTGATTTAGTTGTTTGAGTAGTTTTCCGGAGTGGTAGAAGCTTTTAACAGCTTTACAAACCGCGGGACCCACAATGTCCCAATGGTGCTGGAAAAACCCAGCGGACATCCCATCAGGGCCGGGGGATTTATCCGCTCCAATACTAAACGCAGCATTCTTAATATCACTGTTTGAAAATGGACTAGTCAGTTCTTCATTATCATTTTCCGGCACCTCCTTGGAAATAACCTAAAGTAAGTTATTGTAGAGGTTTTGATTAATGTTTGAAGCTTTAAAACGTTTCTTATATTCATTAACAAATTCTACAGAGATATCCTCCTCGTTATTAATCCATTGATCATTGCTTATTTGGATATTGTTAATTATTTTCCTATTTCTTCTTCCCGTCGCTAAACGGTGGAAGTACTTCGTATTCTTATCCCCTTCAACAGTGAATTTAGCTTTGGCTCTTTGAAACCAATATTTGTGTTGATATTCAATTAAACATTATCTCTTCTTATTTAGTCTAATAATCTTATCATTACTTATTTGGTTATAATTTTTATAATTATCATTCTGTAATTTTTCAATAATCGTGTCTAAGTTCTTGACTTGTTTATTGATATTTCCAAAATTTTCCTTACTCCAGATTTTGAGTTTACATTTGACCAGGTTTAATTTCTTGACAAGCTTAAACATATTTGTTCCCGGAACATGAATACGCCAAGCTTGTTTAATTATATTCTGACTATCTTCCCTGCCATTCCACATATTTTCAAATCTAAATGGTTTATTTTTAAACTTTTGTTTAGTATAATTAAGGTTCATAGATATCAATCAGTGGTCCAAGGAGGTAAAAGCATGATTCCAAACATGTACATTATTATTTATTAAGAATCTCGAAATGAGCTAGCGCTCTGTCCAATTTTTCAAAGGTATTATTTTCTCCCTCTCTTCTTTTCCTTCATGTAAATTCATTTCCTCTTGAAATAACGTCCATAAAGCTACACTCCTGTAAGATGTTATTTAGTCTCTGGAATCTGTTTCTATTTGGATAGGCTCCACCCGCTTTATCAGAAGGGCAAAGGATGTCGTTAAAGTCTCCCATAACAATCGACGGGAGACTTGAATCCTTAATGCACTTAGTCACTTTTTCCCAAAAACTATTTTTAAATTTATCATTGGTGGAGCATAGATAAAAATGATATTAAATGTAAACTTGGTTTCATAGTTATGGGTTTCGATCATTACAAATCGGTCATCCGTATTAGTTATTTTAATTTTCTCATTAGTCAATTTGTAGTTCTTCCACAAAAGGCATAAACCCCCAGCTCGTCCCGTCGAAGGGATAAACAGGCATGAATCAAAACCCGAAATTTTTCATTGTTTTTCATTAGGTTCCATATCTGTTTTAATTTCCGCTAGCATGATCATATCAATATGTTCATTTAGAGTCGTTATTTTGAGATCGACCCAGAAGTTCTTTTTCCACATCCCTCTACAGTTCCAATATGCGACTTTCATTTTTAACGAATTTTATAATGTTTAGTTCATTGTCTAGCAAATCACCAAGATTAGCTAAGCTGTTATATATTATTTGAGTTAAGCTTAGTAATAGCTGGGCACTCAAGGGATCGTGGAAAACCACCATAAAGAAAACAAGTTTGATGTTCAAATTAATTTTATTTTCGTTTCTTTCTTTCTAGAGCAATGAACCACAAGACACTTGTTTAAGAACGTATTGGACTTGCTCGAGTTAATCCGAGGGAACAAGGCCCTGCAGACCAGATGGCTTCTTTCAAGAGGCCACCAATCATCCCAATCCAAATTCAGTCTCATACAAACAGGATAATAGGAAATTAAACATAAGTGATCATCAACCATTACATACCAATAATGGTTACTTATACAAAGCAGTTCAATTTTGATTTGGGTGCCTCAAACAATAAGACTGAGGCAAACATCAATACTTCTCAGTATGTGTTTGACTACTTTGAGTATTTCACAGCTCCACTGGAAAGGTAGGAGAGGACCCAACACCAGACGAGAGCTAACACTAACCATATTAAAGTCATCTTCAAACCTCAACTTCCAAGACAGGGTCTTATAGGAGAAAAATTCAAGAAATAAATAGATAATGTTCAGGTTAAATGCACCATAGTTCAAGTTTATAGAATAAAAGTTATAGAGAATACTAAGCATTCCATCACTCCAAGACAAGATATTAACAAGGCAGAACAAGAAATATCCAATAGAACTATAGAGATAGGTTACTTCATACGCTGTATTAACATAAGCAAAGATTAAAATACATCTACTTTGGGTTTCAATCTGTCCGGAATTTGTTATTATTTGGATTCTCATCTTCTTACCAAGGGATTGAACAGTCATCCATCGGTCACAGATCAATCGGGAAGCGAAGAAATAAGCAAGACTGAGCATAACAAAACAGTCAACCTTATCTTGCAAATGGGGATTTCTTGTATTCAGTTCAATGCAGAAGAGGAAAAAGAGTTAGGTATTTTAATGTTCATGAGGGATAGGATATAAAATCCAATTTCATAGGCACTCCAGAGGAGTTTGTTCAAAGCCTCTCGAGTAAACGAGAGGAAAGATCGAAAAGAGGTGTTCAAACACTTCATAATGCATGATAGGAAACTAATGGGAGAGAAAACAGAGATATTCAGTATAACACCTCAAATCCGCGGGACTCGGGACGCTACGGGCGAGACCTCACAATGGGTCCCGACCCTTAGCCTGACAACAATTTCACCGGATCTTTCAACATGGCACAAATAAAGGCAAAACTCAAAACGTTTTAATGTATGCGGAAACCGAAAGTAAGAAGCTACAACTTGGAAACTCAGCCGAGTCCTCAAAACACACACTCTAATACGAAAACTTAAAACTGTACACATAAACAAAAAGGTAACCCAAAAACATCCCCGTCCTATAATGTACGGAGACCCCGGCTGTCCACTCCTCCGCCTCACTCGGCGGCATCCCTAACCTGCAAGTCATCTACACAAACGGTTTAAAACCGTTAGCTAATATTCTAGGCATTAGAAAAGCGGTGAAGGCACAAACACATGCCTCACTCGGCGGCATCCCTAACCTGCAAGTCATCTACACAAACGGTTTAAAACCGTTAGCTAATATTCTAGGCATTAGAAAAGCGGTGAAGGCACAAACACATACATAGCACATAACATAAAACACGCAAGTCCGTTTTATTATCTTTACATCATTAAGTCATATTCAGTTCTAATTCAACTTCGGTTGTGACACGAGAACCACCGTGGTCTCGCCTCGGTCCCCCCACCAACAAAGAATGGTACGGATGCACCCGACCATCTAACCCGCCGGGCAAGTCGCCGAGAATCCCCTAGACTCACGCAAGGCTAGGCAGTATTGTCACCGCCCGTTATCATACACTTGGGCCAAAATATACATATAAGGTCGGTGGTCCTATTTACCGGTTTAATAGTTATAACAAGAACATAAACACACACCACCAAACACACATCAATGCTAATACGTAAAATACGAGCTAAGTAAGTCTGGAGACTTACCTCGTCACCAAACCCAAGTCAACCACACTCTTGCTTCCTTAAGGAGGAAACCCACAACCTTCTCTCAAGATATATGCATATCAATACATACTCACACTCAAGAAGTCTTAGACTTCACTCTAGTGATCTACGCAAGATCACCTAACCCTCAAACTAGGAAACGCATCCTAGGTCCCAAGTACTCATCACACTCTCAACACATGTAACAACCCACTACAGTCCATAATTCCACAAGATATTACTCCTCAACCAAAGAGGCACAAGCTAGCCTAGAAGATCCATCGTGCTCACATGCCCATATCCAACAATTTCATCGAGCCTTAAGGGCTCCTAGGTTCACAACCACTAAGTGGCATTCTCAAGCTACTCTAGGCCATCCTAAGCATGCTACTACATGATTCAACAACAAATCTAAGGAATGAACGAAGGATGAAGGAGAGGAGGAACCTACTACCGAAGAAACGCACTTGCGGAGTCAAGTCGGCGCCCCGGCGAAGCAGGAGCCGCCCCTGCGGAACCAAAGGCCGCCCCCAGCAGTGCTGCCGGTCGCACCCGCGGCGGAAAGAAGCCGCCCCCGCGGCGGTCTTGGTCCGCTCCCGCGGCTGTGCTGAGCCGCCCCTGCGGCTGGCCGCGCCCGCGGGCGTGATGATCCGCCCCCGCGGTCGTACTACAGAACGTCGTCCTTTTCGTTTTCGATCGTGGATCCTTGGCTCCCAAGTGCTTCTTCTCTTGCTGGATCTTCTCCAAACACCCACCACTGGTCTTAGGCACCTCTCCTCGACCTAATCGAGCTAAGAACACATGCATGCAAGAATTTGAGGAAAAACTTCTCAAAAGCTTCATCCATGGCCATGGATGAAGGAGGGAAGAAGAAGAAGAGAAAAACAGCAAGGAAGAGAGGGGAGGGAGAGGAAGAAGCTTACCAACAACCTGGAATCTCTTGCTGCAGTCCATACACAAGGATCCTCAACAAGATGGAAGAAGAGAAGAGAAGAGAGCCAAAAAATGGAGAAGAGTTGAGTGTGGAAGAGAAAGTAACGTGAAAGAGAAAGAGAGGAGAGAGAGAGGGGGAAGGGGACAAGGCTACCAAGATGGGACAACAACCATCTTGTCTTCTTTTTCCCGGAACGAGGGGTCGGAAATGACCCCTTGTCACTTCGACTCGGAACGAAAGGTCGGAACGCGGGAAAAAGGGAAAAAAAACGACGAGTCGGCTCGGGATTTTCTTAGGAATAAATCCCGACACTCGGCATCTCGGACCTACGGGATAACCTACAAGGCGCTCTAAGTCCGGAATAAAATTAATAAAATTTTGGGCGTTACATTCAGATAGATATTACACAGATAAATTTGTAAGAAAGTGCAGTTAAATCTATTGTTTACAGAATTGCAGTGCATACATAATTTATGGACACTTTCAAGAAATTGAAGTAGGCATAAAGCTAAGGAGAAAAACCACCTGTTTCGTTTTTTGTTCTTGTTATCCCTGAGAGATCCTTTCTTTTTACAGAGGTAAGATGTCAAGTAACCCTCTTCCCAAAAGGGAATTTGATTTTGTCTGGCTTTCATAGTCAAAGCAAAGAAGAAATATCCCTTTACCCTTCGACTTTCAATCCAGCGTGAGAGAGCCGAAGAAACCAGCAACTCCCATACCCGAAAGACGAAGATAGTAGACTCTGAGCGTCCCCAGAACGCTCTTGTTTCCCGATCTGGCCATTTATCACACCTTCTCTCTCTTCTTCTTTCTTTTGAATGTCTTATTGAAATTTGTGAGATATTGATTTCGCTGCTGTGCAGTTGAGGAGCTTTGGCTTCTCTTTGTGGTTTCCATAGCTTTAGTCTGAGTTTTGATTTAAGTAGGATGAAGCAATCGAGAACGGAGAGAGCGAGATTCGTATGCGTTTCTGGGATTAGAGGAGATCGAGTTAGGTTTTCTGATTTTGGGGGTTTTTTTTCAAGCGTGTGGGGCGCGTTCTTTTTTAGATTAAAAGAAAAGAGAAGAAGATGAATAAAACAATTCAAATACTATACACAAAGAACTTAAAATTAGTAACAACTAATCAATAAAATTAGATAATATATGAACATATATGAATTCGAGTCGTTCATATAACTAAAACTGAGAAATCGAGAATCATAAAATTTAACCTTAAGAAAATATAAATAGTGGAACAAATTTAATTTTCATACTTTATTTTTGTATTTGAATTAGATTTAGAACCATCACATTCAATCAAAATTGAGGATTAAAATCAATCGCTCAATAGTGTTGTTGTTGTCGAAAAATAGAGAAGAGAGAGAAAGAGAGAGAAAAAGAATTAGGTTTAAATATTTTTATTTGTAGGAACTAAAAAGAAAGAGTAATGCTTTTAAATGGTTACCTCCATGATTTTTCTTATATTAATCAAACCTGCAGTTTGACATCATGGCTTATATCATTCCAGCTCAAGTCAAGTAATATTTTGCCAAATCCTTTGAGATTTAACCCAATAAATAGAGCCGTAATCTTCTTCCATTTGCCAAATCAGATATCCCTTCTAATCTGCTGAAAAAATGGCCACCTCAAACTCCGCCGGGCTCCCACTATTAGACAGGGTGGCCATTGTCACCGGCGCATCTCGTGGAATCGGAAGTTCCATCACCGAGCATCTAGCCTCCCTCGGAGCTCGAGTCATCATCAACTACGTCTCCAATTCAGCTCCAGCTGAAGCCCTAGCTGCTAAAGTCAACTCATTGCCGTCCCTGTCTTCTCTCTCCGCACCGCGAGCCGTGGCTATCCGCTCCGACGTCTCCGATCCAGCTCAAGTGAAGTCTCTATTTGACTCCGCCGAGGAGGCATTCAATGCTCATATTCATATTCTCATCACCTCCGCCGGAGTAATGGACTCAAACTACTCCTCAATTGCCGACATTTCAGTGGAGGAGTTTGACCGGACCTTCTCGGTCAACACTCGGGGGACATTCGCTTGCCTCCAAGAGGCAGCAAAGCGGCTGAAGAAAGGAGGCGGGGGGAGGATTATCACGGTCTCAACCTCGCTTGCGGCGATGTACAGGCCGGGATACGGAGCGTACACAGCATCAAAGGCGGCTGTAGAGACATTGACGAAAATCCTGGCGAAGGAGCTCAGGGGAACAGGGATAACGGCGAATTGTGTAGCTCCGGGGCCGGTGGCGACTGAATTGTTCTTCGAGGGGAAGTCGGAGGAGGATATTAAGAGGCTTGTGGATCTAGTTCCATTGGGGAGGCTTGGGCAGACGAAGGATATCGCCCCTGTTATAGGGTTTCTGGCCACAGATTCCGGCGAGTGGGTTAACGGACAGATTATTCGGGTTAATGGTGGAGCGGTGTGATTCAGAGTTCTTGCCAATGTAATAAGCTTCAGCATATTCTATGTTTTCACGAATTTGTGTTCGTTTGCCTCTTTCTTGCACTTTGTCCACATTTACTCAAACATCTATCTATGGAGAAACATAATTGACCCCATAACACAGTTACCCAGCTTAATTGCACTGAAAGCAACACATTTGTAAATACCCAGTTTTTAGAATTCAAAATGCATCTTATTTCTTAATGCTGCAATTTGTTAATCCCCACATAAATTTATAGGGTTTGTTTTCAAATTTTGAAAATTGGGGGAATTTTGGGGACCGGATTGATACATGGGTCATGTGAGTGTGGGCTTCTATTGAATGATTCATCTACTACACCTCCCTATTCTTCTTCTTTCTCCTTTTTCTCTTTTTGTTTTTTAAAATAAATAATTGATGTTGAAGAAATTGAGAGCTGTTTTCTTTTATCCTGCCGACACAAGTCCCAGGCTTCCCCACTGATACTCAAACACCTTTGTCCCCCTCCTCTTCTTCCCTTTCCCTTTTCACCTCAAAGAAATCTCTTTTTTTTTCCTCTCATTATCTCTCTGTTAATGGAGTCTTACCCAAAAGCTTCAGTCCCCGTTGGTGGAAATCTCCAGCCTCAAACTGATGGTTTCAGTGAGGTCTTACTTCACCAGTACACTGTAAGTTTGTTATAAGTCCCATAAATCATCTCTAAATTACTGGCTTGTTATCTGTCGGTGTGTTTTCTTTCCAGAATTAGCATTTTCTGATAATAAAAGGCTAAATTATCTCAAATTTTTTATTTTTCTGCAGGAAATAGATGTGAGTTCAGAATGGCTGTCAAGCTTTGTTGAAGAATGTCTATCAAGTGCAGGGAATTGCCATATGCCACCAAAAGAACACCAAACACCCACCAGAACAATCACCAATTCTACCCTAAAACAAGTGAAACCCAACCAAAAACTTGGAATTCCTGGCAAACCCAGAGGCCAGAGAAAAAGAAAAGTGACATATTCCACAGACCAATATAAGCAAATAAGCCCATCTCTTCAGTCTGCCTTCTGTGACCCTCCATACTTGCTTGAACAAACCTACTGGTTAGCTGACAGTGAGCTGATAACCATACCTAGAAAGGAGGAGGAAGAAGAAGAAGAGAAAGTGGTGGAGAAGGTAGAGAAAGAGAACAGTCAAGGGCAACAAAGGAGGTGCAGCCATTGTCAAGCACAGAAGACCCCACAATGGAGAGCAGGTCCATTGGGTCCCAAAACCTTGTGCAATGCATGTGGGATGAGGTACTTTAAGTCTGGAAGATTGTTGCCTGAGTACAGGCCAGCTAAGAGCCCTACTTTCGTTAATTTTAAGCATTCTAACTCTCACAAGAAGGTCTTGCAAATGAGAATGACACTAAAAGATTGAATCTTTATTTTCAAAACCAGGAGTACTTAAGTGATGATCATGATAGTGGAGAAGAGTGTCTGAAATGTTATCTTCAATTATTAGGTCTTAGGTTTCATAAATTTCATTTTTCAGCTTCTTTTGTTGATTTTAAGTAATGAAATTCCAGCTTATGTATAGTAGTAGTAATTCATGTTACCAAAACCCGTGACTCTTTAATTTAAAATTGACACACTCTTCCTGCCTACTTTTCTCCTCTTATAAGTGTCTTCATTTATGAAACATGATTAAAGATACTCACTTTTCTGCAATTTTCACCTCTCTCTGAATGATTCTTCACTTTATAATAGATGTTTGCTTGCAGCAATGGCAACATGATGTTGCACACCTTCTTTTTACTGATGAAGACTAAAGTTTGAGATCATACCTGCATATGCAATGCAAATTCTCACCTCTCTCTGTTTCTTTTTCTTTCTGATGGATTTCATACTTTAAACTCATCAAATGTTTGGAATAATAAGTTTACAAGAACTTCTCAAGAATTAACAAGAACCATGAATAATACATCCAAGATGATGAAAAACAAGCATTTTAGCAGGCAGCAGAAGCTCAAATCCTCAGCCAAAGAAAACAAAAGCAAACCAGTAACATAGACAAAGAATAACTCATTTTCATGGCCTTGTGAATAGCAGAAGAGGTAGTAGCAATCTGGACAGTAAAATTGCAGTTCCCCTGTGAGATATTCTGTTTGGTGACCACAGCAAGCCCCTGAAAGTCACAAGCAGCATCCGCTTGATTCTGCGTCTGATAATAAACGTTAAACGCAAAAGAAGCATTAGCATTTGCATCTAACCCGCCACACGAGCAGCCATACCCGAGAGGTGTACAATCAGCAAAAGTGCAAGCATAGTCTATATTCTCAGCTAAAAGTGTTGTATTCAGATTATTAGCATTAGGATTCAACACACACCACTGTGCAGACTGATACTCAACACCCGACGCTCCAATAAGATACTGACCCTGATTCTTCCCGGATAGATCCATCGGAAACTTAGGTTGCCCATCTGACCTAAATATCCCCCAATGCCTTTCGAAATTCCCGGGGGCAACACTCTTGGCATCCTCATCAAGAAGGCCAAACAGATACGTCTCTATATATCCAGCTCGAAGAGGAGTTCCTGTGTTGCTAGCCAATCTCGGTAACAAGCCATTATAGAATCTAATAGCATAGCCAATGTTTGCGTTCTTGTCTCCGTCCGTTGGCCATCCAACTTCTCCGATAACAATGTTGATGTTACCGTATCCAATGGCCTTTAGAGACGAGTAGAGTGTGTCAAAGTTGGCGTCAAAAACATTTGTATAAGCAATCCCGTTATCGAGAATGGGATTGCTTCCTCCATCAAAGAATGCATAGTTGATCGGGAAGTTGTCGTTTCCGTAAAGGCTTAGGAACGGGTAGATGTTGACCATGAACGGGGCGTTGTTTTCGGACAGGAATTGAACCATTAAGGTCATTAAGTCGGCTATGTCTGAACGGAATCTTCCAGCTGAAGGTACGCTGTTTGTCGGCGGGGATCCATAGACATCAGCATTAAGCGGGACAGTTGCTTTTACTGAGTCTCCTAAGCCTGCCTCGTTGAGTGCCTTTTGGATGTTTTGGAGGGCTGGAAATGTTACATTTACGAATGTTCCATTGTACGAGGTCAGGAATGGTTCATTTCCAACTGCTACATATCTGTGAGGTGAAATACATACAATTTGATTACCCAACTGGAGATAGTTATGATGCTGTGATAAATAAATGAAGAAGAATCTAATGCTGCATTCATAAGATGTAAAACAAACCCGAAATTTCCGGCTTATACTCAGTTATTGACAGTAGAAGTATTAACACAAAAATAATTCATGGTCCTCACCAGTTCTAAGGAAATCAATGTATACTGGTATAAGCTTCTGCTGAGTTTTTTTTTTTTTTTTTTTTTTTTTGCAGATACCAATTAGCTGTAACAAGTTTGCTGAATATAACAAATCCCTATTTGATTGTCAGACTAAACTCAATTAATGATACGCGTTCTTAGATTCAATTCTGCTGCACTCGCAGAATCCCATGTGAGTTACGCCTAACAAGAGACTTCAAAAAAAAAAAAAAAAAATTCCTATTCATTCAAGTTTCAACATTGAATCAATCAGATGTTTGACAGAAAAATGAGCAATCTGCACAATACCCAGAAAAAAGCAATTAAAACTGAAGAAGAAAGAGGTATACTTGATGTTGACACCTCCATTGAAGTTGTAACGGGTGACATTTCTCTGAACCCAATCCTGAGCTCGGCTGTAATCAGTCATGGCGGCCATCTCGCCATTAGGAATGGCGACCATAACTTCAAGATCAGTACCAGCAAGGGCATTTAAAGTGTTCTGATCAGCATCAAACAACTTCACTTTCTTAATACCATTGGCTTGAAGCATCTGAACAACTGTTTTAGGGGGTAATTTGTGGATTGCTTGTGTTCCCCAATTAATACCAAGACTTTCCACATAAACAACCCCTACTGTGAACAAAATCAAACAGAATCTCAACATTTTTGATGAATCTATTTGACGATTTAGGTTTAGCAGAAATTTCCCGGGAAATTGATGAGTTTGCCAACCAATGGAAAGAGGATTTAGGATATATAGGAAAGGAAAACTATTTGCTTTTATTTTGCTCTTTCTGTTGCTCAAAGCTGAGAAAATGGGGGAGATGGTGGGCGAGAATAAAGGGATTTTCCTTTTCGAAAGCGGTATTGTGGATGCAAAACTCAGGTGTGCTTGAGCCAAAACCTATGAAAAAATCAATCAAAAAAACCCCAAAATTATGCTGCCAAAGCAAGAGGCTTTGTTTGTGGTCAGGGGAAATGTATAGAGAGAAAAGATATGAATGAATTGAATCTGGGAGTTAGGAATGGAAGTAAAAACGGTAATTAAAGCCTAATTAATGAATGAAGAAAGGGATTAATGTGGGTTTAAGAAGAGTTTGAGCTGGAGATTTATCACAGCAGAGAAACCGCTGTTTGATTAAAAAGAATGAGAGGAATCGAGAAGGACATATTTGCCCATGAATGAAAACAAAAGCAAAGATGGGAGCTTTGTCGTCGATTGTTGTGGCTCCAACGGCTACTACTCAACCTAACTCTTCACCAGCTTTTTCGAAGTTTGAATTGAAATCATGTTCAAGTTCCATAATGGCAACAATCAACGACCACCATTATTATACTCGGATTGATGGAAGGTTAAGATTCAATTGAAAATCAGGGGGAAAAGAAATTTTGAAACAGAATAAAGAAAGTTGATTCGCTTTTACCAAGGCCTCCTGGGGTCCCTCTGTTTATTATTATTTTTTATTTTCAACTTTTTGCAGATTTACGAAAGCTTAAAATGGCAAAAAAGAGAAAATAAATGTGCTAATCTCGTAAGATATTTGAAATTCTTTGATGATAAATCAAAATCATGCAAGAAAAAGAGATGACTGAGGAGATCTGGTCTGGGAAATTAAGAACACTGGGCTGAGATTATTCGCGATAGAAGAACAGAGCCACGGGTGAAGTGGTGATGACGTCATAACATCTCCTTTCCTTATAGGAAATTTTCTAAAAAAGGGAAGAAAAAAAAAAAAAAGGAGTAAATTGGATTTGCCTATTGCACGGAAGAACCTGTTCAGTGTTCACGCGGAAATTACATCTCTTTATACAATGGTGTTTAAGGGTTTGTTCGGTACACGCGGAGGATTTGAATCGAATTAAGAAATCGAAATGTAATGAAAAACATAATTAAATTTTCTAAAATAAGTGTTTTGCTAATATTATTAATTGAAAATTTGATTTTATAGAAAAATTATTGACGTCCACTGAGGCATAATCCTGGAAAAGTCATGTTGAAATGATTCAAAAATTAGTGTTTTTGCTATCAAAAACGAAATCAATTTGAGTGGTTATGAAAACGATTCTTGATTCCATATATTTCATATTAGATAGATCTAAATGTCGATGATCATAGTATTTTTTTTATAACGGAAAGGAGTTTTATACACTAGCCATGTCTACTTTTTTTTCTTTTTTTTTGTGTCAAAAGACCGCTTAAACAAGCGAAAGAGAGACCCTCAAAAGAAACTTACCAAGCACAAACTAATATAACAACACAACATATTAAAAGACAAGTATATGAAATACACAAACTGATTCAATATAAGCAAAAGATGGAAAGGGAGAAACTCAAAATGAAGAAAAATGGTGAAAGCGTTGGATGGAAAAAAAGTGCACATAAAACTCCGATGGAACCATAACTAAAACTTTATGTAGACCTAATTAAAAGTTGTTGGATTCCAAATACACATTCACAACTCCACCCAACAAAATTGATCATAAGAATATCATAGAAACATCGTAGAAAAACGCAAAATAATATTTATTGAAATAAATGAATGTCAGTGTTAAAAGGAATAGTATACATAGTATTTGTATGTAGTAATATGATATTTGTTTTGTATTATAATTCCCACATGATATTTAAAGTGGGTTAAAAGGAACTATACTAGGTTGTATCAACATAGACATATGTTCTAATAATGTGATTTTCAAACGCACGATATAGTGTATGAACTATCTTGAAAATTATGTGTCGGGTTAAATAGATTGTTTATAATATAAGAATGGGATCCACGTACGTTTTGTCACAAACGCTTAAGCTAATGTGCATGAGCTTCACCTCCGTGTATGTTCTATGCAATTTCATTCTATACTTATTATGTGGGTAAGTCTCAATACCCCTCAAGTGTACACCACCCTAAACTAGTTACACTTGTACTATTTTTTCCCTTTAGTTGACCATCTCAATATCTTTATAGCCCCTGTACATTATTTTCTCGACGATTTTTTACATCTCATTCTCTTTTAGTCAAAATCTGGAATCAGGATAAGGACTTGGTCAGGTCTGGTCTAATACAATGTTAGACAGGTCGTATTTTTATATATGGTTACACGTTATGTAAATTTTAATTGTTTAGATATATTTCGGGGTCCATTTTCTATCACAAAAGATCAAGCTTAAGTGTAGGGGCTTCACCTCCCCTTATATGTGATTAAATATAATTTACAAGTTTTTAATGTGGGAATTTCCTATTACGTCCCCTCAAGTGTAACCTACCTAAAGTAGTTTACACTTCATCCATTTATGGAGCACCTCAATCTCTTTATAGCCCGTGACATTTTTTTGTTCATTTCCCGACAGATTTGTATCTCACAATCTCTTTTTAGCTAATTTCCGAAAATGTTTCATGGTAACATTCTTGATGGACTATATTTTTATATCAGATTATGTGTCAAGTAAACTTTGACTACTTAGAATATAAGGTCATGATCCACCTTTTATCACAGAAGTTGAAACTTAAGCGAAGAGGTTTCACCTCCCCTTATATCCTATTCAATCTCATTTTCAAGTTTTCAACGGGGGACTTCCTACCATTCTCTCAAGCACTGTAGAGTCAAAACTAGTTTATACTTTAACTAAATTTTTTTTCTTTCTCAAATCAAGCATCTCAATCTCTTTATATTTCAACCATAAATTTTCCGATGAGTTTTTCATTTTATTATTTTTTAGCTAATTTTCGAAGTAAGAAAATGACCGGATGTACGTGTTTTGATACCATGTTAAAATTTTCAATGGACCACATATTTAGTTCGGAGATACGTGTTAAGTGAATTTGACTGTTTAGAATGAAAGGTCGAGATCCACCTTCTATCACAAAAGCTTAAGTGTAGGGGCCTCCCCTTATATGTTATTCATCTCATTTTTTAGTTTTTAACGTGGAAACTTCCTAGTACCATATAATATATCGTGCATTTTATAGTCCGTGACTTTGATCTTATTCATTTGAGCCTTGATTTGACGCTTTATGCTTGTCCGTATGGAATTTGACACACACGTGTATAAAAGGTTGAGCCTTCGGTCACAAAAGCTTAAGTGTAGGTCGGGGATCCCTTTACATGTTATTCATCTTATTTTCAAGTTTTCAAGACGGGACTTCCTATCACCATGTAACATGTTGTGCGTTTTTCATACCGTGAACTTTCTCTTAATCCATTTGATCCGTGATTCAACGTTCCATGTTCTTGAAAACTATTTTACTCCGATCCAATCAATGTGTACTAATAAATTTTTTTTTCAAATATCAATAAATTATTTTCGTTTTTTGAAAAATATATTTTATATATATATAAGAGGAACTTAATTTGTTATTACCAATTAGTCCTTTCCATTAATTTTTATAAATAAATAAGAGAAACCTAGTTTGTTATCTAGAAAAAAAATGAGATTTGTTTGTGCTCATCTTTACACAAAAAAAGCCCATATCCCATTTTAGCCGTTTTGGTCATTTGATATTTGTCAGTATTTGAACCTATATAACTTTTTTTAAGGTAATAACTAATGTTTTTGCATACAAATTATATTTTTAATTAAAATTTTTAATTACATACGAGACGAGTCTAGCATGATGAAGAAGTTATTGTACGTGTTTCGGATATTTTTGGCAGGTCGGTTTAGGTTGCTATTTTTGGACAAAATCTCACCGGAATTGGGATGGGATCGGGATTTATGTTCACCCCTAGTTCCATTCATTCAAATATTTTATATTATTATATTGTACGAATAAAACACACGTTTTGAACTAACATAGTGAAAATTACAACCTTTTTTTTGAAAATATATGAACTATTATTACATATAATTTAAAATAATAATAAAATAAATTTTTTGAATGAACAGTCCGCTACACTTTATTCGAAGTCATCTCTCTAATTAATGTTTATGATAAATATGAGAGTAATAGGGTTGTAATATGAGACAAGCTACTCGGACGTCGGCTAGTTAAAAACTCGGGTCGAGCTCATTCATTTTCTAAACGAGTCGAATATGAACACTTTTTAAACCTCGTACAGAAGGTTTGGCTCGTTTATAAACAAGCCGAGCTTAAGCATGTCGATGCTCGATTCGTTCAGGTAAAGCTTGACTCATTCGGTTAAAATAACACTATAAGAGTATTATTTTAGCGAGCTACTCGGACTTGGCTCGTCAAAAGTTCGACTCGAGCTCGTTTGCTTTCTAAACTAGCCGAATATGAACACGTTTTAAAAGTTCATATAAATTTAGGCTCGGACTCGACTCATTTAAAAAATAAGTCGAGTTTAAACGTGTCAATGATAGGCTCGTTCGGTTCATATTACCCCTAGAGAGAAATGATGATGATGATATGGATGTAATATTAATCTGTGGCCAATAAATGCTTATAATAAAATAATATTATTAAACTATGTAGAAAATATTGGGATCGGAATTGATAGGGAGAGGGCGGTGATTTGAATTAAATTGGAGGTGGTGCCTACCGCGTATGCAGCTGCTGCTGCCATCTGCTGATCTGCTCATCTTGCTCCCCTAAATAAACCTTTTACAAGTAATCCCTAAATTAAGGCTTTTGGTTCTCACTTTCTGCTCAAGTAAAGTTAAGTTCCTTCTTTCAATTTTTTAAACTTCTACACTAAATAAGAAACTCAGCCGACCTAGTGTTGAACGATGGAACCTCATCCGGTCTAACCATAAAATGTTGTGGTGTAGATCGAACCCCAACTGGTCTAATGACAAAAGAAGACATTTATATACTTCTCTACCACTACCCATCATCCATGTTTTTTTGGATGGGCAACGAAAATTACGTCTCTAAAGTTCCATCATGACAGCAATTTGACATATGGGTTTAGCATCCAATCCAGACATTCGCGTTCATCCGGACCAGTAGATTGGAATTTCAAAAACCCCAAACTGTAGACCGACCGTGACATTACCTACAGCACGTGATAAGTGGGTTCACATGAGAGGAGATTGGAAGAAGAGGACCGACGGCTGTGAAAATTTGTTTATCAGTTTTGGTTACATTAGTCATTAGGGTTTCTCTTATAAATTTCAATTTTAAATATATTTACGATCCATCCGGCCAGTCCACCTTTTTTTTGTTCTTAGACCGGAACTGGGCCGTAAACCGAAATTGTTATAAATAGGACCGTGAACCGGATATGGTCTGGTTTAAAATAGACCTCCCTAATTTGACATTAGACTATAAATGCTGACTATGCCTGGATCTTCGATGATAACTACTTGTTTAGGAAATATACCTCTTCAAACCCTCAAACACATGTTCAATACATTTCTTGGCTATATCATAAACTGGATTTTAACATGACAATGGCATCACCTGCCAACCGAACCGTTTTTTACTACTATGTAAATTGGAGTTCCGAAAATTGAAGGTTACACAAGCTATGGGAATCATATCAACTAAACCTCAATGACGGAGAGAGGGAGTTTACCTACTATTCCATTCACATATATTTGCTTCGAACAAGGGAAAATCCGAAACTCTACGGATTAGCACCAGGAACTGCAATGTCCTCTCTAGTCTCTATACAACAAGTTCATCTTCAAGGAAGCCATACTCAAAAATAAAATCCTTCTTGATTCTCTGGCACCTGCACATTCACAATCCAAATGTAAGACAAACTAAATATTTTCTAAGAAAACTTAAAACAAGCATATGCCTGAACTGAGATCACTAAATATTATACTTAAGTCCAAAATCATCCTAGTATCCTAGGCCTTATAGAATTTTACTTCATATATGACTCTATTTGCATCACCAAAGCATGCTTCAGAATTCGTATCGACACCCAACATTTCAAAGTATACGTACCATCCTTGGTCATCCTCGCCAACATGGAAATCAAAATACACATATGACCCCTTTTCATAATCATCAGTAGCTTCGTCTGGTTCCTCGTGTCGCTGAAACCATGTATTATACTTCCTATGGAATCTCCATGCTTGCTTCTTCAGTGCTTTCGCAGCCAAATACTGCTGGTATGTATTCTACAAAAACAGAGAAATATTATGAAATTCCAACAATCCCGAAGTTAGTTCTATACATATGAATCTATCATAAGTAATTAAAAGAAGGAAAAATGTGCCTGCTGAAAATAAAATGCAAAGAACAGGGTGTCAGAATTTTCAGGTGTATGAGCCATTCGATCCCAGAAGGCGGGATTGTTTATAACCGGGGCTTGAACTTGAGGGTAGCTTGGAGGAGTGACTGTTGGGTGTCTCTGCAGAAACAATCGAGGCATACAGGTCACATACATCTTATAAAAACATGTTTATAAAATAACTGGCAAGTGGTGATCCAGTTTCAGAAACAGCTATCTTACTGGAGTGTAACTCCTTGTCCGTTCAGAGTCCTTAGGTTGAGGAAGCTTGTAGAATGCTGATTCAAGCATCCTGTAGTTGTAGAGATGGTCATGGAGTCCCCCCGAGATTGGAGTTGTAGCACCAAGGTTATCATCAATGGCACTAAAATCTAATACACTTCTTCGACCAATTACGCCAAGGGTAGAAGGCTGACTGGCCTGCAACGGTTGACCAGCAGAAAGATCAATATCTCTCTGCAATTGTCGTGATTCATTGGATGCCATAGATACAGCTCCAGCCTGCAAGAATATTTAAGTTCTTATAACAAACACATATTGAAGAAAATAATAAAGTCAACGTTAACAGCTAGTTTCTCCAAACAAAACTGATAAACTAAATATTATTAGTCATTAAGATCTTGAGAGAGAAAAGGAGAGACTATGAGTCAGGTGCTTTCAGCAACATATTAAAATTAGGCACAGAAAAGCCAAAAGAAAATCCTTCATCATATCATATATTTACAATTCTCAGTTCATCCTTTACAAATGCAAATTCCACAGCCTCAACCATCAGGCTGTCAAGCTAGTAAAACAAGCATAAAAAAAAAAGAACTCTTGTTCCCTTCACTATACAGGAAACTCTCACTTCAAAAACACTAAATGTGCGTATCAAGAAGAATTTCCTTTTCATGAATATAATCATAATCAAACAATCAAACCATTTTCCATGTGAGGAAATAAGACAAATCAACATCTTTTTCGGATAGGCAGCTCCCAAAAAACTGTTGAAATACTTAGCCCACCATGATAAATAAAAAATCAAAATATAAAAGCATTACGTTATGGTTTTTCCCTGACATGTTACTTGCCATTTCACCCAGTCAATAAGTTCAAAAACAGTTCATTAAGAGGATGAAACAAAATTTGCAAACTTCACTGACAAATCATAGCTCAGAATAATGGTCTACTAGTACACTATTCATCACCCCACTGTATATATCTTGGTTTTATTTCTTCTACTATGCTCTTTTTTATTACTTATGCATTCCATAATTCTAGCATGAAGGTCCCATTCAAGATTTTTTACGATGGCTTCACTCAGGCCCCGGTTGAGACGGCTATTTAGTAGCTTAATTAGCAAATCCAGATGCTTCTAATAAATTTGATGTAATGCATACATGCTAATGTGTTTTCTCAATACTCTGTAAGAATGCAATGTACAACACTGTGACCAGAATGTGAGACTTCGTAGTACATAATAGAAGGGATACATCATTTTCTTCAATCAAGCAATATTTTGATGCTTTGAAAAAAATTAGTAGCAGCTAGTTAGCCAGTACAAGACAAAATAACAAGAATGTTTTATATTTAAAGCATCAGTATTATGCACACAACAAAGTTTCTTTTGCAGCGAGAAATACATACTGAAACATCAATTGGAAAAGAAGCCGCTGAATCTATGTCGGTGGTACTTTTGGAAACTGCACCAGGGGCAGGAGTGACTTCAGCAGTTGAATCATCAGGGAGGTTCTGTTGCAGCTGCTCCTCAACAAGTTCATGGCTACCATCTGAATAATATTTAGATGTAACACCAGTAACATAAATTTATATCATCTATGAACACACAATAAGCACCATAATTTATAACAATGACAAGACAACAACACAAAGAACCATGTAAAGAACAAATCGATTCTACCAGGATCTTTTAGGCCATTTAAGACATAACCCTGCATAGCTGCCTTTGGATGGACTGAAGAGGATGGATGCTCCAAAGAGGTAAGTGTAACCGTACTGAGGCCTGGTGCATGAATTCCTAGACCAAACCCAACTTGGGAAGGTGGTGCTGAACTTTGAGAATTTAACTGATCACAATATCCAATATAATTCATTCAGCACTTTGAAGGCACTTAAAAGCAGATTGAGGCTACAGGAAAGTCATTTAATAAAATATATTAAGAAAATGAAAGAAGTGGAGAAGTGGTTTAGAATAGATAATGACCGGGTATGGAATCCTTCTTTATTTTAATTTCAGCTATAAAGATAATAACGGAGGTTCTGAGAAAAGAACTGAGAGCCAAAGAGGTAGTATTGAGGTGGAGAAAGAACCAACAGAAAACAGATAAAAGTAATGGAATGCCACCTAACTTTTCCCTGCACTCCTATGCAATTTATTTGGAGGGAGCTCAAAGGTATATAAATAGTCATAGCATTTATCAAATGTAAATTCAAACAGTCATCCTGCATTGGCTTCTGGCCTACAGCTAAGCATATAAGATAAGCTTCTTATTCCAAGAATCGGTAAAGAGTGAAGGTATAGTTATTCGTAGACAGAGAGAGACATGATTAGAAAGCAGTAATAATGCTTATATGCTATATTAGTCACACTATTTGTAAATATATATTTCTTCACAAGGCAAAGCATTCTTGAATGAGATCCAAACTGACCTGCTGCTGCAGAAGTGGGTTTTGTTGCAGTCCAGAGACTTGCTTATGGTTACCTCCCCCAAGAGTTTGCTTTACGAGAAGATTGCTAGGGCCTTGCTGTTGCACTTGCTGAAACCTCTGCAGAAAATTTTCCCTTTGGTCTGGAGCAATCTCAGTTCTTCCTCGAAATAGACCCTAAACAAGAATGTAATACAATCTTTAGCTCAAATCCATAGTATAACATGATGTTAACCATGATTCTAAATCCAAACCATGGACATCAGATAATTTAGCATCTTATCAATGGTAAGGTTCCTCATAGTCATTAGTCTTTGATTTGAAGAAACCAATAGATATGTCACCCATGGTCCAGCAAAGGCTCACTGATCCTCCCAAGTGCATCTATAGTAATTAGTTATTTTCCAAAGCAATATCATTGAGTACGAGACCGTTTGCACATTTTTCCTTACTGAAACCAAGCACCAGATTTTCACAGTCCACATTAATGCCATTTTTCTCAGTTTAGTGATGCATCAAATTTTTGTAGTGCATCTCCAATTGGTTTTTGGTCAAAAGCTCGAAAGATGAAGAAGAAACTTCAAGAAAGGTAAGAGTCAAAGCCGTTCAAATTACCATTTCATTGGGATTTTGAAAGGTGCTTCCAGGCCTCCATTGCATCCCAGGAGCAACGGAAGAAGGAGTGAAGGTTCTGCCTGCAGCAACTGCAGGATCACCAACATAACTAGCATCAGCTGAGCCAGGACCATCAATTGAATTGGTGGATAAGGGTTGGAGCATCCTGTTACTTGATGTGTAAGTCTGGGGAGCCTGCAACACACCACTACTTAAAAGCTTTTCATCAGCTCCCAAAACATTTCTCTTTTCAAACTCAGCTGTTAATGGAACTGTTCCAAGTGTCACACCACTACTAGATACTATAGCTCCCGAGGCCAGAGGAAGGTTAGCAGGTTGCCCTGAAATCCCAAGCATGCCAGTTCCCCTAACAACTCCAGTCTCAGTAATAGTTGTGGGTGATCTTCGTCCAGGAAGATTAAGTGCATCATCTTCTGTAGTCACAGTTGGGATATTTAGTGACGAAGATAACAAAGAAGCTCCTGTACTTTCTAAAAATCCTTGAGCAGAAACTGGGCCAGTCACAGCAGTTGAAGCAACAGGTGTCCCAGGAACTTGAGAAGTAACATTAACAGGGACAAAATTTGTATGACTTCCCACTGGAATAGTCAAGCCGGAAGTGCTGGCTAAATTACTTATAGGAGTCTTGGGGACAACATCAGGATTATTATCCACTGAAGCCACCTCCTCATCTTGTTCCAACAGAGAGGTACTTTGTTGAGGAGGAGTAACAGTCGCCTGTAAGAATGAAATATTTAAAGATTGAACACGAATGGAACCCATGCAGAAGGTTACAAAATTGATTGAGATGGCAGGCAATATTTCCTATTACAGGAAATTCTTGCCTAAATAGTGAATGCAGCAGCATACAGGGTAACATACTAACATACTAGAATATGATGGTAGTATGGGACTAACTAAACAATAAGTAATTGCAGTCTACAGCTATTACTGCCTGCATGGAAAAAGAACATGTATAGCAAGATCTGAGCTGTCATTTACACTTTACCGAGTTAGAAAGAGAATAATCATTAAATGAGTTGATCGGTATGTTATTCTTTTTCCACCAAAGCACAGAATATCAATTCTGTGCACTTGATACACAGAATTAAACATTTACCAAAAAGTATCCTTGTCTGAAGTAACATACCGGTGTTTGTGAGGATGGTGCATCCACAGTAGTCTTCAAACTTACAGCAGAGCTGCTAGCACCACCACCCTGCCGTAACACAAGGATGGGTCAAAATGAACAATAAAGGCAGACTACGGATACAACAGTACATTGGAAAAGATGAGGAAGTAGCATAATGCAAGGAAGGCACCTTCCAAAAGACAAGAAATAACTCAAATAAGCATAGTTCAAGGAAAATGTCAGAGGTAGGAAAACAAGAAATATTACCCAGCACAATCACACATAAGAAAAGGTTGCATGGGAAATAAATGAACCAGCCAAGAAGAGACCATGAGAAAGATTATATTCCCTGCACCTAATCTCCACTGTTAGCTTACACTGAGAATTTCCAAAACTTTGGTTACTTCTAGTTTATATTTAAAGCCTTTCAATAACTACAATTATGACAATAACAATATAATAGTGCAGCTAGAGCTGTGATTAAACCCCTATGTCTACGAAATTGCTACTAGCTTTCCTACATGGAAGTTCCACTTGTATATCTGGTATTTACAGATTCCCTTCCATGCAACCCTTCCTTTTCGTGGTCCCTCCAATTGGTAAAAGAACATAAAATCAAGGCAATTAACACCAGAAGATGTCTGTTTATTGCATCACTCATTTTCTTGATGCACATGCACCCTGGTAATGCTTCTCAGCATTTCCTTTCCTTTTTCATTGAAACTAACTTCTTTACGAAGTAAGCTTCACAACAACACTGATACATTAGGGTTGCAAGGGAAGAGATTCTATGTCAGGGGGCAATTTTGAGTTTGTGGCACAGAGTACTCGCACTGCAGCATTTTAGGATGATGAAAACCATGTTGCCGACACTATTGATTCTTCTAGCCACATAATACAGGGATTTTCCATAGTTTAGCACCAAATCACACCATAATCCTGCAGTTACTCAGATCACATTCCAAAACGATAAAGATATGCATAGGCCTTATAGGGCACACCATGAACACCACAAAGTATCATAACACTATTCAGTCACCGTTTAATATATCCTACGAGATATAAGGAGCTAAAAATCCCCATTCAAGAAGAATAGTTCAGAAGTCAAAAGAATTGCTTCATTAATGCTACTTTACCAATATCGCTATACAAATATAAAAACTCAGCTCAAAACAGTGATTCTCACATGTTTTAGTCTCATTGTAATTAATAGAGACTCAGAGTTGTGCACTCAATAGTCAAAACCAATTATCCAAACCATTGACAAGTAGCACATCAATAAAATCACATACATAGACAATTTATCACAACTTAATCTTCTTCATCTTCATATGTACACCGAATATAGATATTATAAGCCTCTCAGATAATTTCAAATCAAACTACATGAATACACATTATTTCATCTATTTAGATAGAACAAAATTTCTCAACTTGGTTTAATTTATCTGTATACTTGCTATAAGTTGCAATATCACCATGACAGATTATTTTCGCAGTTACAATACAATATATACAACGTTTATTCTTAGATTACTCAAAAGGAAAAAAATTAAAAGCTACTAAGTATAGAAAATCATATGGCAGAGCAGATGGTATCAATTTCGACTTCCAAAACTCGAATAGCTCTAGATATGAGTAGCTAACTAAATGAATCTACAAAAAGGGATCACATGTGTGCTTGGAGCGTAAGGAAATACAGTTCGCACCTGTGACCTGGTGCCCTGAATCCCAAAGATTGATGTAAAATAATTCACAAATAGTGCACAGATAGGTATATGCCAAAGAACAATAATTTGAAGGTAAAACTATCATAAAATGAGATATATAAGTATGTAACAAAGCTAATATATGAAGTTTCTGTGTAAGTATCAAGAGCAAACCATCCCCGCCGATGCCCAAATTCAACAGAAAACTATATGAAGTTGGCACAAAGGAAAATAAATAAAATGGAAAAGGCACTAGAACTGACATACCTTGACATGACTGGTTGGACCGATTATGACAAGATCTTCAAGAGCTTCTACTTTATCAAGAGGCAAAGTGCTATAGAGCTCATCAACATCGCTAAATTCATCGAAATCCTCCTGATACAAGAGAAGGAGAAAGTAAATTTAGCAAGTCCTTATAAAATACATGATTGACAAGCGGAAGTGTCTTAAGATGTGGCAGCCACATTAAATTACACTATTGATCGAGCTGTCTATTCATCAAATGTAGTGTGGTTAAACAGAAAGAAAAACTGAATTCTACAAATCACCTGATTGCGTTCAAGATAATCTTCCAAAAAGTCTTTCACATCATTGACCTGATCAGTACTCAGTTCATCATTATCCAGCAGCCTCAGAATGAGTTCCATTTTCATTATGTGAGCCTTGTGGCGGGTAATAGAAGTCTCCAAATGTGTCTAAAACCCAAAAAACTTGATTAAAATAATGCAACAACATAGAAAAGAATACTGCACATGATTTCTTCATAATATGTATCCTCTGATCTCACCAGTCTGGGAGGCCGAGTCTTTCCTTTTTTAACTGATAAACCCTCTATCTCTGCTTCAAAGCTGTCTACTTGAGACTCCAATTCTCCAACCTAAAAGAGAACAAACTATTAATAAGAAGCCCTTGAGATCTCAAAACTAATGCATTTTTATAAAGGTTTAGTGCCACAACGTTCAATAATATAATCACTTTAAGGAAGATACAAATACAATAACTTTCTTGCAAGCTGCACAAAAAAATTGTAGAAACCGCTGTTCCTGCAAATCACGAAAAGGAAGTGACCATTTTTTCCCTAAATGTCATCACAAGAATGCTATGAGCATATGATAATCAAGAGGGGCAAAGAAATCTAGGGAAAATTCTGACCCAATATTCAACTAGCAATGGTGCATTTAGTAGACTGGAGCAAGAGCAGAAAATAAAGATGAATTTGCACTAAAGAACAAGGTACCAGAAAAGTAAGTCTAATGTGGCACGTCTGGACAGCCTTTGGAAGGATATAAGGGGGAAATGAGGAAAGTGAGGGAAGATGGATAATACAGGAGGAGACAGCTATTCCAAGACTATCCATCTCCTTCCTTACTTATATACAACGTAAACAAGAGCATATTTCCTCCCATTTATTGATTCAAACAACAGAGAAATCATTACCCACAATACAATTGATAGAACAAATAATAGTGTAATAAAAGAAAACCGAGAGTTGAGACCGGATGCAGTACCACATTGTTTATCCAATCCCTTGTTTCTGACTTAGCTTTTTCCTTGGGGTCCTGGTAAATGAACCTTATGTAAGTAAGGTAAACAATCACAAACAAAAAAAGAAACATAATACATTGTTCAAAATCTTACAGTTTTTGGCTGTTGCCCAAGACCTTCTTTTGAAAATGCTTTTGTCTTGGTTTCCTTTTCACATATCTTAAATCTTTCCATTTCACGCTCAATTTGTTTGCGAGCATCCAGCAGAGCCTGCTCATAAGAGGCACTAACCTAAGTCAACATTTATCAAAACAAAAAGGCATTGTCAAGTTGTGATTGTGGTAATACAAATAAATATATTAATGTACTCCCTAAGCAGTATCCGTCATATTAACTCTAATAAACCAGGAGCAAAAGTTATGCTCGGTTGTCGCGAAGCAGAAAAATAACCTGCAATAACTACCTATTTGAAACTGCGAGCACTTGCAAGTAAACACTCACAATGCACCCTTAACTTGGAGCACAGAAAGTTAGATATACTCATATACACAAGTGGATAGGAAAAAAGGAAATGGAAAAAACATATGTTACTCTATCAACCCGCATTGGTACAAACTATCAAACAATATTTTCACATTTTAGCATAATAAACAGGAAGATCATACTAATTATGTATCTCAGTTCCTATTTCATGTAGCATAATTAAATCCACAATTTCTTGCTGTAGCGATTGTAACGGATATTAATATCAACCAGCAGAACAGGCCCAAAGCTAAAAGAAAGCCTAACCTTTTTATCCTTGATCTCGCTGGACTGTATCCATGTCTTGATTTGATCTCTATATCTCTGCAATTTTTTGATTTCCTTCTTCAAGTCAGCTTCATACTTTTCCTTCTGGTTCGCATTATCTGTATCATAAACCTAAACAAACGAAAAGCAACATAAGATTATAAAAAGAGTAGCTGAGAAATTCTGATGCCTCACTCACCCCACGCCAATCCACCAAACAAGAGTTAAAACGATCACAGTCTAAATGAAGAAGCTATATTGTAGTAATACCTTGTTCCAAATGC
Organism: Fagopyrum tataricum; assembly: GCA_002319775.1. Classification (NCBI taxonomy): domain Eukaryota; kingdom Viridiplantae; phylum Streptophyta; class Magnoliopsida; order Caryophyllales; family Polygonaceae; genus Fagopyrum; species Fagopyrum tataricum. The sequence goes on from CM008286.1 coordinate 21,558,984, forward strand.
TATCGAAGAGTTCAACGCCTTCCTGAACTTTCTTAAGAACTCGATCGATCTCGCCCTGTAACTTTCGACTCGCCCCCATATCGACAAATTAAGCCGATAAAGAGGTGTATACAGAAGTATGATCTAATTTAGTAAACCCTAGCTGCTTGAATTTAGCGATCAACCGGAACGAGGACTTGTGATAAGATTGTCGATTGCATTTGGTCAGGGTTTTTAGTTGTCTCGTTAGGGCTCGATAACAATGGCGAGTGAAATGTGACACTACGTAAATCAAGTTCACCAACTCTCGAAGTCTCGATAGTCGACAGACGTACACATATATAGAAATTAGAAAGGGACAAAGGAAGAGAGAGCAGTCTTGTTGGGCCGCGGGTAGAGTTGGCGATCATCGGTTCGTTTGTCGGATTCGGATCGGATCATTCGTGTTCGGGCTATTTGGGTTTGGGTAGATAAAATTTCGGATTATATTGAGTTCGTTTGTGGAAATCTTGGTTTTGTTGGACTAGACGAATTTTGGACTCATTTGGGTTGAGTATGTTTTGATTAAGGTTATGTGGGTCGGATCGATCTCGCCCTGTAAAATATGCAGTGTCAAGTTACTTTAAGTTTGGGTTTATTAAAATTATTTTGAAGTCGATTCGGATACCCAGTCGAGTGGAAGCTAGACCAAATGATTAATCGGGTTTACAAACTAGATTGAGGATTCGATATTTGTTGAAATGTAGGTTGTCGGGCATATTCCGACGTTTTACTTTGAGTAGTTTTTGCCACGTGAATTTATATAATTGAGTTTGTTAATTTTTTTGGTGTTATGTATGCTTTTTTTCATCTCAAATTTGCCAACTTTTCTACATTAGGACCATATTAACGGATCAACTTGGATATCCGGAATTTTAATCCAAATTGAATCGGAGTTTTGAGTTTTTATATCTAGATTTAAAAATAAGTTAATTTCCACTTGTATGTGTTGGATATAAAATTCAAATAACCGGCCAGTTTTGTGAAAAAATATTGCCGAATTTTATCGTATAGAATCGAATCCGCTTATTTTGATACTATATATGTGTATGAGAAACATTTTTGTGGTAGTGAGAACTTGCATATTTGATCAGACAAATTAAGATGAATTGTAAGTGTGATTATATTTTAAACCCTTTTAAAAGTAAAATGTAATCCAAGTCGGCCGGTTTCGTGTCAACTTTGATTAGTTTCAGTTTGGGTTGATTTTGCCATTTTGGGTCAGGTTTGATCTTTTCAGTTTGATCATTTTTAGTTTGGATCTCTTACTAAATCGGGTCCAATAGGATCAGATATGTTTCGGGCCAATTCAATTTATCGGATTAGATTGGATTGAGTTGGTTTGGGCTTTGGGTTATGCATTTCAATAAATTTGCGGCTTGGACCAGGTTTCGGTTTGGGTCAATCGGGTAAGGTTTCTTGGATCGGGTCTAGTTTTGTCAAAAATTTATTTATTTATTTATTTATTTGGGGGGACACTACTTATTGATTGTAGAGCTAGCCCCGCCCATTCGTGGAGCTACGTGAGTACGAGATCGCTTGACTCATAAATCTCAAAATAAAATTTAATCCGATTGTTTGAGGATGCTCAAACTCTTTTTTTTTTATAACTTTGAAAGACATAAACAAGTTTGAAATTTCTCTAAGTAGCAAAAAAAACCAAGTTGATTATCATAGTTACTATTCGGGCGGTCATAAATTATCAATTGCACTGCAACTGCGAAATTCGCTTGCGCTTCAGGCTGGGGCGGAAGCGGAATACGCATCCGCCCCAAGTTTCAGGCTGGGACGGAAGCGGAATACGCTTGCGTCCCAACTTGGGGTGGAAGCGCAAACGTTTGAAAAAGAGTCGTTGTATCAGCCGTTTGAAAAAGAGTCGTTGTAGATAGCCGTTTGACAATTTACCTCCGAGAAATCCTATCACTATCCATGTATATATATTGGGTCAAATCATATCACTATTCACCTTTGTTTGACAAATCCGTAAAAATATCGACATATTCTAAAGGAGATGTAGAATCTGATGGTGAAAGCACAACTATGCCGTTTATTATCGACAAATATAGTGATCTGGAAGAACTTGTCACACGTATCAAGGTAAGTGTACGATTATCACTTTAACGTAATTATGTTTATACATGTTTTAGAGTAGAGAACCGAAATTGTCGAATTAGTTTTAGACATGTTAGAATAGAGAACATAAATTATCGAATTAGTTTTAGACATGTTAGAATAGATAACCGAAATTGTGAAAATTAGTTTTAGACATGTTAAAATAGAGAACTGAAATTGCCGAATTAGTTTTAGACATGTTAGAATAGATAACCGAAATTGTCGAACTTACACTTACTTTATTTTATTTTAATTAGGATGTTTTAGAATATTCACGTGCAATTGATACCGATTTTTCGTCCAAGTTTGAGATCCATGAATATTTTTCGGATAGAGAAAACTTATTGGGTTGAGCTCGGTATATGGCCAACTCAATGAATTTTGTGTTAGTCATAAAAATATTATGGTTGGATAGACGGGGACTTCGTATCTTGCAATTGGCATGTGATAGACACAGAGATGTTAGAAAGGTGAAAGATGTTGATCCCGATCATGTTCCAAGTTCTAGTCGGAAGAAGAATTCGAAGAAGTGTATGTGCAAGTTTCAACTTGAAGAAAAGAAATGGTCATTGAGGGTTGTATGTGGAGTCTACAACCACGTAATTTCGTCGGTGCTCAAAGGTCATGCATATCCAGGACAAGTGACTCCCACACAGGCAAAAAAGGTGGAGCGTGAATTGAGTGTCGGGTTTAAAACCGAGGATGATTTTGAAATATGTGCAATTAGAAGATTTTGACAATGTCACCACAATCCGGCAAGTTAACAATACCGGTTTGAAGATTAGAAAGGAACAAGCCGAAGGAAGAGAGTTGTTACAACAAGCACTTCATACATTGAAGGAATGAGGATATTACGTGCAAGGAAAAGTACGGACTTGGATGAGGTGATTGATTTCTTTATCTCACATCCCGATTCGAGGCATTTGCTCAGCATGTTTCCTTATGTTATTTTGATGTACTCGACGTATAAGACCAATAAGTAAGTTTGAAGGCTTGTTTTTACTTTGTTCCATAAACTCAAACATCTTGTCATACATAACTTTAATTTAATCTTTTGTTTGTATATATTACTTGTGGATACTATGACATTGTTGGAGATCGTCGGCATCACAAGCACAAATAAGACGTTTGCAATTGCTTTTGTATTCGTGACACACGAGAACAGAGATCACTACAAGTGGGCTTTGAGGAGGATCCGGTATTTGTGCTACGGAAAAATCCCGGAGGTGATTGCCACCGATCGTGATCTAGGTCTTATAAGCGCCCTAAGGGTAGTATTTCCTGAGGTGAAGCATATCTTATGCACGTTAGATATAAAGTGCAACATTGTAAGTAGAGTGAGTGTCATATTGTGGTCTAAGGAAGCAAGAGCTGAATTCATGTCCAAATGTCATGCCTTGTTGGAGTCGAGATCAAATGAAAGCTACCAACTGTAAGAGCCTTAGTCTTTGGGAGCCAGTTTTGGCCTTAGCCGCCCCCGCGGGTCCGTGAGGCCGCCCTTGTGGCTCGTTTGTTGTTCCGCCCCTGCGGCTCAGGGAACCGCCCCTGCGGTTTCTTGCGGCTGCAACCGGTTTTGTTGACCGGTTGACTCATGCTTTACTCTCTTTCTTACCTCTTTCTTTCCTTGCCGAGCAAGGGTTTCTTCTTCACTTCATTCCCAGCTTCCTTACATCCTTCTTGCTACTTCTTCCTTCTCTCCATCTTGATCTTGATCTTGTTCTTCCTTAGAGTTGAGAGAGTTGTGTGTGGTTGCTGATGTTGATGAGCTTGATGTGTGTTGCTGAGCTTGGAAGCCAGTGAGGTTGGTTGTGATCTTTCTTTGCCTAGACCACAACAGTGGTAAGTTCCATTCTTGCTTCTTCTTTCTTTCTTCTTCCTTGATCCTTTGCTTACCTTAGGATTAGATGTATGTGGATGTAGATTGATGTTGGAATGTGTATGTATATGTATGTGTGTGACTTTGGAATGGAGAAGACGTGATTTGATCACGTGAAGAGCCGAAGAGGAATCGCGGGGTCACTCTCTGCACTGTCGCCGCCCCTGCGGAAGCTATGTCACAGCGCGTGCGTCGTGCCTGCGTTGCCTGCGGCCACTGTCACCGCGCCTGCGGCTGAGCCTTCCCGCGTCTGTGGGTTGCCTTGCTCCGCCCCTGCGTCTCTCTTGTCACGCAGGTGCGTCTTGTCCCGGGTCTACCTAGAGTAGGGTAGATCCTTTCCTTTCCTTTAGTAGCATGATAGGTACATGTATGAGGTTAGAATGATGATGAGTATGATATCGTTTATGCCGGTTATGGCTTTGAGGTTTATGAGTTAGGATATGATCCTTATGGATCCCTTGGGTCTAGGTGTGACCCTTTGATGGATATGAGTTTGATATATTGTTATGCCTTGTTATTAGGCAGTGTTGTTCTTCAGATTTGGAGCTGATCATACTTGAGAGTACTACGTGGTTGAGATTACTTCGAGGTTGAGGTATCTCCATAGGACTTACTTAGCTACCATCCTTATATTGGATGTATGCTTGAGTGGTGTTTGTTATATGCTTTATAGCATGCGTTATGATGATTACCGACCTATGGTATAGTGATTGCCCATTGTAGGGCCTGACAGCTGTCCCTTTCATCCCTTTGGAGTCTGGGCGGTTCTCTGTGGTTGGGTCAGACTTGGTAAACGGTTAACCACTCCCCATTCCCTTAGGGTACACGGGTGAGTGTGACCAGGGACCACTCCAGTTGCCATGAGCACCCAGAGGCGAGGGTTATATTCCTCGTGTCACATATTTTCATATTCATATTCGTATATATATATATATATATATACGATTGAGTGATTGGACTTTATAAAGATAATAAACCGGGTAAATGTGTGATAGCATGATGAGGTGTTTATTATTTCCTGATGTGTGTTTGTGCTCTTGCATCTCTATATATGTGTATGGTTAGCTAACGGTTTTATACCGTGTTGTAGATCCTTTGCAGGTTAGGAGAGCTGCAGAGTGATCCAGAGTGGGTGATCCACTAAGGGCTCCTCCGTACACTGGGTGTTATCTTGGGATTTGGGACATTTCATATGTACAATTTATATTTACTTTTGACTCAGCGGTACTTCTGTATTACCTTTTGATATATATATATATATATATATATATATATATATATATATATCAGTTTTATGTTTTGTAAGATCCAGTGAACTTGTTGTCAGGCTAGGGTCAGGATCCATTGTGAGATCCTAGCCTAGTAGCACCTCGAGTCCTACGGATTTGGGGTGTTACACCAACGATGTTTGTTGGAATTGAGAAACCATTGGCATGCACATCCAAGATCAATGAATTACCTCTAGACTACTTGACTGACCCCATACAAGGAAGAAATCGTTCAAGCTTGTTGTGGTATGAGTCATCATTTCGGCACAAGGACGACAAATGCGTAAGAATGTTTATTAATGTTCTTTTCACTCTCATATTTTGAAGTTTGTTTGATTTGTAATTAATTTTTACTTTTGTAGGTATGACTCCGCACACAAGTTACTGAAACAGACTCTAGATACAAATGTTGAAGGATTTCAATTGGTGTGTGACAACATACATTTGATGATCATGGATCAAATTCAAAAGTTACAAGCTTCTTTAGAGTTGTCACGGGAGAGGATTCCACATGAGGTCCGTATACCAATATTCGACTTGCTTCGGGACCACGTCACAAACGAGTGTTTCACGCTCTTGTGTGATAACTACACCAAGGCTAGAGCTACAAGGGAGCTTAGTGTTTGTCTGGATAGTTATTGGAGGGAGGTTCATGGGGTGTCTGGTGTGCACTACTTTATGTTAGCAATCCGGGCTCAAAGACCTATCTCATTGAAGAAGATTCACCCATTTTGAAAGCAAGTTCATTGGATTCCAACTGATTTTTCAATGATGATATTGATGATGATCGATGACGATGATCGCATGGACCTGAGTCTAGTTTCGTTGAACAGGTTTAGAGAAAGAATGGACTCAAACTCGCTCACCCCAGAAGAGTTGGAGAGGATGGCATCATATGGGGTGAAACGCACATCCTCCGCCCTCATCTAGTCCAACTGTACTCATAATACATGGACCCTCGCGATACTAACCGGCGGTGTCTTTGGGAAAAAAAGTCTCAAAGACCAACGTGGATGCCCATGCAACTGAGGATCCTCGGACCTCTATAGCTCCACATCCCAATGATGGAAAATGTGCGTAAATCCAAAACTAAACAAAGAAAAATATATTAAGCTCAAGTCATATAATCATTTTTTACCTTTAAAATTTCGATATGAAATTGTACTTGTAACAGTGCAGTGCAACCTCACATCATATTCACCTTCTTCCTACTAGCGTCCCCCAAAGATGTATATAAGTAAGCGAGAGTCTCGGTGCCCCAAGCATATGCACCTGTCCTTAAATGATCTCATATTAGGTCGATAAGCCATGGTCGCATCCTGTTGGTGGTCTTGTCGACTACCAAGGTCGATGAGATCAATAATAACAGGTACGCATATGCAATAACGTCATGAGGAGGCTCTAGAAGGCCAAACATGATTGTGGATCTAGATCTGATTGTCTCGCAAAAAATCTTACCATAACTGTCAATGGAAACCGAAGTAGATAATCCCAATGAATGTACAAGCCACTCATGCCGAGCAGTATCATCAACATGAGTCAATAACGCATATCCATCAACTGCAAGACCCATAATAACATGCACATTGTGCAAGGTTATGCTCATCTCCCACCAATTCATATGAAAAGTGTTCTTCTCGGGGTGTCACCTCTCAACAAACGCTGTAATCAAGTAGTGGTCGACCCCACCAAAGTGAAGGTCCTCCAACTCGGTAAGTCTGTTGCGTCTCGCAAAACCATACCATGAATACGGGTCATCCAAATCCCGAGCTATCCCATCAAGTCTTATGATAACCCTGACCACCACATGATCCTCCTACAATAATTTATAAAAATTAACATTATCTTAGATCGATTAGAAAAATAAATTATATATTTGGTAGAAAATAAAATTATACCCTCTGAGCACATATCACGTTCGCTCTGTGGTCAGTGTAACATGTCAATAACACCTTTGGTGGATGCTCCTCCTCCTAATCAGGCACATGCGGTGCTTGCTCCACACCAACAGGTGCCTGCTCCTCATAATACTCTTGCTGGACAAGTATCTGCTCATGCTCACCACCTAGAATGTCGTCTAGGCATGGATCACAATCAGCGGAGCCCTCCGTAACATAACTCGGGACAAAGTGATGATGGTGACCCAACACGTGCCTCAGTGGACTCCTCATCAACAACTGCATCAACAGGCCCCTCAACAGATGAGGAGGCAAGTCTATCCCGTCGAGCTTTAGCAGCTCGATGGGCAGATGATGTGACAACTCTACTGGCTCGCTTCTTCCTATCTCTGATGGTTTGCATCACAAGCTGAATTTTGTTTTTAGATAAAATTTGCCATTTTTAAATTCACATATTATATAATTATAGATTTATTTTTTTAAAAAAAATACCTCGCCGGAATCCACAATTAAAGGACTATTCTAAGCTCCGTAAAAAAATTCTAAAAAAATAATTTTCGTAGAAGATCAAATTCCAATTCTTCCTAAACTAATCGAATCTTTCTAAACTATGAAATTTCAAGCCTAAAAATCAACGAAATCACAAAATAGATAAAAACGTTGAAAACTTACCTGAAACCGTTCTTTGAGTGTTCTTCCAACCTTAGTTTGTTGAGAATCTGAATCCGCCATGGTTTGATACGGGAGAAGAAAAAAATCAAACAGAGAGGAAGAGTCAGGGGCATCTCCGAAAATCATCGCAGGAAGAAAATCGGGGGGGGGGGGGGGTGAGAATTAAGGGAAGCGGCGAAGAAGAAAGCACTTCCGCCCAAGCCCTACAGCACAGGGCTTGGGACGGATGCGGATTTTGACTACGCTTTATTTTTGCCTTGACACAGTCGAAATCTGCATCCGTCCCATGCCGTTAGTATATTTTGCCTGTCCGATTAACAAGGATCCAATTTAATTAATAAAAAATACAAGAGTCCACTTGTTAATCAATTCAAATATCCCTAAAACACACATATGGACAAATCCTATTTATAATATTTGTAATCCTACTAAATATTATAAACTAATCCAAAAGATAAAATAGTTCTACTAAATAAGACAAATTAGACCTTTACCAAGATTGGAGTGTTTTTGTTTTAACTTATTTAACTAACTAAATTAAACTGAACTAACATTTGCCCTTGTTAGATTTTGGCCAAAGGAGGGCCTTTAGCCAAGATGTGATTTTCGTTCGTCTGAATTTATAAAGGCTCACTTTAGAATGTCTCATTTTTAGATTTTTCTCTGTGTAAACTATAAAAGTGAAGCACTTCAAAATACCTTTAAAATGAAAATTGTGAGTATTCTAATTTGAACAAAGCTTAAGATATTTTTGTGTATTGAAAGTGTGCATAGTTAATAACTAGTTTTAAGTTACTTCAAATTCATTTTAAGTGTTTATATACAAGGTTGAGTAACAACTTTATAATTCTGCCGAAATATGATATTTTAATTTTGTTATTCGAGTTGGTCGAAATTATCAATTGCGGGATTGATATTTTCGCTTTTGACAACTAAGCTTATCAATACTTAATGAAATTGTTTTGTTTTACTTCCTTCGTTATAACTTTTTTTAATAGGATAATTTGGTGAACCGTTTTTTTTTATGATAATAAAAATCAAACTAAAATGATAGATTATTTATGCATCTTTGTGAAATTGAAAACTAACTTTTGTTTTATTTGACGATAAAAGTATGGGTATATGAGAAGCTAAGAAGTCTCATGTGATTACTCATGAGTCAACTGTGAGTGTGACAGGGTGAGGGTGAAGTAAAATACACGGTGGACGAGATGCCGGTGAAGGTTATGGAGAATAGTGGGAATAAGAGTAGTGAGGTCAAGGTTAGGGTACGGGTTGAGAAATTGACGAGCCATTATTATACAAGGTGGAATTGTTGGAAAAATAATTTCACTTCACAAATCTGTCGACGGTAGTTATGGTGGCATTGCATGGTGATGCGTCTACTTTCAAATTGTCTTTATGATTTTAATTTATAACTATTGTAACCACTCAATATATTTAATTATATAGCTAAATATTATTGTATATTATTTCTTCAATAATTATAAGGTAATTAACTAGTTTATAGCCCGCACCGTGTGCGGGTGTTTTAATAAAATATTTTATTATGTATATATTAGATCCGCCCTGTGTGCAGGTTTTTTTAATAAAATGCTTTATCATGTATATAAAAAGTTAATAATAACTCAAAAATATGATAATTTAATCATCAAATGGTAAAAGTCATCTAACAATTGGCATTGAACCTTGTATCTATATCTGAAGAATCATCATACTCCTCGACCTCATAGCGATCGGCAAGACGCTAGAGGCTTAGTCGATCTGAATGAGTTACATGACCAAACGTATCAGTACATTATCAACACAAAACATTTAACCAATTAAAATCATAATAATAAATAAATTTGAATCTCTATACCTCTTCTTTCTTGCAAAAGCACACTATTCGTTGCTACCGTGGAACTTTTCTTCAGTACCATATAAATAAGCCTTGAGGCACCTCGTCGGAATCTAGTATTTTCTACAAAATGGAATCCACCACCTCGTATACTCCACGGATTCCTTCGCGGCCGTCAAGGTAAATGGCGACCCCCCATTGTCGATGTACACGGCGAGCTTCTCCCGTGGGTAGTCAAGACCCATCATTTATATCACTGTGTTCATCACTTCCACCTCCGGCTCCCTCTTCGGATCTGTGTGAACACAAACACGTCATATAATCATACATGATTGATACAAATGACGATAAACGAAAGGCCGCGACTATTCGAGTTTCAATAGATAAACATTTCGAATAAACTCACAGTTTATGAATAATATATGAAGACTGACGCAGTGCAACTTCAAAATAGATATGAGCTACAAACTCCTGAGATCAAACATATTTACATAGCTCATTAGGAAGTTTATAAATTTGTAGAAGAATGAGCATACAATGAAGAATGGACATACAATGAAGATTAAGAACTATTACGTTATGACGAATTTTCGGAATCACCTATCGATGAAGATTGTGTTGAACTGGGTATTATATATAGTTGTTTATGATTTTTCTTTTTTATTTATTAACTGCTTTGATTTGATTTTGTTATGGTATTTTTTTGTTAATATAAAAAGATGAGGATTGCAAGACAAGATACAAAGAAAAAATGAATTGTAAATGTTTACATGACAAAATACATTTTGGTTGTTTTGACTTTTGATTAGGTTGTTAGATTGATTTATCTTAACGAAATTTGTTTTTTTAAAAAAGAAGTTTCAGTGAACGAAGATTGTGGGACACTGATTTGATTTGATGAGGATGGTATGTTAAACTAATAAATTTTATTATTTTACGTTTTTAAAAAAACAATTTACGATTAGATATGATCTAGTTCGTTTCGCAATTTTAAAAAGATTTCAACAAAACCGTTATTTTAAGATTTAAGGTATTTTATGTTCAGATTTGTTCAACAATTAATATATTTAAAATTTTATTTTAATAATAAATATTTTGTGACTTAGAATTTTTTTTTTAATCATTCAAAAAATCCTAGGACGCCACGTCAGCACGAGTGACGGCTCTTTTAGTATAGATTTATAGATATTAAACGTATATATTCAATGTACTCAAAATATAATATATAATTTTCAAATACTAGTTATTTTATAAATATCCGTATAATACACGAGGTAAACTATAAACTAGTTTATATGAAAAAGTTTATCCGGTCCAAAATTCATATCAGGGAAGTGCTTCGAAACAGTTCCCACGACGTGATGATGGATTTTCTCGGCTGATCATTGTTGTTCATCTTATACGATGAAATCTCTCTATGGAACCTCAACAAATTCAAAGAGATGAAAATGTCGATTGAGGATATCTAACTATAACCCACTTAATGGTGTAATGTGACGAGTCATTGGTCAAAATGCTTCAACAATCCTCTTTGAAAAATTTACACCATTACGAACTGGCACTCCAGGTGCTCGATGAAATGCCCAGCAGACAAGAGCACTTTGGGGAACAATGCAAATTACCTCTCGATTGAATTGGGTTCGCTAACAGACCTAAGGTAGTTAGATTTGCACCTATGCAGCTCTTACACTTATGAATACATCCTGCTTACGCCCAGCTGAAGCCATTGAGATCTAGTTGCTTGCAGCTCGGAACTCTGTCACTCTCATCTCGAGCATTCAGGTCCAAACCTCCGTTGAAGGGACTTGTTTTGTACATTTCAGGGTCTCTTTGATGCTTGTCAATTCCAATTTTCAGATCTATTGGAAACGTGATCGTCTCATATTTGGCGCTGGATTTATGCACTGGTGGGAAAAGGAGTCGCTCATGCTCCTTTACTTCTCCTCGCTCACCATAAGGTCTTAATCCCAACTCACTGTTGTTTGGTATATCATGCTCTTTGTGGGGTCCTTCACATGAGGTGAGGCAACTATCAATGGAGCAATCTGCTGTAGTTTGATTCCTGGTGGGTTGAGTCTGGTGTTCCGGTTGCCCAGTGAATGCAAAGGTCAAGCATTGTTTTGATACTTTGGAGACCAATTCAGAAAGCTGAACCTTGGCGTCTTCTAATCCAACGGTGCCAACATGTTGTTTTCCAAGCGTATCGTGAGCTTTCTCTAGGATTGTCTGTAGGTACTTCCCTTGCGCCTCAATCCTCAACTGCAAGTGTCTCTGTACCTGTTTTTCATATTTTTTTTGTTATGACAAAGTCTTATGATTTGCAACATATAAATAGAGAAAGGCGCATCTAGTGCTAGTTGTCTGTTCAAGTATATAACATACCTCTAGCTGCTCATGTAGCCTTCTCTGTACTTCAATTTGCATTTGCAGCGTTTCATTGATTTGAGAGTTCCTAAGATCATGATTATCATTGTTTAGTTTAACTTTCTCTTGTAGAAGTGTGTGTTTCAGAGTATGTAGTTTAAGTGCTTAATAAAGTAAACGATTAGCTTACTTGTTCATTTGGTGCTCAACACCATTGGCACTTGCAAGAGTTCCATTTGTTTCTGGCGTTTTCTCACGTGAAATAGTAGCTGCATATATGAACTTTTGATTAGCAATAGTGGCTGCATATATGAACTTTTGATTAGCAATAAGGTCTTCATACCGGTCTTGCTCATTCCACTGTTTGTTTGACCATGAATATTCTTACTGAGTCTGTATTTCTGAAAAAAATGCAAGCAATTGGTTAATTTCCGTGTTAGCCTCATATCCAACCTCTCAGGAATGATGATGACAGTAGTCAAAACAGTTAAGGAGACTCTCATAGGGACAATCTTTGTTTTAGCTATATTGAAATGAACATTAACAAATCAGAAATCTGTGAGGAAACTATTGTGTTTGACTTTGTAGCAAGACATTTAAAATTCAAAAGAGAAAGATGTATAAATTTTTACCTGCAGGTGGCTCTTTAGGTGGTATAAGGTCAGTCCCGGAATTCCCATGAGTTTCATTACTGTTTTAGGAGTAGCTTCTGTGACAAGATAAACAGAGTTTTTTAATTAAAACAATGGAATCAGCATGGACTATTGGTGATTAGCGTGTATGGGCGAGCATATACATACTGTCTGCTCCTCCCAACTGATTTACTGCCTCTGTGAATCTCTCATGGAGTTCAGCTGTCCATTTAAGTCTCGGCTTAGCATCAGTTGAAAGCACAAGGTTTGAACCAGGCCCATTACCACCTTGCAGAAACAGTTGCCTTTCTGGATGGACAGTCATCCTTGGAGATGCATACATGCTTTTTACTTGATTGTGATGATACATGTATTCTCCTGACCTAAACACGATAGCCATGGTTCCAGTTATCTGATAGAGAAACTACAAGGTATTTAATCAACAAGTTCAAGTCGAATCCAATTTACCTGATGTGTGTTTTCCTTCCAAAGGAAATTGATTAGCCTTGGATGCGGATCCTTCTGATGTTATGATATTCACAGCTCAAAACTATAGGGATTATTTTCTCCTTCTGTTAACAGAGCTCACTCTTTCTAGTCCCAATTATTTTTTGATATGAAAAGTGTGCAATGTGATGCTTTTATAGGAGAAGCAAGAGGTGGAGAAAATTGAGAAGGGAATCTTGGGCATAAATAACAACAAATGTTTCCCAATCTAATATGCAAAGCAACTCAGCGAGATATTGTCCTTCCTGGCTATGAAAGCCGTGGGCCCTGATCATTGGTGTGTCACTTCCTTCACTCAGGCATACTCTTCTGAATTTGTATGCTCTATAACTTGTTTAACAAACTCTATGCCTTGCAATTGGTATCAATATAGATCCTTTCCGTTCTTTAATTTGCATTCTAGCTATATTCTTTAAATCTGGCAAAGGAACGAACCTTATTCCTATAGAGTATAGTGGAAGTCTTTGACTTGGACAGGAGAATCCACTAAATTGCATTGTTCTTCACTACTTGCAAAGTCTTCCCCATCTTTTTCATATTTTGGGGAATTTTTAACAGCTCCTCTGTCATATTTCTACATGAGGTTTCAGTAATCATTTTCTTTCAGTAGTCCTATGTACTTAATATCAATGATATAGATGTAGGCTCAGAGAAGTTCTGCTTCTTTAGCTGTTTTTAATTACTTAAGAGTCGAATTCTTTGGACCGGAGCATCTTGTGAACTTTAGCATTAGATGTTTACAAGCAAAAAGAATGGAAGAGATGCTTTTTTTGGGACATTGCTTCAAGGCTCAGCTTGGGATAAGGAATAGATTCAAAGTAGGCTTCCTTCAGTACGTAGCACTTATTAATCCACATGACATGAAATTGATAGAAGGACTTTGTTATCAACTAATTGGCTCAAGAAACTGGTTCTATACTGTTGATCAAATTTTTTGGGACCCAGGAAATAAAAGTTAGTGATATTGTACTTCTTCATTACTTGCTTCATTTTCTTTAGAAGAATGCAACAAGTCTTTGTTCATTATGGGACCACTTTTTCCATGCCCATGACTTGTTCCTTGCGTCTCCCTGGACTCCAACTACGATGCCATATTCTTCTTTATCATTACATTAAACACGCATGATCATGATGTTAAGGTCTGTTGCCCTAGGTGTAAGATAAAGAGATTTTGTTTTCAATTCCCATTTATCACATTCAGTTCTCTATAGATGCCATTCTCAAAAGCCTGAACGTACTCTGCATGCATATTTAGCGAGGTTATGTGTTTTCTTAGCTTACGTAGAAACCTATATTCAGTAAAATGTTAATCTTGCTGGATATTTGTGCATTGCTTGCTAAAAAAAAATATATTATATTAAAGAAGCCCTATGCAGTTCGTAGAATAAAATCCTAGCTTGCAATCTAACAAATCTGGAATAGATTCATCGTAATACATGGTAGCGTGAAGCTCATAATATCTAGTATTGTATTTCTGTAAAACTATCAGGTAAATTCCTTCTGTTACTCTTTCCAGGTTCTAAAAAGCCAAAAGCAGTTATGAGCACAGATAGATTGTTTGCTTGAAGTATTAAAATTATCATAGATACAGTTAGGGTAAAATGACTCTTATCTAACAAATAACAGTACTGCATCGAATGAAGGCATCTTCTTCCCTGCTAGATCAAGGTTTCATAAGCCTATATACGATGAGCCTAGCAATTATTTAAAGATGAGTATTAGCAGAATTATCTTCACAGTAACCTCAAGTGGCCTTTTTATGGAAGATCAGTTGATTCTGATTTGTCAGGATTTGTACTGAGCCTAGAGGAATCGACTGACCTCCTTTCTATAAAGTGATTAGGCATCAATTGTTAATAGTTTGATGGTACATAGATTTGGAATATGTTCCATTTCATTACTTAAACTGGTAAACAGAACATTTCTGGGTAAGCTCCTGGAATATAGAGTCAATATGGCCCCAACTAGGTAATCACCCATTGAGATCAACAAAATCATAGCTTAAATTCAGAGTTAATCAAACATTTACTTTATATCTATGATGCTGTGTCAGATTTTATTGTGCCTCATAAGAGCATGTAAAAAATCATTCTTTGCATGCCCTTTTGTCTACTTTAACTTACATTTGTTTATTCAATGTTAATTTTGATTTCAGAAAGAAGACAATTCCCCAAGTTGAACCTTGAATTACATCATATGACCATAACCGTTAATTTTTCTGAATATCAGCATATCCTTTATCTGTACCGTAAAGAAGTCTCTGACATCAATCTGAAGCTCCATATACACTTGTTCAAAAGCTATTGAATTTTATAAAGATGATGTAGGTGGTGTTGATAATATAATATACTTGAAACTAAAGTTCATATTAGTAGTAGTTGTTTAAGCTCAAAAGCCACATGGTTAATTGTTTACGTGAAACTATCGTTTGAGCTACCATTGATATTCAGTCTAAACCAATCATCTGATACTTGAATAATTTTTCTTGGTCTTGCAGGAATCATAAACTCACTAATGTTGCCTGGTTAGACCGCTACCATACGGGTAGTGAACTTTTCCCCTCCTTGGGGCTATTTAACTGCTTTGGATTCAAAAATATGATTCCTTCACATGCATAAAAGGGGGAAAAGAGAGAAAGAGGAGAATAAAAATGGGTATTTTTGTTACTGTACTTATCATTTCCGTTAAAGGCTTCTTGTTGAATACAAAAACACCTAAACAAAAATTGATTAGCAATTATAATAGGGGTGGGTACCATACTAGAGGTACTTATGAAAAAGAAAAAGAATAAATCTGTATGAACCTTTTTTCTGGACCAGCAGAAACATATACATGTGTAAGATGCTTTGGATGGATGATTGCTTGTTGCTGATTATCATGTGAGGATAGCACTTGGCTTCCATAGAAAGGGAGAAAAGACAAGAGAATGATATTCCTTGTTGCAAAGAAAGCAAAGAAAAGTGGGGGTGGGAGGGGAATGGGAATAGGAATAAGAATGAGAATTTTGGGGCTGAGGGCTTTATAAAATTCATGTGGCATAGAATCTGGGAATCAATGACTCAAACCAAGGCCGGTGGGTCATTTTGTTTTTCTCTTTCCTCTTTGGTCAAGAACTTTGTATTTATTCTCGCAATTCTAATGCCACGAAAAATGGGTTCGAACCTGTGCTTTCCTCGCTTCCTTTTCCTCCCTTAAGCTAAAATTTGTTCTGGATACTTTCTTAACATTCATGTTTAGCCATGCGATTTTCGGATAAATTCTCATAAATTGATGCTTTGTAATTGTTCTATTTACCTTTCACTGCAGGGTCCAAAGGGTGTCTGTCTCAGATGGAATTAATCAGGAATATTGTAAAGCTCAAGTAAGTATTAGAGGTATTAATCATAATTATAAGCAAGGTCCAATCAGATAATGAAGAATCGAGGGTAGGAAGCAGCCATTGTAGGTGCCAGATTAAACTCTAGGTAGCTCGTAGGAGACGGAGAACAAGAAGAAATATAGAAGGGACATAGTCCTGACAAGAAGCTATCTCTGCTTTGTTGTTGGATCTTGGGCTCAAAATTAATCGTAGAAATTGATTTTTTTTTTGTAGGTACAGGTATGAGGTTTTCATTTCAGCGTAAGTGTAGAAGTTCATAGTAATGAGTTCAAAGGTCAACAGAGAATGTCATTGTCATGTTTGTCTTTGTCTTTGCCGCTTCAGTAAATTGATTCAATGAGTGATCAGTTTCACTACCCTCTCTTTGTAGCTCTGCCGATACACAGGGTTTGATATTGGAAAGATGAGGATGCAATACCTTAACTTGGGCATCAAAGTAGGTTGCATGTTGGAAGTATGCTACTTTGCCATGTAAGTCCGGAATATCGCACGGTAACCCGGTTCCCGCTTTTGTAGCCATTCAGTTACCCGGAAAACCCATGCCAATGGAGAGCCTTTTGAAGGGTGAGTCCGGATTATTGTCACGATACTAATTATTATTATTACTGTCACCAAAATATCATTAATCAAAGTTTGGTCACTATGTTAATCAAAGATTGATGACAATATAGATGAATCCAGAATGTGAATATTATTGAAAGAGAGACAGAAGTATTTATACAACACAAGATTTATGAAAGAGAGAGATTGCTAGAATATTAACAACCCTATTATCCCTATACAATCTCAACAACTAACTGTTCATAAGATCTACACTAATATCCCCTCTCAGGTGAGACTTACTCTCGTAAGTCGTAAATTGTTAATCATGTCCTGAAACCTTGCACGAATCAAAGGTTTAGTCAAGATATCTGCTAGGTGATCATGAGTTGAAACATAGAAAACTCTTAGCTGACCTCGTTGTACCTGTTTCCGAATGAAATGATAAGCCAGTGTAATGTGTTTCATTCTTGAATGAAAGACTGGATTGACACTCAGACTTGTAGCACCCACATTATCACAATATACAACTGGAACAATACATACATACTGAAGCATGTAGTTCAGCCAGTAGATTGTGCAGCCATATTAATTCGAAAGAAGTGTCTGCAAGAGCTTTGTATTCAGCCTCAGTAGAAGAACGGGCAACATATTTTTGTTTGCGGGAACTCCAAGAGACCGATGGAGCAATGTTGATGCCCAAATCAAGTGTACCAGCAAGATACCTAAGTAAGCGCTTCAAAGCATCCCAATGTGTAGTAGTTGGTTTGTGCAAAAAGTGTGATAGCTTGTTGACTGAATAACCAACATCTGGGCGAGTAAGACCCAAGTACTGAAGTGAGCCTACAAGAGTTTTGTAGTCGTGAGGAGATGGAAGAAGAGCAGCAGTACGAGCTTGAAGTATATCAGATGGTGTCATTGGTGTTGAAACTGGCTTGACCATACTCATGCCAACCTTGACTAACAGTTCATCAATGTACCGGCGTTGAGACAAGAAGATTCATCTGCAGTTGGTAATACTTGAACACCTAAGAAGTATGTTAAGACTCCCAGATCTTTAATTGAAAATTAGTTGGCTATGCTGTTACCAACCAATTGACTACAGGTTCAGAGCTTCCTGTTATAATAATATCATCAACCTATACTAATAGGTAGAGAGTAATTGAATCCTTGCAAAGCACAAACAAAGAAGCATTTGCAATAGAATTTGTGAAGCCAAGTTGCAGAAGAAATATTTTCAGAGCATTGTACCATTCTCGAGGTGCTTGTTTCAGGCCATAAATGGTCTTATTCAATTTACAGACATGACACGGATATTGAGCATCCACAAACCCTGGGGGTTGTACCATATACACATCCTCCTGAGCCGGCCATGGAGAAACGCGTTGTTTACATCTAGTTGGCGTAACTTCCATTTCTTGTTGACAACAATTACAAGAACAATGCGTACTGTGACTGACTTTACAATAAGAGCAAACGTCTCATTGTAATCCCAGCCGGGTCGTTGATGGAATCCTTTCGCAACAAGACGGGCCTTAAATATATCCAGATAACCATCAGCTTTGTATTTGATTCGAAACACCCATTTGTTGTCCACTAACAAATGTGCATGACACAGTGTTGTACTGACCTTGAACAAGAATTTGACTCTTAGAAAACCGAGCAAAAAGGTCCATTTTTAATCTCACTTAATGTTGAGTCCTCTGTTGACCTCCCTAAATGGTCTCTCTACAGGTTTAGGAAACTATGCGGACCCCTGAAGGAACCCGGAAACGCAAGATTGAACAAAATTGCCTATGCCTCCATCTTACTTCAGCTACAATGGCCAACAAAAATGATAACAATCGCCCAAGCCAAGGCCAACATATTATCATCAAGCATCAAAACAATCGATCAGCCCACTCAAAATCGACAATGGCGTAGGAAGAATAACAACTCCACTCTGTGTAAAGGAAATTCACCAAAGAACAATAGAAATTGAAGAATGCTAGTATTATGTGCATCTTTGATTACTTACTTGTGCTAACCATAACAGAAGAAAAATACAACTGATTACTTCTTCCTTGTCGATCTTTAGTCGATCGTGGATGAAATATTGTGTTGATTGCAATTAGATTATGGTGATTTTGTAATTTAGAGCATTTTTGAAATTTCAAGGACTGATTTTTGATAAATATGTTTCAGGAACTTATTGTGTGATGACGCATCGATTTCGCACTATTTCTTATCAATTGTAATTGAAAGACCTGTAAAATAAAGCTTCACTCGATCTAGCCCTTCATTTTTCTCCTCCTCCTCCTCCTTCTTCTATGTCAGTGTTTAGTATAAAAATGTAAAACTATTCAAAATGCTCAAGAGATAGGTAAGAATGAGAGTGTAAAAACGAGCTAAAATGGATGTTATCGATAAGCTATTTGTATGTGAGAGCAATGAAAAGCATCAACCTGAACGTGGAAGGATGAACAATGAGACCAAACGTGTATGTGGAGTCAACCCCTTTTTTCTGATGAAAGCCCTTTTCAACTAGACGAGATATGTGCCGAAAAATGGGATCGGTAGTTTTTTCGATCTTCTTTTAATTTATATACATTTACATCAAACAATATTAGCACTGGGAGAACAAGGGACCATGAATCATACTTATAGGTTGAACAACATTAAACTCCAAGTTCATGGTGGTGATCCATTCCGTGTGCTTGCGTGCTTGACGGAAATTTTTGGAAGCTGGAACAAGGATAGGATCATTTGGTAATGGATATTTTGAGGTGTGTAGCTTGAGGTAACCTGTTTGATTTATAAGTGGGCATGAGATGGGTTTTGGTTTCAAATGGTTGCAAGTGAGAAAATTGTGTGCTAAGGGTCGAGGAACCGATAGTATAACATAAGTCGAACAAAATAAAGGGTTCGTGGAAGATAATGTGACGAATCACATAAACCTCTTTAAAAATTGATTCATAACATAAATAACTCTTGTAATTGGAGCACAGTCCAAGGATATATAAAATATGGTTTTGAACTAGAGTTTGTGAGCTCAATCAAATCCGAGGTAATGAAAACACAAACATCCGAAGTAATTGAGAGAAGAGTAATGGGGATAAATTATATGAATAATGATACATATGAAAACTATAAACGACGGTAGTACTATCCAAAATTTAACTCGTGAAATCGGGAATTATTGAAATGATACTCAAACATCATATTTTGTAAGACTAAAGTCTGATGAAAATGATTCTACTAAATATCTCATTTTAATCATTTTAATTGTTATTAGATCTTGATTCTAAATATAAAAAAGGAGCGTATGACACATTCCAACATAACACCCATTCAAATAAAATCATTTATCTTTTAACAAACAATAATATGATATATGTTTTAGGAAAGTGATAACATATTCCAAAGTATTAGAAATGATTTAATCAAAATCTTAACTCTATTATTTTATTTTTTCTGAAATTGGAAAGCGGTTAGAAGGTAATCCAACTTAAAGCATCATAGCGAATGAAAACACGAAGTTCGGGATTTTCAGAAAAATTGGTGTTACGGATCTAGTTTTTCAGATGGGTCAATTGGTTAGCAACACGGTTTAACTCTAATATTATTCATGCAATTATATACCAAAGAAACCCTCCAAAAAATACTAAAATACATGAAGAGCCTCCGAAATATTAGAGTTGGCATTGTAGTTTGATAAGAAGTAGGTAGCGGTGGAAGAGAGTTCCCCTCTCTCACAGTCTCACATATTACAATCCCTCTCCTTCTTTCTTTCTTTCATTGGAGCTGCATTGTTCAATGGCACCCTCCAAGACGCCAATTTTGTTCTACTTGCTCTTTCTTGCGTTCATCGGAGTAACCGCCATTGTTACAGTTTCCGGCGACGACTTTACGAGGTTAGCTAGCTGCTCTCTCACTCCCCTTCATTTCTTCTTTGATTTTTAACCCGATTGAACTATACCCACAGTTTGCTTCTGTTCATTTAAGGAAAATGGCTAGAGCCAAATTAACAATCTTAATTGTTTACCTACCGGAAATTGTGTTTTACCGACATTTTAACTATGTAAATATGATACACTACTCACTTTAGTTCTTCCATATTCAAGTTGGACATCAGCTCTGTCGGTCATTTAAATCTACCTGCAGATAAAAGTAAAAATTATATTACTTGTATACATATATACCATAATTTTGAGACATTTGTTCGAAATAATAATCTATCCGAAGAAAAAAGCCGAATTAAGGGAGAAAAAAAAAGAAAAGAAAAGAAATTTATGGTAACCGTCCATCCATTGCTTCAGACTCGTGGGAAAATAAATTAAATTCAAATGGTATAATAAATTTATGTTTTTCGATTTGTTTTTATTACTGATGAAAGAATCAAAGCTGAATACCATTCCAAAGTATAATTGTGATTTCAATCGATATATTTCATAGGTTTAGTTATGATTCGGGGTGTTAGTGGGGCGGAAAATAACAATATTTGATTGGGATTATTCATACGTAATTAGAGGTCTCGGTCTCATCCAGTTGGGATAATCACAAAACTCTCCAATAAGTTAACTAAATAAGAAAATAAATACTTGTGATTTATAAGTTTTAAATATAATATACGAATATTATCAATACTTTGATGATTGTATTTAAGTAAATTGGGTTAATTTTCTTTTTGATTATATGTTAAATAAATAATTTAAAAATGAATTCCTATATTTTACTTTAACAAGAAAATTTATGAAAAATCTAAAGATATCATAGAAAATTAATTGAGAATGATGATTCTTCGACGGGAATAGAGATGAGTACAAACTTTAATACCGAACGTGTATGAAAACATAACGGAGAGAATTATGTTAAAAAGGGACGAAGATGAATACGTCACCCCCTCGTAATAAATCTCATCCCATTAGCACACTAGTTATGGTGTCATCTATGACTTTGAACATTTTACCATCATTAACTACTTTTTTTTTTTTATTATAATTATTTTGATATTATTGTGATAAATAGAGAATTTGGAGAGATACATGGATCATTTTTGTGATCCGAGAGAGTTGATTAATGACAAAAGGTAGATGCTTGTGGTTGAATTTAACATGCCACCCCCCACAACCCATACTGCATCATTATTATTCTCAAATCTCACTTTTTTTTTTTTTTTTTTTTTTTTTTTAATGTGTCGTCGTGTATCCTAATTTGAAAGTAAGTACATGTATAATGTCTGTTTGGTTGGAGCGGTGAAATAAAAATGAAATATAATCGGATAAGGGAAAGAAAGGAAATGAATATGATGGGTTTACTTTCATGTGTTAATAGACCTTTAAACAAACATAATTTTTTATTAATTCATAATCATTCCGTTATCGGGAATGATTCTTATTACTTCCAAAACGAGCCTATAGTCTATTAAAAATAAACTTTATTAATCATTAAGGGCTCGTTTGGTATCGCTAAGAATCATTCCCGGTAATGGAATGATTCCGAATTAATCAAAAACTTTATTTGTTTAGAGGTCTTTTTACCCATGAAAGTAATTAAAATTTTGGGATAGGGAAATTCCGGTTGGTACTCCTGTGGTATGGGATATTCCAGATTTTGACAACAAGTTTTTCCGAGTTCGGATTTTGCCCCTCAGTTTTGCAGTTTTCCGAAATTTGTCCGAAATACTCTAATGGTTAAGTTAGAGTGAAATAAAAAAATTTAAAAAAAGCAAACAAAGTAAATACAACAAGGAACGACGCTATCTAGATGCTCTGTTGTGATCTTATGGTAACTACTATCCTTGAAAGCACAAATAGGCTTATAATGCTGCAATGCAAAGTTGTCAATTTCTCTCGATACAACTTCTTGAATCTAATTAGATGGTGGGTTGCAAAAAATGTTGACTCTTTGCTTCTTAACAATAACCCAATCTTCTTCGAGCAAATTCAAATCGGTCGCAGGATCTGAAAAATTCTCTTCGAGTTGTTTCAGCTTCACCATTTTCACAATAAATTGCACAGGAACTAAGCAATCAAACTAGCTAAGAAGACACAAAAAGAATTGTTGAGATCCCAATTTAAGAACAAATTCACAGTCAATTCATGTAAACCCTAGAATTTGAGAGCAACCCCTTTGATACGATTACAAGTTACAACTCTAATTAAAAAACATTCAAAGCAATTTGACTGAAGCTGGAGATGGGAGAAAAAGTTTAAGCATACAATTTTGGAAGACAACAGGTGATGGAGGACCATCGCTTCGTTGGGACTACGGTTGAAGTTCTGGAAAATATTTTTGCTCTGAAGTTCTAGAAATTCAAATGGTTCCCCTATTTCAAATGGTTCCCCAAATTTTGAAAGACAGCAGGAGGTGGAGGACCAATCTTCTTCAAGCAAATTCAAATGGTTCCCCTATTTGAAGTTCTGGAAAATATTTTTGCTTTGATGTTATGATTTGAGAAAATTCATAATTTGCACCATACCCACAATTGGTCCCTAAACTAAAGAGTTTGTTTATACTTCGTTTGCTTTTTATTTTTATTTTTTATTTCACCCTATCTTAACCATGGTTAGAGTACTTGACAGAAAAGGGCAAATGTCGGAAAACTAAAAAACTGAGGGGAAAAATCCGAACTCGAAAAATCTTGTGGTCAAAATCCGGAATGCCCCATACCACAGGAGTACCAACCGGAATTTTCCTAAAATTTTCCATTCAATTCCTCCTCCTTAACCGATTTCATTCCGTTTTCATTCCATCACTCCAACCAAACGGACACTAAGTCTATTGGACGGTTGAAATATGTACTGGTATTATTTAGAGCATCGGTCCACCCTCTATTTACCAATATATTTCCGCATTAAATATTTTTCATCTGTATTTTCTCTAATTTGTATATATATGATTTAGGGATTTCATTAATGTGCACGCAGCTGCCGACCCCGAGGAGGTTGTGTCCATGGTTCTTATGTTAGTACTCTCTTTCTCTATTTTTATTTTACCTAACAAAATATATTTATAATTCAGGAAAATATTTTTTATAATTTACGTCATAATTATGAATGGGGGCTTCTCTTAAAGTTGAAATCATCTTGTCTATTGCTTCTTTGCGTAACTAATCTCGATTGCATAATTATCTCTCTACCTACCTAACTAATTAACTACCTAACATTGAGATGCTATTACACTAAAACTAGTCTGTCACCGCTCTTGTACATTCATTTTCATGCTTGCTATATCAACAAAATAATTCAAATATTTAAATATATAATTTTACAAGAATATTCAGTTTTTACTACAAAACATAGTTTTAATTAATGTTTTGTGGTATAAATGAATGTATTATTTTAGAAATAAAATTGGTGCATACCACATTGTATAATTTATGTGAACTAAGAAGAACAAGTGAAAAATATATGGTGAAATTAAGATAATTTGTAAGATGGATGATAATATGTTTTATGGGACATAGTGGTATATTTTAACGACAACTAACATTCATATATTTTACTTCTATTTTATAAAGCTTAAAATAAGTACTTTTGTTTTTACGGTTCAACATCTCTGTCAGTTAGATTTTGTAATACCCCATATTGTAGGAACTCGAAATGTCACGAGTTAGTTACTCACAATGAGTCATGACCCTAACCTGAAAATAATTTCACCATATATTTCAAAAAGGCACAACCAAATAACATTTATGCGTCTGAAATAGTCATGCAAAGAAAAGAAACAAAAGAGACAGCCGGTCATAACAACCTAATTAAAAATAGAGAACTAAAAGACACAAGGGTTTTTCCATGAAAAAAAAATCTCACGTCCCGACCTAACATGCACGGGAACCCGACTGACCACGCTACTCTAGATCAGGACCGTCCAATGCATTTTGGTGGCCCTGTTCAATTTTCTCGATGATAAAATTATTTTTATAATTTTAGTTTTAATACTTTAGAATTAAAAATATAAAAAAAATAGTTTAAAACATGTTGATAAGTTTAAAATAAAATTAACAATTTTAATTATTTAAAAAGAGGAGAAATAATTAACCTTCAAAGTTTTAGACTTAACTTTTATTATTAACTTAAAATAAGAAGCAATAACTATTAAACAATTTAATGAATTGTGAAAATGAATGAACGAAGAAAGAGGAAAATAGTTAGAAGAAAATTTTTAGCGGATAAATAGAAAACAAAATGGTTGAACGGTTAGAAAAAATTAAGTACTAGTAACTTCTATAATTATTGTTCAATTAATTAAAATTTTGTAAATGAAAATTAAAAGGCTAAGGAAGTGGCCGGATTATGAGCATAACAATTATAAGTGATTAAGAGAATTTACACTTTAATTTTAAAAAATAATAATAATTAGAAATAATGGGCCCTCTTTATAATTAGGGCCATGTGCCATTGGTCTGTTTTCACAGGCCAATGGACAGGTCTACTCTAGATCACTTCACAACTGTCCTATCATGACGGTGGAAACTATTAGCTAGAAATTCTAAGTAATAAATAATATTATTCTAGCAGAAACACACATCAAACGAAAATTAAACACAACAACATGATTTCACACATAATCATTTTTTTATCTTTTTATTCGGCGATTCACACTATATCCATCTTATTGTGTAGCATGAGGGTCTCCCGACCCTCGCCTTCATCCCCTTTAACCAACATGAGTGGTACTAATGCATCTGGCCGTATACCTGAATGGACTGGACGCAGAGAGCCTCCCAGTCTCGTGACAGGGCTGGACAATGATGTCACGACCCGTCATACATACACTTGGGTCACTAATAACTAAGGACATCCTACTCAAGTTGTAATTACAAACCACCAAGAACACACTACTAAATAACACAATCCATTCTAGGAAAGCGAGCTAAGTAAGTCCATAGAACTTACTTGAATTGATCCGAGATATGACTATCGCTAAAATCTCGATCCGCACATATATGATATCAACAGCCCGGTCAAGACGGAAAACATCTTTAAAAAAATTCTATCATCCAAGAAGCTTCTAGAGGGTTTCTAGAACATCAACAAGGTCTTCATAAAGAAAGAATAAGAAGTCCAAACTATTCTGAAAATTATCAAAATGCCCCTACTTTCCTAAAATTCTGAACGAGGTCCAAAATGGGTCTAAGACCCTATCTATGGTCCAACAACAACTCACAACCCTAAAAGATCCAAATCGGGTTTGAGGGTTTACTCAAACTTACATCCTAAGTCAAAAACACTAATAATACTTCTTTCAAAAATAAGTCGAGTGCCCTACTTTGGCCTATAGAATATACCTCTTACTAAATCCCAAAAATTCCGAGAAAAATCCCACACATACTATGCAATATCTATTCTTGACTAACATAATCAAAAATCTCAAACAAATATTCCTAAGATCTACACAAAAATCCAAAGTAGCCTTCAAGAACACTTAATTCTATACTTAGCCAAATTTTCCCGAATGTTCAAAAACTACGTTTGATCCCTACTTCACGACATCATAAGTCTTAATCTAACCGTTGAATCTTTCTCAACTATTTTATACAACAAACTACATATTCCCAATTACAACATATCAAAAATTCAACGGTGGATGATGAGTTTAGAGTAAGTAAAAATAATCCCCAAGTTGACTACTCAAGGATAAAAAATATGGAAAACTGGTACAAGTAATAGGTCCGGGGTTCGAATCTCACCAAAAGAAAACCTGGAGGCCAAGCACAACATAACAGGTGGGGAGTTTGACTCCCCCGAGAAGCAAATGTGGAGGCAAATTACAAAGTCTCCGGTTCGGGCCATGCGAAGAGCAAAAGTTGTGTCAGGCTCATAACACTTGATCGTGTGTTCGAAACTCGTGGGCAACATAAGAAACACCATCTATGATTTTCTCCTATTTTGATACACTCCAAAAACTGGAGGTATCACGTATCTAATATTGCTCCTTCCTCTTTTATACTTCCTCTCCAAAATAATGTATCAGATATCAATCTTATGTCCATACCTTAATACTTCATACTCATATCTTGATATGAATTTCAAACATACCATAAGTATTTATTCTCTTTCACCACTAACTTTCATTGTCTCATTTTTCTCCCTCTAACTACAAAGGGATAAATAATTAACTAAAATATTAGGGAGGACAACCACTCACTTTGATTATTAAAAGTGAATACCTCATCCAATTCTCTTTAGATTTTGTCACGTTGTTGGATTCAAATTCTTATTTCAATTATTTAGAATAACTATTTTGGTGCAAGTTCAAGATTTTTTGAAATGAAATGTTATATATGTTATAGATTTGTCTTATTTGTTAGTAACGTTTTTTTATTATAAAAAGTTGGTAAATTTTTTTTAAAGTTAGATATGTTTTTACCACAGTCCTAATTTCACCCTATTCACTTAAAAATAAAGGGCCCAGACACAATGTAGGGAAAAAAAAAAATATTGTCTTCAATTATTGGTCTAAAAATGAGCAAACTTAATTAAATTTTGTCTTCCACATTGTCAATTGTCATGGTCACGTCTCTAAAAAAGCATAATCTACAGAGATATCTATTCAAGATTTTTTTTTATTATATATTTTTCTGCTACACATAAAATTTTTATTCAAATATTTTCACAACTCAAAACTTTTATCAAAATTTGTTTAATTATCATGCATATATCATATTACCAAATTTTGTTTTCTGAAAAGATATCATATTACCAACTAAACCAATTAAATTTAGACAAATCAAATTTACCAATTAATTTAAAAATTAAAAACTAGCCAATTGCATTAACTATATTCAGAGAAATTTGTTAGATTTTCTTCTAGTTTTTAATATTTTATTGTTAAAGAAACCTTTGTACGCACGTTATGGATGCTCACCGTATTAAACTCTATTTGACTAAGCTAACCATTGTTATACGATACATATTTTCTTTGACAAACACGGTAAGCAATCAGGAAAGGATTATTTTCTCGAAACTCTCCATTCTACAGCATCCTTCTGGATGAGTTCCTCCACAAGATCGGAAGAAGAACTGACCACCAACGGATCACCAAAATCAAGCTGAGCCAGCGCATCTGCAACTCCGTTAATTTCTCTAAAAACATGTCTAACTCTAAACTGACAGAAACCCAACAAAACAGAAGAAATGTCATACTAATTGGGAGATATTTTTGCCTCTCATCTAAACACTTTTTATTCCAATGAGTTCTTGATCGATTCCAAATTCGAAAAAGTCAATGTTAAAAGTGGAGGATTTATACACCGGTGGTTTTCTTATTTATTACCACAACTGCGTACATGGTTCTCTAGTTGGAGATATAAAAAAATATTTATAAAATCAACTACGCATATGGAAAACGTAGTCCTTTTTTTTTATACTAATTAATACGCTCATCGTATGCGTAGTTAATTGAATTTTCAACTACGCATGCGAAATGCGTAATTATTATAATTACTAGAAATATTTCCTTTACGTTTAGAAATCACGTTATTTTAATCAATTTAATAGAATTAATCCTTGGAAAATGTGTAAACCTAAGCATTTTTATTTGTTTTCTAGATTTTCAAACAAACCCGTATATTTATTTTAGTCGTCTACTATGTGGATAGATTGCGTGATTGGGGTTCAGTCAATACGTCTTTTACTCTCTAAATAAAAGTTGCAATCACCTCAAATACGTAAGATACGTCAGTATTTGACTTTTATTAAATTTATCTTTTATATCTGTCGGGTCTTAAACGTGAAAGGGATGCATGCCACAAGTGAACCTAAGCACACTAGCTTTCGACGTGGGACACAATAAACCCCCTCAAGTGCAACTATCTTGGACTAGTTGCACTTGACACAAAGTCTTAAGGCCGGCTTAGCCAAACGGGCGGATAACATATTCTCTAATCACGCACGAACCGTAGCTCAGATACCATGTTAAATTTATCTTTTATATTCGTCGGGTCTAAGACGTGGAGGAGATGCACGCCACAAGTAAACCTAAGCACACTAGTCTTCGGAGTTCCATCCTAAAACCAATTAGCAATAGGAGGAGTAACCCTACATTTATATGCTAGGTTCACATTTTTCATTATAGTCGATATGGGACACAATAATCCACACATCTCAAGTTATCAACAACTTTTCAAGTTTGCCGTTAATTCTGATCTTGTTGCCACAAATTTTGATAATCACAATCAGGAGCATACAGAACAGCACTGATCGCCGGAGAAAGCTACAGCACTCATCATGCGTAACCGGCAACCCAATCGACGACTGCTGGCGGTGCGACCCAAATTGGCACCGCAACCGCAAACGATTAGCCGACTGTGGCATCGGCTTCGGCGGCAACGCTCTAGGCGGTCGAAACGGCCGTTTCTACGTCATAACCGACCACACCGACCACGACCCGGCAAACCCAACTCCTGGGACCCTCTGCCACGCTGTCATCCAAAAAGAGCCTCTTTGGATCATCTTCAAACGTGACATGGTCATTCATCTCAAGGAAGAGCTTATCATGAATAGCTTCAAGACCATTGATGGACGTGGAGCCAATGTACATATTGCTAATGGTGGATGTGTTACTCTTCAGTTTGTTACTAATGTTATTATTCATGGTGTTCATATTCATGACTGTAAGCCTACCGGTCATGATATGGTTAGGAGCTCTCCTAACCAGGATGGATGGATAACTAAGGCTGATGGCGATGGGATTTCGATTTTTGGATCGAGTCAGATCTGGATCGATCATAACTCGCTTTCGCGGTGCGCCGATGGGCTTATTGATGCTATTATGGGTTCTACTGCTATTACTATCTCTAATAACCACTTTGCTCATCACAATGAGGTACCATTTGATTCATACTGCACAACTTATATATATATATATATCCAAATTAGCTTGCTAATTGTGTTTGTGCGTGGCTATAACTTATCAGGTAATGTTGTTGGGACATAGTGATTCTTATGTAAATGACAAGCACATGCAAGTGACTATTGCTTTCAATCATTTTGGAGAAGGTCTCATCCAGAGAATGCCAAGGTAAAATAATTAAGGGCTCGTATGGTATCATTTTAAAGAAATCCGGAATCGGTTTTGAAATTACTTAAACTGATTTTAATATTTAGCAGTGAAAAAGGTATCGAAAATGAGCAATTTCGGTATTTTTCATTCCCCGAATCGTAAATTTTTTACTTTCGACTTATCTTTTCATATATAGTGTTTTAATCATTGATTTATTATATTAAAATTAACACATCAACAATTATTTTAATCAAACCATCTTATTTTCCACCAAAATTTCTAATTATAATCCGAACCAAACACCATATAATAACCTAATCAGATTAGGTTATTCCTCGTTATATTTTGATTTTGTTACAATTTGATTTACAGGTGTAGGCATGGGTATTTCCATGTGGTGAACAATGACTATACACATTGGGAAATGTATGCAATTGGAGGGAGTGCAAATCCCACCATTAACAGTCAAGGAAACAGATACCTTGCCCCTTCAAACCCAAATGCAAAAGAGGTAGGTCCATTAATTAAGTAATAATCACATTTACTTATAGTAGTAATTATGAATGAAACATGTTGATTAAGTAGGTGACAAAGAGGGTAGATACAGATGAACATGTGTGGAAGGGTTGGAGTTGGAGATCAGAAGGAGATATGTTGTTGAATGGTGCTTTCTTCACCGCATCAGGAGCCGATGCCTCGCCAAACAACGCAAAGGGTTCGAGCCTGGGGGCGAAAACATCGTCTATGGTTGGAGCCATGACTGCTCATGCTGGGCCTCTTTCGTGCCGAAAGGGCTCCAAGTGTTAGTTAATTTATGTTGATTTTATCTTAGACACAACATAGTCATTCTTTGTCTTCTTTTAGTTTTTACAATGCTGTGTTTTGTTCTACTTTACCATTTTTCTCATGACAAGAGTCTTTTTACTCTCTCATTTTCCCCACTGTACGTACATCTGTCCAAACGAAAGCTGCATGTGAGGAATCAAGGAAATGTACGTGACAAATGTAGGGTGTCAATTGTACTAGTTTGAGATGGAATGCCATCAGTAGTGAAGGAAACCTTTGAGCATTTTTGAGTAAAAGAACCATATCATTGCGATCTTGAATTATATACAAATAACTTAAAAATTGTAATAATATTATTAGAAAAAAATTTGTGTGTACATGTAAGTCATATACAAGAATGAAATATGAATTCTTGTAACAAATTAAAAAAAATAATGAATTAAGTCAAGAGTAAATTAGTCCACGTATGTATAAAGATGAGATATACATATTGTCGAAGGACATTCACTAAACCATTAATACAAGTTATATTACATAACAATTTAATCTTTCTTTTATTAATGAAAAAACATTAGATTTCGCAGTACACTCTTTTTTTATTTATTATTTTTTTTATCTGTTGCATATTTTTTTTATATTTAAATTCTTTAAGAAAATTGCACAAAATCTTTTAATGATCACTCTTTTAAAAGGAATTTGTAATTTTTTTAGCGTAAAATCACTCTTAATATTCATATGTTTGCAAATAACCACGTACTCCTTACACATTTTTAGCATAAAACCACTCTTAGTTTTTTAGGTTTGCA
This sequence comes from Fagopyrum tataricum, assembly GCA_002319775.1. Classification (NCBI taxonomy): domain Eukaryota; kingdom Viridiplantae; phylum Streptophyta; class Magnoliopsida; order Caryophyllales; family Polygonaceae; genus Fagopyrum; species Fagopyrum tataricum. The sequence continues at coordinate 21,590,669 of CM008286.1, forward strand.
ATAACCAACCTATACTAATTAAAATTACATCAAATAATTTAAAATTGAAGCATATACAAGATAAATTTTCATTATTATACTAAATTATTATAAATTATTATCCATATACAAAATTAATTTAAAATAATCAAAAAAATAATATAAATTATTACCCATATGCACAAAACTAATTACATTTTAAAAATTAGTAAACCGCATACAAACTAACGCCTTCAAAACCAATACTATTATAACCTAAATTATGACTAAATTGATGACGTTGTTGATGGATTTTTTTTAAAACTTTCACTTATTTTAGTTGACAAATAATCGCGTCATTATAATCATTATTTTAATTTTTAAAAAATACTTAATAAACTTTATGAATAAATATATGGGTTAAAAAATTCCCACAATAGTAATGAAAATTTTACAATAAAAAGGTTTTAAAATATTGAAAATAATTATGATATTACTATTAATTTAATATAATCATAAAATTTTACCTTGTCTTAAATATTTGATGTAATTTTAACTAATGTATCGTGGCTAGTTGCAAACTTTAAATTTAAGGGTGATTTTATGGCAAAAATTTATAAGGGATGATTTAGTGCAAATATATGAATATTAAGGGTATTAAAAGTGATTAGTAAAGAGTTTTTTTAATTATTTTTTTTTCCTTCTCTTTTGTGTGTAGATCTCCTTGGGTATTTGCTTGTTATAAAGTAGCAAAGGATGGACAACATGGGTCCATAGGCCCAACATGTATAATTGCGGCATTTGTTGTCCATATGCAGCGACGGATTGGCCACTAAAAAGAATTTGTGATATTTTATTACACATACAAGTTTAGGGTCGAGGACTATTATTTGAGTCAAGCTTAAAATATACGCTCATACTCACCTTGTTTAAAACCCTATATGAGCACGAATAACAACCATACAAAAGAATGACTTATCGAGGCATATTTTGATTAAGGGTATATTCTGGTTAGGGGTGTTACACGGATCAAACAAGTCGAGCATTGACATGATCAAATTCATCTGGTTTATGTCCTCAAAGTTTAAGTTATATAATTCAAATTTTTTTTTCCAAAAATGATATCCGCGGTCAATAGTATAATTGGTCAATATATGTTAGATGAACCCATATAAGTTATTTATCATTTTATTTCGCAATTTGATAGTAAAATCATATGTTAGACCTCAAGTGTGTAGTTAGTATACTTCAATTTTAGCTTTGCACATAAGTGCGGAATTAATCGAATGTTATTCCGTACTTCCATAATTCGAGTATGAAATTAGAAAGACGATTAAAGAAAATAAAAACGCGACTTCATTTAAAATCCTCCTCGTAATTCAATATATCCCGAAATTGTAAAAGGATTTTTGGGTAAATATGCAGCCATTTACTAATTGGCCCGGTAAGAAATCAAAATGTGAATGAATACAAGATATATTACTACAACCTACAAGTTTAGATTAACGAAGCTAATGAATCAATCTCGACTTTCTTTCTTGGCCTTTTCCACCATTTGCTTAACTTCATTCTGAGCTTCCTCACCCAATACACGATCCTTAATCTTATCAACCATCTTGTCCTCAATCCTCTTCGTAGCCTTTCCCCAAGCGTCGCTCAACATTCCGTCCATTGGCTCCTTCATCTTCTCCTTCACCAAATCCGTCGCTTGCGTCACCCGATCCGTCACCTCCTTCGTAGCCCTCGTAACGGTATTCGAAGTCGTCTCCGCAGTCTCCCTGACAAACTCGCATGTTTCCTTCACTTGCTTAGCCCCATCTTTGAGCGACTCCGCCGCCTCCAACGCCTTCGCGCATGCTTCTTCTTGTTCCTTCTCCTTCTTCGATGAGCTTGAAGAATCTCCTTTAAACAATTTCTGATTCAACACATGTATGTATAAGTGTCAAATTATTATAAAACTTTTTTTAAAATTCATTGATTGATTACTTGCAAGGGTCTTGTTGGCGCCACTGCAAACGCCCTAGTGCAGCCGCGGGCGGAGGTTGCACCGGCCGTGATTGACCTCGCGATCACGAGTTCTTTGATTATGAGATTCAACCTCGTCATTATTGGAACCCTAATTTTGTGCTTGTTTTGTATTTGTGGTTTGTGTCGATATTTATGGAATGGTTTGGTTGAATATGCCTAAAAAGGAAGGAACACGTATCGATGTCTCCCGGTCAATGGGAGATTTTCTCTCTTTCTTCATAGTTATTAACAAAACGTTTGTTTATAGCAAATTCTTTCTTTGTTTTATACATTATGTTAATGATTGCAATCATCTTATACTTTTTAAACGTAGGCGAAATTGAGTATTATATATCTTTATAGCACATGACCAAATCGCTATGTATTCGAATAGAACCACCAAGTATCCGAATCACCCAACTTAAACATAGAGCGACATTGGTCAGACGAACTGAACAAAGTAAAGCTGAGGAAAACATTAACTTTCGGACGTTTGAACTTTGAAGACATGGTGTACGTAGTCCGTTCGGTGTTGGGTGGGATTATTTTGGGATTTTATAATTTCAAAGTAATCCATGTTGTTTTGGATGGAAAAAAATCTAATAAAATAATTTTCAATTTTAGTTTTTTAAAATAATATTTTAATAACTCTAAATAACCGGTTTACAAAGTATCAATGAAATAATAAATATCCACTACCACAAACAATATTATGATAGATTGTATTGGCATGTATGTAAGTTATGTGCTTGGTTCTCAATAAAATCGGTTATAACTTATGTTACACAAAAAGGTGTATATGTATCCACAAGCTTCACATGCATATTGGATATGGAATCTGTAAATTTTTATTGGAAATTGTACATGTCCTTCCGACTAAAACAAAATATTAATGACTCGTTCAGTATAATAATAGGAATGAAATTGAAATAAGAAATTGAACCGGAAGTAGGAACGAAGATCCATCTTGGTAGTTAACATCAACAAAGCCAATTAATGATCGAGCTCCATGTTGATAGAAGATTATGATCAAGGAGAAAGAGTTTATCATTTTAAATTTTTTTTTTTTACATTTTTTACATTATAATTTTTATAATAAATGAAAGCGGTTCGAAACACTAGACGACACGCCGTCTAGTGGGTCGAAAGGCCGAAAAAGATCGGCAGAAAGACTAACCGCCATGAAGAACAACATCAAAAGAAAAAGAACCACAAAATATACATCATGAGATCCCGTCAATAGAGCAATCTTCCAGGGAAAGTAGGATGATCCAGTCCAACGGAAGCGGTGAGCACAAAGTTTATCTTCGAAGAGAGTACACAGGGAAGAAGCCTAATGAAAAATTGTGGACACCTCATATTTGGGATTGCAACAGAACCTTCAGGAGTCGATCACAAATCCACGTCCCTTTCTAGACGAACCACTCAAGACGCCACATAAAACAACATCAAACTAAGAAGACGACATTGCAAAACACGGGATCATGACATATAAAAGTGTGTAACTTTGGTTGTTAAGAGAACATAGGTTTATGAAGAATAAACTGTTCATAAAAAATGTAAGAATGTTGGTAATGATTTATTTTTTTTGTACAAGAGATTGGGTAATCAGGATTAGCTTAAAAGCGAGTTTTGCTGTAATCAAGATTTTAAAATTGAGTTTTTTTAATACATTTCTTAAACAAAAGAATTGCATACTTTATTTTTCTTTAAATTTTGAAAAGAATATATTTTCCCCTCTTGTTTTTACCTTGTTTAAAGGTAACATATGAAATTAGACAGTTGGGACAATAGGGAAAATTGATAAGCTTTAGATATAGACGTGAGACAAAAGCCCATAAAAACAAGGGTAACATGATAACAATTTTTTACTTCTTTTTTGTTTTGTTTTGTTTTGTCTTGGTTATTGAAAGATATGTGGGCCTCATGACAAGCCCATAAAAGCAATCATATGGGCTTGTAAGTCATAGAATATAAGAGTTTTTTTAGTCTTCTTAAGCAATAGACTAGAGTTATAGAGAGTTGATGGCCGCCAGAAAAGAGGAAAAACCGGCAGCCCCCCAAATCGAATAAGGACAGTCTTTTCGATCTGCAATGGTTTGTAAATAAATTTTGATATTTGTTGAGGACGGCAATTGGAAGAGCCGGTATGCCATTACACATTACTGAAATTTATTTTGTACAAGAGATTGGGTAATCAAGATTAACTTAAAAAGCGGGTTCCGCCGTAATCAAGATTTTAAAAGTTAGAGTTTTATTTTTATTTTATACATTTCCGTAAACAAAAAAATTGCAAACTTTATTTTTCTTTAAAAACTTAAAATGAATATTTTTTCTCTCTGGTTTTTACCTTTGTTTAAAGGTAATATATGAAATTAGACAATTGGGCCAATATGCCCAATTGATAGCTTTAGATAGAGGTGTGAGACAAAAGCCCATAAAAACAGTAGTAACATGACAACAATTTCTCATTTTCTTTTTTGTTTTGTTTTGGGTATTGAAAGCTATGTGGGCCTCATGACAAGCCCATAAAAGCAATCATTTGGGCTTGTATGTCATAGAATATAAGAGTTTTTTTTTAATCTCCTTAGCAATAGACTAGGGTTATAGAGAGTTGATGGCCGTCAGAAGAGAGAAAAAACCGGAAGCCGATGTCCGCCTCAAATCGACTAAGGGTAGTCTTTCCGATGTGCAATGGTTTGTAAGTTTTGATTTTTGTTGAGGACGGAGAAATGAAGAGCCGGTATGCCTTTACAGATCACTGGAATTTTTGAAACCGAGAATGTTGATTTCGTTTTGATATTTCAATTTTTGAAGAGTGGTGATGGAGTGGAAAGGGGCATCCAGCACCGATATAGATGGAGAACGGTTAGAGAAGCAAATCAACCGGAGATGGGTAGAGAAACATCATTGGAAGTTTATATTTTTTTTCAAAAAAGGACATATTTTTTGTTAGGTTTCAAGGAGTACAATTATCCTTGTTATTCGTTAGATCTAAGGATTAAGGTCTCAATATGGAAAAATTATAAGAGAAAAAGTTTGGATTGAGAGCAAAGTTGATAAGAGTCAAAGGAAGAGTTGTCGCCGAAGAAGGAATCCTATAGGTCTAGAATGAGGTTGGTAGACGCAGAGGGATATAAACCCAACCATTTTAGATCTAAGAGAGGTGGCCGGGTAGGCCGCTAGCGGTGGCGGGTGGTGTGAGGTGGGATTTACCCAAAATTTCAAACTCTTTCTCTCTTTTCCAAGAAGAGAGAAGAGAGAGCATTTTTTTGATGCTAGTGGTGGCAGGTGGTGTGAAGTGGGATTTACATTACAATTGTTTATATGTCTTGAATTGGGCTTATCTTTTGTTTGAGTTTTTTTTAGCCTTTTTTTTTGTTTAGTCTAGTCTTATACTCGACGCTCAAGTATAAACTTAGGGTTTTATTCTTATATATTGCAGGGTTCCCTTTGTCTCCAATATTTTGTTAACCTAGAAAATCTGGATAACCTAGTTATAATTTGTTTATCCTCTCATGTGTATTCTGAAACTCCTCAATAAAATGTCTTTGGAAATTGGACGTATCCATTGTATATTGGGTGAACCAATATAAACATGTGTGGGTTGTCTTTCTTGTTTGTTGAATTTTGTTTTTTTTTTCCTTTAGTAATTTCGCACAACAAACTAGTATCAAAGCTTTGCGTTCTTTTTTTTTTTCCTGTTATCTTGGAGAAATATGTCTTCTTTCAACACGAAATCGACAAGTTCAAAGGGAGGAATAGTTTCAGTATGTGGCAAATCAAGATGCTAGTGTTGCTAAAACAATAGGGCTTATGGGGCCGTTGCAAGGAAGAAATCCGATAAGGAAAAGGGCGATGCTGGTGATGACCACTCAGAAGGATAAAGCGCATTCGACCATCATGTTGTGTCTCGCAAATGATGTCTTATGCGAGGTTTCAGATCAGGATACCGCAACCAAGTTGTGGTTGAAGTTGGAGAGCCTCGACATGACGAAGTCTCTCGTCAACAATTTGCTTTAAAGCAACGCCTGTTGAACTTGCTAAACGTCAGAATTTGTCGAGTGCACACAAGGGGCACAACTGGATAGAGAGAGGAGTTGGTTTGAACTTGCTAAACATCAGAATTTGTTGATATACCTTGAATTGGATATATATTTTGTTTGGGTCTTTTCTTGTTTTACCCGTTTTTGTTTGGCCTAGTTTTATACTTGACGTCCAAGTATAAACCTAGGGTTTTGTTCCTATATACATATTGTAGGGTACCGTTTGTCTCTAATAATATGTTAACATAGAAAATCTAGATAACCTAATTATTATCTATTTATCCTCTCATATATATTCTGAAACTGCTCAATAAAATCTCTCTGGAAAGTGGACGTAGCCATCATCGATAATCATCAACTCATCGTTCATAAGTGCTAGTAATGTTATTTTTGTTATTTTTTCAAATAAGAATCAATAGTAAACAAGGTAGCCGTTTATCCGAGATTGGATTATCCATTTCGATCATATCCTTTCGAGAGAGTGATAAGGTAGCAGATTCACTTCTTTTTTCCTCTCTTACTTAGGGACTTTTGAGTGTGGAAAATGTGTCCCACATCGACAATATGAAACCTGTGAACCTAACATATAAGTACGAGGGTTACTCCTCCTATTGCCAATTACTTTTAGTATGGAACCCCGAATGCTTGTGTGCGTAGGTTCACTTTGACATGCAAAACCATGTATTAGACCCGACGAATATAAAAGATAAATTAATAGGGACTTACAAGTCAAAGAATCCACCTCTTTGTACGAAGACTCTCGTTCTTGATTAGACCTGATCATATCCGGACAGCCCGCCCGTCCGGAAAAACGGGCGGGTATGAACATAGAGGTAAGCCCGACCGGGCCGAAAAGGCCGGCCCGCCAAGCCACTCGGGCCGGGTACGGACACCACTATAGGCCCGCCCGGGCCGAAAAGCCCGAGCCGTCGGCCCGTATAAAAAATTAAAATATAAAAAAATAATATTATATTGTAGATATTTAAAATATTAAGTATAATTATAGAATATTTAGCATAATTATCATAAATTTAATGTATATTACATATAATATCTTAAATATATTTTATTTTTAAATTAAATTTATATTTAAAATAGTTTTTTAAATTATTTTTAAAAAAGAAAAATAAAACGGGTACCCGGAGGCCCGCCCGGCAGCCCGGCCGGGTACGGCAGGTATTGTAGGCCTGTTAGATGGGCTTTAGCCCGGCCCGGGTCCAGCTAAACGGGCCTAAAATTTCAAAAAGCCCGGCCCAAGTCCGGCCTGAGCCCGGATATGAACAGGTGTATTCTTGATGACTTAAATGACGTTTTTCCATGTATAACTCGTTTGTAATTCAACTTTAATTTACCATAGGCGTTGAAATGCGGAGAGTAATTCTCCTTCCCACCAAAAAAACAACCACAATTTTTATTTTTATTATTATAGAAAATTAGCTGACATTGCGACATTTGAGGAGCTTGCCATATAAAGTCGTCGCCTTTATTAGAACCGAAAATAGACACAAATAACATGGCCAAAATTGACAACAAATCAAGGTACATTACATCGATCAAAACCTTTAAAACTTGTCATTGAACGTAAGTTCATCCCTGATTTTCCACGGGGATCAAGCAAAAACTACAATCTCGATCATCTCTTGCTGGGCGATCATTCAATAGAAAAAAAAAGATGCAATCTTTAAAGATCACATCATCAATCTTCCTCTACAACCTAATATCAATATCTCTTATTTGTTCTTCATGTACGGCTACATTTTTCGACGACAGGTTCCACCTTCAAATCACAAACGACATGGGCCAAGGGCGGGCCCTGAAGGCCAACTGCAGTTCAAACAACCACGAAGTGAACGAACGCGAGCTCCAGTTTGGGGAAACCATGTCAATGGAGTTGAAGGACGAGTTGTTTGACCGGACCCAAGTAGAATGCGATTTCTCCGGATTAGGGTCCGGACCCGGATCCGGAGTTGTGGCTTCGGGTCATTTCAGGGTGTTCGTGGAGGGGGAAACTGGGTACTCGTGCGGGGAAGTGTGTGAGTACAGCGCTAGGGTCGATGGGTTGTGGTTTTATGACTTTAGGGATGCTGAATGGGAGTTCAAAGGTGCATGGGTTAGGGTTAATGAACCCTAGGGTTTATTTTAACTAAAAGAGTAATTTCACCTAAATGTAAGTAAGAAGGTTATTTAGATGATAATGTACATAATGTTATGAAATTAAGTTGCTTTGTGATTTCATTATCTTTTGAGCAGGGACTCGGATACTTGAAGGCCTCATAGTGAAACAATTGGGTGGTTAAACCAATGTTTTGATAGCATAATTGGTAAAAAAGTGCTTCTATGTTTTATGAGGGCTTAGGTTCTCGATGCTTCAACTTAGCAGTTTTTTTTACATTATATTCTATATTTAAAAAATTTATGGGCTCTTTTGTGATTTTATATTTTAATGGACCGGGTTTTGGATGAGTTGGCCCTGTTTGAAATGATAGGAATTCGAAGAGATTTGGAAAGCGGTTAGGTTGTTACGTATCGATGGCGGTGAGGGTCTTCAAATTCGAAGAGATATCGATTGTGTTCCTTCTGTTCGTGGCCGACAATGTCTTCTCCGGCTATTTTCTCGTCTAGCTGATCACTCCTGGTGTAATACGAGTTGAATGAGCCGAACCTAAATTTTATAGAAGGTTTAAAATGTGTTCATATTCGTCTCATTTAGAAAATAAATGACATTGAACTGAGCTTTTGATGAGTTGAACGTAAGCCCTGCCCCAGTAGCTTGTCTCATGTCATGCTCTTATAGTATTATTTGTAGCCGAACGAGTTAAGCATTGATATGATCAAACTCATATCGTTTAGACGTTAGTCGAGCTTGAGCCAAACCTAAATATTATACGAACTTTAAGATGTGTTAATCTACGGCTCGTTTAGAAAATGAATAAGCTCAACCGACCTTTTGACAATCTAAACGTGAGTCGAGCCCGAGTTGTTTGTTTTATGTAATTCTTTTACAATATTATTTTAGCCGAATGAGCCGAACATTGACATGCTCAAGCTCGGATCGTTTATAAAGAGTCAAGCTCAACCTAAATTTTATACGAACTTTAAAATGTGTTTAATATTCACACCGTTTGAAAAATGAACGAGCTCGAATCGAGCTTTTAACGAGCAGAACACGGCTCAATTTGCATCCAACGCCGACCACACACGAGGACGAAGTTGCAATTCTAGGGTTTCAACGTCAAATTTAAAATTTGGGTTTAATTACAGAAAAACTCCCATCTTTTTGTTTATGTTAATGGTCCAAACTCTTACAACTTTTAAACATATACCAAACAAGATCATTCAAATAGCTAAAATTAGGTAACCAAAAGTAAATAACTAAAATTGGATAGCTAGAAACTTTTAACTAGATTATTAAAAACCCTATTTGTTATCCTAAAACAAAATAAAAACAAAATAAACTCAATTAAAATTTTTGAAATGAGAGTCGGACGTCAAATTTCAACATTTGGGTTTAGTGAAAGGAGAGTCGGACGTCATATTACTTAGCTTACAAGTTACAACGATTGATGCATCGTGTTATTCGTGTCCAACGGCTCCCTTTCTTCTTTAAAAAAAAAGAGGCCCCTTTCTCATTCATTTCAAGAGTGTTATATATAAACGCATAGAATAAGAAATAAATTTTATTTCTAAACATAATTACTTCACGTAAATTAAATCCTATATAAATACATATATCAATATATGTACAAAAAAAAGTGTAGCATTAGTAAGTTTATATGTATAAATAATTTTTTAAATAAGATAAATATATACAAAAATTAGTACAAATTATATAAAATGATTTTATAAATCATAAGATCTTAACTTTTTCAATTCACCATTTATATCATTTAAAATATTTTAGAACTTAAACATTAACCGTAATACATGATGGACATTAAATTGTAGAGAGAGTCGGTGAAACTATGCTACATCTAGTATGCAACTTATTTATTTTTTGATAACAAAAACAAGTTTAATATACAAGACAAGTCGAGGGTAATGAAAACTAGTGATGGACTCGGTTTGGTTCAAACCGGCCCAAACGACAATTTGTTGGTAAAATCATCGGTTTAGGCTTTTTAATTTTTTATAAAAACATTTAAACCGACGGTTGTTGGTAAAGTTTAGGCTTTTTATTATTTTTTTTAAAAAACATTCATTCCGACGTAAAGCGACGGTTTAACCACGAAAACCGTCAGTTTAAACCAACGGTTTTGCTTCAGAGCCGGTTTTTCATTTTAAATTTTTTTTTTTTTTTTTATTTTAATAAAATCGTGGCTAAACCGACAAACCGGCGGTATAGGCTTCCGACTAATGTCTAATGAAAACCATATTTACATGAAAGATGTATAGATCGTCCATAAAATTGAGAAGAAAAAAAAAAAGCAAACACAAAACATTGACAAACAAGAGTTTGAATCACGTACAAACACCGATTAAAGATAAGCACAAAAGAAAATGACAAACAACAACGCAAGAACATAAACCATGTCAATTGAAGAAGTGTAGACATTCTAAGCGTTTGGGACATATATCTACGGATCTTACTTGTGGACAAGTAAGGTTCAAGCATGGGGTATTTGATATAACTCATTTTAGCGTCTTTTTCTATCATCATTCTTATCCATATACCCTTTTACTTCTTTGGCATAATAGCTTGATCTGTTGGCATATTTCCTTTCCTTTTGTGTTTTGAAGATATACTTGTTAATTTATGACATTACAAGCATTATAAGCGTTTGTGGAGCTAAGATGGAGTTATTTGTGATAGAATAACTTCAAACACACTAAGGGTCTCCATGCGTTCAAGAAGTTCATGCCCAAGACAAAATTGATTGAGATCCGAGAGTAAAGATGAAGAATTTCTCGAGACTCGTGCCGGACGACTCACTAAGCATTTGGCCGACCGACTGATCATTATTCACCCGGAACATGCTCGCACATGACTACTAGTCAAGAGCATCCGTTTCACAAAGAATTCCTGAGGTGGCCGATCAACTTGGCCCACTAGTATGTGATGAGGGCTGGAATGTGAATATCAGGTCTCGCAAATAATACAAGACACATTGGAGCATAGGGAGTCAAGATCGAACACGGGGAAGACGATGTCTCGTTTTGATAAATTAATTAAGAAACTAAAACTAATAAATAAAATACATAAATATATATATATAAAAGTAAAGAACACAAATAAAAGTAGAAACCTGATAACATAATTTATCGACCTAGTTTAGTTATTCATTTAGGTAGATTTTCCCTTTCCGCATGCATGTTTCAGCCTTAATTAATTTGTGTCTTTTATGCTTGTTTAGTTCTACTTTGCAAGTATAGATGTCTACACACGCTTTTGGTATCATTGTAGGTAATTCAGCGCATTTTGGATCCAAAACAATGCATTTGAGGATTAAGCCTCAGAGTGGATGCTTAGGAGCAATCATACGAGCTAAGGAAAGGCGAAGAAGTCGAGTTAGGAACGCAAGAGACGTTTTTGAGCAACAATAGTCTGACATCTCGGCCGAGGTATCCAAGCCAAGGCAAATTCCCGAGTGAAGAAAGTCATCTCGGTCGATATACAAATATCTCGGTCCGTGATGGTGGCTACTGTTCAACATCTCGGTCGGCATCTTGACCGAGATTCATGGGTGACTTAACCGAGATCCCAAGAACACTGAAGATCGAAGACGAAATCTCGGCCCTGACGTTGACCGATCTCGGCCGAGATCCAGCCCGAAATTTTCCCTAAGCGTCGATTATATTTTATTTCGGATCCTTTGGCCCATCCCATGTCTTTTGGTAGGTTGTTGGGTATAAAAGGAAATCTCGGATTATTTCCAAAGGGATTCGTTTTCCTTCCATTCAGTTTCAAATTCGTTCCCTTTCAGACCTAAGGAGAAGTTGTCTCCTACCTTTCTCTTTCATTGCTCTACCTTTCCATTGTTAGATCTTAGTTTGTTTTAGGAAAGATTCAGCCTTTTACATTTCATTCAATTCAGATACGCCTTGCGATACTAGGATTCATCGTTTTGTTGGTTTTCGGGTTAATAAAGGTGAGTACTTTCGATTCCCCCTTTGTCATTTCATAGTTTTTGCATTCTTTATTTAAATTTATTATTGAATTTGATATGAATATTATTGGCTAGAAACCTTTGTGGTTCCAAGGTGAATAGGAATTTGTTTATACCTTGGACGATGATGAAATAGTTTGAGCTTAGAATTGGATTGAATTACTTTGAAACCCTAATGGTTGGTTTGGAATTAATCTAGGTTAGAACCTTCTAAACTAGCAACCTAAGTTGGAATTGAAACCGACCCGGTGATATCCCTTCTTAGATACATTGTAACACCCCAAATCCGTAGGACTCGAGGTGCTACTAAGCTAGGATCTCACAATGGATCCTGACCCTAGCCTGACAACAAGTTCACTGAATCTTACAACAAGGCACCAATAGATTAAATACAAAACATGTAACACCCCAAATCCGTAGGACTCGGAGTGCTACTGGGCTAGGATCTCAAAATGGATCCTGACCTTAGCCTGACAACAACTTCACTGAATCTTACAACAAGGCACCAATAGATTAAAACAAAACATAGAAACTGATATATATATACATGTCAAAAGGATGATACAGAGTACTGCTGAGTACAAAGTCAAACTGAAATCCGTACAATAATGATAAACCCAAAATCCCACGAATACGCCCAGTGTACGGAACCCTCAACAGATCACCCTCTAGATCACTCTGCAGCTCTCCTAACATGCAAAGGATCTACAACACGGTATAAAACCGTTAGCTAACTATACACATATATAAGAAGATGCTAGAGCACAAACACACATCAATAATATTAACACATCATCATGATATCACACATTTACCCCGTTTATTATCTTTAATAAGTTAAAACACTCAACCGTATAAATAGATGTATATGAAGATATGTGACACGAGGAATATAATCCCCACCTCTGAGTACTCTAGCCAACTAGAGTAGTACCAGCACACCTCCCGTGTACCCTATGAGAGTGGTGAAGGTCCTTCCCGTATACCAGATCTGGCCTGACTATAGAGAACCTCCCAAACTCCACTACGGGATGAAAGGGAAATGTTATCACGGCCACTACAATGGGCGGTCAATATAACATAGGTCGGTGACCATAATAACACATGCTATAAAGCATATAACACACGTCACTCAAGCATACATCTAATATAAGGATAGTAGCTAAGTAAGTCCTATGGACTTACCTCGATCTCAGAAGTAACTCGCTACGAACAACTCTTAGAAACGTCCACTCCAAACTGGAGGACAACACAGCCTATACAAGGCACACATATATATATCAAACTCCTATCACACAAAGGGTCACACCTAGACCCAAGGGATCCATAAGGATCATATCCAACTCGTAACCTCAAGGCCGTAACCGACATATCTATATCATACTCATCATAAACCGATACCTAGCATGATACTAGTTCCCTCATACTAGGAAAGGAAAGGAGCTACCCAACTATGGGTAGTCCCGGGACAAGACGCACCTGCGTGATCAAGGGACGCAGGGGCGGAACGCAGGAAACCGTGGGCGCAGTGGCACTCAACCGCGGGGGCGGTGACAAGGGTCGCTGGCAACGCTGGCACGGCGCGGGCGCTGCGGCACAAGGTCCGCAGGGGCGGTGACTTCTGGCCGCGGAGCGGCAACACTGCAGAGGGCGATTCCACAGTTTCTCCTCGGCTCTTCCCGTGATCAAATCCCGCCTTTTCTCTTCCAAACAAAAGGAAACCAAGACAAGATCAAGGTGAAGCAAGGGAGAAGCAAGAAGAACGTGGGAAGCTGAAGAAAGGAGTGAGGATGGAAACCCTTGATCAGCCAAGAGCAAGGAAAGACATAAGCAAAGGTAAATCACGGGTCAACGAAGTCAACAAAACCGGCTGCAGCCGCCGGAAACCGCAGGGGCGGTTCCATGAGCCGCAGGGGCGGCGGTCATGCCCGCGGGTGCGGAAAGGCCAGTCTCGGCCCAAAGCCAATCTCGGCTATGGTCCGATCTCGGTCCGAAAGAATTGGGGTATCACATCTCACCCCCCTAAAAACAAGTTTCGTCCCGAAACTTGCAAAGTCCTGAAACCACTCGGACTCAAAAGCCGAGGTAAAATTCTCTATAACCTCAAACATAAGCATGGAGGAAATCATCAACTCCAGCAGCAAACTATACTATCCAGGGCCTAGAGAAACCATCTCTAGCCAGCTATAAACACATCACAAGACATAGAGGAATCATATCTCTAGCCGTATCATAACCATAACAGAAAGGCATGGAGGGAGAACATCTCTAGCACTACTATGTCTATCAAAATAGCATGGAGGGAAGAACCATCTCCAGCTAAACCTAAACGTATCACAATAGCATGGAGGAAAGAGCCATCTCCAGCTATATCGGGGACTCAACTTCCCCTTAATACCAAAACGCCTAACACCTCGTGTCGGGACACTCTCAGCCATACATGGGCTCCAACTATGAACTGTAGAGGTCTACGCCTCTTGTCAGCAAAAGACTTCTGACGGCTCTGCTCAGTCAGCATACGCTCTCTGATCAATGCTACTCGAGCCATATCATCTTGAATCTGATCAGGTGCTAAACCACTGACACTGCTCTACTCATCCCAGCATAACGGGGTACGACATCTTTGTCCATACAACGCCTCATATGGGGCCATCCCAATAGATGCATGCCAGCTGTTATTGTAGGAGAACTCAACAAGTGGGAGATGATCCGTCCACACTTGCCCCCAATCCAACACACAAGCTCGCAGCATATCCTCCAACGTCTGAATGGTCCTCTCTTACTGACCATCTGTCTGAGGATGGAACGTAGTCGTGAAGTGCAAACTCGTCCCCAGGACAGTCTGAATCTGCTGCCAGAATCTCGAGGTAAATCGTCCATTTCTGTCATAGACGATTGTCCTCGGTACACCATGGAGTCTCACTATCTGCCTAGTGTACTCCTCAGCTAATCTGCTCACCGGCCACGTCTCCCTAATAGGAATGAAACGTGCCGTCTTCGTCAATCTGTCTACTATGACCCAGATGGCATCAAAACTCTGGCTCAGCCTCAAGTCAGTCACAAAATCCATGGTGACGTCCTCCCACTTCCTCTGTGGAACAGGAAGGGGATGGAGCTCACCTCCAGGTCGGAAATGCTCGATCTTGACCTGCTGGCAGGTCGCACACTGAGCTACAAATCTGGCTACATCGGGCTTCAGGCCTCCCCACCAATATACACGTCTCAAGTCCTGATACATCTTACTCGTACCTGGATGTACCGAGTAAGGTGTACAGTGAGCCTCCTGTAAAATCCTCTGCCTCAGCTCTGTATCAGCAAGTACACAGACGCGACCGCGGCGCCTCAAAACTCCATCTGCTCCAAGCAGAAACTGGGGTGCCTCATCTCGAGACATCTTATCTCTCCTCTGTAAAGTCGGGCAGGTCTCCCGTTTCTGTCGAATCTCATCCAACAGATCAGGAAGTACCTCTAGAGTACACAGCTGGGCATCCTCATCAGAAAAATGGATGTCCAACTCTAACCAGATCAAGTCTCTCTGTAGCTGAGACTGTATCGTCAATCTCGCATTCACCTGCTCTCGAGGCGTCTTCCTGCTCAGGGCGTCGGCGACAACATTCGCCTTCCCTGGATGATACAGGATCTCTAGATCAAAGTCCTTGATCAGCTCGAGCCACCTACGCTGGCGGTTATTCAATTCCCGCTGCGTGAAAATGTACTTCACACTCTTATGGTCTGTGAAGATCTGACATGTAGCACCATACAGGTAATGTCCCCAGATCTTCAGTGCATGAACTACCGCTGCCAACTCCAGATCATGAGTCGGGTAGTTCTCCTCATACGTCTTCAGCTGTCGAGACGCATAAGCAATAACTCTGCCTCGCTGCATCAAAACACATCTCAAGCCTAGCTTGGATGCATCAGTGTAAACCACAAAATCCTCAGTACCCTCTGGCTGTGCCAAAACAGGAGCAGAAGTCAAACGCCTCTTCAACTCCTCAAAACTCTGCCTGCACTGATCAGACCACATAAATCTAGTAGTCTTCCTCAGCAAACTCGTCAGTGGACGGGCAATCACAAAAAATCCCTCCACAAAGCGTCTGTAATAACCGGCTAGGCCAAGGAAACTACGTACTTCCTTGACATTCGTCGGTGTCGTCCATGCTGCTACTGCCTCAATCTTCGTTGTATCCACCTTGATCCTCTCAGCTGAAACCACATGACCCAGGAATGCTACCTCTGGCATCCAGAACTCACATTTAGAGAACTTAGCATAAAGTTCTCTATCCCGCAAAACCTGCAATACAGTCCTCAAATGTCATGCATGCTCCTCTCCACTGCGCGAGTATACCAGAATATCATCAATAAAAACCACCACAAACTGATCCAGGAAGTCGATGAAGATACTGTTCATCAACTCCATAAAGACGGCTGGGGCATTCGTAAGCCCAAATGGCATCACTACAAACTTGTAGTGGCCATATCTGGTCCGGAATGTTGTCCTGTGCACATCCTGCTCCCTCACCCTCAGCTGGTGATACCCGGAACGCAGGTCAATCTTGGAGAACACAGTCGCTCCCTGTAGCTGATCTAACAAATCATCAATGTGCGGCAGTGGATACTTGTTCTTGATGGTCACCTTGTTCAGCTCTCTGTAGTCTATGCATAACCTCAGTGATCCGTCCTTCTTCCGTACGAAGAGGACAGGTGCTCCCCATGGGGACACGCTAGGGCGAATAAAGCCCTTCTCAGCCAACTCCTCGAGTTGCTTCTTCTGCTCCAGCATCTCGACAGGCGCCATCCGGTATGGGGCCTTCGAGATGGGTCTCGTACCAGGCTCTAACATGATACTGAAATCCACACTCCTCTGAGGCGGCAAACTGGACGGCTCAACAAAAACATCAGTAAACTCACAAACAACTGGGATATCTTCTAACGCTAGACTCTCCCCCTCCTTCATGGCATAACACCAGAAGGCCTCACAACCCTGTGCAATCAGTCTAGCTGCCCGTATAGCGCTGATAACTGTGCCTACCTTTCCAAGGTCCCAACATCGGAAAACCTCTATCTGGCCTAACTCGGTAGGGAGGGTAACAATCCTCCTACCTACATCTAAGACTGCAGAATGTCTAGCCATCCAATCCATACCTAGAATGACTTCTTCATGCTCTAATGACATGACAAAGAAGTCAACTAGTAACACAGGGTCCCTACAGAAATGGGACAACCGTGAATCTCACGGATACCTCTGACTCTACCACCATCGGGTAACCCTATAATAAAGGGCATCCCCTCAACTGTATCTAACCCAAGACGCTCTACACAGACATCAGAAATAAAAGAGTGCATAGCACCAGTATCAAATAAAACTCTAATAGGTAAACCATGAATCAGAATGGTACCTGTAGCAGTAGGTGCAGCTAGCTCCTCTGCACTCCTCAGCTCAAAAACACGACCCTGTGGGCCTCTGGTATCAGTGGTGCCCCCACCACGGCCTCTGCCTCTACTCGGCCCAAGAGCAGATCCTTGAGTCGTAGGGCGATCTGGGACCCTCTGTTGTCCCTGTATCTGCTGCTGCTGCTGAGGTGGCCTCTGCCCACCTCCCGCTACACTGGCAGGAGAAGAATCCTGCTGAGATGCAGCTCCGCCCTGGCGGCAGTAAACGGCTCTATGACCCTGTCTACCATAGGTAAAACACGTCACTAATGGCTTCGTGCACTCGGGCTTCAAATGCCCTGGATCTCCATAGTTAAAACACTGCCGTCCCTTCTCTACAACCGGTGCAGATGAAGGATGACCCTAGCGTCTCTCACCACGCCAACCACTAGCAGAACCACTGGTCTGCCCTGTACGCTGCCTCTTCTCAGACCCTCCGGTCTGAGAAGCTCTCCTCTGACTCGCCCGCTCTCTCTCATAGTCGGCGGCTTATCCTAGTAGTCCATCAAGGACTCACAATGGAATCCCGCCATATAGGCCCGGGTAGTAACCCTCAGTCGTCGGGAAAAGAGATAAATGTGCTGGTCTGCAGAAGGTGCAGCTGGTCCCAGTAATGCCAGCTCCTCCTGAAACCTCCTGATGGCCTCAGAGACTAATACATCCTCAAACCCAGCATCAACAAAATCTCGCAGTTTCTTCCTCCTCAGTGAGGCAGGGCAGAAACGCTCTCTGATCATCGTCCTCATCTGATCATAACTGGTAACCTGACCCCGTACTGATCTCCACCAGTGCTGTGCCAAGTCCCGGAATAAAGTCTGAACCAGCTCGATCTGTCTGTCAGCTGGACATCGAATAGACTCCAGAGCTGAGTCTACATGCCCGATCCAGAGCTTAACCTCCAACCCCACCTTCCCAATGAAAGGGGGTACACCCATCTGATGGAATGCCTTCAACCAGGTATCTGGTCTAGGCCCTCTATCCTCCTCCGGTGCTCTGGCAATCTCAGCAGCAGGTACCTGTACAGCTGGTACCTGAGTAACGGTATGGGGCCTCTCAGATGGTCCCTCCTGTGCCTGTAAATCTGGGGCACATCTACCGGCTCTGGCAGCCTCCTCTACGCGTCTGATATAAGCTCTGAACTCTGATCCTCCCATGGAGACACGATCAGACTCACCAGACTAGGCTCTCTGTGCCCCCTGTCTCTCAGCTGCCCCGTTCCCAGTCTCAGGAACGACGCTCTCAACAATCTCCTCATGTATCTCCTCTGTTGCGCGTGGATCGATAGCAGGAACTCTACCTCGTCCTCTACCTAGAGGGGGTCTACCTCTACCTCGCCCAGCTGCAGGTAAGGCTCTAGTCTGAACCATCTACAGAGGACGTAAACCTAGCTTAGAAGGCTATATATATGCCATATGTATAGATATATAACAGATCAATCACAACAAAATATCTATATATATCTATACTGTCGAGATCTTCAGAGGGGCGATGGTTCACGTACACGATATCCCAAAACATTTGTACTCATTTCAAAACCAAAACCTTTTGAAAAGTCAGACCCCTTTCGGTTTCTGTTTATTTATCTATTCGAACTTTATTGCAGATTACTAGTGCCATTGTTGTCAACCTGGGCTCTGATACCAACTTTGTAACACCCCAAATCTGTAGGACTCGGAGTGCTACTAGGCTAGGATCTCACAATGGATCCTGACCCTAGCCTGACAACAACTTCACTGAATCTTACAACAAGACACCAATATATTAAAACAAAACATAGAAACTGATATATATATATATATATATATATATATATATATATATATATATATATATATATATATATATACATGTCAAAAGGATGATACAGAGTACTGTTGAGTACAATAATGATAAACCCAAAATATTAACACATCATCTGGATCATTCTGCAGCTCTCCTAACATGCAAATGATCTACAACACGGTATAAAACCGTTAGCTAACTATACACATATATAAGAAGATGCTAGAGCACAAACACACATCAATAATATTAACACATCATCATGATATCACACATTTACCCGGTTTATTATCTTTAATAAGTTAAAACACTCAACCGTATAAATAGATGTATATGAAGATATGTGACACGAGGAAAATAATCCCCGCCTCTGAGTACTCTAGCAAGCTGGAGTAGTATCAACACACCTCCCGTGTACCCTATGGGAGTGGTGAGGGTCCTTCCCGTATACCAGATCTAGCCTGACTACAGAGAACCTCCCAGACTCCACTACGGGATGAAAGGGAAAGGTTATCACGGCCACTACAATGGGCGGTCAATATAACATAGGTCGGTGACCATAATAACACATGCTATAAAGCATATAACACACGCCACTCAAGCATACATCTAATATAAGGGTAGTAGCTAAGTAAGTCCTATGGAGTTACCTCGATCTCAGAAGTAACTCGCTACGAACAACTCTCAGAAACGTCCACTCCAAACTGGAGGACAACACAACCTATACAAGGCACACATACATATATTAAACTCCTATCACACAAAGGGTCACACCTAGACCCAAGGGATCCATAAGGATCATATCCAACTCGTAACCTCAAGGCCGTAACCGGCATATCTATATCATACTCATCATAAACCGATACCTAGCATGGTACTAGTTCCCTCATACTAGGAAAGGAAAGGAGCTACCCAACTATGGGTAATCCCGGGACAAGACGCAACTGCGTGATCAAGGGACGTAGGGGCGGAACGCAGGAAACCGCGGGTGCGGTGGCACTCAACCGCGGGGGCGGTGACAAGGGTCGCTGGCAACGCAGAGACGACGCTGGCACGGCGCGGGCGCTGCGGCACAAGGTCTGTAGGGGCGGTGACTTATGGCCGCGGGGGCGGCAACACTGCAGAGGGCGATTCCGCAGTTTCTCCTCGGCTCTTCCCGTGATCAAATCCCGTCTTTTCTCTTCCAAACCAAAGGAAACCAAGACAAGATCAAGGTGAAGAAAGGGAGAAGCAAGAAGAACGTGGGAAGCTGAAGAAAGGAGTGAGGATGGAAACCCTTGATCAGCCAAGAGCAAGGAAAGACATAAGCAAAGGTAAAACACGGGTCAACGAAGTTAACAAAACCGGCTGCAGCCGCCGGAAACCGCAGGGGCGGTTCCATGAGCTGCAGGGGTGGGAACCCGCAGGGGCGGCGATGATGCCCGCGGGTGCGGAAAGGCCAGTCTCGTCCCAAAGCCAATCTCGGCTATGTTCCAATCTCGGTCCGAAAGAACAGGGGTCTCACAAAACATCAAACTGTTATAAAAGTATCAAAAGGTTTATACAAAGTACTGCTGAGTACAATTAAAACATAACATAAACATAATCAAAAGATCCCATCCCACGAGGACGACCCAGTGTACGGAGCCCTCAGCAAATCACCCTCTCTGGATCACTCTGCAGTTCTCCTAACCTGCAAAGGATCTACAACACGGTATAAACCGTTAGCTAACCATACACATATATATAGAGAAGCAAGAGCACAATCATACGTTAGGAATAATAAACATATCATCATGCTATCACATATTTACCCGGTTAATTATCTTTATAAAGTCCAACACTCAAATCGTATAAATAATGTATATGAACATATGTGACACGAGGAATATATAATCCTCGCCTCTGGGGAATAGTGTCAGCTGGAGTGGTGATACGGTCACCATCCCCGTATACCCTATGGTAGTGGAGAAAGCCCGTCCCACAATCCAAGTTTGACCTGCCCGCAGAGAATCTCCAAACTCCCGGCGGGATGAAAGGACAAGTTGTCACGGCCCTACAATGGGCAGTCACTAGACCATAGGTCGGTAATAATCATAACGCATGCTATAAAGCAGATAACACACACACCACTCATGCACACATCCAATATAAGGATGGTAGCTAAGTAAGTCCTATGGACTTACCTCAATCTCGGAAGTCTCAAATCCAATCGGCTCCAACTCTAGAGATCAACACTGCCTAACAACAAGGCATAACCATATATCAAACTCATATCCAACACAGGGGTCACACCTAGACCAAAAGGATCCATAAGGATCATAATCTAACTCTTAAACCTCAAAGCCATAACCGGCATAAACGATAACGTACTCAACATCATTCTAACCTCAAACACATACCTAACATGCTACTAACCCGCTCATACTAGGAAAGGAAAGGATCTACCTAACTCTAGGTAGATCCGGGACACGACGCACCTGCGTGACAAAGAGACGCAGGGGCGGAGCAAGCAATCCGCAGGTGCGGCAAGACTCAGCCGCAGGCGCGGTGACAGCGGCCGCAGGCAACGCAGGCACGGCACAGGCGCTGGGACAAAGGCCGCGGGGCGGTGGCTTCTGGCCGCGGGTGCGGCGACAAGGTACCCGCAGGGACGCTTGCTGGACCGCGGGGCGGCGACAGTGCAGAAGATGATCCCGCGGTTCTTCTTTCACTCTTCACGTGATCAATTCACGTCTTCTTTCATCCAAAGTTACACATATACATATACATATACATACATAAACCAACATCAATCTATATCCAATCATCTAATCCTAAGCTAAGGAAGATGGAATCAAAGAAATGAAGAAGAGAAAGAGAAGATCACTCACCACACCTGTGCTCCTAGACTGCAGGGAAGATCAACACTCACAGCACCTGGCTTTCAAGCTCAGCTTACCAACCACTAGCATCAACATCAACATCCACCACAACAACTCTCTTACAAACTCAAGGGAAAACCAAGCACAAGATCAAGAAGGAGAAGGAGAAGCAAGAAGGACGTGAGCAACTGAGGGAGAGAAGTGAAGAAGAAACCCTTGATCAGCCAAGGGAAAGAATAAGAAGAAGAAAGGGTAAAGCACGGGTCAAGGAGTCAACAAAAACGGCTGCAGCCGCAGGAAACCGCAGGGGCGGTTCCCTGAGCCGCGGGAGCGGAAACCCGCAGGGGCGGCAGACATGCCCGCGGGTGCGGCAAGGCCAAACTCGGCCAAGCCAAACTCGGCTAAGGACAAAACTCGTTCCGAAAGACTAGGACTCTTACATCTTACCCCCCCATAAAAACAAGTTTCGTCCCGAAACTTGCAAAGTCCTGAAACCATTCGAACTCAAAAGCCGAGGTACACTCTCTCTATAACCTCAAACATAAGCATGGAGGAAAACATCAACTCCAGCAACAAAACACTATCCATGGCATAGAGGAAAACCATCTCTAGCCAAACCATAACCACATCATCATCATAACAAAAGGGCATGGAGGAAAAACATCTTCAACAATACTATGTCCATCAAAATAGCATGGAGGAATAACCATCTCCAGCTAACTCCTAATCATATCACAATAGCATGGAGGAAAGAGCCATCTCCAGCTGTAAATATCAATCGTACTAGCACAACAAGATCTACTAAGATCACATATCACGTCATAGCTAGTACGGAAATAAACACATCATAGCATATAAGCACATAAGCATAACATCACCAAGATTGTACTAAGATCTACTCATCGATCCTACTGGTACATCTATCTCGGCATAAAATTCTGGATAGTTCCTCTGGATACTATCCTCAGTCTCCCATGTAGCCTCATCAGGTCCTCGTCTCGACCACTGTATCCTCAGCATAGGAATGTCCTTCGAACGTAGGCGTCTCATACCTCGTTCTAGGACTGCAATTGGATGCTCAACAAAAGTGTGGTCCGGCTCAACCACCAAATCATCATAACTCACGATGTGTCTCGGATCTGGTATGTACCTTCTCAGCTAATACACGTTAAACACCGGGTGAACACCCTCTAATCTCGGAGACAAAGCTAATCTGTATGCTGCACTCCCAACCCGATCCAGAATCTCAAACGGTCCGACATATCGGGGCTCAACTTCCCCTTAATGCCAAAACGCCTAACACCTCGTGTCGGGGACACTCTCAGCCACACATGGGCTCCCACTCTAAACTCTAGAGGTCTACGCCTCCTATCTGCATACGACTTTTGACGGCTCTGGGCAGTCAGCATCCGCTCTCTAATCAGTGCTACTCGAGCCACATCATCCTGAATCTGATCAGGTGTCAAACCCCTAGCCGTACTAGGCTCATCCCAGCATAACGGTATACGACATCTCTGTCCATACAATGCCTCATATGGGGCCATCCCAATAGATGCATGCCCACTGTTGTTGTACGAAAACTCAACTAGTGGGAGGTGATCCGTCCACACTTGTCCCCAGTCCAACACACAACCTCGTAGCATATCCTCCAACGTATGTATGGTCCTCTGAGACTGACCATCTGTCTGAGGATGAAACGCAGTCGTAAAGTGTAAACTCGTTCCCAGGGCAGTCTGAATCTGCTGCCAGAACCTCGAGGTAAATCGTCCATCTCTGTCAGAGACGATCGTTCTCGGTACACCATGGAGTCTCACTATCTACCTACTCCTTAGCTAATCTGCTCACCGGCCACGTTTCCCTGATAGGAATGAAACGTGCCGTCTTCATCAATCTGTCCACTATAACCCAGATAGCATCAAAACTCCGGCTCAGTCTCAGCTCTGTATCAGTAGGTACACAGACGCGACCGCGGCGTCTCAATACTTCATCTGCTCCCAGAAGAAACTGTGGTGCTTCATCCCGAGACATCCTCTCTCTGATCCTCATCAAGGTCGGGCAGGTCTCCTGCTTCCGTTGGATCTCACCCAACAGATCAGGTAGAACCTCTAAAGTACTCAGTCGGGCATCCTCATCAGGAAACTAGATGTCCAACTCTAACCAGATCAAATTCCTCTGTAACTGCTGCTGAACTGTCAGTCTCGCAATCGCCTGCTCTCGAGGCGTCGGCAACAACGTTCGCCTTCCTTGGATGGTACAAAATCTCCAGATCAAAATCCTTGATCAGCTCAAGCCACCTACGCTGGCGGTTATTCAATTCCCGCTGCGTGAAAATGTACTTCAGACTCTGATAGTCTTTGAAGATCTGAGAGGTAACACCATATAGGTAATGTCTCCAGATCTTCCGTGCATGAACTACCGCTGTCAATTCCAGATCATGAGTCGGGTAGTTCTCCTCATACGTCTTCAGCTGTCGAGACGCATATGCAATCACTCTGCCTCGCTGCATCAAGTCACATCCCAAGCCTAGGTTGGATGCATCACTGTGTACCACAAAATCCTCAATACCCTCTAGCTATGCCAAGACAGGAGCAGAAGTCAGACGTTTCTTCAGCTCCTCAAAACTCTGCATACACTGATCAGACCACACAAATCTAGTAGTCTTCCTCAGCAGACTCGTCAGTGGACGGGCAATCACAGAAAATCCCTCCACGAAGCGTCTGTAATAACCGGCTAGGCTAAGGAAGCTACGTATTTCCTTGACGCTCGTCGGTGTAATCCAAGCTGCTACAGCCTCTATCTTCGCTGGATCCACCTTGATCCCTTCAGCTGAAACCACCTGACCCAGGAATGCTACCTCTGGCGTCCAGAACTCACACTTAGAGAACTTAGCATAAAGTTCTCTATCTCGTAAAACCTGTAATACAGTCCTTAGCTGTCTTGCATGCTCCTCTCTACTACGAGAGTATACCAGAATGCCATCTATGAAGACCACCACAACTGATCCAGAAAGTCGATGAATATGCTATTCATCAACTCCATAAAGACAGTTGGGCATTCGTAAGCCCAAATGGCATCACTACAAACTCGTAGTGGCCATATCTGGTCCGGAATGTTATCCTGTGCACATCATGCTCTCTCACCCTCAGCTGGTGATACCCTGAACGCATATCAATCCTGGAGAACACAATCGCTCTCTGTAGCTGATCTAACAAATCATTAATACGAGGCAATGAATACTTGTTCTTGATGGTTACCTTGTTCAGCTCTCCGTAATCTATACACAGCCTCAAGGTTCCGTCCTTCTTCCGTACGAAGAGGACAGGTGCTCCCCATGGGGACACGCTAGGGCGAATGAAACCCTTCTCGGCCAACTCCTCGAGTTGCTTCTTCAGCTCTATCATCTCAACAGGCGCCATCCGATATGGGCTTTCGAGATCGGTCTCGTACCAGGCTCTAACTCACTGTCAAAGTCCACACTCCTCTGAGGCGGCAAACTGGACGGCTCAGCAAACACATCAGTAAACTCACTTACCACTGGGATGTCCTCTACTGTTGGACTCTCCCCCTCCTTCATGGCATGACACTAGAAGGCCTCACAACCCTGTGCAATCAGTCTCGCAGGCCGTATCGCACTGATAACCATGCCAGATTTTTCCAAGGTCCCAACCTCGGAAAACCACTATCTGTTCTATCTCGGTAGAGAGGGTAACAATCCTCCTACCTACATCTAAGACTGCAAAATGTCTATCCATCCAATCCATACCTAGTATGACTTCTTCATGCACTAATGGCATAACAAAGAAGTCAACACGTAGCACACGGGTCCCTACCGAAATGGGACAAAACACAGATCTCATGGGTACCTCTGACCCTACTACCATCATGTAACTCCATACTAAAGGGTATCCTCTTGTCATAATTAAACTCAAATACTCAACATATACATCGGATACAAATGAAGACATACCTCACATATCAAATAAAACTATAACAGGTAAACCATGGATCAGAATGGTACTTGTAGCAGTCGGTGCAGCTGGCTCCTCTGCACTCCTCAGCTCAAATACTCGACCTTGTGGTCCTCTGATGTCCGTGGTATTCCCACCACGACCTCTGCCTCTATTCGGCCCAAGAACAAATCCCTGTGTTGTAGGGCGATTTGGGACTCTCTATTGTCCCTGCATTTGTTGCTCCTGAGGTGGAGAAATAACCAGAGACAAAATCAAAGCAGAAGCTTGAGTTTTAGTTGGACTAGTCAACCGATATCCTTGAGAGAATTTGTTTGTGTACTTCGTAAACAAGTTTAAAAGATTAAAAGATAAAAGAGAAATTTAGGATATTTGCAAATCCTATGGTAGATAGGATGAAAACAAATAATAGGTATCAATCAAATATAGCAATTTCAGAATTCAGATCACAACAACATGCATATGATATAGATCTATATTGACAATTCCATGATATATTATATATATATATAAGTCATAGTCAGTGTCGTTCAATGGGGTGCTCAAAAATTCCAATGGAAAATGGCCTCACAATTTTCAGGGCTATATATATATCTATATATATATATATATATATATATATATATATATATATATATATATATATATATATATATATATATATATATATATAATATAATATATATATATATATATATATTTATATATAAAGTTGATATGAAGTGTCTATTTGCAAGATTTTCTTGGAGTGCACGGTTCAAACCTCACCCAATCCTTAAATAAGTACTTTCTATATGTATGTTTTAAAATGCAAAACACGACACATATAATTATAAATACATATTGTTATCATCATTTTATTATTTTATATTATTTTATTATTTTAGTTAATAATTCTAGTTTTCTTATTATAATTATTTTTACTTTTATAATTAATATTTATATTCTTTGAAATATTAGTGGTATCATAAAAATAAAAATATAATTAATACTAAATAGTTTATAATTCTATAATCAATAAAGTAATAAATCGAAATAAAATTTAAATCTTAGCACAGGGCCTCCAAAGTTCATTGGACGACCCTAATCATAGTTATGTGGGAGACAACTTCGTTCAACCATCACATGGTCAAGACTTTGCTTGTCATACATGCCACCCATTGATTGTCACGTACCCAATCGAGCGACACATTCATCCTATGGTCACATGGTCAAGACTTTGCTCGATCATCCTATGGTCACTTGACCTCCCCCTCATTCCTTCTACACGTTGCCCCAAACCCTAGAAAAGATAGTATTAGCAACACATTCATAAAACAAACTCTAAAGCTTTATTAATGATCGAAAATAATGTCAGTCGAGCAACTAGAGGGAGTTCAATCGAGCGACCTCTAAGGGGAAAAGAGTGGTGGAAGCTTTTGAATTACAAAAGAAGAAGATATCAAACCTAATGACTAAAACACCTTATTTATAGGGTTCAATGATAGCCTAAAACCCTACTTATACCTCGATCTTATCTTCTAATAAGATAAGATTAAAACTAAAAGATAAAATGTCTAGTTGGACGGGCTAGAAGTCTAGCCTAAACAAAAGGGATAAGGAAAAAAAGAATAAATGCTAAAACAAGTTAGTCGAGTAGGTCGGTCAAGCGACCTAATGGACCAAGGTGTTGGGCTTCGTCCAAAATTTTCTCCATGACTTCATTGCTTCAAATGGTCATTTTGAGGCAACGTGTAGAAGGAATGAGGGGGAGGTCAAGTGACCATAGGATGATCGAGCATTTATGCACGTTATTCAATGTTCTTCCATTCACTCTTGGACCTCAGTCATTTCCGTCCTAAACTTGACTTCTTTGTCCTTACATAGTGAGATCCTTAGTGTGCATGAGGCCATTCCTCTACACGTATATTGTTTATACTGAGCAAATACTTGGAATGCCTACAATTACATAAATCAACCGGCAAATCTCCAAACACTAATAAGAAAGAAAATAGACCGATGAAAATGGCATTTAACCCAAAAGAGGTAGGGAATGATATAGAATGGTGATGATAAAGATGCTATAATAGAGTCCTATCAAATACCACATTGTGGAACCTTACTTGTTCTCAAGTAAGATCCGTTGATATCACTCAATCGGATTCAAATACTTGTCTTAGATGCTAAAAGGTTAAGCACTCAAGCCTCATCATCATAATACAAATTACTGTATAAGGTAAAACCCAAAGCTCATAAGTGCCATGCATGACCATTTAGAGAAATATGTATAACTCTCTTACATGTATGTGTGTATGTGTGTGTACATGTTTGTGTATGTGTGTGTACGTGTGTGTGTGTGTGTATGTGTGCACGTGTGTACGTACGTACGTACGTGTGTACACACGTACGTACGTGTGACACTTATGATCTATATATAACGTTACCGTGTAAGACAACATTTCACAACCTAGGAGACATACACACATACATGTAAGAGACATAACGTTACCGTGTAAGACCCTTTCTAAATTACAAAATCGATTTTCCTAAAAACAACAATTGACAACCTAGGAGACATAACGTTATCGTGTAAGACCCGTCGCACCCTCTTGAGAATCTCAACAACATCGGGCACATGAAAACCAAAAGTGTCAAAAGCGGACGGAAGAAACACATGTTGGTTTTCAATACAATCCTCTCATATTTAGCCACCTTAACAGATGCTACATTAAGTGCCGCCTTACCCACCACAAAAGGCCCGTTGCCTAGACTAACCATTGCAGAAGCCCCTTGTCACATCAATACAAGCATGTTTTCCACCAACCCATCCAAACACTAAGATGTCCGCCGGCCTCAACGTAGATCTTCCGTCACGTGGATCAGTCAAGAATGTCACAGGAGCCTCCTTCTTAACCAAAACTCCCGCTCTCGTAAACACGTCGCATAAAACATCACGGACCAGATCATGTCTATATTTGAAGTCAAGGATCGCTTTACAATGAACAACATTCTTCCCATAAACATCTAAATCCTTTTGACAGTTATGCATAGAACAAGTTCCATTAACCGGATAAAGTGGAATCATCAGGCGATACTTAAGGACCGAACGATACTCAACCGGGGACATACACTGTCCAAGCCCATCAATGGGTATGGAAAGAAGGAAATATTTTCTTTGCACTGATTGAAGATACTTAAAAACCGATTTTTGTCTCGGGGTCAAATCGAAAGAAACTTTCATCTCTTGTACAATCTTACTGAAAAGAGCACTCGCCAAAGCATGTTGGGCTTTAGGGGGATGGTGTTCTTGACTGTAAAAACAAAAAGATCGAAATCATGAATAGAAGCTTGAAGATTGCCCAAAGCTCCACAAAACTCAGAGCCTATATCCACAACTCCACAGTCCCGCAAAATGTGGTCTTGAAGGGCCCAAGATTGTGCCTTGGTGGCCACAAGAGCAAAAGAAGAAGCCTTCATAGCATAGTAAAGCCCAAGACCCCCAAACCGAAGGGGCAAATAAGCAAGTTTCCATTGAAGATCCTCAAAGAAAGGGCCCCCACACACCACAATATCCTCTATTGATCCATGAAGCCCAATCAAAATAAGCTGATGCACTCTCTAATGCTCCGGATAAAAAGTCCTCAAGCCAAAATACATCTTAGAAACACCCATATAAGAACGAAGCAAGAGAAGCTCACTTTGCGGGTCCCTCAACTGCCTTAACCGTCATGACAAGCTATCTAATAAAACCGACGTCTCTAATCACTACCCCACCCAACAACTTAACTCTTATCGCCGGTCTTGTAATGTCTTGTGGGAATAGTTAATCTCTAAGTTCCGACCATCACACGAAGGCCAAAAGATCTCAGTTTTTGAACATTCAACTCGAGCCCTAAGCCCGGACCAAACTGTCGAATGATATCAAGAGTTGTAGCCACCTCCACAGACCGATCACTAATCGTACCATCATCCAAATACCAAGCACGAATGAGAGGTGTGTAACTGTCCTTGATCATATGCAAAAGCGGGTGCAATACAAGAGGAAAAAAATGGCCCTAGAGGGTCCCCTTGTTGCACACCAGTAGCCGACCAAATGCATCCATCTCCAATGTATAATTGAGCAGCCTGACCATACAAGAAACCAATCCATAAAGAGATAGACGGACATCTCTCTCTAACCTCCCTAAACAAAACAGACATGTCAACTAGGTTGAAAGCATTAGAAAAATCCACTATCAACATAGCCAAGAAACCATCATCATAACGCTCGTTCGTAAGCCTATTTACACTATATACGTAGAATAGCTTTTGCACCACTTGAAACACCGACTCCAAACTGAAGATCTCCAAGATATTCTCTCATATCTTTACGCACTCCCTTCATGGCTACTTTAGACACCAACCATCTCCATACAGTACCCACTACAATGGGTCGAACCCTATTGTCAAGCTTCAACAACGGTGAAAGAGGAGCCGAAGCCACAAACTCAGCTAAACTCAGCGGACACCTTCCTCCTAACCACAGATTAACCACTGAGGTAATCACTATCAAAAGACTCGTGGAAACCGCATAACACTCACCACACATGACATCTAAGATGTGTTGTGCCCTCAAGTGTGTCTATCATAAGATGTACCTTTGAGAAATGACTTAATGCATTTAAAAGTCAAATCGACATCAACAACGAGGGGTGGGTCAAGAAAGGTAATGCAAGGCTTAGAAGGAGGAGGCTTGTATGAGTGTTTAACCTCTAACACCCTCAAAGTCTCATCCCTATAAATAGCAACTCTAGAAGAACATAAAAATTTCAAAGCAGCTGTAAAATCATAATTGTGAATATTTTGTCACTAGTGTTAAGATTTGTCAATGAATGTTCTTGTTCATCGTGTAGATTGTTCATCATAATTGTGAATATTTTCTCAATGAATATGAACTTAATATTCATGAACTCGTGTACATGATGTTATGTGCTCCCATAACGGGAGACACGACAAGTAGGTGCGAAGCCTCGACTTGTTAATATTTGTGAATTAATTATATCTTAATTTTGGTAACGATTGGTATAACATTTTATTTCTCAATAAGTAACGTACAATATATCACAAATAAGGTAAGTAATAATACGCCATAAATAATATGTTACCCTTCAATCTTAACCATTCAAATATATTAGTCTAACGCGTTTGCCCAAGTCTAGTTGTAACCTGACCAAACAAGTTACAACTAGGTTCAAAAACCAAAAGATAATAAATAGAGAGTTATATTTTGAGTGAGTTAAGTAAGTGAACTCTTTTTATTTGCAGGAGCATCAATTATGCTATGTTGTTTTACATGATACAAACTAGGGTCATTGTAGTTATTAATTTCTTTTTAACTAATTCCGATTACCTAATCTACCCAATTTTAAAATACTTGCCGACAAACTCTCCCACCCTATTACCAACCGTACGTGCTAATTGAATCTTAAGAAATTTGGAATGTCTTAGATCGGAGATTTGAATGTCTTCAACCCTGCAATAGCTGGCTGATACGCAATTTGGTTTAGTTGACCATTTTTTTTCCCTTGGTGTTTGATGATGTACTCTTATGATCTGTAGGTTTGGCCAGGACTTTTTTTGGTCTTGGCTAAACTGTACTCTTTATCCTTTCTATGAATTTACCATTTACCAAAAAAAAATCATTACAACATTCATTTTTCTTAATTTTATATAATATTTAATTATACTCAAATATATGACTTTATATCTATATACTACTATTAAAGCCAAAACATTTTCTTTCATGTGGTGCTTCCTCAAAGATTTTTTGCCACATGTCATTTTCTTAGAATTTTGAGTTTTTGATAAAATTATATATATATTTTTGTTGCCATATAACATATTATAATAATAGAATACTGTTCTACAACACTTAATATTCAAAAAAACTATCCCATAATAGATGATAGACAACTACTTACCATACTTACTTTTTAAATATCTATATTACACTATATATCTTAAAATTATGTAATAATTAATTAATATCTTACTTTTTAATCTTACCACAATCTTCTATAAATTTTAAAAATATCTTAGTAATTTTTTTTAACAATTGTTTTTCATTTTTATTAATAAGATGATTGGACAATTTCACATTCTAACTTTAACATATAAATATATAATTTTATATCAATAACTTACCCACTATCTAACATAGAAAATGTCTTTTTAAATTACCAAAATTTATATTTATAATAACCAAATAAAAATATAATTTTAATTATAATTGTTAGAAGATATAATTACAATATTTATATCACGATAATTTTTTCAAAAAAATGTGCAAAGAACGAAAATTACACTATACTACTATAAAAATCAATACATCTTTTGTCACGTTTCACTTCCTCATTAATTTTTTGTCACATGTCAATTTTTAGAATTTAGAATTTTTGATAAATTAATACAGACACAAAAATATATTATTTCCTTTATATATTTATCACAATCTTCAACATATTTATAACATTCCCACAAAAAAATTTGTAAGATATTCTCACTCTTTATTTTTGAAAATTTTGTTTACTACTATTTATAAGATTATTAGATAATTTATTATTCTAACTTTAACATTTAAATATATAGTTCCTCTATTAATTAGAAAATAATCACTAAATCAACAAATGTATTATAAGTGTTACATTTTTTCAATATAATTTAAAAATTACCTAAAATTGTCTTTTTATTGAATTTTTTATATGTACTATATTTAAATTTATATTTTAATCAAAATTTATTTTTAATTTCCTCAAAAAATTATTTCACTTTATATCTTCATAAATGGTCTAATAACATTAATTTAGTTTGACAATAAAAGACACAAAATAATAATATGTAATATTGTCTAAATTAGTCATTTTTCATTGTTTATTTATAATTTGTAGTTCGTTTAAATTTTAAAGTTTCGACTTCTCTTTCAATCAATTAATTAAGACTGTATGATAAATCCATTTTTCAAATTATAAAAATATTTACTTATTAAAATTTAAAATTATACCCGTACATTGGCACGGGAACTACACTAGTTTTCTAATTATACACCAAGTAAGCATAAATTAGAAGTTGTATACAATTATACTCAAATATATTACTTGATATTTTCCTAATTTTATACAATATTTAATCAATGAATATCCCAACATTCATTTTTCTTACAACGAAATCAACTAGTTGATTTCATGGCGATGGCGATGGAAACAAAATATTCATATAATCTTGTTCCATTGTTAGATTATTTAGTTGTGGCCCTTTGGTATAATTCTTACGTTTTATTAAAAGAAAATAAATATAAAATTACCTATTATTGATATTTTTTCTTGATATACATATATGCAATCACAAATTAGAGAAAAAGTTAAGAAAGTATTGATTGCACAAGTAACTGCACAAATAAAATGCATATATAAGCAGACGCCCCATTTTGAGAATGAATTGCCTCATCTTTGATTCTTGAGACAACACAATAATCCTCCCACTCCAATGACCACCATGAAAAACCCCATGATACTCTTACCCTACACCCTCAGCCTAATAGCCTTATTTTGCATGATGGTAATGCTAGCCACCAACCAGCCAGGTTACTTGTACGGTGGGACCCGGTACGACGTTCGAATCACCAACGGATTTAGCGACAACTCATCGCTCCCGCTAGTGATATGGTGCGGGAGCGAAGAGTCTAGCATGGGCGGACGGGCCTTACAAGAGCGAGACGACTATAGTTGGACTCTGGACACGGGCTATTGGCCCTTGTTCACGAGTTTTTGGAAAATACGCGGACAAGATACAACTAGTGGCGATATTCGGAGCGACGTGCATTGCACAATGAAATGGGACAGAAAGAGGAAGAAGTTTGAGGCATTTAGGGCATCTAGAGATAGCCAACGTTGTAGGCCATTTAAGTTGTGCCTTTGGTTAGTGAAAGAAGATGGTTTTTACTTTAGCAATGATGGATTCAACTATCACAAGGAGTTTTCTTGGCCTTGATCATTATATAATTTTGTAAATGAAGATCTTGGTGTTCTAGCTCTTGTAAGAATATGGAAAGCTTGATCAACGTGATTCATCATAAAGTATCATTTTTTTTTTTGCTTAATTAATACTATGTACTATGATTAGAATATCTTGTTTCATTAAGCTTTTCAAGCATGCATGTCAGAATATAATCTTAGCTTACTTGGAAGATATATAACTAGAAGGGTGCACAAAATGTTACTTATTTAAAATTATAATATGTATGATAAAGGAAATGAATATACTAAATAAGGTCATAATTATAGATAACAAAGTATGGTATATATCTTTGTAATATAATGTCACATGCCTTTCAGGCAAATGAATTTATTGATTGTAATATGCTAAATAAGCTCAAGCTTGAACTTGGTACCAACGAAATAACACAAACGAGCGCTCGAACTTGATTTGATTCTTAATGAGTTGAACATGGATAGAGATATTAAACGTCAACTTGTTCGATTCATATAACGAGAATTTCTAATAAGCTCGAAATTTGTGCAAGAAATGAGAGCTGTGTACGAGGATTATAGTTAATAATATATACTAAACGCGATTAGGTGTAGGTTTATCGATTTTAAATGAATATATTAAAACTCGTTCGGTTTATATAATTGCCCTATATCCACTCTACGAGGATATGGTATACTTAAATATCATTTTAGGAAATACATTAAATTCAAAATCATAGAGATGTATTAAGCCGTAAAAGTAGCTTATTTGATTCTGTAAGTTGAATTACGTCATATATATGGTATAATTAATCGCATTTTAGTAAATGCATTCACATAAAAATCATAGAGATGTATTATGCCGTAAAAGTAGCAATATTTGATTCTTTAAGTTGTATTACGTCATATTTGTGTCCTATTGTGTATGAAGTTACCAAATCGATAATTTTACGTATCACACAACTCAATACAGACGTGACAAGTTCAACTAAAAATAGCTTTGAACGTAAGTCGATTGCGTTCAAAACTAATATATATTTTATAGTGAAATTTCGACTTTTAGAGAAACGTGAGAAGTTTCAATT
The DNA here is from genome assembly GCA_002319775.1 of Fagopyrum tataricum. NCBI lineage: Eukaryota > Viridiplantae > Streptophyta > Magnoliopsida > Caryophyllales > Polygonaceae > Fagopyrum > Fagopyrum tataricum. The sequence goes on from CM008286.1 coordinate 21,625,877, forward strand.
TCACATAAATCAGTTGTACCGTAAATTTGTATTTTTTCAACGCAATCGTCTTGTACAAATTGTAGATCGAACACCATGCGAACAGTAAACCCTACATATATAATACTTATAATTGGATAAACTAAAATAAAATTTGCACAGTTTGCAAATGTCAGCAATAGCACTTGACATTGGCAAATAGATACACTTTCACATGGGTTTGCTTGGGGTAGGTAGTGTAGTGTTGGCTGATTAAGTAAGCATTCTTACTCATCTTAGATCAATTCTGTTCTTGACCTACATAGGATGACGACGCTACAATCCAGGACGAACATATAATACTTTTGAAATTTTTTATGATAAATAAGGTATATGCATCATACAAGTATTTTATCCTAAAAATACTAAATGTAACATTATATTCATTTTTTACAAAACCTTTTTTTTTATTGATCACTACAAAATCAATAAATGTATAATATTTTTGTAATACCATGTAAATTTACAGCTGCCTTTTTTTTTTATAAACAAACTCTCGTAGCATTATCAGAGAGAAGAGTTAATTACGAAAAATTATCCATTAAAGGCCTAATTTTACACCGTTAAACTCTTAATTGTCTAGACACACCCAAAAAAGAATTTTCATAACAAAAGCAACCAAGCTCCAATGACCGTCTGTTTGTCCGTTACTGGGTCCCACTTCGTGATTATTTTATTATTATTCTTATTAAACCAAAACGGTTTTTACAAATAATATTGTAAATGAAACGAACCGGTTTTATTTTAAATGGAAAAACAAGTCCAAACCCAGCCCTTCTATCTTCTCATTCCCATATCCACCTCCCTCACTTGGAAATCCAGATTCACCTCCCTCGATCTAGACACGGATCTCTTCTTCCTCGCCAACTCAATCCAAAAAACGGGTTGGGTTTTGGACATAAAAGAGATTATAAATATCGCCAAATCAAGCAATTATCTTATCGAAGGTGGAGTATCTACCATAGACATGTGAAGCGACGAGCCTGCAGAGAGAATAACCCTCTCTTGGGCCGAAGAAACTTCGGCACTACAACTCATCGACGGTGATAATATGAGTTGCAGCAAAAGCCAGTTCTTGCCAGTTAGGAAAAGGAGGGAAGAGATCATCGTCGTCGAATTTTGAAAACTTACGTCAACCTCGACCACCACAAGCATCACCCCCTTGCTGGTGCAATTCATCACCAGTTTTCTTCCGGCATCCTCCTTGAGAGTGGATAGTAATAAACCAAAGCCTCCGACACCGCCTAATCACCTCTAGGATCCACCGGATCAGATATGTGCACACTCGGTTTCCGGTACAAAATAAAGTTCGGCATGTGAAAACGGATGAGGGCCTCTTGGTTGTCGATGTCAGATAGAGGTTTGAGCTCGCGAGGCATGGGCATTGTTGGAGGCACCAACTCCGGCTCCCACCTTCTGACGGGAAACTTTGAGATCGGCATGAGGTTGCTCACTACTAAATCCAAAACCCGGATCTCTTTTATGTCCAAGCGAGGGAGGCCGATCTAGGAATGGGAAGATAGAAGGGTTGAGTTTCGGTTTTTTTTTATTTAAAACAAAACCGGTTCGGTTTATCATATTATTATTACTAAACTAAAACATTTTGTTAAAAATAATATTGTAAATAAACTTAACCGATTTTGTCACGTGCTTTGTCATGGTATATCTCAGAAAATCCAAAGAAATGGTATCATGAGCCTTAGCCAAATCTATCTTCATGAAGCACCTCCAAAGAAGCTCATGGACAAGGAAGATATTGCCGGACATCAATCTCCTCGGAAGAAAGCAGACTATGCAGGTTCAATCAGATATCCAAGGCATGATCTAAGCCGGTTTGTCATGAGCTTGGTGATGATCTTGTACCCCACGTTGCAACATGAGATCGGCCTACAATGCTCAACCCGAGAGAGGTTATCCACCTTACTAATCAGAGACACTGAGGTATGGTTGATTTGACGGAGAATCTTCCCACTAACCAAAAACTCCCGAACGGCAGCACAGACCTCTGAACCCGTGGTGCTCCAAGTGGACTTGAAGAAATTGGAGTTGTAGCCATCCGGACCGGGGGGCTTTGAGATCCCCGATCGGCGAAAGAGCATCCTTAATCTTCTTGAAGGAGATCATCTCAACGAGGCGGGTACTATCATCAGTAGCAACACAAGGGCCATCCGTGAACCATTCCTTCGGGGTAATCTCCACCGGGTTGACATTGCCAAAAAGACCTTGAAAAAAAATCAACAAATCTTTCGGTCACCTCCTCAAGAAGAAGCACGTATAGTTAACAAGGGTCATCAGTAAGCTTGAGCATCGGGATGAAGTGCCGCCGCCATTGGACTTCATAATGCCATGGAAGTAAGAAGAAGCACGTACAGTTAAAAATAATATTGTAAATAAACCGAACCGGTTTTAAGGGTTGAATTTGTCCTAATAGGTGAGGGAGGACATTGAGGCTTAATTTGGCCTAATAGGTGAGTAAGACAATTTCCTTCCCTTCGATTAAAAGTCCACTCGAGTTATTCAAACTGCCTAGCAACTACCCAAATCTTCTCCATGATCGCATGTACCACACCCACTCCTCTCAATCGCTTACGCATCATGCATATCAACCCTTTACAATCTGATTCAAAGATACTCGATCCATGTTACGCTCCGCCGTCAGCTCGACAACCTATTATTGTGATCTTTCAACGAGTTACTTCAGAAATAGAGAGAAGAAGACAAAACGTTTTGTGGTTTTGCTGCACAAACCTTGCAGCTAGGGTTTTCAATATACTTTGGTGGATAATGAATACAACCCTAAACATATCTATTTATAACCATAAATAGATAGAATCCTCTATAAATAGATAGAATCCTCTATAAATATAGAATTCTATAAATAGATAGAATTCGTACCACGGGGGCTCCGCCTGATACCACCCCGCACCCCCCTGTCGCTCCGGGCCCATTAATCCATGGGCCCAAAATATGTTCCCCCCTTGGCCCATTGTATCAGTATACCTAGATTTATTGTCTTATTATAACAATCTCCACCTAGACAACATAATCTAATACAAAAATTGGAAACATACATACAACTCCAGAATCTTGTAACCAGATCCTCCTTGTTTCTCTTGACAGGGGACTTTCTCACTCATCTAACAACGAGTGACATGAACCAAATCCAAGCAATGCTTAAATTTGTTTGTGGTAACCGGTTTGGTCATCATAGCAGCTGCATTCTGAGAAGTGTGCACCTTCTCTAGGATGATCTCACTAGAAGCTACTAGCTCTCTAATCTTGTGAAATCTCACATCAATATGTTTAGTCTGAGCATGGTATACCTGATTCTTAGCCAAATATATATCACTCTGACTATCACAATGTACCTCAACTCCACCTTGCTCAACACTTAGTTCCTCCACGATTCCTCTAATCCACAGAGCCTCCTTAGCTGCCTCTGCTAAAGCCATGTACTCTGTCCCATTATCGGATCTCAGATACTTCACTTTCCTCCCTGTCTAATTTTCCACTTCCTCCTTCCACAGCTTGAACTTGTTGAAGACTTCAGATTTATACTTTAGAAAATACACCCAGACCTTCCTTGAATAATCATCAATGAAAGTAACGTAATACCTAGATCCTCCTAGGGACGACACAGGAGTTGGTCCCCACACATCAGAATGCACATAATCAAGAATTTCACCTGTGTTGTGCTGACCTGTCTTAAAAGACACCTTGGATTGTTTTCCCATCACGCAAAACTTTTAGAAGTCGATCTTACAACTCTTCACACCATCCAGGAGACCTCGCTTGTGAAGCTCAATCATCCCCCTTTCGCCAATGTGACCCAGGCGCATATGCCACAGAGTTGTGTAATCTGTCTCAGAAGCCACGGATGCAACTCCACCTGCAACGGTACTCCCTACCAACCGGTAGATATTACCCGATGTAATCTGCCCCTTCATAACTGTCATTGCCCCCTTGCTCACCTTTACACGTTCCTTTTTTGTTTTGAAACAGACCCCAAGGAAATCAGATTTTTCTTTAGAGATGGAATGTGACGCACGTCAGTCAATGTTCGAATCACACCATCGTGCATCCTCACCTTTATCTGTCCAATGCCAACAACATCACAAGCCTTGTTGTCTCCTAATCGGACGGAGCCAAAAGTTTCAGACTTGTACGTCTCAAACCAATCTCTATTCGGAGTCATGTGAAACGAACATCCCATATCCATGATCCATACATCTGAGTAGTTGCCTGACGTCACATAGAGCATATCAGAATCTGCACCATCTGAATCATCTTTCTGCACCACGTTTGCTGATCTTAAAGATTCCTCTGACTTCTTATCTTCGTACTTCTTCTTCCTAGTAGGACAATCACGTTTGAAGTGACCCTCCTCCTTGCAGAAGTAACAAGTTACTGGCTTTTTACCCTTGGACTTAGACCTGGATTGCTTGTTGTTTCCTTCTTGCTTCTCTTTCGTCCTCCCTCTATCCTGGTTTCTTCTAACATACAACCCTTCGCTTTGAGAACTCTCACTGGTATGTTGTCGTCGTTCGGCTTGTGAAAGCAACGTTGTTGACACCGTATCAAGACTTATCTCGTCTTTCCCACACGTCAACGTCATCACCAGATTCTCATATGAAGAGGGTAGAGAACATAGCAAGATCATAGCTTTATCTTCATCTCCAAGTTTTACATCCACCTGAGCCAAATCCCCAATAATTTGATTGAAAATATTCACGTGTTTCACCAAGTCAGAACCGAATGACCGACGATGCCTTCTCCTGCATCTCCTCCCATTCGTCGTCTTTCAACGACTCCGGTTTTGTCTCCTTCAACGCCTTCAACATCCCTTGCTGCGTTAGCAGATCCTTAACTCCTCGCTGCCAAAGACCGAAGTTGCTTGTTCCGTTGAATCGTGGAACCTCAAATTTTGCACGGAACTCATCGACAACCTTGCTCTTGATACCAATTGTTGAGATCTTTCAACGAGTTACTTCAGAAATAGAGAGAAGAAGACAAAACGTTTTATGGTTTTGCTTCACAAACCTTGCAGTTAGGGTTTTCAATATACTTTGGTGGATAATGAATACAACCCTAAACCTATCTATTTATAACCATAAATAGATAGAATCCACTATAAATAGATAGAGTCCTATGAAAAGATAGAATTCTATAAATAGATAGAATTCGTACCACGGGGCTCCGCCTGATACCACCCCGCACCCCCCTGTCGCTTCGGGCCCATTAATCCACGGGCCCAAAATATGTTTCCCCCCTTGGCCCATTGTATCAGTATACCTAGATTTATTGTCTTATTATAACACCCACAACAAAGCACGTGACTCAACCACCAATGGGATCGTACACAACTAGACCGTTGTTCGTTGGTTTTACACACCTATAAATCACTATCAAAATAGATAGAAACTCACAGGATAGCAAAACTAGGAAGGGATAGTCTTAAATTTATAACATGTAAATAATTTTCCTAAATAGCAACGAACCCACAGTGTATGGATCGTACGAAGTAGGACAAGTATTCCAGGGTCGAACACAAAGACTGAGAGGATTAATCTGCAGTAGTGATTAAAGATAGGATAGATCTCAAATAAAGACACGAGGTTGGAAAAGATAAGGGAAAAAAGTTAAAAAGGTTTTTGGAAAGTTTTTGGGTTGCTCTCAATTGAATGTCACCTTCAATCAAGAGCAATTTTATAAAAGGAAAGATAAACAAAGATAATCAAATTAAAGGAAAAAAAAATGAATTACAGGGATTCAAGATCATTGTTTATACATAAGAACTCAAGACAATCTCACAAATGCATATATGAATGAAAAGCATAAAGGGATTAATGTTTCTTTAAACTATGCTCTTTTACAGTTACGTATCAAGAACACAAAGGTCCGCAACCTAAAATCTATAGTTTTCAAGATAATACAGGGAGACATGATAAACAAACCTTATTTTTTCAATCAAGTAATCACAATAACCCTTTACAATTACGTCTCAAGAATTATTGCCTCAAAGGAAGGAATAATGACACATTCTATCCAATAAAGGCTAAACCTTTATTACCTAGGAACAGGTTCTCTTATGTATCTAAATAGGAATATCTCAGTTACGACTCAATTTCTATTTAGGTTAAGGGATTTAGAATTATTCTAAACCTGCAAAAACCAAACATTTCCATAGGATTTAAAGCGATTCAAATTATAGGGAAGAATCCCTCATTGATCTTTGTTTAAACAAATCTTTTTGTTCATCCCCTGGAACCTCAAGGTTTTCAGTCAATAACAATCATATCAAAAGACAAATAAAACATAAAAAAGATAACTCAACTTCAATGAATGAAAACCTTCAATCTTGCCAAAACTCGAATCAACAATCTCTTCCGAACCATTCTCAATGCAAAAGTCTGAATCTTGAATCTAAACTAACTATGAAGAACAATGATGAAGAATAGGGTAGGAGATGGCTCCTCCCTTCTAGGGTAACTTCTGGGCGACTCCCAACAAGCACACCTTGAAATAAATCCAAGGCTTTCTTTTATAACAAAAACCTAGCTAAAAGACATTGGGCCTAAAAGGAAAAAGCCCGCAAATAAAATATAACGTTCAGGGAAGAGATCTCGGGCTGGATCTCGGCCGAGATAGGTCATCGTCGGGACCGAGATTTCGTCTTCGATCTTCAGCGTCATGGATCTCGGTCAAGTCACCCGAGATTTCACCTGAGATACCGACCGAGATGTTACAGCAGTGGCTTCCAAGCCTTCCATCTCGGACCGAGATTGGTGGATCTTGGCCGAGATGCTCCTTGGTCGTTCCCTTCATGCCTTTAGCTTGATTCCTAACCCTTTCCCGTGTACGTATGCTCGCTCATTGCATCCACTCCGAGGCTTGATCCTCAAGTACGTTGTTTTAGCTCCATAATGTGCCAAATCACCTACAAAGCCACAAATAGTGTGTGTAGACATCTATTCTTGCAAAGTAGAACCAAACAAGCATAAATGACACAAACTAAGGCCAAAACATGAATGCGGAAAGGGAAAATCTACCTAAATGCATGACAAAAATAGGTCGATAAATCATGTTATCAACCCTCTTCGAGGCCATAATCACAGCTCCTCCCTTATCATTTCTTGCAATGAACCCAAGACTGCAAGAGTCACTCGATACAACAACGCTACAATTAATCTTCATCCAACCTCTTGGTGGTAATCACCAATGAAGAACTTCAACCATTGTCGTAGGTCGAGACTCACACAATACCTTTGCTCTCCTACTCTCGACTTCCCAATACATGTGGTCATCAATAAGCTTTTCTTCATCAGGTTCCACACCGTCATCTTAAAGTTTATTCCGAGCTCCCAAATCCCTTACAGGATAGATAACCATCTAATCGTCTCCTCCTCTGGCTGCACCTTCTACATAGAGAGTATCCACTCCATGTAATTTGATGCACCCAAAATTCTCCTTGCAAACATAGGCAATCTACACCATACCTTTTTGGGAACTTACTCTCAACTAGTGCATGGAACTCCGTCTCAGGTTCACCACAAACATAATAATACAGATCCGGGATACACCGTCGCTTATAAAGATTCATTTTGCAAGGTATGATACCCTAACACAATCTCCATGTAAAAGAACGAACCTTAGGAATGTCCCTAGGTTCCATATCTCCTTCCACGTACGCAACATGCTTCAGTACAACATCACTAGATTCCCCTCTTTGTTCCTCACCTGCAAAATCTCCTTGCTATTGTTATATATATATATATGCATACTTTATACACACTATTGAAAAAAAAAATTAAATACTTCGGACACCATAAAAGGTGTTTATATATCACATTCCCCCTAATATATTAAAGATTTTTAAACAAAGATATTTTAGTTTATATAAGGGGCTGGTGGTAGAGACCAGAGAGATTAAAAATATTTAAATTTCGGAATCCTTTCCAACAACTCCAAGTGATAATGTGAATCTCCTGCAAATTATATCGTCAGATCGGTATTTAAGACTGTGAATTTGTGGTTTGGGTCGAATATGTTAAAAAGTCCCATAGGTAAACTCTGAAAAATGAAACCCTAATTTATTTTGGAAGAAATCGATTCGGAAATCTTGCAATTGATGCATGGGTAATTGGTTTTGATAAGATGAATTAATGTTTCATCGGTTTGATTATGCTGAAATTTGGGAAAATTTGAGTAAATATTGCGAGATGGAGCCTGCGGTGATGGACGTCATATGTACTGTAAGAGCTACCAGCCCTCGCCGGCGTTCAATGCGGGGAATCTCAAACATGCATGAGCGATCGATTGATCATAATGATGGATGAGTATCTTCATCTTGATGAAGAAACTGTTGTCGTTGACTATCACAATGGACGACTTTCTGAACTAACGGAGAGTTGAGATCATCAACCTACAGTAGCAAAGTGCAGATGAACAGATACTCCAACAAACAAATTATATTGAAATATTTTGGGGATTTGTGAAGCATGTTGGGAATTTGTAGAGCATGTTGCATTGGTCTTTATCAACCTACACGAAAACCCATCACTTCATCATCCACTAACCAAACTCACTGTTATTAATGTTTCTGATTGGATACATCTTACACGCACTCAATCTTTGTGAATTTCAATCTGCACTTCTTTGCACTTCAACATATATCCTATAATTTTTATAATTATACTAGTGTAGTGTAACTGTGTAAGTGCCTTGCACATTTTTCGTATAATTTTATAAAAAACGATAATATTTATAAATGTATATTTGTTTTAGTTTACAAAACTTACATACTTATACATGTTCAATAAATTTTACATATAATAACTGCATTATTTGCTAATAAGCTATTAATAACACATAAATATTGTCTAACAGATATTACTAAAATAACAAAAATATGAATCCACAACGACATTCTCCCTCCACCGTCCACAACCGCATTTGCCTTCATTCTCGACCGCTTAGCCTTGCCGAAATCGTCGGCTACACCGCCTTTGGCTCTAGCATTTTCGGCATCCCTATTTATCGTCCCTGGTGATATTCTCCCTCCTCCGTCCACAATCGTCGCCATCGTTGTTCCAGATTTGACGTGGATTCGCATCACTAGGAGAGCTTACGCCCATTATTATGGCGAAAAGCATCGTTCACGTGAAAGAGAGGTAACCTGCGCCCGTTTCTATGCCGTTTCAATGTCCATGCACTACTATCATTAGTGTCGTTAATAAAAAGGTGTTTTGATGGAGGATTCTAGGAACACATAGGAAGAAGATGGTGATGCACCTCTACACTATTAGCCAAGGAAGAGAAAACGCGGAAAAACAATCCATTAGAGATTAGTAAAAGCAACCCATTAGTGAATAGTAAAAATCAGAAAGATACGAGTTTTTGAAATGAATTTCTACCAAGATTTCTAAAATCTTATGAATTCCGATAATATCACTCGAAAAAATCCTCAATATATTTCTAAAATTTAAAAAAATTATATATCATCTCTAAATTTTCAAAACAATTATTTTTATTTATCACTTAATATATATCAGACTATATCTCAAGTCATTTATCCCAAAGTTCGAAGAAACCTACTAAAAAAATTTCTCCCGGATAATAAAAATCCAGAAATCTACAATTAAGAAACAAAATGGGAAAAACAACCGATTGTTGATAATGAATAGTAGTTGACCTTAATTAAGTCATTTAAACCAAGAATTTTGACATTTTAACCGTGATGAACTAATAAAGTGAACTCAACTCTTGAACTAATGTAGCGGACTTTATAGCTAGTTTTTCGTTCAAACTCTTTGTTGGTTTTAATGTAAGGGTTGACACTACCTAGGATGTATTTGATCTTCCACTTAATAATATAAGGGATCAAATTATTCTCCGCTGCGAAAATTGTCCGGTTGATTGCTGACACCACCACGAACGCTACCGTGCGTCCGCCTGCGGTGCGGTAAGGCACCACCCTGTTGTGCCAGCAGCCAACCCACCCAAAAAAAGAGACCATTCTTCTCCCTCAACACGAAAAAAAAAAAAAAAAACCGTTGAACTAATGAAGTGAATGGCTGGTTGGTAGGTATTTGTAGAAAGCATTTTCCTAGGCGTTTTTTTGGGACCTGCAATCTAAGTTTCATTCATTGCTAATGTTTCACCCATAAGTGTGAGAATTAATTGATTCATTGTCTTACATGTTAATTACAATAAATTTGTTATATAGTCGTAGTAAAGGAAATTTAGGGTCCGTTTGGTTTGAACTCCGGAAACGGAAACGGTATGGAAACGTATCTAGTTTATACGTATACTCATGTTCATTAAGGTTTTGGGAATCATTCCTTGTGGTTTGAAGTAATTGTAGTAGAAATTGATTAGTTTTGATACCCTATAGGGTAACAAAATGGGGGAAGCTAAGTGCATTTTGCATAAAATCACATGGAATGATTTCATGAACAAGGTACCAATGTGGACTAAATTCATTTTCATTCCGTTTCCGTTTCCGGAGTTACAACCAAACAGGGTTAATGTCTTCATTGGTTGCATTTATTAGAAATAAATCCGATTAAGTATATAAAAAAACTAATAGTAACATACACATGTATGGATTTATATTTAGAAAATACAAGGCGGATGCGCATTTTGACTGCGTCAAGGCTAAATTGGGGAGAATTCGGAATGCGCATCCGCCCCAGCATGTGGCGGATGTGGAATGCGCTTCCGCCCCAATAATGTCAATGCTAAATATGGGGCGGATGAGAAATGCGCTTCCGTTTGGAAAAAAAAAATTTCCCAAAAAAAAGTTTGGCGGATGTGGAATGCGCTTCCGTCCCAGCCTGAAGCGCAAGCGGATTCCGCTTCCGTAGTGCAATTCGTAATTTTTGACCGCACGAATAGTAACTTTGTTTAATATTTTAAAGATTTTTACTTCCAACATATTATATCTTTTTTTTAAAAACAAATCCTCAAATTATTATATTATACACCCTCCCTTTCACATTATTTATCCTTTTATAGTAATTTTTTCAAATAATTGTCCATACATATTTATTTAATATTAAAACTTTTTAAAAATTAAACTTAACATTTACTTTTCTTGAAGTTGTGGTTAATTTTGAAAACCCTTCACATTTTTCAATTAAAACATTTCAAATTGTTCCTTTGTGTGCTTGAATAAGAAATAAATAAATAAAAACATTATTTTTATTTCATTGGTAGTAGTTTTACTTAATATGTGGTGAAAAATTGTAGATGGATGTATATTGTGAAATGAAAGAGTATTTATTAAATAATTAGTATAATTCATTTGTAAACTAAAAAGCTTCTTTTATAATTCACTCAATTTATAAATATTATTTAATTTCATTTTATACTTTAAAACGTGTCACCAATAATTTTTTAAATTTATATCATTAAATAAAAAAATAATTATCCATGTATTGTATTATACATTTCATATATGACACAAAGTAAACAAAAGATGTAAAAATGCTTATCAAGGGAATATACGAAAAAGTAACAAAATCACCAAACTATGACCGATAAAATAGATAAGTTTTAATATAAGATCACTTAATTTATACTATTAATATTCTCATGTATTATACAACTTAAGGCAATGACCTCGAATTCATGGTATAAAACATCTACAATATCAATAAATCATGGACTACATTTGGATCAATTATGATCATGGTTACTATTCGGCCAACCAAAAATTACTAATTACACTACAGATGCGGAATCTGCTTGCGCACCAGTCTGGGAGGATGCAGATTCAGCATCCGCCGGATTTTTATTTTTTATTTTTTCCGAAAAAATAAATCGCTCGAGACCAAACGTAGTAGTGTGGGAAAAGTTTTTGGCTCATGTAGAATTTACATGCACTTCACCCTGAGTGGATGCGCAATAATCATCAGCCCAGCTTGGGACAGATGCGGATTCTGACTATGCTTTATTTTTGTCCTGGCACAATCAAAATTTGTATTCGTCCCGTGTCGTAGTACATTTTACCTGCCCGATTAACATCACTCGTTATGATAGATAAAAAAAAACATGAGGTATCAATGTCAACTTTTATATAGACACGGCGAATGGTAGAATTTCAACACAAAAGTATGATGGAAATTTCAAAACAAATCAATTGACAATATGAAATAAAATCTCTTCTATTTTGATGCAATGCAAGATCAGATCTAAATGTTACAACAAGATCGAAAAGAGAAAGCGAAGGTAGTTTTAGTTCCAAAGGTGACATTCATCGTAGGGTTTACCACTAGGGTTAATCAAGCAAAGCCCATCCTCCTTGACACTCCAATTACATATCTTCCCACATTCCGTACGGTCCCTATTTTCCAAATATATATCAAATAAATGAACTTTACTTAGAAACACAAAGGTACAATAGTAATCTGTGGTCGCAAAAAACGGGTTCGCAACCAAAAACTGATACGATTGTTGGTATGGAATAATTACTACTCCGAGGTCGTGGTGTTTGTCCTTGCAGTGAACTTGGAGATGGACCTGTGCTTCTAAGTCGTTCTTGATTAGCACCGTCGTCGGTGCGAACTCAAAGAACTGCACACTCGACGGCACCATGCAACCGAGCCCGAGTAAGAAGGACGTGGTTAGGAGGAGGCTGGATCTAGGGTTACACATGTTGGTATGGATGTTTGTGTGTTCTCTCTTCAACGCCAGTTCTGCTTATATACAAACATTGACTTGGGTTTCCTCGAAGGAAATTAGTGCATATAAGTGTACAGATGATGTAAACATTTATTGTTTCTTACCCGAAAATAAGACGTAAATTGAGGGGGTCTTCTACTCTTCTAGTTGTAACTCCATTCAGTAATTAATGAGTTTTTTTTAATTTTGCAATTATTGATTATAGTTTGAGAACATTGGTATAATATTACATTTATTTATATTTGAGATACAAACTAAACACCTATTTAATAAATGTATTTTTTAAGGGCGGTTTTAAATGCACGGCGGAATAATTCACAAATGCAAGACGTTTACGGTTTCTGGAACCGTTACGGTACCGGAAACCGTGACCGTGGTAGAAAATGAGGGGGGAATTTTATTTTTTTTTCCTGACACGGTCACGGGATCCGTAACCGTGGATTTTTTTATAATTTTTTTATTACCCTATATTAGTAAAATTTATGAAGTAAATCTGTCACGGTTTCGGAAACCGTAACCGCCACGGTTCCGAAACCGTGACTGTGGATTTTTTTTCACGATTACGGTTTTCGAAACCGTGTCGGTTCCGAAAACCGTAAGCGTCGTGCACTTGTTAATTTTTCGCCGTTTACTTATAAGTTCCGTTTTTTAATTCAATATCCATCAATTCCTCTCTCACCTCAAAGAGCAAATACCTGCCACCACCGGTGTCTTCTCCGACAATCTTCTCCGTCCTCGACCTCCTTCACTTGAGTTCCTCTCTAACAACCACCATCTGCCAAGTGTGCGGAAAGTGGATCCTTCGCCCACCAATGTCTTCTCCCACCGCCGCTCCTCCCCTTCTTCGTTGCACCTCTACGACATGGACCAGTGAAGAAGACGATGAAAATCGTCGTCTTTCATTTTGATTTTGGATATATTTTACCCATTATTTTGATACAATTACCGAATCAACTCTATAGTTTTGTTGCATAAAACAATCCAACTTTATCAGATTTGTAATTTGTCAAATGTCGGATGATTTGTAATTGTAGAAAACTACTGAATAAATCGTGACGGATAATTGTTAATATTATATTGGTTATTATCTTGGATAACTAAACACATTTATTATCTTTGGTAATTAAAATAGGTATAAGATTGGATAATTACAATGGTTTTTGAAAATTGTGTATTAAAATTTGATAATTAAGATTGGGTAATTAAAGTAGGTAAGTATGGCTATTTGGATAATTAAGATTGGGTCATTGAAATGATATTTGAAATCGGGTATTACGTGAAGTATTTAAATTGAATAATTAATATTGGGTATTACTATCGGGAGTTAAGTATAGCTAAAAACAATAATAAGAATAATGAGATGCAATTAGTCCAAATAGTAATAGGGGAGAATGGGCTATTAGTGTAGGGTTTGAAATTCACGAACTACCGCAGGCAATACTTAAAAGGGTTTATTTGATGTAAAATAAGAATTTTATATAAGAAATTAGAGATCTCTTATTAATAAATACAAGGGTCTAGTTTGTTACGTATAAAATAAAAGGGTCTAATTAACACTCTTATACGCAGTAAAGTTCATTTACCCTTATACCATTTAGTTATTGATATTGCTTAGATATTCCATGAAAAGTTTGATTACAAACTACTCTTCTTTCAAAAAGAGAAGGGTGTGTTTGGTTGCACATTTTTAGAAACTGGTGCATATTTAAATTAAAGCTTTAAAGTATGAGTTGTGGTTTAAAAAAATATAATAAATCACGATGAATTGTAGAAAACTAGTTTAAGGGTCATGTAAGACATAATTCTTGTGTGAATGCTTCAAATGAGTCTCGAACCTATGGTTGAAATTATTTAGGCTTATAATCGATAAAATAAACATGTTGTTAGCAATATAAGCTCATTAGGTTGGTCATACCAAAAACTATATTAGGAGCCATCCTCCTCGTTTTCTATCGGACCCAAAACAATGAATCGGGTCAACACAATTTTTGCTATTGAGACGAACCGCTCACATTGAATCAGAGATTCAATGTGAGTGGTTCGTCCTCCTCGTTGTTAGCATTCAAACTGAGATTCAACATTTAGGGGATAGTTGCTTAGGAAAAATATTGTGATAATGACAAAGGCTTGTTGAGAGAACTCTTTGAAACTCTCTCTTTACCTTTATACATAACCAGGTGCATACGCGTGCGTTGCAAATGCGTGCGGACGCATTTTCGTGAGAAGTTAGATATAGTTTCATTTTTTTGGTTTTCAATTTTTTGGTTTTCATTTAAACAATTTTTATTTTATTTTTCGTGTGAAAACTATGAAAGTATCCGCTAGCACAAGGTACGTGATAACAAATCGATTGTTAAATTTAGTCAATGACCCCTAATAATTACCGAAGCAATTAATAAACCCCTCGGCAGTCCTCCGGTTTCTTTAACGACTGGTGAACCTCAACAACCTTCTTCAGCAATTCCTGGCCAAAAGATAACAACCACAACATCAAAATAGTGCACCTAATGAGGGTAGAGATGGAGGTAAAAATAAGCACCCTTAGAAGACATACTATATTTAATTCCCGAGTACCGCACAACAAAAAATAGACTATAGTATATTTTGTGAGGAATAAACAAAAAGTGGACAGTAGGAAGAATAAAGAGCATCACAGATGCATAACGCTTGTTGTAGATTACCGTGTTGGTTTCCAAATCCAACCCCATTTGTATTGATAGAGGGCTCAGCATAAGAGATATCCTGTAAATTTGAATTCGTCATCACTAAGTTCATCTTATGTAAATAAACCAATCAATGGGAATTATGAGAATGAATAATAGTTTGGCTTTTCTTCCTCTTCGGCCTACCGAAACTTGTTTCCGGTTTGTAACATCGATTCACCATATACCCACCTCTATCGCACCATTTGGAGTCTGAAAGTTACCGAGAGAATAAAGACGTTCTTATGGCTGGTGATTAAAGGGAGATTAATGACTAATGTAGAAAGAAAAAGGCGTCATCTAGTTGATTCCGATCTCTGCCCGTGTTGTGGCTTGGCTTCGGAATCCATTATGCATCTGTTTAGAGATTGTACTTTGCTCTTTAGTCTTTGGGGTAATCTTATCACCGAAGAGATGGCCGATCATTTTTACGCTCTTTCCGATGTGGATTGGCTATTGTTTAGTGTTTCCTTAACTGAAGATCATGGAGAGAATCTTGCTTGGAGCTGCTGGTTTGTGATGACGGTTTGGTGGATTTGAAAGTGGAGAAATGGGTTCGTCTTCCGTCACCTCGTCTTCCCGGGTTCAAGAACTCTTTTCATAAGTTCTCAGATGAAGCAGTTGTCCATGTCCATCAAGAATGCCTTTAAAAGCTCGACTGAGCGTGTGAAAGTCTGGTCTAACATTAGTTGGAAAGTTCCCTTATCGGGGTGGAGTAAATTGAACTCAGATGGCTCATTCATCCGCAGTTCGGGTTGTGTTGTGGCGGGCGGTTTGGTTAGGGACGATTCGAACCAATTCGTTGTTGGGTTTATGTTTAATATTGGCGCGGGCTCGGTTTTGGCTGCCGAATTATGGGGTCTATGCATCGGCTTACATCTTGCATGGAATAAAGGTATTTGACACATTGAAGTAGAGGTTGACTCGCTTACGGCTTTCAACCTGGTGAATCAAGAGGTCTCCAACACTCATCCTCTTTTTAGTCTGGTTTCTCGTTGTCAAGGCTTCCTTCGTAGGGATTAGATCATTCGATTCCGTCATGTTTTTAGAGATGCAAACGCCGCTGCGGATCATCTTGCTGCTCTTTCTTTTAATGTCCCGATTGGTTATCATTTGGTTCATGTACCCGTTAGTTTAATTTCAATCCTTAAGAATGATGTCCGGGGCGTTGCAACCCCTAGATGTATCCCTGTTTAGCTGTTCTTTTGTTTTCCTAATAAATTACGAGTGAGAATTCGTTCTCCTCGTCTCTTCTACCAAAAAAAAAAAAAAACAAGGGGGGGGGGGAAGACTATAAAGAAGAAAAGAAAAAAGTTAGTTAGATACTTAACGCAATCAATACATGAATAACATCTCCAAGTTCTAAGCCTGCATGTCACAATTTGATTCAACAAAGTTGCAAAATCATTCATATTCCTTTAAAGCATTGCCATTAATAATCCATGCCGACAACTCGTTTTGCAAATTCGAATAATTTTTGCAACATCATGTATCCCTTCTGACAAAAAGATCGTCAAAGCACAAAGAATGAAATCTATACCTCTGCACCGGTACTGTAAGAGCCGTAGTCTTTCGGGCCGAGACCGGACCTTGGCCGAGATTAGTCTTGGCCGAGATCTACCCCTGCCGCGGCCGCGCTGTGAGGTGCCGCGCCCGCGCCGTGCTGCGTCCTGGCGCGTCCGCGCCTGCACACTGCCGCGCCCGCGCCCGCCGCCTGCAGCCGCTTTCTTGGACTTTGTTGACTTGCTTCACTCTTTACCTTTTCTTTTGCTGGATGATTAAGATCATCTCTTTCACTTGCTTCTTCAGTCTCTCTCTCCACGCTACCTAGCTCCTTTGCTTTCCCTTGGACCTTGTTCTTGGTTGTGGAAGAATTTGTGTGAGACCTTTGGTGTTTTGGCTTGTGCAAGCTAAGCTTGAGTTGTTGGGCCTGAGAAACCAGCCTTGTGGCCAGTTGAACCTTCCTGCAACCTTGGATCAGCCTTGTGGTATGATTCCTCTTCTTCTTCTTCTTCTTCTTCTTCTCTTCCTTCTTGGTTCCATTCTAGCTTAGGGATAGGTGTATGATTAGGCTGGTGTTGATGGTTGTGTTATGTGTATGTTGAACCTGCTGGGGATGAGAAAGAAGTGTAGTGATCAATTGAAGAAACGAAGAAAGACTGCAGAACCGAGTTCTGCGTAGTCGCCGCGGCCGCGCTGAGCACTGACGCGCCCGCGCCCGAGCACTGACGCGCCCGCGCCCGAACACTGACGCGCCCGCGTCCCGACCTTGCCGCGCCCGCGTCTAGATCTTGCCGCACCCGCGGCCACATCCCGCCGCGCCCGCGGTTCCTGCTTCCGCCCTGCATCCTTTGTTTACGCAGGTGCGTCTTGTTCCGGGGCTACCTATGGATGGGTAGTTCCCTTTCCTTTCCTAGTATGAGTGGTAGTAGCATGCTAGGTATGAGTTGAGTACGATATAGTTATGCCGGTTACGGCTTTGAGGTTTACGAGTTGGAATTGATCCCATATGGATCCCTTGGGTCTAGGTGTGACCCTTGATGTGATAGGATTGTGATACGTGTATGTGTGCCTTGTATAGGCTGAGTTGTCCTCCAGTTGGAGTAGACGTTCCTGAGGTTTATCTTCGAGAGTTCTTCTGATATCGAGGTAAGTCCATAGGACTTACTTAGCTACTATCCTTATATTGGATGTATGCTTGAGTGGTGTTTTCTATATGCTTTATAGCATGATTAGGAATAGGATTACGAGTATGATTATGTTTATGATGGTCACAGACCTATCTTTATTATACTGACCGCCCATCGTAGTGGCTGTGATAACCTTTCCCTTTCATCCCGCCGTGGAGTCTGGGAGGTTCTTTGTAGTCAGGCCAGTACTGGTATAAAGGAAGGCCCTCACCATTCCCACAGGGTACACGGGAGGTGTGCTGATACTACCCCAGCTGGTTAGAGTACTCAGAGGCGGGGATCATATTCCTCGTGTCACCTATCTTCATATATATACATATTTTATACGATTGATTGATTCACTTATTAAAGATAATAAACCGGGTGAATGTGTGATACCATGATGAGTTGTTATCGTTTATATGATGTGTGATTGTGCTCTTGCTTCTCTTATATATGTGTATAGTTAGCTAACGGTTTCATACCGTGTTGTAGTTCCTTCGCAGGTTAGGAGGACTGAGGAGTGATCCAGTGGGGTGATCTGCTGAGGGTTCCGTACACTGGGCGTTTATCGTGGGATTTTGGGTTGTTATCGTGTGTACGGCCTTTGATTTGACTTTTGTACTCAGCAGTACCATGTATACTCTTTTGACATGTATATATTTATATCAGTTTCATGTTTTGTTTTAATCTGTTAGTGCCTTGTTGTAAGGTTCAGTGAAGTTGTTGTCAGGCTAGGGTCAGGATCCATTGTGAGATCCTAGCCCAGTAGCGCCTCGAGTCCTACGGATTCGGGGTGTTACAAAGTTGGTATCAGAGCCCAGGTTGACAACAATGGCACTAGTAATCTGCAATAAGTACGAATGGATAAATAAACAGAACCCGAAAAGGGGTCTGACTTTTAAAAGGTTTGGTTTCGAAATGAGTACAAATGTTTTGGGTTACCGTGTACGTGAACCATCGCCCCTCTGAAGATCTCGACAGTTTATATATAGATATTCTGTCATGATTGATTTGATACATACATACGGCATATATATAGCCTTCTAAGCTAGGTTTACGTCTTCTGCAAATGGTTCAGACTAGAACCCTCCCTGCAGCAAGACGTGGTAGAGGTAGACCCCCTCTCGGTAGAGGACGAGGTCAGGTTCCTGTTGTTGATCCACGCGCAGCAGAGGGGGTACATGAGGAAGTTGCTGAGAGTGCCGTTCCTGAGAATAGGAACGAGGCTGCTGAGAGACAGGGGTCACAGAGAGCCTAGTCTGCTGATTCTGGTCGCATTTCTATGGGTAGATCAGAGTATCAGGCTCATATCAGACGTGTAGAGGAGGCTGTCAGAGCCGGCAGACGTGTCCTAGATTTACCGGCACAGGAGGGACCATTTGAGAGGTCCCACACCGTTACTCAGGTACCAGCTGTACAGGTACCTGCTGCTGAGATTCCTCCGGTTCGGGAAGAGCATAGAGGGCCCAGACCAGACAGTTGGTTGAAGGCATTTCGTCAGATGGGAGTACCCCCTTTCACTGGGAGTGTGGGGTTAGAGGTTGAGCTCTGGTTAGGACACGTAGACTCAGCTCTGGAGTCTATTCGATGTCCAGCTAATAGACAGATAGAGCTGGTACAGAGTCTGTTCAGGGAGTTAGCTCAACACTGGTGGAGATCTGTACGAGTACAGGTTACCAGTTATACGCAGATGAAGAAGATGATTAGAGAGCGTTTCTGCCCTGCCTCATTGAGGAGGGAGAAACTGCGGGATTTCATGGAGGTTGGGTTTGATGATGTGCCTGTTTCTGAGGCCATCAAGAGATTCCAGGAGGAGCTGGCCTTGCTGGGACCAGCGGCCCCTGCTGCTGATCAGCATGTATATCTGTTTTCCCGACGTCTGAGGGATGCCACCAGGGCCTATATGGCCGGGTTTCATTGTGAGTCCTTGATGGACTATCAGGATAGAGCTTCCGATTATGAGCGGGAGCGAGCTGGACAGAGGAGAGCTTCTTAGACCGGGAGGTCTAAGAAGAGACAGCGTACCGGGCAGACCAGTGGTACTGCTGGAGCTGCTAGTGTTGGGGCTACCCAGAGACGTCAGGGTCGTTCTGTATCTGCACCGGTTACAGAGAAGGGACGACAGTGTTTTAACTGTGGAGATCCAGGGCATCTGAAGCCCGAGTGTACGAGACCACTGGTGACGTGTTTTACTTGTGGCCGACAGGGCCATAGAGTTGTTTACTGCCGCCAGGGCGGAGCTGCATCACAGCAGGGTTCTACTCCTGCCAGTGTACCGGGAGGGGGGCAGAGACCACCCCAGCAGCAGACTCAGGGACAGCAGAGAGTCCCAGACCGCCCTACGACTCAGGGATCTGCTCCTTTGCCGAGTAGAGGCAGAGGCCGTGGTGGAGGCACCACTGATACCAGAGGCCCACAAGGTCGTGTTTTTGAGCTGAGGAGTGCAGAGGAGCCAGCTGCACCTACGGCTACAGGTACCATTCTGATTCATGGTTTACCTGTTAGAGTTTTATTTGATACTGGTGCTACGCACTCTTTTATTTCTGATGCCTGTGTAGAGCGTCTTGGATTAGATAGAGTTGAGGGGATGCCCTTTATTATAGGGCTACCCAATGGTAGTAAGGTCAGAGGTACCTGTGAGATTCACGGTTGTCCCATTACTGTAGGGACCCGAGTGTTATTAGTTGACTTCTTTGTCATGCCATTAGAGCATGAAGAAGTTGTTTTAGGTATGGACTGGATGGATAGACATTCCGCAGTCTTAGATGTAGGTAGGAGGACAGTTACCCTTTCTACCGAGTTAGGACCGATTGAGGTTTTCCGAGGTTGGGACCTTGGAAAGGTAGGCACAGTTATCAGTGCGATACGAGCAGCCAGACTGATTGCACAGGGTTGCGAAGCCTTCTGGTGTTATGCCATGAAGGAGGGGGAGAGTCCAGCATTAGAGGATATCCCGGTTGTTTGTGAGTACATAGATGTGTTTGCTGAGCCGTCTAGTTTACCGCCTCAGAGGAGTGTGGATTTTGGAATTGAGTTAGAGCCTGGTACGAGACCGATCTCGAAGGCCCCATACCGGATGGCGCCTGTTGAGATGTTGGAGCTGAAGAGGCAACTTGAGGAGTTGGCCGAGAAGGGCTTCATTCGCCCTAGCGTGTCCCATGGGGAGCACCTGTCCTCTTCGTACGGAAGAAGGACGGATCATTGAGGTTATGCATTGATTACAGAGAGCTGAATAAGGTGACCATCAAGAATAAGTATCCACTGCCGCGCATTGATGATTTGTTAGATCAGTTACAGGGAGCGACTGTATTCTCCAGGATTGACCTGCGTTCCGGGTATCACCAGCTGAGGGTGAGGGAGCAGGATGTGCACAGGACAGCGTTCCGGACCAGATATGGCCACTACGAGTTTGTAGTGATGCCATTTGGGCTTACGAATGCCCCATCCGTCTTTATGGAGTTGATGAACAGTATCTTCATCGACTTCCTGGATCAGTTTGTAGTGGTTTTTATTGATGATATTCTGGTATACTCTCGTAGCAGTGAGGAGCATACAGGACACCTGAGGACTGTATTGCAGGTTTTGCGGGATAGAGAACTTTATGCTAAGTTCTCTAAGTGTGAGTTCTGGATGCCAGAAGTAGCATTCTTGGGTCACGTGGTTTCAGATGATGGGATCAAGGTGGATCCAGCGAAGATTGAGGCTGTAGCAACTTGGACGACACCGACGAACGTCAAGGAAGTACGTAGTTTCCTTGGCCTAGCCGGTTATTACAGACGCTTCGTGGAGGGTTTTTCTGTGATGGCCCGTCCACTGACGAGTTTACTGAGGAAGACTACCAGATTCGTGTGGTCTGATCAGTGCAGACAGAGTTTTGAGGAGTTGAAGAGGCGTTTGACTTCTGCTCCTATTTTGGCACAGCCAGAGGGTACTGAGGACTTGGTGGTTTACAGTGATGCATCCAAGCTAGGCTTGGGATGTGTTTTGATGCAGCGAGGTAGAGTTATTGCATATGCGTCTCGACAGCTGAAGACGTATGAGGAGAACTACCCGACTCATGATATGGAGTTGGCAACGGTAGTTCATGCACTGAAGATCTGGAGACATTACTTATATGGTGCTACGTGTCAGATCTTCACAGACCATAAGAGTCTGAAGTACATTTTCACGCAGCGGGAATTGAATAACCGCCAGCGTAGGTGGCTCGAGTTGATTAAGGACTTTGATTTAGAGATCTTGTACCATCCAGGGAAGGCGAACGTTGTCGCCGACGCCCTGAGCAGGAAGACGCCTCGAGAGCAGGCGATTGCGAGATTGACAGTTCAGCGCCAGTTGCAGAGAGATTTGATCTGGCTAGAGTTGGACATCCAGTTTCCTGATGAGGATGCCCAGCTGCGTACTTTAGAGGTTCTTCCTGATCTGTTGGACGAGATCCGACAGAAACAGGAAACCTGCCCGACCTTACAGAGGATTACAGATAGGATGTCTCGGGACGAGGCACCACAGTTCCTGCTTGGAGCAGACAGAGTTGTGAGACGCCGTGGTCGCGTCTGTGTACCTGCTGATACAGAGCTGAGGCAGAGGAGCTTACAGGAGGCTCACTGTACCCCTTACTCTGTACATCCAGGTACGAGTAAGATGTATCAGGACTTGAGATGTATATACTGGTGGGGAGGGCTGAAGCCCGATGTAGCCAGATTTGTAGCACAGTGTGCGACTTGTCAGCAGGTCAAGATTGAGCATTTCAGACCTGGGGGCGAGCTTCATCCACTTCCTGTTCCACAGAGGAAGTGGGAAGACGTCACCATGGATTTTGTGACCGGGTTGAGATTGAGTCGGAGTTTTAATGCCATCTGGGTTATAGTGGACCGGTTGACGAAGACGGCACGTTTCCTTCCTATCAAAGAGACGTGGCCGGTGAGCAGATTAGCTGAGGAGTACACTAGGCATATAGTGAGACTCCATGGTGTACCGAGGACGATCGTCTCAGATAGAGATGGACGATTTACTCGAGATTTTGGCAACAGATCCAGACTGCCTTGGGGACGAGTTTGCATTTTACGACGGCGTTCCATCCTCAGACAGATGGTCAGTCAGAGAGGACCATTCAGACTCTGGAGGATATGCTGCGAGCTTGTGTGTTGGATTGGGGACAGGTGTGGACAGATCATCTTTCACTTGTTGAGTTCTCCTACAACAACAGCTGGCATGCATCTATTGAGATGGCCCCATATGAGGCACTGTATGGACAGAGATGTCGTACCCCGTTATGTTGGGATGAGCGGAGCAGTATGAGTGATTTAGCGCCTGATCAGATTCAGGATGATGTAGCTCGGGTAGCATTGATTAGAGAGCGTATGCTGACTGCACAGAGCCGTCAAAAGTCTTATGCTGACAGGAGGCGTAGACCTCTAGAGTTCAGGGTTGGAGCCCATGTGTGGCTGAGAGTGTCTCCGACACGAGGTGTTAGACGTTTTGGCATTAAGGGGAAGTTGAGTCCCCGATATGTCGGACCGTTCGAGATTCTGGATCGAGTTGGGAGTGCAGCATACAGATTAGCCTTGCCTCCGAGATTAGAGGGTGTTCACCTTGTGTTTCACGTGTCTCAGCTGAGGGAGTATATACCAGATCCGAGACACATTGTGAGTTATGAGGATTTAGTGGTTGAGCCGGACCACACTTTTGTAGAGCATCCGATTGCAGTCCTAGAGCGAGGTATTAGACGCCTGCGTTCGAAGGACATTCCTATGTTGAGGATACAGTGGTCGAGACGAGGACCTGAGGAGGCTACATGGGAGACTGAGGATAGTATCCAGAGGAACTATCCAGTGTTCTATGCTGGGTTAGATACATCAGTAGGATCACTGAGTAGATCTAAATACTAGCTTGGTGAGTCTTATCTGTTTATGTGTGTACGTGCTTATATGCCATGTTGTGTTTTGTTCATGCTAGCTTGATGTGATTTATGATCTGATTAGATCTTGTATGCTGGTATGATTATTGTTATAGCTGGAGATGGTTCTTTCCTCCATGCTATTGCGATACGATAGGTTTAGCTGGAGATGGTTCTTTCCTCCATGCTATTTTGATGGACATAGTAGTGCTGGAGATGTTCTACCTCCATGCCTTCCTGTTATAGATACGTTTTGGCTAGAGATGTGCTTCCTCTATGCCTTTGGATTATGTTTATAGTTGGCTGGAAATGATGTTTCTTCCATGCCGATTTTGAGGTTATAGGTTGATACCTTATAGACGGAGAGGTGATTCCTCCGGTAGAGAGTTGTACCTCGGCTTTCGAGTCCGAGAGGTTTCTTGAGTTGTGCAAGTTTCGGGACGAAACTTCTTTTTAGGGGGGTGAGGTGTAAGAGCCGTAGTCTTTCGGGCCGAGACCGGACCTTGGCCGAGATTAGTCTTGGCCGAGATCTGCCCCTGCCGCGGCCGCGCTGTGAGGTGCCGCGCCCGCGCCGTGCTGCGTCCTGGCGCGTCCGCGCCTGCACACTGCCGCGCCCGCGCCCGCCGCCTGCAGCCGCTTTCTTGGACTTTGTTGACTTGCTTCACTCTTTACCTTTTCTTTTGCTGGATGATTAAGATCATCTCTTTCACTTGCTTCTTCAGTCTCTCTCTCCACGCTACCTAGCTCCTTTGCTTTCCCTTGGACCTTGTTCTTGGTTGTGGAAGAATTTGTGTGAGACCTTTGGTGTTTTGGCTTGTGCAATTAAGCTTGAGTTGTTGGGCCTGAGAAACCAGCCTTGTGGCCAGTTGAACCTTCCTGCAACCTTGGATCAGCCTTGTGGTATGATTCCTCTTCTTCTTCTTCTTCTTCTCTTCCTTCTTGGTTCCATTATAGCTTAGGGATAGGTGTATGATTAGGCTGGTGTTGATGGTTGTGTTATGTGTATGTTGAACCTGCTGGGGATGAGAAAGAAGTGTAGTGATCAACTGAAGAAACGAAGAAAGACTGCAGAACCGAGTTCTGCGTAGTCGCCGCGGCCGCGCTGAGCACTGACGCGCCCGCGCCCGAGCACTGACGCGCCCGCGCCCGAACACTGACGCGCCCGCGTCCCGACCTTGCCGCGCCCGCGTCTAGATCCTGCCGCACCCGCGGCCACATCCCGCCGCGCCCGCGGTTCCTGCTTCCACCCTGCATCCTTTGTTTACGCAGGTGCGTCTTGTTCCGGGGCTACCTATGGATGGGTAGTTCCCTTTCCTTTCCTAGTATGAGTGGTAGTAGCATGCTAGGTATGAGTTGAGTACGATATAGTTATGCCGGTTACGGCTTTGAGGTTTACGAGTTGGAATTGATCCCATATGGATCCCTTGGGTCTAGGTGTGACCCTTGATGTGATAGGATTGTGATACGTGTATGTGTGCCTTGTATAGGCTGAGTTGTCCTCCAGTTGGAGTAGACGTTCCTGAGGTTTATCTTCGAGAGTTCTTCTGATATCGAGGTAAGTCCATAGGACTTACTTAGCTACTATCCTTATATTGGATGTATGCTTGAGTGGTGTTTTCTATATGCTTTATAGCATGATTAGGAATAGGATTACGAGTATGATTATGTTTATGATGGTCACAGACCTATCTTTATTATACTGACCGCCCATCGTAGTGGCTGTGATAACCTTTCCCTTTCATCCCGCCGTGGAGTCTGGTAGGTTCTTTGTAGTCAGGCCAGTACTGGTATAAAGGAAGGCCCTCACCATTCCCACAGGGTACACGGGAGGTGTGTTGATACTACCCCAGCTGGTTAGAGTACTCAGAGGCGGGGATCATATTCCTCGTGTCACCTATCTTCATATATATACATATTTTATACGATTGATTGATTCACTTATTAAAGATAATAAACCGGGTGAATGTGTGATACCATGATGAGTTGTTATCGTTTATATGATGTGTGATTGTGCTCTTGCTTCTCTTATATATGTGTATAGTTAGCTAACGGTTTCATACCGTGTTGTAGTTCCTTCGCAGGTTAGGAGGACTGAGGAGTGATCCAGTGGGGTGATCTGCTGAGGGTTCCGTACACTGGGCGTTTATCGTGGGATTTTGGGTTGTTATCGTGTGTACGGCCTTTGATTTGACTTTTGTACTCAGCAGTACCATGTATACTCTTTTGACATGTATATATT
Organism: Fagopyrum tataricum; assembly: GCA_002319775.1. Classification (NCBI taxonomy): domain Eukaryota; kingdom Viridiplantae; phylum Streptophyta; class Magnoliopsida; order Caryophyllales; family Polygonaceae; genus Fagopyrum; species Fagopyrum tataricum. The sequence continues at coordinate 21,652,085 of CM008286.1, forward strand.
TATATCAGTTTCATGTTTTGTTTTAATCTGTTAGTGCCTTGTTGTAAGGTTCAGTGAAGTTGTTGTCAGGCTAGGGTCAGGATCCATTGTGAGATCCTAGCCCAGTAGCGCCTCGAGTCCTACGGATTCGGGGTGTTACAGGTACTTCTAGCCACAATTTTAAGGTGTGGAAGAACAAACACGTACCTTGAATTCAATTAGTAACTCGATATGATAATTAGTTACCATTCACCCCTCATCGTACTTCTGGTTTTCAAAGCAACTTCAATGAATGTTATATACTTGTATTACATCTGAGCATCAATTTATTATATTTTTTTGGGGGGGAGGGGAGGCTAAACTGAACAAAAAAGATATCAATTCTAAGCACAATTTTATAAAAGAGCAATATCCACCATTTGGTATATGGGCTTTGGAATCTTAACAAATCTACTATGTCTAGTGAAATGGGGAAAAAAAAGAAGAAGAAGAGTTTATAGGACGCCATAAATACCAATATTACTTTTGACGGATGAACTTTAAGCATTAGACGATGCTGAAGCAACCTAGCTAACTAAACAGAAATTTAAAACAGACCTGAAATAAAGAACAAAGCAAATTAGAAGCAAAATCAAACTAAGTTTTAGGCATATTTTTAGGAAGAAAATATATAATACCTATAATAAAATTTTAGGATATCCATATCTGCAATCATAAAATTATTATCCCTCAAATTAGTTATGCATCTGTATTAAGTATTTTAGCGCCGATTTTTTAGTGCTCTCATTGGTGCATCTTTTAATTCAAGAGCCATACAGAGGAAGAACTACACCAAATAGGAAAAAAAAGAAGAAGAAGAAGATAGGTCTACTGCAAAAAATATAAACAGTGGTTTAACTCGTGAGTACGACAAAATAATAAATCATTGAAAGAAACTTGGATAACTAAACATAAAAATTTAAAAACAGACTTGTAGCAAAACTAAGCTACGTTCTGCCCATATTTTTAGGATCAACTTCAAGGAAGTACGAAATAACTAAAAATACTTTTTTAAGACCTATCATAATTGCAATATAAACATTAAACAACTATCACTCAAATGAATTATGTTTATGTGTTAAGTACTTTATCGCTGACTTGTAGTGTTCTTATTGTTATATCTTTAAATCTAATAATCATATAGAGAAGAACAACACCAATTCAAATAGAGAAAATAAGATAGGTTTACTGCAGAAAAATATAAACTGGGATTTAATTTCCCAGCACTGCCCAACAAAAAATAGGTTTACTGTAAAAAAATATAAACCGGGGTGCAATTTCCAAGCACCGCCCAACAAAAAAAACTAAATTTATCGCTAAACATGAGGGCATACTATAGTTATTTAGGAAACGAAAAAGCTATATACACGAAGTTCGTTTTACTAACGTAAAATTCGAGCGTAATGCGATAGTGCTAAGCGGGCGCCGGCGCCCATAGTAAGTTTTTTCTTCCATATTTATTTTTTAATTAAAGTCTTGTAGTAAATTTAGTGATCGTTTTCAACCCCATAAATTCCCTCTATCACGGTTTAAGTCGTACTGTATGGAAAAAGAGGAATTTATAAATTGAAAAAGTTAGTTATGTAATTTTTTTTATTGCCAAAACATTTGTTTATAAACATCGAACATCATCAACCAACACTAAGTTTTTTTTTTTTTTCAGGAAATAAAAAATAAAAAATCAGGGAGCCGGCTGATGGCGCCGGCGCCCGAATCTGAAAAAAAAAAGGTTAAAAAAATATATACATAGACGTCGGCGCCATTAGACAGCGCTCAAGCTAGGCGCCGGCGCCATGCGACTGTTTTTAACAACAAGTAATTTGAAGTCTGTGTATATAACACGCCCCTTTAGGAAAACACAGTTAACACACATGAATGGTAAAAAAAAAACAGCAAACACACAATACAAGCAGCCTAACACAAATATCGTTGTTTAAAAAAAAAAATTAACCATGAACAAAGGATAAAAAGGCATATGCATCATCGGTTACAAATCAATGACATAGAAAAGACAATAAATAACAGATATCACACATTCTCTATCCCTAATGTAGCATACCTCAAGTACCCTTTTACCCCTGAAGTTCAGTTGTCCATCACGAATTTCATCTTTTAAAGCGTTTAAAGGAGTTATCCCAAGATTTTAAGGACCTTGTTAATTTGAGAAAGCTTCTGTTAATCTGATTGGTAGTGGTGTACAAATGTCGGTGTTGCTACAGTGGTAACACAAATATGTCAATGAGAGTTTGTGGGTGTTAGCTCAAACAAGAGCATTTCCCGATTTGTTTTTGGATATTTAGTCCAACATATGTAGTTCACCGAAACAAAATTTTGGAGTAAAAATATTTTGATTGATTTTTTCTCCCAAATATTTTATCCAGTTCTCAAAAAAGATTTGACACCAATAAGTTGAATATAGCTCTCATACATAGAGGAGATATCATCCCTTTCAATATTGTTCCCAAGAGCATAAATCGTTCGAGTTTATTCAAGGAATAAGCTAAGCTCGTAAGATTGTTCAAAACGTATACCTGATCACTCCTTATTGTTTAGATACTATATACGACATAAGAAAACCAATACTATACACTCTTAATCGTGTTGTTCTTCCACTTAGATTAAATGTCAGGTGTTAATAGATGGTTTTCGGTTACAAGTTGGTTTGGGGTCAAATCATACATTTGGTCAAAATAATGGTTCAAGCATTCAATTGTTCATATGGATTAGTTTTGAGAGAAGTTTCAAACAAGGCCGTAGATTAGAGGTACCAAAAAAAGAGTAGAAACTGAGACATTTAGAAGTAAATAAAACAACAAAAATAAAATATAAAAAGGAGAATTATTTTTAAAATACGATTTTCGAAAGCAACTTAATAAAAAGAAAAGAGACAAAATTTACTAAGATAACCAAACAACAAAGAAAATCAAAACCAAAAATCAATTAAAGATCAAAACTTGACATGCACAAATCAGAAAAACAACCCTGTTTAAAAAAAGCAACTAAAAAACAAAGAATAAAACAAGAAAAATAAAAATAAAAAAACAAAAGAATAATAGAAAACACACAAGCAACGAGAAGCCAAAGAACTTTCAAAACAAACAAGAAAGACAAAAACAGAGAAAAAGATAAAAGATTAGGACAAAAAATATCCCTCTCGATTATCTTGTAGCCTTAGATATAAACGAACTTTTCTCAAAACATAGTTTTTTCCATTTATATGAGAAGGTTTTTCATGATTCGTCTTATGTGGTTCTTGGTCTAAAATTATTTTTATGCTAACGGGTGATTTGAAAGTGAAAATAAAATCACACCCGATTTTTTAAAAGTTGATTATTCATTATTTGTATTGAGATTTTTCTACTTTTGAGGAAAATACGATTTTTCTAAATTTGGGGACAATACCAAGACGGTGATATTGTCTGAGGACTTTTGTAAACTTATGCATTTGGATAGAAATTCTTTGTACTTGTAAGCTTTCAATGTTTCACAATTCGTTTTTTTCCTGTTTTTTTTTTTCACCAATGTTTCAAAATTTGTACGTCTTTGATCATGAGTTTGTGAATTTGTTCAAGATTGCTTTCAGGGCATGAGTTTGTTCAAGAGAGATGAAACTTTAAAATAAAAAAACTCAACAACAGTGAGTAGATTCACTAATTTCAAGTTCAATATGCAAATGATGAGTGAATCCATCACAACTCATCCGGATTATATCAACTCAGTGGGTCTGGTTCCCGGTTCGACTCTGACAGTGGTGCCGTCGGTGCTCAGCTTACCCGAAATAACTCGAGTTTTTCTTTAAGGCCTTCGGATTTGATTTTTTGTTTTTGTTGATTCATCTCTTCAATTGATTTCACTAGTCTAACACAAGTTAGTCAATTAAAGATGGTTCCTACCGGGATTTACTAACAAAGAAGCCCGGTATTACTAACAAGGAGGTGAAAGATACAAACCTCTTACAATTAAGAGGAAACAACTAAGGACCGTAGGGATTCAAACTGGACTCGAATCTGAGATGAAACGAACTCGCAAAGGAGTTTTGGATTGAAAAAAAAAACGAAACCTAGCAATTTCTTGAATCGAAAGATGGAGTTTTCGATTCTATGTTGGGAAGAACGAAAAGAGAAGGAGACTGAGATCTGGGCAAAAAGGAGGATGAAAACCAAAGGCTAGAGAACGAGAAGAGGAAGGAAGAAGACTGAGACCCGGAAAAGTCGAGAACCAAAACACAAAGCTAGTGTTTCATCCGAAGATTTGAAGAAAAACGGACGAAGTTAGGAGATGAATCGGATGGAGTTCTTGTCGGAAAGACGGTGGAGAAGGAGTGGGGTGGTTTGAAAATGGAGAAGAAGGTTGAGGAAGCTTGAGGGGAGCAATGGATTTGGGACGGTGGCTTCATTACACTTTGTTCACATTTAGGTAGTTTTTAGATATTTTTACTTTTGTAATACTAACAATACAAAATATTGTTTGTCCACGTCTTGCAATGGGAGATACTGTCAAGATTGAGTCGTTCGACAGACACATTTATTTTTCTATGTGAAAAGTCCAAATGAAGGTCATACTCACAAGGGAGAGGTGTTGGAAGGTAGTCAATAACACTTGCTCTAGCGAGACAAAAGAGAAAAAGAAAGTGGAGCTAGACCAAATAGCTCTTTCAGTGATAATGTTACACCTCGTTGATGTTGGATTTCATCTTAGGGATACGGTTGAAAATCTCTATTTGATTAAAAGCATGTTTAGTAGAATTGGTTCTTTGTTGTATTTTTTTTTAATTTCAAAATGGATACGTCTCTTATCTTGAATGATAATATTAGTGTCTTCCTTCACACGACTCATATTTTGGGACGTTAGAAAGATAAATTGACGATATTTATTAGACTTTTATTATATTGAATTTCTTGTCTTTATGTTCGATTCTTTTTAAATATATTATTCACTATGCTCACGAAGAATTGACTAACAAGAGACTGCTTAATTGATACTATAATTTATAAGAATTTGTAGACGATAGTGTTGAAGACCAAACCCAATGCTAAAGAACCTAAAAGTGAGAGGGAAAGATAGGCACGAGTATAACCCTAAACCATGTTTTGATAAGAAAAAACAAGATTGTACATAACTGGATCGGACCGAAAAACCGGACTGGAAAATTTCTCCTCTAATAATAGTCTTCTTTGTTAACGTTAGAGAACTGGATTATATGAGCATCGTCTATCTAATAGAGTCATAAGCTAGATTGGATCTACTACTTAACCAAATGAATCCTATTTAGGATACAATCCGGTCCTGTACCATAATTATAAAATTCGCTCTTGTCCGGTACATGATATTATGGTACGGTCCGGACCTGTGCCATAATGTTCTGGTCCGGACCGTTGGTTTACACTTTTAACATTTTTTATAAAAAGGAACTGCATAAGGTTCGATCTAAATTCGGACCGGATCAAATTTAATCCAAACAAAATATTTTATTTTAAATCAATACGGTCTGATTCGGAGCATATTGGACCAAACCGTTAAGGGTCGGTTCGGTCCATGGACCGTTTCATACAAATAGTAAAACAGACTTGTAGTAAAACGGTCAAGTCCGTGAGATTACGGTACAGTCCGGACCATTTGGACACACAGGAAAACAACTCAAATCCAAAACGAAACTAGTTTGAAGTTGTTGCTCGCTATTATCGTGATAATAAAGGGCATGTTATATGATGCATTGTTGGAGGCCTTCTTCATCACCAATGACGACATCGACTTCTTCCTCTTTAATGGCTTCTTGTCCGTACAAATCTTGATGCATCTCCTCAAAATCCCTTTACTTTACAGCATAACAAACTAGTTTCAAGTCATGTAAGAAGTATGAGAGATCGAAAGGCCTTTGAAATAGTATAGAAGAGATCGAAGGGATGTACAAAGATCTGATTTTTATACTTTGTAAAGCCAATTAGATACATTCTAGAATCAGAAACCTAATAAGAAATTCCTTCATGTAATGAGTGTTACAATGCATTGTCTTTCAACGGCAAATCATGAAACGACGCCGTCGAATCCAGACGGCTACGCTGCTGCAACTCATCTGATTCGATCAGCATCGACACAACCTCTCGCATGGACGGCCGATCAAACGGCGACATGCTCGTGCATAGCAACGCGATCTTCATCACCGTCATCATATGATCGACAACATCTCCTCCTTTACCTTGGAGTCTTAATCGAGAATCGAGGATTTCAGATGTCAACGATCGATCTCGGATTTGATGTCTCACACAGGAGACGAGATCACCTCCTTGCTCCAGAGGCTGAACTGGTGTCTTCCCCGTTAAAAGCTCCAGTAACACCACTCCATAGCTGTATGTGTCACATTTCTCTGTCACCTTCATCGTGTATGCATACTCTGACAAAATCGCCTCAGATTAGTTAGGGCTAAACAACGTAACCCTTGAAAAGAGTGAAAAAGGGGCTTACCAGGGGCAATATATCCATATGAACCAGCAACTGCAGACATAGATTTGGATTGAGGCATGTCAATGACCTTTGCTAGCCCAAAATCACCAACATGTGCTTCAAACTTGTCATCCAACAAAATATTGTTCGATTTGATATCACGATGAATGATCCTTGGCTTGCAATCATGGTGCAAATAAGCCAGGCCCTGTGCCGCACCAAGGGCAATCGCAAATCGAGTAGGCCAATCCAAACAACAATAAGATGACACATGAAGCAATTCACCCAAGCTACCCCTTTCCATGTACTCATAGAGCAGGAGATTCGAGCCTTGATGATAGCAAAACCCGTAAAGCTTCACAATATTCCGATGCCTGATCTTTCCTAATGTCATGATCTCAGCACGAAAGCTATTCTCAACGCTGCTCCCTTCTCTGTTAGACTCAAATTTCTTAACAGCAATGGTTAGTCCGGAGTCCATCACTGCTTTGTACACGGTCCCACACGCTCCCTTCCCTACAACGTAGCTCTCGTGGAAGTTCTTCGTAGCGTCTACTAAATCTTGGAATGTGAATCCCTCTTTTGGAGGAAAGTAGATGTCTGAAACAGGGGAGGATGTCACCATTGACAAATCTTCTTCTAAACAAGTGACCATCTCGACGGGTTTTCTCATATGGTATAAAATCACAACAATGAGGATGAGAGAAACACCTCCTATACAAGCTGCAATTACAGTGATGATCTTCCCTGTGGAGGATTCCTCGGTTTTCATAGGCAATGGGGAATTAGAGAAAGATTCATTGCAAGACTCGAGTGGTTGGCCACAAAGACCTTGATTTCCGATGAAGCTGATTGATGCCATGTTCTGAAATAACGGTATAGAAGGGATTGGACCGGTGAGGTCATTATACGAGAAATTTACACCCATCAAGCTCGAAAGATTGCTGAATGTAGTTGGGATTCCGCCTGTCAAATGGTTGCTGTTGAGTAATAAATACTCGAGAAGGATTAGATTACCGAGTTCTGAAGGTATGTTTCCTGAGAGATTATTTTTGCTTAAGTTCATTGAAATCTGGAGACTCGTAAGAGATCCCAAGCTTGCAGGGATTTTACCAGAGAACGAGTTTCCTCCCATCTGCAACTCTGTTAAATGAGAAAGGTTACCTAATGCAAAAGGAATTTGACCTGAAAAGTTGTTGTCTGATAGCATGAGGAGTTCTAACTGAGTAAGGCTTCCGAGTTCAGCTGGTAAGTTCCCGTGAAAATCGTTGGAGCTTATATCAAGGCGCTGAAGGGACTTGCACTTGATGAGCTCGAGAGGGACTTGTCCGGTGAGAAGATTGGAAGAGATATTGATCGTCCCAAGCTGCGACAATTGGCCTATCTCCTTAGGCAAGTTGGAGACAAATTTGTTATTAGAAAGATCCAATCTTTGCAGCTTCTTACAGTTCCCGATCTCCAGTTTTATTGGTCCACTGAACCTGTTCTGACCTAACTCAATCGCCGAGAGGTTAACCAGATTGCAAAGCTCGGAAGGGAAGCTCCCTGTCAGCCTGTTACTGCTAAGGCGAAGCTGAACCAAAGACGGGCAATTCAAGACACCAGATGGAATGTTTCCGTGCAAATTGTTGGATTCAAGATTCAGCAATATCAGGTTAGACTGGTAACAAATGAATTGTGGTATTGTTCCTGATAAGTTGTTATCTGAAAAATCAACCACCCATAAACGGCTAAAAAGACCGAGCCTTTGAGGAATTGTTCCGGTCAGTGAATTTTGAAAGAGCTGAAGCTGAAGCATTCGAGGAAAGTACTGAAACCCAAAAGGAATATTGCCTGTGAGATAATTGATTGAGAGGTCTAGCTTTGTTAAATTCAGAAGTGAGCTGAACTCATTTGGTATAATGCCAGTAAGTTGGTTTTGAAAGAGGTAAAGCAAGGTGAGACCTTTGATCTTACTGAACTCTGATGGAATCTCCCCAGACAGCTGATTCTCCGAGAAATCAATCTGTAAAGCCATTGACAGATTCCCAAGCTCACGAGGAATCGTTCCGTTTAACTGGTTTCTATAAAGATATAGCCGTTTCATGAACCTGAGGTTTCCGAGTGCAGCTGGTATAGGCCCAACAAGATTGTTTCCATACAATGCAAGTGTTTCAAGAACAGTACAGTTTCCGAGCTCTTTTGGTATAAAACCTGACAGATTATTATCCCAAAGAATCAATTCTGTCAAATTCTTAAGCATTCCAATCTCCTTAGGCAATTCTCCATCCAACTGATTTTGTGCAAGACCAAGGTACACTAATTCACTACAGTTTCCGATCTCTGAGGGTAAGCTTCCAGTTATCGCGTTCTGTCCTGCTCGAAATGTCCTCAGCTTCTTCATGTTCCCAAGAGAAGCAGGTAAAGAACCAGTTATGTTGTTAGTGTATCCCTCAAAATCAACCAATGCAACCAAGTTTCCGAATTCATCTGGTATCGGCCCTGAAAGCTCGTTGTTGCACAAGTTAAGGGTTTCGAGAGATGACAAACTACACAGCTCAGGTGGAATTTGTCCATTGAAGTGATTATTCTGCAACTTAAGACTTTGCAGGCTCAAGCAATTTCCTAGCTCCTTAGGAATGGTTCCGACAAGCGAGTTCTTCGAGATGTCCAAGTAGGTTAAGTGGATTAAACAACCAATGCTGGGGCTTAATTGGCCAGAAAGGTTCATTGAATGTAGATCAAGAGACCACACCACAGGATTGTCATTGCCAGAGCAAGTCGCACCCTTCCACAGACAAGGTGTTTGGTCATTAGGGTTCCAGTTTCTGAGATTGTTGGATTCATCATGAAAGCTGCTCTTGAGCTGTAGTAAGCATAATCCCTCTGAATTCAATCCAACTGATAAACAAACTAACAAGGCCATGGAAAGGGAAAACCCACCAAATCCCACAGCCCAAACTCTATGTGATAATGACATTCTCATGTAATCATCCAGAATACTGCAAAGGCCAAGAGCAAAAGATTACCAGATACCCAAGATTATTTTCAAGGGCGAAGTTGAAAAAAGACATTCGTATTTGTTATATCAGCAAGGTACCCATAAAAACTGAATCAAACAGGGAAAAAAAAATTGGGATGGGAAAATGTTCAATAGCTTAAAGTAATCTTCACATCAGAAAGTTATGGTAGAATTTGGGAAATACCCAGCAAGAAAGGAAGTGAAAAGGCTAAATAGCATACCTCTATCATCACTATCCCATGTGAATGCTTGTAGTAAATGGCAGACCCACCATTATCAAAGAGCTTGTATGTAGAGCAAAATACAGGGCCGCCATGGAATTCAGAGAATAGATTACATACAAAAAGGGGATTACCCAGTTCACCTTTTTGCTTATCCTTTTCGATCCAAAAAGGCCAGATTTGCAGTGAAAAAGGATAAATTAGAAACCTTTTCTCTTCAAGAGAGAGAATGGGAGAGGAAGAGCACAAAACTCGAAGTGCAATGAATCAGAGAGAGGGGAGTGTTTCTTTTAGTGTGATCTGATTCTCTAATTTAAAATACTAGTAGTAAATCAAGCTTGAATCTTTGAAGGCTGTGATGGGTTTAAGAATAGAATGACGATGTAGAAATGAAGATGGTGAAGCTCTGATGGCCGACAAAGCATGGTTTGATCTCTCTCTTGTAACTGGCCTATTCCCTCCTCCTTCTAGGTACAGAAAGAGATGTGCTTTTCTTCTCTAACTTTCAGCTTAGGAACTTGAAAGGACCTTTTTGGGGGAAACAAATGGTTTTCTTTCTTCTCAATTTGGGTTCTTTTCAAAAAAAATTGGCTTCTTTTTTTAATTGAAAACCTTTTTATAAAAACTGAATAAAAAGTGTTTGGGGAATAAATTTATAAAAAAAAAACATAATTAAATATAATATTTGATATTAGAATTTGAATATAAAAAAGTTCCAATATCATAATCAGAGTATTTTTTTTGTTTTAAAAGAAATATTGTTATAAAAAAAATAACTCATCTAATTAATAAGAGGATTTGCAGTGGAAAAACTGGCCCTGTGAAATTTAATAATGCAAGGGTTGAGATGTAAATCTAGGATAAGGATTGTTGGATTAGCAATGGAAATTGGGTGAAGTTATAGTATATTTCTAACATGATTAAAAACTTTGATATGAAAAAAAAAAAATCTAAATTTTAGTTTTTACTATTTTATTTTTTTTTGATTTATTACTTGAAATAAATTCTGAACTAGAATCGTTATATATATATTTGTATAATATATATTAAAAATAAAATAATAGTAATGATATTGACATGACTCTCTTGTTCTATATACAACAAATATATCATGAATTACATGTGTAATTCCGAAAAAGATTGCTTCATAATTTTTATGTGTGTCGTATTCATATCACAATCAATATAAGAATATGTCTTATAACTTAATCGGAGGGATTATAACACTAAATAAATAAAAAAATGAAACTCTCTAGGATAAGCTTACGAATTATTGAGAGTAATTTATACATGATTTAATTAATATAATAAAGCCAAGTTATTTGTCCTTATGGGTTCTATGCAGCATGCTTGTACGGTTGAGAGGCCATTATATAATAAACTAAAGCAAAAAAGCAAAGCATATTGTTGAATCTACTTTACCATTAAATTTTGTCATGTGAAATTAAAAATGGTAGATACATGAATATAGATAAGGATGAAGCCGTGTAAAAATAAATTATTTTGGTGTCTTGCATTCTATAAGCAAGCCAAATATGAACATAAGCTCGCTGACCGATTGATTCACCTAGAAATCTCGATCTCCAACATCAATTTTTATGATGAGCAAAATATAAGTATTTTTTATCAAAAAAATTGCTATATTTGAAATGTACTTGAACCAAAATTCCCTTTTCCTAGCACCATTGTTTAAAAATAAAAAAAAAATATTGGAAATTTGTTTCTCTAATCGTTATTATATTATTTTGATTTTGAAGTCTTAATCAAAGGGTCATTTTGATTGAACATGAACAAAAAAAATGTCCGAATAAAAGTGAATTGAGAAGTCATGTAATTGCATTAGTAAGTGGATTTCCATGTGAAGTGGCTGAAGATTGTGGCTTTTTTGGGGTGGGAAGTGGGGAAGATATAGTCTTTCTTCTCATTATTTCATCTTGGAAGGTAAGATAGGTAGGAAACTTATTCGGCCCACCCACCCCACATACAACATTCTTCTAAGATCCTATGTTTATAGGCCGGTTACAAAAAAAAAAAAGAAAGTATAATGTTAATTACCAAGATTAATTTTTATTTTTATATAGTACAGTAAGAGATTATACTAAATAATTTTCTAGTGACTCTCCAGCCTAGAGCATCTTTTTGGTTTAGATCTTCCATCAGGAAATTGGTCGATGACGAAACCTGTGGGTACCCGTGTTCCAATTATGTAAGTTTATCGGCAACACAATTAATTTTTCTAAATATGTGACGGAAAAATATTAGATTAATTGAATGAGTACCGTGACCGCTTGATTATAGGGATAAAAATAACATATTTCATAAGCGCAATGTGCGGAGAGTTCACTCTCCATATTACCAAAAAAAAGGAATGAGACACCAAAGGAAAAAAAATGGTAATGGTAATTTTTTTTGCATATATAAAATAGCGGTTGTTTCCTCTTGTATATGTAGTGACTGATGTGTAGACCTCAGTAAAGTCGGGTCCTTTCACCCGTCCGTATACCCCTAAACAGATACGAACAACAATATTCTCGGGCGATTGGGCAGGAAGCCTGGTCTAAAAGTCCGCTTTTTTTATAAAAAAAAAATATGTAAAATATAAAAGTGGATTGTAGAATTCAAACTTAAGACCCAAGGTAAAGTTTAAGTGTCCACAATATTGAACTACTTTATTTTTTAACAATACTTATATTTTTTTTAATATTTAATATGAATATTTTTGGGTTAAATGGGTAATTGGACTCTTATTCGGTTATTCCCTATATGAACATCAATTAAGTCTTTTTTGTTTTATATGTAACACATTAGGCCCCTTGTATTTATGTGGAGGGGGGATAAAATTGGGTAACTATGGCTATAATTGAATCTCACTATATATTACCCGTCGGATCAATTGAATCTCACTATTTTATTATTATTTTTTAAGTTATAATGTACAAGTTTTATGATATACAAGTTTCGTAATACCCAATTTTAGTAATGCCTAATTATAATACTCAATTTTTGCGATGCTCGGTTGTAACTACCCAGTCTTAACTCAATCTTTGCACCATGGAAGCACCACTTTGCTCAAAAACTACGGCGGCGAGGCAATCTTGGCGAGAAGTGATGGTGACATTTCCAGCGAGAAGTGAGTGGTGGCGGCAGCGAGAAGCGTCGGCGGTTATGGAGACGAGAAAGTTTGTAAAAGAGAATGACGTGAAGCGTAGATGTGAGAGAGGAAAAAAAAGAAACTGAAGAAGAAGAAGAGTGGCATGAAACATTGATTTAAGGATATGAGTTTTTAAATATATTCTCCTCTCTTATTTATTTTAGCTAATCAAAAAAATGATTAAGAAGGTAAGAAACTCGACTACACCAAACACAATTGGTGTATCGAATAACCGAAAAACCGTCAAACGGACAAACCGTCGTGCAAATAGCGAAAACAAGGAAAAATACAACAAACACAACACAAAAATGACCGCAAAGGTCAACAAGATCCAAAAGGTTAGAACAACCAAAACCACATGAGAAGTCGAGGAGCACTCGTGGCTAGCATAAACATGGAGAGGGCACGGGATAATTAAACTAATCCGGTGTCTCGCCGTTGGGAAGTAGGATAGTTGAACCATTTCATGGGATGTCATACCTCCTACAGAAATGCGGATCTCACGATGTTCTCCATCTACATGGAGGATCTTCGGAGACCTCGAACACCACCACAATCCAACATGATCAACAGGGGTATGTGACAACGACATATTTCAGAACTCGAAACATTCGTATAGGACACACTCGAGAAACGACTTCAGAAGAAAACCTATCCCAACAAAGAAAGGTTATAGACTATGTTTCTCAATTTTCCGAAATCAAACTTCAAGAGGAAAGTCAGCTTCCGGAACAGTTTCTTTCGAGTTATTATACAACTTGGTTTTAACCTTAGTTTTTCATTTTCTTGCTAATAAGACTATAGGTGGTTTCTTGCTTCGACAATATTAGAAGTTGGACAAGTTCAATTACCACATATTAGATAGCTGGTATTATTTGTCAAGAGGATACCATTTAACATTATCCATTAGTTGTTCAAATATGATGTAGACACTATTGTGCAAAAAGATGATATATTTTCTTGTTGTTGGATGGTTGATATTCTTTAGAAGAAGAGTATGATCATGTTTAATACTCTTTCCTGTTTTCGTAATTGGTTTATTGCCCACAAACATCGAAAGAATAGTGATACTATGCTCACATTGTAAGTGTTGACAAGCTCCCCGTGGAAAGCAAAAAAATGTTCTGAACCATTAGGATTTATAAACAGTCATTTCTCAACATTGTAATATAGCCTAATGGAATAATACTTGTTGGATTAAAACACTTGCTTCACTAAGCCCAAGCAAACATGAAATAGTGACATATTTACATTAAAGAGAATTAATATAATTGTTGCAAGTTTTTTCAATGCAGTTGCTGCAAAAAATTTCAATGTAGTTGCTACCGGTTTTTCAATAGAGCTGCTTTAAAAAAAAAATTTTTTAATTCTTGTTGTTTCTAGTTTTCACGTACAGTCTATATACCGATCTTGAACCTGCAAATATAGAGAAACGCGCGCAAAGGGTTGTAATAGAGAACACCTGGGTAAAGAGCTAGGAAAAGATCAAGATATGTTCGAAATAGAAATAGTTCAGAAGCGGCATAGAGGAGCGTATCTCAATTAAGACACTAGACACAAAGGGTTGAAATAGAGAACACCTAGGTAAATATTAGTGTTATTCTTTTGTTTGGAGGGTGAGAGATTCAGTTTCATTGATCGTTAGATGGCTAAAAGCCATAGTTCGAGATCAGGGCAACCCAAATTAGACGTTCTTTGTTGTTCATAAGACATAAGCCCAAGCTTATATCAAGATTTTATGGAGAACATACTAGATTCAAGAACAAGAAAGAAGTGCTTCGAAGAAAAAGATAAATTGGTCCAAGCCACCACCTTCCTCCATGGGTTCAGGATTGAAACTTCTCCCTCAAGTCTTTTCCGGGTATTTTTGTAGAAGAAGAGAAATCGGTCCATACGAGCCAAACAACTCCCCTTTCAAGTTAGATATTCTTTGAAAATGACGACAAGAAGCATTTCGTCTATGGATTGAGTGCATCGAATAGAAGCAACCCACTTTATTACAAAAACCGAACGACCCATGGCAAGAGATTGCAGATATTGCAACGGGAAAGGATGTTGGGGATTTTCATGTGAAGAAGACGAAAGCTTCATCAGGTCTACCATGGTGGCGGCTAGGGCTTTCTTGGTTCTTTGTGAAAATTCAATGGAGGAGAGATAAGAAGCGCGTGAGGAGCATGTTCATTTGAAGGGGGTTTAGGTTTTTTGGTTTTTTTTGTACTAAATAAAAATATATGGCGAGGAAGGGTCTAGTTTATATCTTTGACACAAAAAAGCTTTATAATCTCAATTATCTCATTTTTTTTCTTCTTTCAAAATAAATAATAAATAACGAGGACCCACCCATCTGGACCGAATCCCGACTCAGACGGGTATGGATAAATCTTTAGACCCGAATTCCGGACTCGGTTTGTGTCCGGTCGAAAAAAACACACAATTTTCTCTCAAAAGTCTGGCTAGAAAGTCCTACGTACTAATATACTAAGGACACTCCAAAGAGAAGAATCATCTAGTTTATATTAAGGACACTCCAAAGAGAAGAAGGGGATTATTAGACGTACCGGCGAAAATCACTATTTGTCACCGTAACTACGAACTTCGCGTGCGTAGTTGACTGGTTTACAACTACGCATATGGGGTGCGTAGTTGGAGCCAACTACGCCTATGGGGTGCGTAGTTGGAGTCCGAGAAAAAATTGAAAAAATTAAAAAAATTGAACTACGCACTTGGCGTGCGTAGTAGAAGTAAGAAAAAAAATTTAAAAAATTTAAAAAAAAATTTAATATTAACTACGACTACGCACCCTAAGTGCGTAGTTGAGTGAGTTCTCAACTACGCACGCGAAGTACGTAGTTACGGGCGGTAAGGTAAGGAAAATAGAGAAGTTACGGAGAAGAATCATCTAGTTAAATCTCTCACATGGTATTAGCCTAAACTCGATTCTCTTGTGTCTCTCTATCCAAACCCTAGCATTCTCTCATGGCATTCAAATTGTCCTACCATATACATTCTCCAAGAACGTGCAATTCATACTATTTATAATATGATACGTACTATACTGATTCATGTGTCTTTCCCTCCCTCAGTGACCTAGTCTTACCCCTTCAAATGTATGTATATCTCCTAAATCATATATAGTTTCATCGATCACCGTCCACAATCGGTCTCACATGGTTGTTCTCTCCTATCTCCTATCCGTATGTTTGGAAGTTTTGGCTACCCTAATTACAGTGTCCAAGTAATTCATAAACTAGAGCCTCAATTGACACATTGTGTTCTTAGAGCATCCCACCTCTTATAGGGAATAAGTGTCTAGACGTGTCCTCTGATAGTATATCCATCATGTTAGATTTGATAAATGTGTATTCACTTTCGCCTCCAGCTTCCCGACTCACTCTCTTGAGGACTCACTCATGAGAAGGACTTAAGGTCTTATTCATACACATCCGAGTCGGGTTGGACTCGTACCGAGCCCGAAAATCGGACATAAGTTCTTATCTTTGATACAAAAAAAGCCTTATAAACTTAATGGAAGTGAAGGGCGCACGTCCATTAAGCCACACACATTTGTTTCTTACACCTCAACATCTTTCTTGTCACCGTAGGTCTATAGCCGATCCTACTTTTGTAAATTTAATAATAATTTTATAATTAACCTAAGATAATATGAAAAATATTTGTTAATTAAGATGATTAAAATTACTAAATTTATTGAACTTTTTACTATTTTTAGATAAATAAACAGAACCACACCAATAACTAAATTAATTAGAGAAATGTGTGATTTTAATTAAAAACTCGACAAGTCAGCATATTTTACACTGGGTATTAAACACATTTACTTAACACTAAATGAATAACAAAATAAATTTACAATAATTACTATCCATAAAACTCTGAGATCATTTCATACTTGTGTGCATTTATATATGTTAGGGTTGGAGTCGATGATTATGATGATGTTGATGTCCCTGTGACTTATTAAGAGGTGGGTTTTGTGTTGTTCACTTTCCTTTTAGGCCACCATTATATATACCCTTTATAATGTATGGTTAAAAAGTTTATAGTGATATCGAAAAGATAGATCATTGAGAAGGACCTTAGATGAATAAGTTACTTGTATCTGCCGTCACATTTTGTGTGTTGTTCAAAGTCTTTGCAATTTTGGTGTAAAGCCACTTCTTCTAGATTATCTTCACTTTCTCACCTATATTAATTTGTAACTAATAGGTTAAGGTTCAGCTAGGAAAAGAAATAGTTTAAGTTTAAATACAGAAATCATTTAGATTTTATAATATATAGTTCATATATACTAATTTAAAATTCAAAAATAAAATAAATTATGTTATAATATACTCAATATTTTAATATTGAGATATGTTAAATAAAATGATCGAATAAAAAGGAATTTAAGGTAGAAAAAACGATTATTATTGATCCGTAGTTTTTTTAATTAATGATATATATACAACTTTGGTGATGGTTTTGTCGAGGTTGGCGACGACTCTGGCGATAACTTGGCGACGAACTTTGATAAATTCACCGGAACTAGTACAATGAAGGATGCATTAACAAAAAAAATGACAAAAACAGCGACGAATACATGAGCAATATGAAGACGACATCGGTGACCAACTTTAGCGAAAAAGCTAGGCAGCGACCGTACATAATTGGTTGAACATTAGCGACCAATTTTAGCGAACCTTGGCGAAGGGTCACTACCTTAGCGACAATATGGTGACAACTCGTTAAATTAGAAGTCAAAGTAATGCTATTTCACGCCTTCGTCGCTCGGTCAGTAGCCCCTTAGCGACGAGATTTGTGACTATTTGAAGGTGGTCGTTGAGATAGAGACAAACGGGGAACTATTATATCGTTTGTAGCCGATGGTAGTGACGTATTTGGTTTTGGTCGCGGTATTAGTTGCCAATAGCGACAAGTTCTGCAATGAGTTGAGTGTTTGTAGCTAATAGTGATGTAAATTGTGACAAGAGTTTGTTGGACGCTACATTAGCTATATGGATGTTTGTTTTGGTCGCAAATGTCGTCACTAACAGCGCGCGACTACATATACGACAACATGGACGTTAGAGCACATCTAGTAGTGAGGTCTTGCATGGGTACTCGCCTTTTAATGAACCAAGGTGGGTCCGAGGTGGCATGAGTGGACCGAGTCTCTTCTTATCATAGCATGGTTATGTCGCAAGATGGGACCTTATGGGTCGCCTCCTCCCTTGCATCCTTAGAACATGATTATCATGTTCTCATGCTTCCTTGACCTTCTAGCGCGTAAGGACCTTAACCAACTCTTCTCTTGGTGCTATTTTTCCTTCCCCTCTTTAACGTTGATGGCCATAGTTGTAGCTCCTCTCCTGCCTTTGCTTCTATATTCCTCCTCGTTAAAGGAGGTGTTGGACATACTCCCGCTTTAGTCCTGAGGGTGATCTAGGATGTGCTCTAACGTCCATGAGTGATTTTGGAGATATGGATGATCTTGGAGATGCTCTCGCATTAATTTTCGTTATTGGTTTATTAAGCGATAATTTGTGTACAAATTACTCATTTTTTAAATTTGAATTATTTTTGGTACATGCACAATAACTGTATTTTTTTTCTATTATAAATTATAATATTTAACCAAACTATTAAAACAAATTATAATATAAATATTAATAATAAAATTTTACATTATCTATGCTTCAATTTTAAACTGTTTAATGTAATTTTAACTAGTATGGAGTGGTACTTATAAATGTTTAAAAATTGAGGGTGTTTTTATGCTAAAAAATTGTAAAGAGTGATTTAAATAGATAAATATTAAAGATTATTTTATGCTATAAAATTTTATAAAGATTGATTTCTTACAATAGAGTAACTATTAAGGGTTGTTTACGTGTAATTTCCTCTTATTTTTATAAAGATATTGGCATAAAACATTGGAGTTTGGAAACCTCGTTGACAGACTTGGTCAAACTCGTAGACTTGACGTATACTTCTCCATTTTTATTCAATTTTTTTTTTTAATTCAATTATTTTGGTGACATCGTTGAAGAATCGGTCAAACATGTAGGTTACTACTACTTTGTTAACAAGTGTCTAATATGTTCGATTAGTTTCCAAAACTTGCACTTAATTCTAGTCAATTAGTTAAAATACATACTGGGTTCAATGGATTCAATACCGTCACCATGTAAACTTCGAACAAATCTTGAAATATATGTCAGAAAATAATTATTTTTTTAACAGATATCAAGTAGATGAGTTATAAGTGTCAATTATATGAAGAAAACTAAGTGTTTTTACTATTTTAGATAAAAGAAATGTCTTTTTTTTTATTATAAATGTAGGAATGAAAGTAGAAAAGGGATTGTTAAGTATAAATAAGTAAGTTATGTATTAATTTAGGGTGTTAAGTTGGGAAGGTCGAATTAAAAAAATATGAAATGATGAATTATAAATAATTTCAATATGAACATTGGACATAAAAGCGATGAATTTCATGGTTTTTTTTAATGGCAAGGGATTCGATATACTTAGATGTCACGTCACCGTGACTTAAACATATATAAAAAAAAACAGAATAAATCATAAAACTACATCATATATATCCGGTAACATAGATTATCAACAAAAGGTGAAAGAGCCGGTTAGTAAAAAGCGGTGGGTAAACGTATGTCGTTGAAGGAAGTGACAAGGAGGAAACTTGAGGAACGAATGTGGAATGTAAGATTTGGACTCGAAACAAAATTGTTAGGAGTTGATCACAAATCTATGCCGGTTAGGGCTTTGAGGTTTACGAGTTGGACATGATTCTTATGGATCACTTGGGTCTAGGTGTGACCCCTTTGTGTGATAGGAGTTTGATATATATATGTATGCCTTGTATAGGCCGTGTTGTCCTCCAGTTTGGAGTGGACCTGAGTGAGAGCTGATCATAGTGATACGACTTCTGAGATTGAGGTAAGTCCATAGGACTTACTTAGCTACTATCCTTATATTGGATGTATGCTTGAGTGGTGTTTGTTATATGCTTTATAGCATGCGATATGGTTCATTACCGACCTATGTTATATTGACCGCCCATTGTAGTGGTTGTGACAACTTACCTTTCATCCCGTAATGGAGTATGGGAAGTTCTCTGTAAGCTAGTTAGACCTGGTATACGGGAAGGGCACCTACCACTCCATATGGTATACGGGAAAGTGCGCTGATACCACTCCAGCTAGCTATTGCACGCAGAGGCGAGGGTTATATACATTCCTCGTGTCACGTATATTCATATACATCTATTATACGATTGAGTGTTTGGACTTATTAAAGATAATAAACCGGGTAAATATGTGATATCATGATGATGTGTTAATATTATTGATATGTGTTTGTGCTCTAGCATCTTCTTATATATGTGTATGGTTAGCTAACGGTTTTATACCGTGTTGTAGATCTTTTGCAGGTTAGGAGAACTGCAGAGTGATCCAGAGGGGTGATCTGCTGAGGGTTCCGTACACTGGGCGATATCGTGGGATTTTGGGTTATTTATATTGTACGGATTTCTGTTTGACTTTGTACTTAGCAGTACTCTGTATCACCTTTTTTATATGTATATATATGAGTTTTATGTTTTGTTTTAATCTATTGGTGCCTTGTTGTAAGATTCAGTGAACTTGTTGTCAGGCTAGGGTCAGGATCCATTGTGAGATCCTAACCCAGTAGCACCTCGAATCCGATGGATTTGGGGTGTTGCATAGGTTCCTCAACTCAAGTAACCTCCTATCCCTCGTCAATACTCAAGAACTAAGAATCGGATTTAAGAAAAGGAGATTGTTAAAAAAACTTTAGAAGAAGATATTGGAAGTGACAATCTTGTGTTTCTAAAATCGACAAATAATACACAATCATTATTGAAACCGAGTTGACAAACAAAAGGGGAAAGTGAGCAAACTTGATTCAATCTAGTTGATTTAATCAAACTCGAAACTTCAGCCCTAAGTCTCCAACAAGTCGAAGGCAATAGAGGTTCTTGAAGGATTCTTGAAACTGCAATCTCGATCACAAATGTTAGTAACAAAAGCAAAGGAAAAGGGAGAAGGTTCAATCGGATCCAATCTACAGTGATTGTGATGTGAACCGGCCAAAGGTATAAACCATTGACTCCGGATGTATTGCCCGATCTTTCTAATGAGATCTTTGGTTCTTGGAAATAAAAAAAAAAAGGACAATACATCCGGAGTCAAGGGTTCATACCCTTGGTTTAAATCAACGATTAATGGGGTTAAGTAGTTAAATAAACTCATAACTGAAAATGTTGTTTCAAGATCAGATAAGGATAGAGCGACACGAGACTCACAATACTATACTCGATAGCAAGCTTGTGAAGGAAAAACTAGTGAGTCCTCATTTGATTAGCCTGATTGGGTATATTTTCAAGAGGATGGAAAATCCGGGGACTCCATATAACCAAGAGTTGACCATTGATATTGTTCTTAGATTCTTACATGATGGTTTTGCACTATTCAGAATGCAACACCATATGAATGTGAAGCATGATCTAAATGAGTTTCATGGCATGCTTCAAAATACCGAAGATGGCTAAGAGCAAGAGCAATTACCATGGAAAACGCAAGCAAGTTAGGGTTGTGAGAAGCCAAAGGTGGTTGTTGATCATGATTGTTTTTACTATAAGGCCAAGGGACATAAAAAGAGGATTGTCTCAAGTACCTGGAAGACAAGAAGAATGGAATTGTGAGTTCCGACACTTTAAGTATATATGTTATTGATATAATGGTAACAAAATGTTCTCACATTAGAAATTTGATCCCACTTGGGTATTAGATACCGCTTGTGATGCTCACATTATTTCTTATTCGAAGGAGCTAAGAAATATAAGGCAATTGAAGAATGAAGAGATAGACATGCACGTTGGAAATGAAGCAAGTGTTATTGCACTTACCGTGGAAGAATTTAGTTTGCCTTTACCTTCTAATTTATAATTAGAACTAAATAGTTGTTATTTTGTTACATGCATTACTAAGAACCTTATTTCGGTTGCATTATTACTTTCCGAGGGATTTAATTTTATGTATGTATTTAGAAACAATGTTTTCTATGTTGGTGCACCAATGAGTAATGGACTTTTTGTGTTGAATCTCATATTGGATGTATATGATATAAATAACAAATGGCAAAAAAAAAAAGTTTGAGTGAGGCCTACATATGGCAATGCCAATTGGGTCATATTAGTGTGAATTGCATGAAGAAGCTCCATAATGGGCTTTTATAATACATGAATTAAGAATCCATTGATACATGTGAATCATGTCTAATGGGCAAAATGACAAGGTCGCATTTCAAAGGAACCAATGTGGGGCAACTGAATCGTTGGACATAATACATACTGATGTATGTGGGCTAATGACCACAAAAGCTAGAGGTGGCTGCAAATACTTCATTACGTTTACTAATGACATGAGTAGATATGAATATATTTACATAATGTGACATAAATTGAAATCGTTTGAATAGTTCAAGGAATTCCATAATGAAGCATAAACTTAAAGTGACAAGAAAATAAAAGCACTTTGATT
Source organism: Fagopyrum tataricum (assembly GCA_002319775.1). NCBI lineage: Eukaryota > Viridiplantae > Streptophyta > Magnoliopsida > Caryophyllales > Polygonaceae > Fagopyrum > Fagopyrum tataricum. The sequence continues at coordinate 21,674,498 of CM008286.1, forward strand.
TGATCGTGGTGGTGAGTATTTGAACCACGAATTTGATCATCATATTAAAAAACTATGGGATAGTAACATAGTTGTCTAACTGGGAAACACCACAACCGGTGAACCGGATGGTGGTGGTGTATCTAAAGGAGAAAAAGGACCTTGTTAAATATGATCCGGTCAATGATGAGTTTTATTGATCTTCCGGTATTTTTTTGGGGATATGTTCTCCCTACCGTGTAGGACTCTGTCAAGAAATATAGACAAAATTCCATATGACTATGAGATATTGATTGGAAAGGTTCCAAAGTTCTCTTTTCTAAAAATATAGGAATGTGAAACTTATTTAAAGCGTTTACAAATATAGAAATTCGCTCCAAAATCAGGATGCTTTTTTATAGGGTATTGAAAAAAAATAGTTTGGATACCCTATATTAATTTTCTATTTTGAACAATTTAAAACGTCTTAGCTACTACCATCAATTTCTTTACTTTCTTAATTACTTGAACTGTGGTTCTTTTTTAATTTGGTCATAAATCCGTTTAATATAACCTTTGTCTATTGTCAGGGTCGTCCAATGGGGTGTTCAAAAAGCCCAACTGAACGGGGCCTCATAATTTTTAGGGCCTCATAAATTTTAAACTGATATAGAAGTTAGTAGTTTATTTGATTGCCACAATGATAGTTTTAGAGTGTTCAATTTGTGTCACTCTCTTAGAGGGCAAGATTCAAACCTCATCCCTTTCTTTCTTTCTTTCTTTTTTTTTACTTTTCTTAGTTTCTATGTATTTTTTATTTAATTTTGTTCAACTATATTGATTTCTTTAAAAAAAAAACACTTCTATTTTAAATAAGTACTTCTATATATCACTATCTATTCTTAAAATATAAAACATGATCGTATAATTATAAATACACATTGTTGACAACATTTTACTATCTTAATTAAAAACTTCAGTTTTCTTATTATAATTTTTTATATATATAAATAATAAAATAATTAATGATATAATAGAAAATATAATAAAAGTATAAATCAATGTTAATATTTAATAATACAATATCAATAAATTAATAAATTGTTAATAAAATTAAATTTTAACACAGACCTTCAAAGTTTATTGGACGGTGACCTGGTTATTGTAATAACTCTTTTTCTAATTTTAGTCTTTAAACTTTATTAAAACTCACATAAAAAGTCTGAAATTTAATTCCAACTCTCTATTTGATTTACCAACGTGACTTGATGAAATGTGAGGGTAAAGAGAGTATAAATGTACACTGTTCATACAAGTTGTGCACAAATTGATCACATGAATTTTTACTTTTTTTAAAAAAATATATATTTTTCCATTGAAATAATGTCAAATCTTTTGAAGTTACGAAACTCACAATTGTTCACTCACAGTCACACACGTGATATAAATTAATTTAGATGCATATACAATGTATTTATGTTCATACTATATTTCCTTTCTGTCTAAAATAAGTATATGTACATCATTTTTTTTTATTAGAGGTAGTATATTCGGATATTCGATCCATCCTATCGGATCGGATATGAAATTATTTTTTATGATATATTGGATTTTGATTCCACTTGGTAGACGCCATATATCCGATCAAAAAGTCCCGGATTTGATTGGATTATTCCGCCAGATATTCGGCAATTATAAATGTTTGAAATATTTGATTTTAAAACTTGAAATATTTTAAATAAAAATGTCCGGTGTGAGGTTTAAAAATATGTAATAATGAAGCCCTTCAACCAACTGAGCTACTAACTTATTTGAAAATATTTAAAACTATTAAAATATATTACAGGATATCAGAGCACTACTCCATATATCTGAAGCTCTTACATAGCCATTTTGAATCCGATCCGTCGATCCAATATACTATTATGGATCATATCAGATTCGGAGAAAAAAAATCATCAACTCTGATTTCCTCGGATCAAATTATTTGTATATTCAGACCGGATCAATAGATCGGATTATTTTTTATCACCCTACTTTTATAGATTTGATTACCCTAATTTTGTAAAATTTGTACATTAAATAATCATATATTATTTCTTAGCCTCTCATTTATTAAATTTATCAATTGCAATGTGTGAAGTGAATAGTTTAAAATATATTATATAGAAATTAAAGTTCCTGGATTTTTTGGCTCATTTCAAATTATTAGAAAGTTAGTTACTTCAGGAATAAAATGATGATAATTGATAGAATTATTTTTATTTAAAATATCAAAAAGGGCTAGAAAATCTTATATAGTTATATGCCCCACCAAATCAAGGAAACTTTTATAGGTTTGTAGAAATCCAAACTTCTAATGAAGTTTATTCTCATTTTTTAAAGTAAATGAACAAATACTTAAAGTAAATTCAACAAAGTTTCAATATAAAAAATTATATCACCAAAAATTGATGAGACGTTGTCAAAGTCCGATACAGAAGGACTGGGTAGAGCGGAATCGTGTGCATACGAACGCACATGCGCGTTAGGTCCAAGTCCAACACATAAACCCAATGAGGTTCCATCCTAAAATCAATCGACAATAGGAAGAGTAGCCCACCGACCTTATATATTAGGCTGGGTAGTCTCAATCTTTTGATGTGTGACAAATTATCTTCAATAGATGTCTTTATAAAATTACTTTGAGAATGAAACTTATTGTCGGATGGACCTATCATGTATCTCCAAATAAACCATCGAAGGATTACATACACTTTTTTTATATATATATAAAACTGAGAGTACAAAGCGTATTAAATAAGTATAAACTTGTCAAAACCCTATATTAGTTTATTTAAATAAATTGTTCTATAGAGTTTAAATTTAAACATAACTAAGGTAAAATTAAAAAACAAAAATCATAAACTTCATCTATCAACTTACAAATTTCTTAATAAACTTTATACCTTAATCTTTTATAAGATTAAATTAGATGAGGGTATGTCCACATCCACTGATCAATTATAGTTTCTTATCGTCCTTACTAGTTTTGTCAAATGTTTATTCTCGATCTTTTCCTTACTTAGATAATAGAGGAAAATCAGAGATCGAAATAAGGTATGGCAAATATAAAACAGGATAATCAGTGGATGTGTACTAGCAAGTAGGCCCGGGCAAAGAATGGACAAACTCGCCCGCCCGTGAAAACAGGCAGGTATGGCGCATAAGGTAGCCTTGTCCGAAAATCCGTTTTATTTTGTTAAATATATATATACGAATAGTAGAAATTAAACCAGATATCTCAAGATAAGGTTCAAATGTTTACGACCATTAAGCTACTTTGAATTATGTGTTACAATTTCATTTATTTTATATTTAATATGTATAATATTTATTTTGTAAAAAAGTATATAAAAAAACGGATCCTGTCCGAAACCCGCTCCGAACGGATACGGACAAGACCTTAGGCCCGAAGTCCGGACTCGACGCGAGTCCGACCCGCAAAAACGAATATAATTTCCATGCTAGCAAGATCTCTATTAAGAAAGCCTATCACCATTTCCAATTTGTTTCAAAAATAACTCGTTGATATTCCATATCCCAACATAACTTAAGACCCAGAATAATTCCTCATAACTCAACCCTTGATACTGAGCAAACTCCAATGTTGTGATCCCTCGATCCATCTATCATTGTGTGAGAGATCGAAAGTTATTAAAAGAGTGATACAATCTCAAAATTTTGTAAAATGGGACAACCCGTACAACTTATTTTCATAAGATAATAGTTAGTCAAAATGCTTTCAAATGGATCCAAAATAGTCATCTAATCGGTTAATTTTTTAATTCAAAAGATAATAAAATTATAATTAAAAAATATTTGCTATTGCTAACTCTGTTGTGTTGTGGATCGTTCCCCATTTGGTCACCTCCTCTTTGAAAGTTGTGACTCCAGCTTAATCATCAAACTTTATTTTAGTTATTTGCGGTGTTCAATTGCCGACATCTAATTAAGAATGAAACACAAGTAATAAGTTGTCATTTCACATGAATTCATTTCATATTTGAATGTCTAACGTGACACTAAATACAAGTAGGGATCACCAAATAGAAAAAGAACCGGATTGCTATTCGGTGAGTCGCTATGAATACACGCACAAGTTATGTATGCGTCTTGGTCGGGTGCATACGGATTGCGTCCGTGCCCATTTGAGAGTGTGTGTCTCCTGAGGGGCATGGTCGGGGTGCATTTGTATCCATATGCGTCCGGACGGGATGCATGAGAGGACGAAAAAGTGATGTTGTCCTCAAGCAAAGTCTGGACATATATATATATATATATATATATATATATATATATATATATATATATATATATATATATATATATATATATATATATATATATATATATATATATATATATATATATATATATATATATAAACATTTTATATGCATACAAACTAGAATATCAAGTTCTACAAAACGAACAAAATTATAACATTATAATCGTGCGTTGTAAGTTTGTCCGTAACACCGATTTTTTAGAATATATTAGAACAAAAAACAAAAACGAAGATGAAAGAATCACAAATATCATTAATAGCAAATCCACCTCCTACGAGGTTGTCATTTTTTTATTCAGAGAACTATTTATGGAGAGATTATCTTCCATAACAAGGATAATATAATTTTTTAATGACAAACTCTCAAATTTAGGTTTTCTCGATTTTAGGACATTGTCCCACACAAATTGTTACCGATAAAACGTGAAATTATACAAGGATATGTAAAGTAAAACCAAAGCACACCAACCGTTTTCCTTTTTTATCAATAGAAATCATGTTCAATAACGTATTCTTGCATGTGTGTTTCCCACCGGTTATTTTTTTTTTTCCTTCTTTCAACTTTCTAACTTTATTTCTAAGATTCAATCAACATGTTTTAAGCTATGATGCACGAACACTTCTGGAAGGTGGAGTGTTCTGTGTTCCGCCGTGTCGAACACGGGGATAAGGCTCGAACATGGTTAAATATGGACCGACATGATCAATATACGTTAGGTTATGTCTAGGACACGGATTGTGTCTGGTCAAGATATGATCAACGAAAGTTTTTCCTATTTTTGTAAGGCTAAAAAAAAACAGATTTTTAAAAAGTTGAAAAAAATAATTTACCATAATATTTCTTGTTCCCTCCACTTTTTCCAACTAAACTTAGCCCCAATATGACCACATGTGAGATTGTGGTTGCTGGAAGCAAGACACCAATATTCTTATACTTCTTCTTCTTCAGTTCTATTGTTGAAATGTCGTTGTTCCACCGGCATGATTTTGAACATTTGCTTACTATTTATTGCGTAATCTTTCTTTGTTGAATTTTGAGAGCATCTGCATCCTAGATACTGTAAGTTTCTTCCCCTATTTAAATTTGTAAAATTAAAAATAAATGTCAGAATGGGTGAGGGAATAGAGGTAATGAGTGAAGAGAAATCTCTTGAAGAAGAAATGAAATCTGACAAGATCCTGCCTAACTCACGTAAATCAAGAGTAAAATCAAATTTGTTTTTGTTACTTTTACCTAAATGTAGGGAGTTGATAGGTGTTTTGTTAAAGTTTTATAAAACAAAAATAATTAAAGAAATTCTAGTGAATTTTGGGATGGAGGAGATGAATTCTTTAACTAATATTATAGATAAAAAGTAATAGAAAAAATTAGATAAGAAACTCATTTCTAGTTATGGGATGAAGATGCTCTGAGTGTGTTATTCCAGCTTTTTCACTTTTTCTTGTTCACAAATTTTTATTATTGTTTTCCTTGGTTGATTATATTGTTCAGTTGTCGTTGATGCGCAAAATGAATGGTTCATTTTTCATTTTGAAACTAAGTATGTTTATTTGAGATTGTAATGTTTATTTCTATGTTTTTGTAAGCGTGAAATTATTTTTTAATGTTTTTGTTTCGGTTATTTTGTTGTCATGTTAATGTTTTTACCTACTCATATATCATTGGTTTTTTCATATATATATATATATATATATATATATATATATAGGGTTAGGTTCGGGTGAGAACTTGTTTTACAGTAAGAAATAAGAACACATATGCATCGTCAGATTAATCTGCAGACGGCTCAGATTTATCAGCTATATAAGGACGCATTCCTATGTAATTAAAGTTATAACCGTGCATATGGTAACTATATTATATATGGATAAGCTTATATGAAAACTAATATATAATGGTGCACAAATAATGTAAAACGTTTATGATTGTTTTTCGTTATTCACATACGTATTTATTCTTTTCTTTTTCTTTTTTTTTGTATTCTTTACTCCACAAACAAGTGTATTTTATTTTATGCACGAGTAATTAGTATTCATTTGCAGGAGCTTTTGCATGTCTCAATTATATATATTGCACTATATAGCATAATTCTTTGAATTTTATATGTGTTTCACATATAGCACAATTCTTTTAATTTGGTCGTGTAGGAGTTATGTACGTTTTCAATGTATATGTTTTGAATGATTGTGCATACTTTATTTATTTGTTTATATATGAGTCGTGCATATTATGCATTTGTAGTAACATAGTCATGCACATAGTCGTGCATGAGGTCATTCATTTTAAATTGGAGTCGTGCATTCATTAACGTGCATGAGTTTATTTTTTTGGTTTTAGTTAGTCGTGTTGTTTGAACATAACACGTTATTGACGTAGTCGACGAGTCGTGCATGAGTATATTTCATTTAATTTGGATTCGTGCATATGTACAAATGTGCAAATAACCTAATTGTGATACTCGAGAGGACGTGAATACAAAATTACTTGTAATTAATAGAAGATTTTGGTAATATTTGAATCGATATCTAAAATAGGAAATTACGTATATATTGTGACTCATATAGAAATGTGTAATATATCATTAAATATTACCTTAATATGTATTTTCATCATATCCGTCGAATGAATTAGATCGTGCGGTTTAGATTGATTCTCATTTCTTACCGTAATACACGTTCTCTGATCCTTTTCCTATATATATATATATATATATATATATATATATAAATTTTACATTGCATAGTTTTATAATGATATATTATTTGTTTTTCTCGTTATGTCCCATTTCTTTTATACTTTTGAAGATTATCGCTTTTCTGTTACTCGTCATATCCGTTACTCTGTATATGTCTGTGCATCATAGATTTTAAGAAAAGGGCTATCCTCTACCGTCATTTATGTTGCAAATTATAACATATTTGTGCTGGTTTGGTTTTGTTTTAAGCAATTGAAATATAGATCGAACGTTGTGATAGTGGAAGATCCTTTTACCAATAATGTTGTTAATATAAAGTGAAACCTTTGCTAAAGAATAACATGGTTATAACTTTTAACGTTATATTTGGGTTTTTTCTTACCAAATACATTTTTACAGAAATTAAATTATTAATCTTCTCCGATACGTTAGATCCCTTTCCCATTTCAAACAAAATTTAAAGGGTCAAAAAAAAGGGTCACACATACATCACGAAGACAAGAGCATGATACTTTGAGGGTAACATCGTCATTTTGAGACAAACGTGGGGCAAGCAAGATTGGACCCAAAAGTTAGGCCCATATGATAGTAGTTGAGATTGTAAAGCCAACATTAGTTGAAATTTACCATAACACAAATAACTTGTTTTTGTGGATTTTAGTATTCTTCGTTGAGTATTCTATTAAGATATGGGTCGCAAGTTTATTAAAAAAAAACGGATCCGAAGCAAAACCGTCGGTTTAAACCGACGGTGTGGTGGTTCTAATCGTCGGTTTGAATGTTTTTTTTAAAAATTTAAAAAGCCTAAACCGACGGATTAATCAACCAAAACTTGACGGTTGGGTTGGTTCAAATCGGCGGTTTAGGTTTTTTTTATTTTTTCAAACCTAAATCTAAACCGTGAACCGACCCAAACATAAACCGGCAAACCTAAACCACTGGTTTGAAAACCGCCAGTTCAGCGGTTAGGTTTGAACCAGACCCATCCTATTCTGTTTTGATCATCGAAGCGGGAGTCGTGTACATATAAGTGCTAAGGGTAATTGTATGTTAAGTTCAAGTCCAACACAAAAGCTCATTGGGCTTCATCCTAAAATCCTAACTTCAAATGTGAGAACTTATTATTTCCAACGGATACACTTTTATGATCGAAGTAGTAACTTGTTGTCCAAAGAAAGGATCATAACAAAGTGAGGATAAAATCTTGTCCAACATGCTAAAACTTGAACATTTTCTGTTGGAAATTGCCTCAACGTCTTAGCTTGTAAATTTCTCATTAGACAAAAATCTGAAGTTGAAACATGAATATGAAGAATCAGAATCACCCTTAGATGTGTCATTACAATATTATTCTTCATAAAGCAATTAAATACATATGAATATGTGACTTCACAACACCTAAACCAAACAATACAAATCTGTACCTAAATTCACACAAACCAAACGCTCCCTTATCTTCTGAAAAAGAATGCCTACAGACTACAGTATAGGTTGTTGTCCAGTCTTACATGTTCGCCTCCTGCATTGCCGATTCTTGGTCCATTACCTTGGCTTCTCTTATGACCGGGGACATCAGCTTCCACACTGTACCACAAAATCATTGATCAGATCTCAAATGGTTTGTTTGGATGTCACACAATTATGTCTACCATTTTTCTTACAATATATGGTGGCTGCAAACCATTCATTGATGATCTTTACCCAGGTACTCGCCCAACCGACATCAATGCTCCATCTATATATTCAGCAAAATAAAAACATCAAATTTCGTGAAATATGCTCATGCTAATGCATGATCCACAACCAGTCAAGCAAAGGTTGCTCTTAGCCTCTTACACTCTTGTTGAGTTGTTGAGATTCCAACTGACAAACAACATTGCAAAGTACATGGCACCAAGTGAAAATACTATATGGAAAAACCCATAATTGTATGGTATATCATCTTCCTCTGTATTCTCATCCTTCCGAAACTGAAATTCAACCAAATTTGTGTTTTACTTTTGCAAATTTGCATTTGAGTAAAACTTCAAAACTATTTATTAGACCTGGAAGGATTCCGAGTCAATTCCTGTAGAAAAGGTTGCCATCACAATTGCACCTATTGCAATCAGGAAGCTCTATAAAAATCACAACAAGGAATGAAGAAAGAAAATCCTTAGAAAGTTTAACATGTCATAATTGTTCTTATAAAGAATGGCAAAAATATGTTTGATTCTTACAAGCACAGTGATCCAGTCGTGATGTTTGCTCATCTGTTTCTGAGGACTGCATTTGTCACTGCCAGGCTCACTGGTAATAATTTACGACATCATTAAGCAAAACCGAAATTGCAATTCTTGGTTAGTGATCAGATTAGAGAAAAAATAGATCCTGACCTTCGTATAGCAGACCAACAAAGAAAGACAAGATACGCTGCCATTATCCCGGAAGATAACAAGCCCTTATTTACCTGTATCAAACATTCAAAACTCAGAACTTATATATTTATATGAGTGTGTATGTAGGTATAATGTATGTATACCTTTGAATGTAAGGAAATGGCCATCATAACAATAACCAAGATAGTAGTCCACGCGATGAAAAAGATGTTAAGTGTACAGGAGGATCTTGGTACATACAGTATAAACATCAAGCTGATTCCAAATAGGGAACCTACATAAAGAATTGTTGACATGAATGTGCCGAGGAAGCAGCTGCAAGAATCAAATGAAGAAGATCATGCTAGTGAAATTACCAGTCTCAAGTGAATTAGAGAAGGAAAAAAAAACATAGTTCAGGCAAACTCAAACAAGAATTTGCTAACCTTTGCTTCTTTTCCTTATCAGGCATCCAGCAGTTGTTACACCAAGTGATGAATTGAATCACACTAATGAGTTGAAGAGCAAGAAAAACCCTACACATATCAGAGAAATTGTCAATTCAAAATTATTCAATAGAATTGTGAGGTCTTTTTGAAAAGATTGGAATAAGAGATGGAATCGGAAAGTACCCGGCACCAATTCGTGCTAATTCGCCATATATATGAACAATTTCAGAAGGAATAAAGAAAGGAGATGTTACTGATACAACTAAAAGAATGGACTTTAATGGCCACCACCTTGAATGCCATCCATTACGAAATTCATACAACTTTGCTGTACCAACTGTGGTGATAAACATCAAGAAGAAAAATATCTACCATTTTTGTCAAGGATAATCAAAGGAGAATACGAATATGAGTGACTTTAATTCAAGTTGAAAAATTGTAATAATTCATATCAGATTAAAATTACAGATTCATAGATACAAAACATCCAAAGCTAACACGAAGAACTCCCATTGTGTGAAAACAATCATAACCTGTTTTCCCACAAGCCGTTAGATCTGCATTGAAGATCAAAGAACACAGTCAGCATTAGCATAAAAGCAAGAGAAGCACATTTCAAAACAGATGTCATTAAACTTACAGAATTTTTCTGGAAGGATTGTTTGTATATAATCACGAACAATCCAAGCAATGAGATTTATGAGCAAGAAGATAATGCCGTAGTAATAACGAGCTCTCAAGGACTTATTTATCTCAGCTGAGTACTCAGTGTTGTTTCTGTTCAATAACACAGGAAGTTCTTCTGCGGAATTGCTCATCCTAAACAGCTTGAGACCAAATCTTCTGAGGAAATGAAAATTGTTGCTTAATTAAGCCTAACAATTCTTGATTGACAAATCTCACAAAACCCAGATGGACTAAAACCCTTGTATAAAATGATAATGCAGATTTCAGGTTGTTCCGACAACATTCAAAGCTTAAACCTTTCTTCACAAAACAGCAAGTTAGAAAAGTATTCTTCTTTTTGCTGAATTTGAAGTCGGCATTCTCAGAGCTTTACTGAAATGAGAAAAAAGGGGATAAGTAGAACAACAATGTCGAAACCATAGAATGAAGGAACCCAAATTGGGGAAAGTGAGAGTTAACCTTCAATTTTTGTGACAGACAAAGAGTGAGACGGAAAGAATGTAAGCAGGTTCAGGAGTTGTTCTTCCTTGTTGTTAATGAGTAACAGAGCAAGGAAGAATAGTGAGAAAACAAGCTTTTAGAAGAAGACAACCATGTCCATGCTTGAATGCTTCTTGTATGTCACCGCTCAACACTTCACCTACGCTCTATAAGAAATCCACATTTTTCAAAAGAGTACAAATCTTCTAGATATATTTATAATCTTACGTATATTTTTTTAATAATTTAAACTATAATTTAATTAAAACAATCATTCCTATGATTTCTGATATGTTTATAAGGAAAAATAAATTCCAAAAATCGTATAAGAACACTTGTGTGACAACAAAACTTCAACTCTAAAACATACTTTTATAAAGCGGATAGCAGATTAGTTAAATCTCAAAGAAAAACAAGGAACAAAGCATTTAAGTAATGAATAACGGGAAATTTTGGTTTCTGGTTTAATACGTTGTTGTATTTAATTATTTTTCTAAATATAAAAACTGTTAGTCCTTTACAGTCTTTACTAGTATTTAGGAAGTTTTGTACTCTTTAATTTAAAATGTAGGTAACTTGTAAAACAAATTGAGGGAAGCGTTTCAGCTTAATATGATCAAATCATATTTTAGTTTTTTTAACGTTTATTTTATGTAGGATTTTTTTTTTCCTTTACTGTCGTTTCCAGTAAGTTTGGATAAAAGCACTTTTTGTAATTGTAAATATTAATATTGAAAATTTCGAAAATAAACATATTTAGTGTTGTGGTAAAAAAAAAAAACAAATTTTAAAAATTAAAAAACATGTAAAAAAAGGCAGCTAATAGGGTCTTTGATCCGTGAATGGTGATGCCCACCCACCGTCTTATTGAGGGCCCTCTCTTCCTACTACGCGCTCTTTACCTTTATTTTAAGCCTTAATAATGACTTTAGTGTTTTTTTGTTGTTGTTGAGGATTAAAAGTTATAACATCGTTAATGAAAGGGTAATGAACCTGATATATAAGATGTAACTTTGTTGGTTTTATTCGTTCAGTTCGGACTCGTGATCAGACGTGCAATGCAACTCTCCAACCTATCGGATCTCGCATGGTATAAAAGCAGTTCGATCTCTCGATTCTTGTTTTTAGTGTTAGTCGGTCTTAACACTCTAATTGTGGACATGAACATTGATAGTCCGTCCAGTTGACCTAGTCGGCCTTAAAACATGTTGTCAAGTGTCAACCGGGTCATATAAATGGATTGAGAGAGTGTGTGGAGGATAAAATATTCTCAATTCGATAATAAAGGATACCGGAACTAATATGTAAGGTTCGTAAGCTACTATTTTATTGTTGATTGGTTTTTGGATAAAAATTCACTATACTTGTGTCTGATATTATTTTTTATATTTTTAATTGATTTTTAAAAAATCATTTTTCACATTACTTTTTTTATATATTTAACCAATTACTAAAAAAATTGGATTATGTAGGTGGGCTATATAAGAGGTTTTTTAAATAAAAAAAAATAGAGGAAAGGGTTACATTTGAACAAATGTACAAAGATTAAGGATCTTTACATTTAAACCTAACCCCCAAGTTTGCAAGAAAGAATTGTTACCCTTTGGTGAGAAAAAGGAATAATACAACAAACAGATGAAGACAGCCAGGTGGCGTGGTGGGCCTTTTTTTCACTTGACGGAGCATCCGACTTGTTTACCGTTGAACCACGCCAGCTCATAAAGTTAGAGCGGGGCTCGAGGCCCTTTTTCATTATTTTATTCTTTTTGCCAAACTCACAAATCGCACCGAACGAGCTAAGGACGAGGTTGAAATTAGAAATGGGATTGAAATAAATAACAGAAATAAATATTTATGATATTCGATATAATGACGAATGTTATTGGGCTATTATATTAAAAAAAATTAATTTAAAATAATATTAACTATGGTTCATAAAACTTAAAATAATATCAACTTTAAAAATTACTAAAAGCGATACAAATTATCAACTTATTTATCAAAAATAATACATCTTATTATATCGGTAAAAGTCCTACCTCCAAGGACGACTAGGTATGGGTTGCAAACCTAAACCGTCGGTTTGGGTTTGCAAACCGCCGTTTTAGGTTTGGCCTAAACCCAAACCTACTAAGTGAAAACCGACAAACCGCCGGTTTAGTTTATTTAAAAAAAAAATTGAAAAAATTGAAAACTGGCCTAGAAGTAAAACCGCCGGTTTAAACCGACAGTTTAAGCAAAAAACCGTCGGAATGAATTTTTTTTTTTTAAATAATTTAAAAACAAAAAACCGACGGTTTAACCAACCAAACCGTCGGTTTTAAAGTTTTTTTTTAAAACAAATTTAAAAAACCTATTAAACATCAAAACGTCGGTAAACCGTCGGTTCAAAGTTCAAACCGACGGTTAGGCCGGTTCAAACCGTCGGTTTAGGTTTTTTATTTCTACAAACCTAAACCTTGAACCGGTCAAACCTAAACCGCCGGTTTGACCAAACCGCGATTTGGCCCAGTTTGAAAACCGGCGGTTCAAGCCAAACCGGCCCCATGCCTAAGGACGACGTGTCAATATATTATTTACGTGTTATCAAATTTTTTGGACGGAGTGTGTTATGGGGACATTATTAATTAAAAAAGTAAATTAATATTATTTACTTGCTAAAACTCTAAATAAAATAATTGTTACTAACTATAAATAATTGTTTTATTTTTTGAAAATTTTTTGGGTTAAACTGAAAAGTAGGCCTTTTTTGTAAGAGCACTAAGAGGGCCTTTCTATTTTCAAGGTAAAAACTAGGCCCCTTTTATTTATCAATAAAGATAAAATAGAAGAGCAAATTGGTAATTGCAAGGTAAACTCAACCCAAAAGAAAACCCTAAACCCAACCAAACCCAAACCCAAACCCTGAACCCAAACCCGAACCGGAACCCGAACCCCGAACCGGAACCCGAACCCCGAACCGGAACCCGAACCCCAAACCGGAACCCCGAACTTGAACCCCGAACCGGAACCCTGAACCCGAACCCGAACCGAAACCCGAACCCGAACCTAGATAAATCCTATTTATAGGGTTTTATTTTAACTTCTCTCTAAAATTCCCTTTATACCCTTGCTTTTAAAGGTAAGAATAAATGTTAAATGACTAAGGGCCCAGTTGGTATCAACAATACAAAAAGGGCTTTATTAACTCATTTTTCTCAAAAAATTTTAGTGAATTTTTTTTTTGATTTTTTTTTCAGATATATTTATAGAGTTTTGTTTAATTTTCTTTTGAAAACAGTATTTGATTTTTTTTTAATCTTGTAACTCAATCCCTAAAAAATTATTTTTTCTTCTCCTATTTTAAAAAATACTTTTTATGAAAAATAAGTTAAAATATATATAAAAAAAACTTCCCAAAAAAGGGTTTCAAAGGAAAACAATTTTTAAAAATTTTATTTTTAAAAAGTTAAAAAAAAAAAATTTTTAAAAAACATTTTTTAAAAAAATTTAGAATATTTGTAAATTATTTTTAAAACAAACGTTTTGTAAAAATATTTTTTCCGAAAAGTATTAATTTTATAATTTTAAAAATAATATGTTTACAAAAAAAAATTTACAAATTAATTTTTTAAAATAATATTTTTTTTTTGTAAAATATTAGTTTAAAAAGGTTAAATAGCATACTATTAATCCCATTTATTTGATGACATGCAAGAATTCGGCTGACACATCATCGTTGGAGCTATAATTTATGCTAGAAAAGTAAAACGTATTATTTTTGGTAAATACGTTGTTAGTTTGTATCGCTAATAGTAATTTTCAAAGTTGATATATTTTGGGTTCAATGTTGATATTTGGTATTAATTTGGGTTATTTTTACTTATACGAAATATGAAACTGAAAATTCATATAAAATAATATTGAATTATTTAGCTAATAATGATTTATTTTTTTTGAAAATACTAAGTATGCACTTTTTTAAAATCTTGTTGACAAAGTATACACTTTATATTCTTAAAAAAAATAAAAGTGCATACTTCGAAGGCTACTCTAGGCGAAAAAACTTGTTGGGTCAATCACTCCGGTGCCCGGAGACGGAGGGTATAGAGTGGGGAGGAAGACCGGCCGTTTGTCGCATGCACGCCGCTGCCGTCTCCCCGCTTGCTTCCACAAATCGAAGCACGTTGAAATTGATGCTCTTGTAACCTTGGATTGATTAGGAAGATGGACATTTGGTTAGATTACAAAAATGCTCCTATATTTTGTAATTGCATTGATAGGCCATACACCGAGACTCGGAATGATTGCGGAATTGTATTCGACACCAAGACTCGGATGAAAAAGAAGATGAAAGACGTGAAGATGGACGTGAAGATGAAGGGATGATCCGATGATGGGGATGATTCGATGATTCGTATCTGGATAGATCTGGTCAAATCCTTTAAGCAACCGGGAGCATAGTAGGAAAACTATGGCCCCTAACACACAACCCAGAATTATTGCAGAATCCTCCCATTATAATCTCACACAGAGGAGAGTGATTGTCCCCAAAGCACGAGAAGTTGCCTGAAGTTGATTGAGAACACCAACTTGCCAATTCAAGTGACACAACTCAAAACAGTCCAAGTTGTTTGGCGAACGAGAATATACTCGCTCAGTTTGAATAGGAACCCACCTATTCTTAACAAGAATCCACCTATGCGTTCCCGATTCCACGAGAGAAGTAAATACTGAAAGTATTCAAAGTGTTTGTTTATTAATTGTCTGCTAAAAAATGTGAAACCTGCATGCCTTATACAGGCAGGAAGACGTCTTTAGGGTTTACAAAGATAAGAGTGAAACTATGGGCTAAAACGCTAACCCTAAAGCCCAGACAAAAGAAAAAATAAGATCGAATCTTTAAGTGATAAGATCAAACTACGGGCTGAAAACTATTCTAGCAAGCCCATGAATAAACCAACTTAAAAGCAAACCCATAATAATTAAAAGAAGTCCAATTATGGGCTGGATATAAAAGATCTAGTTGGGTCTAATTTAGTCACTTGAATTGGCCCAAAACCTTCCTCCTTTCCCTGCTTCTTCACGTAAACTTTCTTCAAACTCATCCTTCCAATCTCGTTAATTTATGAACCAATCTCGGCCTCGTCTTCTCCTGCTCTCATCTCGGCCTTCCTCACGTGGATCTCGGGCAACCTGCTCTTGTTCATTGGGTTCCATATCTCGGACAACAAACACGTCATCTCGGTCTTCGGTGTCCATGTCTCGGACACCAACATCGTCATCTTGGTCAGCAAGTAATTGTTTTTCACGTAAATCTCGGTATCCCTTACGTGCCTCTCGGTTGACATCTTCCACCTCTCGGCTGATCATGTATGGACCTCGGGCTCCTCTTCGTATTTTGATCTCCTCATAAGCATGTCCTTCCTCTCGAGATAATCGTCTCCACTTGGTCTTACTCTCAAGCATACATTGAGGTACATGTATACGCTTTCCCTTATGCATGAAGATCTCTACTCTTTCCTTGCAGTTTGAGCATGTGATCATGCCTCCGGGTCCTTGTCTCCACGCATGTGTCCCATGGGATACGATTCGGGATCCATGCAGCTTGATCTATCTCCTGAATCTATGTATATATCTCTTCCAAGCTATCCTCGTGATCATATGCTTAATTGGTTTCTTCTTCTTCTGGAGTTGTGAAGTTAAGTTGCTAGATGCTCCTGCATCAGTGATGCCACGACCCGTTATACATACATTTGGGTCTTATATAATAGTAACGTCATATTGTTCAAGTTATAAATTATAAATCACCAATCACACACCACTACAATAGCATACTCAATGCAAGGAAAACTAGCTAAGTAAGTCCATAAGGCTTACCTGAATTCATCGATAAGCGGTCGTTACACAACACAATCCACATGTGCATAGAATATCAAACACCTGATCAAATGGTGAATATACCAATCAATGTATGTATCGGCTTACGGGAAAACTCATAATATTCTCATAGGACTTCTAGGAGTAAGAAGCTCTTATCGACTTTCTAGGAGTTTACTGAACTTCCTAGTGACATAAAATGTCATATACACAAATCTCCAAAATTATGTAACGTTCCTACTATAACTATGCACTTATTATTGAGCTTCTACGATATAATCCATAATAATTCTCATATATGTATTATATCTCCTCTTGAATTATCGGAACGAATGACCCAACTCATTTCTCACATTTCCACCAAGTTAGGTCATGATGCCTCCGAACCTTAAAATTCATCCTTAGTCATTTTTCGACTATATTCTATGTCAAAATAGATTATTTATCCCCTTAATAATTACTAAGATTTCCTACAATACAAAGATCTCAATCCCTTAAATACTCAACTTACACAAGTTAGTCTCCAAATGTCAACAAGCTACTAAATCACAATCTTATAAAAATATGGATCATTTCCTAAAAAAATAAACTTGCTTCTTTAAGTCATTATCCAATTTTGGGCATTTTTTATAAAATCAGAAAGTATGGGTCATAAACCATATCGATAAACTTGGGTGATATTCTGTAATTATTCTGTCAGATGCAGATTTGCAAATTCTGAAAATTCGGGCCATAAATGCAATTTAGAAGTATGGGAGCTTTTATGTAGTTTACCCAAAAATTAGGCAACCCCGATTTAAGGTTTGACTGATGCTCGGCGGCGGCGATGGGACGAGTTGGCGGCGGCTTCCTGGCGGTGAGATGACGGCGGTCTACTTCTCGTCTCCGGGGCAATGTGAGCCCGATGGTCGTTATGTTTGTGGTGGTAGGCTTGGCTTCACCTGGCGTAGATCTCGACAGAGGCAACTCCGGCGGTGTAGATCTCGACATAGGCAACTCCGGCGGCATCGACAGCGGAACTGGACTACACCTAGGAGGTTCGCACTCGGTGGTTCGCGATGATTCCGGTGGCTCGCCTAGAGTTGCGCCCGGGTCTGCGGTGGTTGAAACTGCTACACAACAGCTCGTGGCTAGGGCTTGACAGAAAAGATGAGGGCTCGATTCGGCATAGTGGGGGTTACGGGTGGCGCGACCCGATGGTTGTAGCGGTCTTGGCTCGGATGAAGGACGACGATGAAGGTCTCGAGGTTGCCGGTGAATCTAGCTCGAGGTGGTGGCGACTAGCAAAGACTCTTCTTCCTCCGGCGACTGTGGCGGTTCCAGACAGGACTGTGTGGCGCAAGACAGAGAGGATGACAGCGGTGAGAGGTGGCTTCGGTTCTGACTCCGTTAGAAACAATGGAAACGGGTGGGTTTGGCTCTGAATGGTGCTTTTTCGGCGGTGAATAGTGATTTTGGGATGAGAAACCAAATAGAGAAGGGTTATGGTATTAGATGTAGGCGGCAATAAATAGTAACATCGGAAATAGTGTTACGAGTTTTGAAATAGGTTTCTAAAATTGCATATTTAAATTTAATGTCGTATTTTTTTCTAAACACACGACATTAAATTTACATATGCAATATTTTTATACTTGGTTTTATCTTGATTTATTATAATGGTTCGGTTTTTAAACCGGGTCAAACCGGCGGTTTAGGTTTGACCGGTTCAAGGTTTCGGTTTGTGAAAATAGAAAACCTAAACCGCCGATTTATACCTTAAATACAAAAAAAAAAACCCGCGGTCAAACAACTACAAAGTAGCCGTTGACACCTTTTGCCTTTAACGGCTCTTTTAGCTGTTGGAGGGTTTAATTATTAAAAATAAAAAATAAAATAAAATAAAAATAAAAATAAAAACCTCACCCACACACCTATCCTAATTTCCTATAAGTATCCAATCTTTCTTCCTCTAAAATTCACACTATCTAGTCATCTACCACTCATCTTCTCAACTCTCCTAATCTCTTATTCTCGAATTCTCGTATTATCATTTTCTCGGTTTCTCGTAATGGAAAATCCAAGTGATCAAATCCTCTCTTCTCAATTCTTTCTTAGCACCCAAGAGAGTGAAACACAAATGTCCGACAATCCCGAACTTACCGAAGTTCCAAGAAGAAGTCTCTCCCTCCGAAAATGCTTACATCCGAAATATTTACGAAGCATTACACCAAGGGGGGCCGTTGAACGATTATTGTCAAGTGTCATGAAACTATTGCCCGAAGGTGTACAAGTGGAAGGTCAAGGCGGCTACGGGACATTGCAAACTCACATGGAAAACGTCCATCCGGAGAAGCTCGGGATTTCACGGGGACAAACACAATTGTCCCACGGGTTTACATCTTCTACCTCTCATTCTTCTTTATTTACATATAATCATAGTGAAGAAAATTTATGATTGACCAATGTTATTTGTTCACATACATTACCGTTTTCTTATGCCGAATATGAAGAAGTTAGAGAATATAACACTAGATATCTTCAACTTTCTTTTAAACCAACTTCTAGGAAAACCGTTTCAAAATTAGTAACTAAATCTTACTTAAAAAAGAAAGAATTTTTTTTTATCGAATTTGGTAGGTTTTGAACATCAAGTTTCTATTTGTAGTGATATTTGGAGTACACAATCACAACAACATTTTTACACGAGCATTACTTTACATTTTATTGATAACGCTATGTTTTTGCATAAATATGTTATTGGATTTCGGCATTTCATTCAAAGACATAATGCACTAGGCATTGCAAGCATGATTAAAACGGTTTTACAAGAATATAATTTACAACGTCGAGTTTTTCATATTCTTTTGATAATGCATCCGCAAATACCGCCGCCGTAAACCATTTGGTTGAGGAGGCGGGACAATATGTGCGAACTCCTTATACTCATCAAAGATGTGCATGTCATATTTTAAACTTATGTGTTCAAGATGAAAATAATGTTTTAGGAAATATGTTAACCCCCATCAAACTTGTTATTGACCATATTTGACACGATTCCGATTTAAGAAGAAAATGGAGAAATTTATGTTTAAGTAAAAACGTTCATCCTATTGCTTTTTCAAAAGATGTTGGAACTCGTTGGAACTCGACTTACAAATTACTTTGTGAAGCCGTACGTTATAAAGTTTTTTTTACAAGAATTTGCTTCAATTCACGTACCTTGGTCAATTCTTGATGATGAAAATGTTTGGAAAACTTGTACCGATATTTGTAATGTTTTAAAAACTTTTAGTGATGCAACTAATGCCATGAGTTGCGTTTACACTCCAACATCTCATAGATTTTTAGAAATTGCTGTTAACGTTTCCGAAGCTTTTCTAAAATGTTTTAACATACCTTCTCTCATAGATTGTATGCTTGAAATGAAAAATAAATGGCTTAAATATTATCAAGACATTCCCATGATTTATTTTGTAACCGCCGTTTTTGATCCTAGACTTAAACTAGATGGTCTTTCCGATTTATTGACCTCCTATTATGATTGTTTGTGTATAAACTTCACAAGAAAACATTAATGTTTCTAACATTGTGCAACAAGTTAATACCGAAATTGGAAAATTGCTTAGTACATTTGAATCAAGTGCTAGTTTTTCTTCTACCGCACATAGTCCATCTCCCTCTTCTACTAGTTCATCTTCTTCTCTTTCAATTGCACAACAAATTTTTGCTAGAAGAACAAAAACACCTAGACATTCATCTTCAAATGCGGAATATCAAGATTATCTTAACACTTGTTTTAATTTTGATGGTGATTTTGATATTTTGGATTTGTGGAAGAGATTAGCTCCCAAATATCCAACCTTAGTTAAAATTGTACAACAACTCATGGTCGTGCCTACATCAACGGTTGCGGTGGAGCAAGCATTTAGTCACGGCGGGAACATTCTCGGTCACAAGAGAACTCAATTGAAGCCCGAGAAGTTGGAGATGCAAGTTTATATTCAAGATTGGATAAGGGCGGCGAAGCGGAAACAACGGAATGCACCGGTGTACATACGACTCCAAATCGGATTCCAACTCCGAAGACGGCGGCACTACTTCCGAGTCCGAGGTCGAAAGGTAAGCGGGGTTAAAAAAACTCGGAAGTCCAAAAAGGTAAGTCAAGGTAAGAGAACTACGTAGGCTTTGATTCCTCTTAACCCCGAGAGGATACGTAGGCAACCGGAAAATCGCTTCAAGCCTCTTTTTTTTGTTAAGTTTAAATTTTTGTTTCTTTTATTTATTTGGTATAAATTTTAATTACGAGTTTTTATATACTAAGTTTTTTTATAGTAATTTTTTATTTTTATATAATATATATTTTTTTTTTAATATTCTACACATTTTTTAATTTTTTTTTTTTTTTTTTTTTTTTTTTTTTTTTTTTTTTTTTTTTTTTTTTTTTTTTTTTTTTTTTTTTTTTTTTTAATTATTATTATTATTATTATTATTATTATTA
Source organism: Fagopyrum tataricum (assembly GCA_002319775.1). NCBI lineage: Eukaryota > Viridiplantae > Streptophyta > Magnoliopsida > Caryophyllales > Polygonaceae > Fagopyrum > Fagopyrum tataricum. The sequence goes on from CM008286.1 coordinate 21,695,794, forward strand.
TTATTATTATTATTATCTTTATAAACCGTGGCTAAACTGATAAACCGGCGGTTTAGGTAAAACCTAAACCACCGGTTTTGACCACCACGTTTTGGGTCTAAGTTTGGCCTTGCGCCAAACCTAAACCGGCAATTTTAAAACCTAAACCGACGGTTTAGATTTCCAGTCCACCTCTACAAAAAACAGAACTTTGGTTATACTGTATACCTCACTTCAATTACTCTGCCGTATCGCCAATGCCAACTTCAATTACTCTGCCGTATTCGTTGGAATTCCAACGGTTTAGATTTCCAGTCCACTAGCGTTTTCTACCAAAATACAAAATACAACATCCATACAATGATTTATTTCAAAGAATCAATTTAAGATTCAATTCAAAGCTCTTTACTAATGAAAGTCATCCAAAGCTCTTTACTACTGAAAGTCATCTTGAGATACAAATTCCAACGAATTACAAAGCGTAAGAAGGTTTAGGTTTCAAGTTCCGAACCGAATTATTTCGACTGGTGCCGAATGAATGTGAAAGAGATGGTGGTCATGAGACCGTAGAAGAGATGGAGTAAAATGTCGATATAACAAGGGGGCACTCATGAGACGTTAGAAGAGATGTAGTAAACTATATCGAATAGCCAAAATTTATTTGATTTTGTTTTCTTGATAAACAATATATTCCAATTGATTTGATTTTCTTTGTAAATACTAAATACTTGTGAGCATGGGCATCCATGGTTGATTTGTAGAAATTAAGATGTTGTAAAGGCTTAGAGATTTGTGGAGGAGGTTGTTCAATTTGCAATTGAAGAGAAATCCATCGAGAATGGCTCTTTAAGTGCGGATTTTAGTGTTGTTAGTGTAGTAGAGGAGAATTCGATTATAGTTCCTAAAAATCTTGATGTAGTAGATGATAGACTAAAAGCTATCCTACAAGTATGACGAGATTATTCATAGTAATCGAGTGTTGAATTCACAAGAACTAATTTTTTAACAGTGGTTATAATAGACAATTTAGCTAAGACAAAGGGATTGAAAAAGAGTACGGGGAAAAAACATCACGTTGATATCAGTTTTGGAGTTTGGAATTATCAAAAGACAAAGTACAAAGAAAATACAATGATAGAAAATAATATAAGAGAAAATAATATAAAGAATAGGTATCACCACTATAATAAATCAAGATAAAACCAAGTATATAAAAATCATGAATATCAATCTACGGATATGTAGGTAGCTGTCAAAGGTAGCCTTTACCACATCTCGTTGTATAAAGAGCGTGCTCAACTCAATTCAAAGACAGTCTTGCAATCGCGGAAGGTAAATGTCAAACCCTTTAGTCATGTAGAAAACTAGTAGAAAACCAACATGCCACGCTCTTGCAGAAAATCCAAAAAGGTATAAAACCGGTAAGTCTATGACAACTAAGAACCCTCAAGGTAAAGGTAGACATATCTCCCCAACCAAGTTCAATCCTAGAAGGTCTAATATAACCAGCACGCTTTCATAGAGAATTGATCTATTTTTATTTCCAAGAGAACACTATTTCTATTCCCAGGGGAACACTATTTCTCAACATATGCAAAAAAGATATCGAGCTTGTCCTATGGTTTAGGGTCAGTGATACGATCCTGGATACCGATTCTGCTTGCCGGACCATCTTAGGTGGAGACACGAATGACATCGGTATCCAGGATCATATCAGTTAGGGTCATAATAAGGTCACTAAGTCAAAACACAATCATTTGATTCCCGCCAACCTTTTAGTTGTAAAAGAAAAGCTTTGGGTTAAAAAATGTGTATTATAGTGTTCTTTATGAAATAAAAGGATTTGAGTTGAAAGTTCTAGATTATGGGATTTTTGGAAAATAAAAATACAAAGAAAAGCATGTTGGGTTTGTTTTTGGTTGATATGTTGTTGGGACGGTATGAGTTGTTAGTTGGATTCAATACCCTAGATATTCCAGCACCACATTGTCAAATATTATCCTCACCTATAACCTCATTTTTCCATGGTCCCGGTACACCCTATATAAAGACCTCATGATTTATGCCTTTGCATTTTAGTTTATGTGAAAGATGGTGAAGTTTGAGAATGTCTTGACAAGCATATGATAAGATCTTAGTATGTTTGTTGAGCTTGAGTGATTATTTCTATATGCCTAAACACATTTGTGAGTAGGGTTGTGCAACCGGTCCAGACCGGACCGGTTTGGACCGGAAAAAAATAAAATAAATTAAAAATATATAGTTTTGCAAAAAAGTAAAAAAAAATATTTAAAAAATATTTATTTTTTATTAAATATGTACAAAATATATATAATTTTTTAATATATATAAATTTAAATTAATAAAAAAAAATAAATTCCGGTCCAAGTCGATCTTTTCCGGTCCGGACCGGGACCGGACCGGAATTGGACCGGGACCAGACCGGAATTGGACCGGGACCGGAATTTCCTAAAATCCTGGACCGGGGACCGGACCGGAAAAAAACCGGTCAGGACCGGTCCGGGTCAATTTTGCACATCCGTATTTGTGAGAGTGAGTGGAGATTTATGATTCATCCTTCATCCTTTGATTGTAATTATTGCTATGGTGACATGGTTTAAAAACTTGTTTTCGTCCTAGTTGAGGCCTACCATCTGTTTTGCACGTAGTGTTCCATATGTCATAATCTTACTTGGGGACAAGTAATATTTAAGCATGGGGTGTTTTGATGTCATCTATTCATGCATCATTTTAGATGGTGGATTCATGTTTTTAATGTCTCTTTTGGAATATTTTGTATTCATTTAGTGTAGATATCCTTCACATTGCATATTATGGTGTCTACTTCGGTTCATTTTGTATTTCAGGCGCTCAAGGCCAATTATGGTGCATTTCTACCAAAATATCAAAAGACGTGTCAAAACATGAGAGTTCGATATTCCCCGAAGTCGGGAACCACATTGGAGCATCACATATGATTCAAGATCGAAGGATCAAGTGGTATATCATAGGATTGGACACGTAGATGGAGACCATCACTTAGAGATTAAGATTTCACTTGATGCACTCTTCGCAAGGGGTGGGAAGGCTTGTCAATCCTTGCTTCCCCGTGTATGGCATGTGCTTCACATATTCTAAATAATTTGCTTTTTCATGCCTTCACATGACATAGACATGGTCTGTTTACCCATGTCTATGTTGTGTTTTGCCTGTGCCTACTTGTGTCATTTGCGCAACAACTTCTGGAAATATTTTTAGATTTTATTGTTTCTTTGACCCTTTTCCAAATCTTTTGTGGCCCGATTTTGTGTCCTATAACTGGTTACCTTTCAAATGATAGAAGAGTTCACATTCCTACTCGGATTCAACAAAAACACTTTTTAAGGTGAGTTTTCTCGAGTTTTGTTGATATATTGGACTGAATTATGAAAGCTTTCTCTTTCATTTTAAATGTTTTGGAATTTATGCTTGTTATTTGTCATTTTATACATTGTTTTGCAAAATTTCTATGTTTGGATAATTTCTCATGATCTAAGGATTGGTTAAACCCATGCACTGAATTATAGTTATGTATATGAATTGTTGAAAGGAAATGATGAGTGATGTAGGAGCATCTCAAGACCTAGCTCGAGTAGAGATCATAAGCATGGAAGCTAGGAGGCATGGAGTGTTTATCACTCCAAGGAGAAGAAGAGGAAGACTTGAACACATTTCTAGGAGAGAAATGAAAGCCAAGCCCAGAAAGGGAATGAAGTCTATTTCTAGAAGGGATAAGAAGATCATTCCTAAAAGTGATGTGAAGACCATTTCCGGAGATACATTGAAGACCATTGATTAGAGATGGGAGATAACATGTAAATCATATGCATGGGAGATAGCCATTGAATTCATGAATGCGTATGAAGCAAGAAGAAGAAGGCAGCCGAGATTCATCTTGACAAGGCCGAGATTCACGTATAAGGAGAGAAGCAGTTATGCACATCCATGCATGATCAAATATGCATGGGCAAGGAGGAAAGCTCGAAGGATTTACATGGGTTGTGTGTCTAAGGAGGACGTTTTTATGCCCCTAATTTGGGCCTATTTTGTTGTTAAATAAGGCCTTATTTATATCTATTATTTTCAGCTCATATTTAGACTCTTTTAATCATGTGCTAGCTTTTAATTGTTTTGTTTTGGGCTTTTAGGTTAGAATTTTCAGCCCTAGATATGATCTTATCTTTTAAGATTTGATCTTATCTCTTTAATATACGATCTTATCTTTTTAAGATTTAATCTTATCTCTTTAATATACGATCTTATCTTTTTAAGATTTGATCTTATATTTTCCTTGTTTGGGCTCATTATTAGATTTGGCCCGTAGATTTAGATCTTATCTTGTGTAAAACCCTAGAGGACGTTCCACAACTTATATAAGGCATCGTTGGACGTTTTTTCTAGCTATCTCAGACATTAATAAAAACACATATACTTTTCAAGTATTTTCTCTCTCGTGGAATCGAAAACGAATAGGTGGAATCATATTCAACTAGAGTGAGTGGGTTCTCGTTCGCCAAACAACTTGGACTGTTTTGAGTTGTGTCACTTGGATTGGAAGTTGGTGCTCTCAATCAACTTCAGGCGACTTCTCGTGTTTTGGGGACAATCGTCTTCCCCTCTGTGTGGGATTATAGCAGGAAGGTTTCTTCAATCATTTTGAGTTGTGTGTTAGGGCCTTAGTTTCCCTAGTGTGCTCTCAATTGCTTCAAGAAGTCTGACCAGATCTATCCATCTACGATCCATCCCCATCATTGGATCATTCCTCCATTTTGCTATTACACACCTCTTTCCCTTTCCTTATTCATTCAAGGTCTTGGTGTTGAAAGATCGGGCAACCTCACGGCTAACCCGTATCAACGAGGCCATCTCAACCATTACCAAGAGGGCCAATCACAAGATCTCAAACTAAGAGGATGAAAGAAATACTAGGAAGAGATATGCATGAGCTAGAGAATTACTTAACCAAGGTGAAAGCATCGGAATGAAGCATGAAGATAGTGATGCACATTCAACCAGAAGGACATGCAAGTACATGCATCCAAGAAGCCATGTCACACATGAATATTGGTTGAAATTGGATCAATTATATCTTATTTTTCAACCCATAATTAACACATTTAATTATGAGTAATGTTTCAAGTATTGGGCCTTTTTATGTTAGTTTTCACCCCAAGTTTCATTTTATATTTTATGTTATTTTAAATCCTATTAGAGAATACTTAAAATAGATTTTATTTAGATCTTAGCTTATCTTAAGGTAGATCTTATATTTTTTTATGGGTTAAATGGGAGACAAGGCTCTTTGTGTATAAGTAAGCATAAGGGGGGCTCTTTTTTTTAAATGTACATAAACTAGGCCCCTTGTAATTATATATAAAGATTAAATTAAAGGGTGAATTGGTAGTTGCATCTTAGTAAAGCCCAAGCCCAATGTAGTTTATAAATTCAAGGCCCAATCAGGCCCACTCGGGTTATACAAGCCCAACCAATCGGGATACACCAGGTCCGCGTACACCAGGTCCGCGTACGCCGGGTTGGGGTACACAAGTTCGGGGTACACAAGTTCGGTGTACACAAGTTCGGGTACACAAGTTCGGGGTACACAAGTTCGGTCGAAAATAAAAATCTAAATGCATTTAGTGGTACACAAGGTCCGTCGAAAATAAAAATCTTACATTTTATGGTAAACTATTATTATTATTTTTTAATGTTAATTTTAATGTCTGTTTACACAAACTAGTGTTATACACGATTTTTCTAAAGATTTATTTACACAAACATCTCAATTTTTTTACAAAAGCATCTCCATTTATTTACACAATAAAGCCTCTCGATTTATTTACACAATCAAGCCTCTCGATTTACACAATCAAGCCTCTCGATTTACACAATCAAGCCTCTCTTGATTTACACAATCAAGCATCTCGATTTATTTACACAATCAGGCATATCGATTTATTTACACAAGCTCTCGATTAATTTACACAAAGCAAACCCCACGACTTATTTACACAATCAAGTGATTGTTTTCTCAAAAAATCAGCAAAATAGTAGCAAGTAAACCCCACCACAGAGCTGCATCCGATCGTTTGTGGATATACGATATTTGAATCGCAATCCGTGTCTAGGTTACGATTTTTGACGGAATATCTCACTCGATTTTTGCCGGAATATCTCGCCGGAATATGAACGAATCAACTCAGCAACCATCGTCTAGAAGTTGTTCCATGAAACCATCGTCTAGAAGGTGGTGACTGCACAAGTTTGGAGACATCAACAGTTTGTAACCAGCAACCATCGTCTAGAAGCTGTTCCATGAAATCAATGTCAATGTCCCCAAAGAAGGATGTATTGGGCGTAAATCCATCATCATCATCCATCTTTCTATTTTCGCAATCAGAAGACAGGGAAGAGTATTATTCAAAATACCACATGGGATTTGGAAAAAATAAAATTAGGCAATAAAGGGGCACTAACTTACTTTGTACAGAAAGCCAGTAATTTCCATTCCAATACGGGTATCTGAAGAACAAGAAGAAGAGATACAGAGTTGCAACAAATTACGATCCCGGGCAGCCTCTCTACACCTGGTCCAAGATCGTACCAGAAAACCGAAATGAAAGCGAAGCAGACGAAGGGAAGGAGAAAGGTACCTTTCGAATGCAATCGCCAGATGCTGTCATCCATCGCTACATCAATGGCTCCGCCGCTTCCTCCTCTCATCCGTCGAACGCAATCGCCGGACCTTCGGGGTCCAAATACGAGAACAATGTCGTCGGAGTCGGAAACGGAGATATGTTATTGAAGAGTAATCCGATCGAGGGCTGTTGTGGTTCCCATGGAGGCCGAACGATGAGAGATGCGGAGGAGATGCAGTGGAAAAATGGCTGCTAGGGTTTTCTTTATTTAAAATTTCTCTTTCCCATTTTGCCCCTCTTTTTAGAATTAAAAATAAATTAAAAATACCTGAGGGCCTATTGTGTATCTGTTTAACCAAAAAGGCTCTTCTAGCCCATTTTTCTCTTTTCTTATCTTAAGATAGATATTATTTTATCTTAGGATAGATCTTAGATATATATATTTTTCAACATGTTCATTCTTTTATTTAAGAGGCATTTCAGATCTTTGTTTGATAAATCAACTTCCGAATAAACACATTGTTTTGCTACACGTATTTTGTGTATCTTACAACGTGGAGAGAGAGAGAGAGAGAGCAAGTGACATGTTGTTCGACCTTATAGCTTAGACTATTTTGTATTGTTTAGCTTGTGTCTACAAGTTTGTGCTCTCAAGTCATTCACAAGTCTCCTTCTTGTGCCATTAGGACGACGTTTCCTTTTAGTGTAAGATTGTAGTAGAAGGGTTTTACGATCATTCTTGGTTGTGTGTTAGGGTCTTAGTTTCCCTAGTGTGCTCCAAGTTGTTTCATAGGATTCGACGTTACCGATCCATTCATCTCCCAGTTTTTTCATAGTGTGTTCCAAGTTGTTTCATAGGGTTCGACCTTACTTTCTTGATTCATCACAACCCCGGATATGGTCAAATGAGGCTACAAAATCTAGCAATAAGACATTTTTGAGGAGTTAGCCAAAGAAGGGTAAGTAAAGACAAGAATTGGCTAATAGAGAAGGGAGCACATATACGGGTAGGAAAGGGAACATAAGCTTATCAAAGTGGGTCTCACTCATTTTTATGTCAAGCATATAGATACAAATGAATATGTAGTTTTGAAAGAGAGTCAATCACAAAATCTATAAGAAACTAGCATGCTGGAGATCACACAAGAGAAAGAAAGAACACATGAAAATGTATGCCCAAAGGTCAAAAGCACTCACAAGGTTATGTCTGGTCAAGTTTTTCATCAAAAATCATACAGAAACTCATGTACGTAAACAATAGAAAAAAAAGAAGTAATCTAAAGCATCGTCAGCAAGACAAATGATAAATTCTGAAGATGGCATGCCATCATCTTACTTGATCTGCACTAAAATACGATAGTTTTGTGATTTGTGTTTTTATGCATGCAAAAAGGCTTAAAAAAGTGAAAATTTACGTGTGTAACAATGAAATGGAAATATGAATGCAATGTGAGCGAAACACTCCATTACTTAAATTCTACATTATCCTCAAAGTGATAGAAAGTCAAAGTAAAGATAAAAAATAGTCACAAATCAATGCAATCCATGAAAGTGGAATAGAGTGGATAAAGCTCAAGTCATATCATCACGATATGGGACATATTTCTTGGCATTTTCAGTAAAGTTTTCAGAGTTAGAATTTATTCTAGAAAAAAAGAGGATTAAACTCATGTGTTGCCTCCCATGAAGGTCTTATTTCAAGTTATTAGCTTGACCCAATTGAGTTCAAGGCAAACGATTGACGAGTGACTCGAAGATCGTTACTCCCAATTACTCAACATGTGCGTCTTCATACACATTCAATCTTGCCTTTTCAAGATCTAGTGGAAGGTACAAATTTTCATGTGAGTACGGGTGAAATGACTTAGCAATTTCGGGGCGCACACCATACTTCTATGTTAGCCTTGAGGAAGTAGTACTTGTCATATTATTATCCGAAACCCTAATATCTTCAAAATAAAAATAGCTTGAAACCCTAATAATGAAACTGTAGAATGAAAATGATATCTAGATAATCTAGAAAACAAATCATAAACATAAAATTGATACATACCTCTATTTGAATTATGGAAACCCTAATGAGATATTTTTTCACGGAGTCCACTATAAAAAAATATCGAAATTATAAGATATTTTTACCAATGTAACCTGCTTAACATTTCAAACCATAAACCGAAATGAGAAACATAAGTAATCGAAGAACATACATGCTAAAAACACTATGATCTTAAGCCTAAAACAGTAAAAAAAGGAGAAGCAATGAGGAAGTTAAACGATAAGCACAAAATATCAACAAAAAAATACGATCTGAAGAACAAAATAAATCAATCCAATTCGAAGAAAATTTGAAGAAACACAACATCTTTAAAGAAAAGTTAGAATAAATGGAGTAAAAAATCAAAATACACAATGACCTTTCAAAAACCCTTAAAACGTAAAAGCAAAGAATAAATTGGAAGCGAAGCATAAAGAAATTGAAAAATCTAACAAATATGAAGAAAAGTTATAACCTGGAGCAGAAGTGGGCAAGTTTAATAAGTGTTCTTAACAAAACCATGAGGGAGCAAATTCCAAAAATAGGGTCTTGGCAAAACACGAGTACACAACCCTATTTTTAAACCCTAAACACCAAAATAGGGTTGTGAACTCGTGTTTTGTCAAAACCATAATTTTGGGGTTTTGGCATAACATGATTACACAACCACGAGGGCGTAAATAAATTCAAAAAAATTAGGGTTTTGTCAAAACACGAGTACACAACCCTATTTTGGTGTCCAGGGTTTGAAAACAATTGATAAATATAAAATGGATACATTCTCAAATTGAGATATGTAACTATTTTATTTAAATGGTTCGAAATTACTTTTGATTTTAGGTAAATACCAAAATATCCCTATCACTTTGCCCTAATTTATGCACTAGCCCAAGCACATTCAACACCGGTCTTCATGATCCTTCTCATCGTAAGCAACACCAGTGCTAGCCCGAGACCATGGATGGTAGAGGAATTCCTAGCAGCCGGGATCTCTAAGAAGTTGGAATCACCGACTTCTACTATGGAGGTGGGTGTGTAATACAAGTGTTTGCCCCGATCCCATGATTATTGTTTTGGGGTTGGGGTGTCATTCTATGGCACGAGAATGGACAAATTTGTTGCAGTTGGTGTGATGGTACCAGTGTTGTTTATAGTAGGGGACGAGGACACCCTTTGCCCCGTCGATACCCTTTCAGATTTGGTGTGATGTGATCGAACTCGATTTGAACACGAGGATCCACCGGCACAAGTTCACACTCATATTAGAATGGGAAATGGAACTCTTTGTTTTGAAATTTGTGTTTTTGGATATGAAGAGCAAATTCCCTCGGTCTCTCACTTTGGGAATCTCTCAACTCGAACGAACTACCCTCGGAATCTCACTTTGAAGTTCGAACCTTCGTTATTCGGCCTCTCACCTTAGAACCACCTAAGCATCTCACCTAGATGTTTAAAAACTAATCATCTCACCTAGAATTCGGGTTTTGTTTTAAAGCAAACAACAACTTTGAAAGCACAAAGGCTAACTCACTTCATTTAACTTGACTTGTCTTACAATGGTAGGATACAAGGCTTTATATAGCCACAAAACTCAGCCTAGAAACTCCCTAATTAAGTGCTAGAAATATCAAAGATTTATCAAAAGAAAATGCAAGAAATACAAGATTTTTTCTAGGAAATAAACAAGTCTATAAATAGGGAAAATAAGGCTATCTAAAAGATCAAAAACAAGGTCAAAAGTCATATTAAAACATAGGCCTTAAAGTTCCACATAATGAGGCATATGTTATGGACTCTTCACATTGTGGTCATAAATCTGACTGCTGAAAGAACTGCATATACGACCCATATCTTGGACGAATCTGCTCTTATAGTCTTCATCAATATTGTAGCCCTTTAAATCAGCTTTCCAACAAGTATTTATGGATCTTCATTGCATAAACGTAGCGAATGTTATGCCCAAAATACTGAAGGGTCGACTGAAGAAGATCCGGGGGTAATATGTGTTGAACAACTTCGGTTTTAAGCATGTTTAAGTTTTCATTAGATGAAACACTTGAAGTATTAGTTGTAGATATTGAAGTTATCGTTCTAGAACATCTTGAACCGCCTCAAACGGATTTTGGAATAAGAAGATAGGAACATTACATTATAGTGAAGTCATTTGCATCGGTTCCCCGGATCACATCAAGTGTTGTTTATAGTAGGGGACGAGGACACCCTTTGCCCCGTCGATACCCTTTCAGATTTGGCTCAGATAATAGGTAACGACTCGAATGTAGTGGTTTTTAAGGAAAGAGGACATGACTTTGCTCACATGCCACAAATCTAAATGTAGAAGATACTAATACTGACCAAGCTTTCTTTGCCGTGAGAAACTGGCTGCACAATCGGCTACTCTTATTGAGCATTGATAACTAGAATCTCTAACAAATCATAACGGCTTCCGGCGATCTATCAATGTATGCTTGGTTTCAATTTCTAGGGGTTCAGTCTCAAAATTTATCGATTTCAATTTCTAGTGTTTTGGTCTTTAAATCTCTCGATTCCAATTTCTAGGGTTTCTTTCTTCGATTTTTGAAGCAATTGTGAAGGAGATGTGAAGCGGATGGAGGGGAGAATGACCGGATTCACGTACTAGATTTTCAGACCTCCATTACAACTGACTCGAAGAAGAAAAGTATGAGGTGGACAAAGAAAAATTTGAAACAACATTGAAAACCGAAAAAATATAAAATACAAAACTCCTAAAACTTTCGTCCACAAATTTCTACAATAAACCCCTCAACCACACCTCCAAACCACAACCACAATTTATTAAATTCTAACTAAACACTTAAAATTATCGTCCATCTCAACCGCACAACTAAAAAGAAACCTTAAACTCTCTAACTAAACAACCTAAATAATTTTCTATAAGCACAGATAACCCCCAAAATCTATTATAAAAGCTACATTGTCCCCTCTTGTTGGTTTTGGGTTTTACATTTTAGGATGGTTTTAACTTTTAATTATTAGATCAGTACCGTTAATATTTTCTCATAGCAACACGTGTCAGAATTGCGTGCGAGTGCACCGTGGTCAGCAGGCAGCCGATAAACCCCCAACGTCTCACAGTCTGTGATCTGATTACCCTCTCACCATCTCAAGAAGCTCAACCCTCTTCACAAAACCACTTTTCATCGCCGACGGCGACGACTTCCCCCGAAACCCTACACCGATAACCGGAATTTGAACGTTGCGAGACACATCAACAAGAAGATGACTGAATCGATCATTAGGAACAAGCCAGGAATGGCGTCTGTCAAGGATATGCCCCTCCTCCAAGATGGCCCACCGCCTGGTGGGTTTGCTCCGGTCAGATATGCCCGTCGGATCCCAACCTCTGGTCCCAGTGCCATGGCTATGTTCTTGGCAACCTTCGGTGTTTTCTCTTGGGGAATGTACCAGGTCGGCGTAGGCAACAAGAAGCGCAGGTATGATTTCGATTTTGACACGGAGATTTCTCTTATTGCGATCTTCGTTTGCGTTGTTTGGATTGCTCCCGGATTTGATTGGTTTGTTGTTGAATCCGATTTGGTGTCCCGTTTATCTTAGTGCAATTTGGGAATCTTTGGTCATTGTTCCGATTGCGATTGCCCTAGAAATATACGAGGTTCCTCTAATCACGCGTGCTGGTACATTCGTTGCTTTGTCAGACTGATTTCCTCGTGTAGTTAGATTGGATTTCATCTCAAGTAGTAAATGCAACCTACACTTCGAGACTTTTGGGCTCAAGTGTATAAGTTCCTGGCTATTAGCACAGTGGATATACTTTTCTGTAGTGGCTGGGAAATTTAAATTTGTTGTTTGCTGATCTTCGAAAGGGGATAAACTCTGTTGTCAACAGATGTTTGATGGTTGCTCCTTGAATTTGGGAGATCGTCAAGCAAATAATAGCCCTTTATTTATCTATATTGAATGGATTGAAGAGTTAAGCAATGTTAAATTTCTGGCGTATCAGAGTTGTGGCCTAATTACACAATTATAAACAGCTCCAATAGTGTGGAGTATCATGATTTGGAGAAGGTTTGATGAATTTCAGTTCTTCCGAAATGGGTCATCTTCATTGTGTTGAGTGTCATGAACTTGTCTATGAAGTATCTGGTTTTGGGGTCCATTTTCAGGGACGCCAAACCATATCTGTTGAATTTATCAGTAAATAGGTTCTAAAGATGTATTTGTCAGAATATATAATAGTTAGGGGTGGGCACAAATCCCGATCCCATCTCGGTCCCATTCTGTCCTAGTCCTATCCCGAGTTCGCCTTCTTCATCGTGCTCACTACTCTCAGTTTCCGCTCAAACCATCAAATAAGGTTGTAGCGATTTTACAGTTTCTCTTCATCAATTCTTTACAACCGTACTAGTCTGGGTTGGTTCCGTACGATCCCAACTAGGATAAGGCCCGGCGGGATTCAACTTAAAATATACAAGACCCGTCCCATGTATAAAGCTGGTATTTGGGATGACCTCAATCTCGTCTCATGCCCTACCCTAATAATAGTTGCTTTGAAACAAGGTCATGCAACAGGAAATTGGATTTTGGCAGAATGTCGAAATTAAATCAATATTCTTTGAGACTGTTTGTTTTGTTGAAAAAAAAGAAAATTTTCATTGTTTAATCATCGCATGGTTGGTGGTGACCAATGGTCTCATCTGGTGTCCTGCTCATTGTCATTTCGTAATTCATCTTCTTCTCTGTATTCAGTACTAATAAATTTGAAATTAGGTAGCTAGTTAGTCAAGTAATGACAGAGTGTCCACTTGACAACCATAGGTTCAAATGTGGAGCCAAAGCTATATTTTTCTCTATACATGAGAGTAAGTATATCTGACTTGTAGAAGTAAAATAAAACTTGTTCGATATGTTGATTTCTGCCTACGTTATACTAACCCAGTTTCAGCTGGTTCATGTATGCTTCCTTATTGTCATAATATTTATTTAGGATTCACAAGTATTTAGATAAGGGAGATCTTACTGTTAACACTGCATCTACAGGGCACTTAAGGAGGAGAAATATGCTGCCAGGAGAGCTATACTGCCCTTTCTTCAGGCAGAAGAAGATGAAAGGTATGGCTTTGTTCTTCATTTACTGTAATTAACATTGGTTATGGGTTCAGTTTGAAGGATAATTTACATCCTTTATTTACCAAAACTTTGTGCAGGTTTGTGAAAGAGTGGAAAAAGTACCTAGAAGAGGAAGCGAGAATAATGAAAGATGTACCTGGTTGGAAGGTTGGTGAGAGTGTTTACCACTCTGGCAAATGGATGCCCCCTGCTACCGGTGAGCTTCGTCCAGAAGTCTGGTAAAACCAGAACCATCTCTTATCAAAATCATGGTTTATGCCTTGGCTACCATGTATGCAAGATTCTTCTGTTTGGTTCTCTATGTAAGGATAGCAATAATTGTAACTGAGAATTTCTCTTGACGCTGTTGGTTGATGATTACACTATGCTTTGCATCCAAGCTCTTTAGCATTATGGGTTAAGTGTATCGCCGTATTGATGAATGGTTGGCAAATTTGTCATGTTTTACCCCAGACCTTGCATTTTGATATATAAAGTGGTTCTCTTTATTGATATGGACCTCTTCCCGTGTTTAAGCTTATATAAACTGTTTCTGCTATTCAGTTGCGAATATTGTGATGCAGCTCAGTAGAGAGATTCCGAATCTTCTGTCCATCTCTATAAAAGTTGTGCAAAGTTAAGTTATGAGACTTAATTTCAATCTGAATTCATTCCATTCCACTCTTTCCTTTTCAAGTGCAATAATAAAAATATCTGTAATGATGATTATGTGGTAAGAGATGCCTTTCACTGAAATTGGAGTTTGGGCTCAATACTGCATAGTTTAATTTTAAAGCCAAACTGCCTATGCTGGTTAGATGTTGCTGTTTGTTCCATGTGAGATTGGGAATGCTTTGTTCATTGGAGTTGGTGTGTGGGTTAATAATGTATATATAAATGTTATAGGGCCCCTTGATTCAGAGTTGGTGGCCATGTTATGTCTTTAAGGCTCAGCAGTTGGTATTATTAGACAGTGAACCAAATAAAATCTGAAGAATTGATATGAATTGAATTTGGTAAAATTACAGGTTTGTATGAGAGTATATCCTTGAGAAAGTAAAAACAAAAAAGCCTCTTCTTCCTCTTGTGCATTGGGAGAGGGCTTCTTGTGTGTAAATTGTAAACAGTAAGTAAGTTTGAATTAAAACTCGTGTCAGTAATAATCTGCTGTTGTGTGTATAATGAATTTTGCTTAAAACTGCTGTGAAATGCATCTCCTGTGACAAGCAGCAGGAGCTCTAGGGTTCTTCTGCTGTTTCTTAACAGTTTCTTCCTTCCATATCTTGGAAATATCATCAGCCACTTTCATTGCATCTTCAGATGCTCCTGATAAGCCTCTCTTTGTAAATCCAGCTGCATACAATCCTGCTTTCCCCTTCCATCCATTGGGAAATGGAGCTTTTGGAAATCCATTTTTGGAGAAGAATTCACTCTCTTGACATTCCTGTTTCCCAAATTAACAACAATTAAATTAATTAATCATCCTTGGAATCTATTAACTAGCCATGTCCCTTATTCTTTAATATAAAATAATTATAAAAAAAAAAATCAACTTGCTGTGTCTCTTACCTTGAGCCATGAAGGAACATTGCTCTTGTATCCAGTAGCAAGAACCACAGAATCAATCTCAAGAACATCTCCATTGACAAGCTGAACCCGACCTCGAGAAAATCTCTTGATTCCGGGTACAACCTTAATCTTACCCGATCTAATCTTTCCTAATGTACCCAGATCCAACACCGGCGTCTTCCCTTCTTTGTTCTTCAGCTCAAGAGGTCCCATTTCCGGCCTCTTCACTCCATACTTCTCTGTATTTCCAAGCATTATAAATGCAATAAAAAGCAGTAACTTATCGACAAGCCAAAGAGGAAGCCATTTCATCAATATTACCGCCCATTCGAAACTCGATTTCCCAAGAACCTCCTTTGGCAAAACATGAACCGAGCTTCTAACCACCATAGTCGGAAAAGCATTATGATTACAAAGATCGAAGCTAACTTCCATACCGGAATTCCCACAACCAACGACCAAAACCTTCTTTCCATTATACTCGTGACCGGACTTGTAATCACAAGCGTGGATTATATCCCCGCCAAACTCGTGGAGGCCGAAGAACTTAGGCACGACTTTCTCGGCGTTTTCACCTGTGGCCACCACAATCCACTTGCAAATGTACTCGACACCGGAGAGGGTCCTGATTCTCCAAAGGCCGCTTGTCTCATCGTACTTTGCGGACTGGACGGACTCATTGAAGCGAGGCTGGATGTCGAAATGGTTGGCGTAGGACTCTAAGTAGGCTATGAATTGGTCCTTTGTAGGGTACTGAGGAGTGCTCTCAGGGAAAGGGAAGTTAGGAAGCTGGCAGAATTGCTTTGGAATGTGGAGTTTGAGGCGATCGTAAGTTCGGTTTTGCCAAAGCGATGCAATGCAGTTGGCTCGTTCGAGGATCACGTAAGGAACTCCCTTTTCTTTAAGCCCTGAGGCCACAGCTAGGCCTGATGGACCTGCGCCTACGATGAT
Source organism: Fagopyrum tataricum (assembly GCA_002319775.1). Lineage (NCBI taxonomy): Eukaryota > Viridiplantae > Streptophyta > Magnoliopsida > Caryophyllales > Polygonaceae > Fagopyrum > Fagopyrum tataricum. Next base: position 21,712,114 of record CM008286.1, read on the forward strand.
CGGGCCGTTCACCCATATGCACCGCGGCGCTACCAAGACATCCCCGTCGTTTAGGCTTGATATGGTTTTTTGCTTGTATAGAGGGGAGCTAATAGGATGGATAGCCATGGTCATGGACAAGAGGTTTTTTTTTGAGCTAAGGATATGGTTAACTTGTGTGTTTAGACTTTAGAGTGTGCTATGACTTATGAGATGTGTAGAAGAGATTGATGATTTTGTGATGAAAGATTGAATGGGGTTTAAATAGGAGGGTTGGCCATCACGATACAGATGAGACTACCATGTGCTTCTGGCTCTATACTAATCATTAATGCAAATTATTATATACTTTATTTTCTTTCTTTATATATATATAATATGATTGACCAATCACCGATGTAATAAATTAAACAAATATAGTTCTAAGAAAAAAAAAAATTAAACATATATATTTTATGATCTTATTTACCGAAACATTTAGTGTTTTTTGTTAAAGCCTATTTGACTGCTTAACAAAGTAGTGTGTACACAAGTACACAGGCACGTTATGTCCGAATTCAATTGACAACAAGAGAAGGAGTTTACAAGTTTATGTTCTATGTTAAGTTTGAAATTTATTGACTTTGGACGTGAGAACTTATTATTTTTGTAATTTTGATAGATTTGTAAATAAATTATACTACCCATATTGTCTTCCCCCAATTTTTATTCATACGGTGGTATTTATGTATTCCATTGTAATGGGCGTTATTATTATTTTTCAAGTAGTATATATTTTCAAAATTTGATTTTGTCACTAGTTTAATTATATCAAGAGTGTATACACTTTAATGATATGGAGCAATTTTCACTTTTTCATTCCTTAAAATTAACCTCGAAATAGATTAAGATGAAATATAAGGATATATTTAAATGTCATGTTTTAGAAAATGTTATATAAAATGTACTTATTTATAAAGAATTAAATAAAGAATTTATAATACAGTAAAAGAACTCTAAACATATGAAAATTAATGTATTTTCTTTCCGTTGAAAGAAAATAATACACCGATACTTTCTCTGAATCTCAATATTTGGTTTTAGAACTTAAAAATAATAGTTCATAATATATGAAATTACAAGTGTTATTAATAATTAAATTTATCAAAAATAAAATCTTAATTACCTTTTTATTTATTATATGAAGTTTTAAAATCTCTATTCTCATATAACTCTTTACGTTCTATAGGTATTTTTATACAAAAATTTTAAATTATAGTACATCAATAAATATTATACCTTTTACTTTTTAGTTTTCTTAACTTGGATAATATTTTTAATGTCAAATAAGAGAGAGTAAGAATAAGATGAGTGAAAATGAATTTTCATACAAATATTATTAGGGAAAAAAACGTTTTAGAAGCTAGCTAGCTAGGGCCAGCCTTTAACTGAAAATAGGAACAATTTTTTCCGTGTTAATATGTTTTTGGTATACCATCATAAAGATGAAGTAGATTCAGAAGTGTGTCAATTTAAAGTTGCTTCTTACAAATTAATCACATTGTTTCATAATGAAGCTCCAATAATCTATTCTTATCTAGTTTATAAAATTCACAAAACATAAGCTATTATAAGCTTTGTATTGTACTAACTCGTAGAGAATAAAATGTTTTTATATCGATTATAAACATAAACGGAGTTTAATATGTAAAGCCGGATTAATCTATTTATTGTGAAATTGATTTAAGGAGAAAATTTCGCTACATTTCTATGTTGATGTTAGATTTAACACACATGTGTAGGAGAGAATGAGTCGATGATGATGATAGGGTTGGATGTACCACTTCCATCATCAACTTATTTCCTAAAATTTTCATTCGATCCGCCATTTACTTACTATTTCGACATCAGTATTTTCCGGGTGAATCGAGTTTTTTGCATGTGAATTACAACATGTGTTTTTTAAAGCTGGTGTTCAACCAAATATTAAAATAAAATACAAACTTGAAAGTTAAAACTATATAAATCATTCAATTCACTCAACTCCTAAATGATCAGAAGTGCAACATAAATCCGAAATAGTTTCAATAGTTTCAAAGCGTGTTAAGTTATTAAATTAAGTAGCACCACACAAAGTTGTTTTCAATTTTCAATAGAATTCCGAAGTTGACATACTCTTATACTTATCCTATTTAGTAAATGAAAAGATCCTACAAGGAAAAAAAACAAGCTATTTATTTCGATCAAAAACTTAAGAAGGGACAAAAGTCGTAATTCGCAAGAGTGACGGAGTGTGGAGATTGGAGTTCGTTAAGGAGGGTTTGGAGGTCGAGGTAAATTGTGAAAAATGAATGACTATTATAAAGCCAACAAAGGTGGCTCAGTGACATAAATCTTTTTTAATTCAATCTTAATTTTTTTTATAACTCTTTTATAATAATATTAGAACATGCTATAGGTATGGATGATGGTTGAACTACGGTTTTAAATTGTGCACCCGTATCCAATCTACCCATCACCCGGTTCACCAGTATACTTAGTTTTCACTGTCTTTTTGAAACTTGTTCGTGAACACCATTAGATGCAGGCTCGTAAACATCTGTCAATTGCAGATGAAACAATTATCGCTATGCATATGTGTTGGGACGTGCAAACTCATCTCAATGTTGGAGTACGATTCACACATGCATCTTATATATGATGAGGAAACTTCATTGGTGTTAAGTCTTGTTAGACGACGCTAAGAGCTAACTTTATAGTAAGATGACCTCATTCATTTTAACATCTTCTACATGACAAGGACTTATCACTTCAAACACACTTATACAATAGTATCCACCCTTTATAATTGAACTTCTTTCTTTACATGAAAATCAAGTCTTTGTTTTCTTTACTAAACAATTATTCATACACTATATACGGTCGCATAGATCTCTTATATATATAACACTTTGTCATTAAATAGTTTACATCTCATTATAAATTTTGTTTTATATCTCTCATTTATACAAAATTTGGTGAATGATTAATTTTATAAATATACAATTACATATCAATTTGTATTTTTTTCTTATTAATATGTAAGGTGGGGCTCTTACGTAATATCATACCATACGTTTATAATTTACTATTTTTCGATATATAGGAATAAGATCATGCGAGAACCTCCCTTCGGTATGGCAAGGAGCGAAAAACTTTTAAAATAGCTAAATCAAATAATACAACAATTTGGAATTCTAACACGCAGTCATGCGCATGGGCGTGAGGAGCATGATTGTGTTCTTGAATATTGCAGGAATGTTTGTGATACTAGTACACGAACGCGCTAACTTAAAAATTTTAGTTTTTTTTAATCGAATGAGCACACGGTCATACAACTTAATTGTATGCACGATCATGTGTCTTGTTATTTTAAGGTCGTGTTGTACTTCTTGCGAACGGAACCTTACGCAATATACGTACGATCGTGCACCCCACTCATGGTTATTTGCTGACATCATTGTTCATTCGTGCGCAATGTACAATACACTATGCACAATTTAGGAACAATATATATAGGAAAGTGAAATGAATAATTATATTTTGTGTCTTTAAAAAAATAAAGAGATCTAACTAGTCTCATTGGTAGTAGGGTGGGAGGGATGACATATTAACCAAGGTCCGAAACTTCAGAGCGGTGTATTTTTAAATGACTATCAAATATTAAAAAGGATCACGATCATGCTTATAATATTTAGAGGAGCAAAATCGTGCTCCTCAATCTTCACGTGTTGTAGACACGTGAAAATCGCGACCATTCATTATATTCGATCATACGCTTCTTGGAGATTTTCACTTCTTATCGTAAGAAAGGTTCTTACATAAATAGGATCAGGTGAGAACCTTTATTACAATAAAATAAAGTAAGAATCTCTAATTAAGAAGTATTATATCAATGAACGAACTCTCCAAATTAAATTAAATGACCATTATAGGCATTTATAGGGAAGAATTATTTAATAAAATATAATATCACTAGTAAATAAATGGATTATTAAATAAGAAAACTAAAAATATATTATTAGGATGCTTTGAACAAAATTAAATGGTGAATTTATTTAACACTCAAACGTTCTTTCTTTCCAAGTAAAATTTCCCAAGTGCACGAACATCAAAATAACTAGGCGCACAATTGTGAAAACGCAATGCACATCCCCTTGGTAAATATGACGGGTCGATGAGGACAATGTGAATGATTGTGTGTGTATTTTCATAGCACAAAAATGCGGCTATACACCATCAAACGACTTGTTATTTCAAGGTCGTGTCGTGTTTCTTGCAATCAACACATGACATAGTCTGCACGATCGTGCACAGATAACATGATTTATCGACCTGTTGAAGTCATGCATTTAGTTAGATTTTTCCTTTCCGCATTCATGTTTTAGCCTTAGTTTGTGTCATTTATGCTTGTTTAGTGTTACCTTGCAAGAATAGATGTCTACACACTATTTGTGGCTTTGTAGGTAATTTGGCACATTTTGGAGCTAAAGCGACGTATTTGAGGGTCAAGCCTCGAAGTGGAAGCGTTGGAGTGAGCGTACGTGTACGGGAAAGGGCTAGGAATCAAGCTAAAGGCACGAAGGAATGAAGAAGAGCCATCTCGGCCTTGATCTCGGTCATGATCTCGGCCGAGATCCCTTGATATCGGACCGAGATCCATGATGTTGGTTGAGTTGGAAGCTACTGTTGTAAAATCTCGGTCTCCATCTCGGTCGATCAAACCGATATTTTCCTAATCTCGTCTCCATCTCGGTCGATCAGACTGAGATTTTCCTGATCTCGGTCGCCGACCGAGATGCCCCTGGACGCTGAAGACGAAGTTAAATCTCGGCCCCGACATGTGAAGCATCTCGACCGAGATTTTTGACCGAGATTCCCTGAGCGTCTTATTTTATTTTGCGGGCTGTTTTCTTTTGGGCCCAATGTCTTTTAGCTAGGATTTTGTGTATAAAAGAAAGTCTTGGATTCATTCCAAGGTGTGTTGGGTTGTTCCCAAAGTTTACCCTAGAAGGGAGGAGCCGTCTCCTACTCTATCCTTCTTCTTTACCATTGTTCTTCTTAGTTAATTTGGATTAAAGATTCGCACTTTTGCATTCAGATTTGTTGAGAGATATTGTTGGATTGAAGAATTGAAAAGATTGGAGGTTTTTATTCATTGAAAGTTAAGTTCTTTCCTTCCCTTTTGTTATTTTTTTATTTGTCTTTTGATATGATTGTTATTGGGTAGAACTTTGTGGTTCCAATGTTGACAGAGATTTGTTTATGCCTTGAATTGGATTATGATGGAATAGTTTGAGTTTATGTTTCGTTTGTTTAACTTTGAAATTCTAGTGGTTAGCTTGTACTTGAATCTAGATTAGAGACTTCTAAACTAGCAACCTAAGTTGGAATTGAGACTGACCCGGTGATATTCCTCTTAGATACGTAAGTGATTAACCATAGGTAATAAAGGTGAAACCTTCATTGGTTTGAATGTGCCTGATTCCTCTCTAAGTTGGGTAATTCTTGAGACTTACTCAGTAAAGGGTTACTTGATCCTTAGTTAGATAATCTGGTTTGTAGTGAATTTCCACCCTCTCTACCTTGAGACTTACCCGGTAATAGGTAGTTAGGATTGGAACTAGATGATCTTGAGACTTACCCGGTAATAGATCATCAGCCTAGAAACGTTCATCCTTGTTGCTTTTCTACCATATATCTCTATGAGTCGTCCTGAATCCATATGCCATAAACAATGACCTCGAACCCTTGAAATCCATTTTCTTTCCTTTAATTTGATTATCTTATCTTTTATTTGCTTTTATAAAATTGTTTTCAATTGAAGGTATTGTTTTCAATTGAAGGTGACATTCAATTGCAAACGCCAAAAACCTTTACAAAAACATTTGATTTTCTTTCCCTTATCTTTTCCAACCCCCTTTTTTATTTGTGATCTATCCTATCTTTACTCACTGTTACAAATTAATCCTCCCAGTCCTTGTGTTCGATCCTGAAATACTTGTCTTACTTCGTACGATCCATACACTATGGATTCATTGCTATTTAGGAGAATTATTTACAGGTTATAAATTTAAAACTACCCCTTCCTAGTTTTGCTATCCTGTGAGTATTCTATCATTCTGATAGGAGTTTATATGTGTGTAAAACCAGCGAACATGCACCCTCTTCACCCACCACACTCATGTTCATTTGCATTCATCGTTATCATTCATGCATAATGAACAATATAACGTGAACAAGTTACAAACAATATAGCAAAATGAATTGAACAATTATGTTTTAATTTTATGTGTCTTTTTAAAAACTAAATAGACCTAACTAGTTAAATTGGTAATATGGTGGGTTTGGGGAGAGTTTATTAACCAGGGTTCGAAGCTTTAGAGTTTTGTTTGATTTAGTTGATAGATAGTGAATTAATTAATATAAATAAATAATATATGAAATTGATTATATTAATTAAAAACAAATAGATAATTTTGATATTATGTTCATCCAAGGTAAGTGGATCCACTAAAAGCTATTAGTTATAGCCGTTTGATGGGTTTAGATCGTACAATTCTTAGAGGTTCTCCTATGATCATACTCCTATATATATCCAATGCTCAGCCACGAACCCTAACGATAATTCATCTATTCTAATTATCTAATATGGTATCACAACCAAACCTAATCTTCCTTTCTTTTTGTTTTGTTTTTGTGTGTTTTTGAAACAGTTGAATGATGGTTTTAAGAAAAACTTCTTACAAAATAAGAGAAGATATTTGCAAGAGATTAGGTGAAGATATTTTTTTTAGGAGAATACCATAAGATTTGATATCTGAAGAAAAATAATATCTTACCTAAATTAGTCTTTTCAAAATATGCTTTTCTATTAGAAAAATAATCATAAAACTTAGTTTTAGGAGTGGTTTTTAATTGATCAAGATTAGTTGTATAATTTAATTATATACAAAAATAAAAATAACTAATCATAAGTTTTGAAAAAAAAATCCATTTAAACTCAAACTTGAAATTATTCATTAGTAAGCAATGTTTAGGCCAACTCATAAGAGGAATGTGTTGTTTATTATAATTACTAAATGTTTGATTAACTGGTTTCTTAAATTTATTTCTTGGTCAAAACTTATGTTTTAAAAGTATCACAAATATTATACAAGTATTTCCGGATTTTACACCCTCCTATGATATAAGTTCTTACCTAAAACTCGAAATCACGCAAATAAATAACTTATTTTTATGAACTCACGTCACGAATCATATAAAATATTCGTGCATGTGAGGTTTTATATTTATATATCATAAATCGAGAATTATAACCTTCATATATATAGGTTTTACAAGACAATGGCCTTATCTTTGATAAATTGAAAAGTTAATGTTTGATTTACGATTTACTTTATACATCGATCATATTTCTTATATTGTGTGACCAATAAACTCGGCCAAATTTCTCTAGAATACGAAAAAATTATAGTATTTATTCGTAAGGATGCTCAAGATGCAAGTTATCCTAAATCCTTGTGGATGTGCATAGATCTCACCATGTTCTTATAATTATTGGAGATCTCTATTTAATTAATTAAAATTATGTAGAAAACCGCAACTAAACATGCAAGTAATCGACCAAATCTTTGATGGGCTCTTCTAGTTTATTAAATAATTGCATGCCTTAATTAGTTAGGTTAAGACTAATAGAATTTCCACATGGAAGCATGAGAGGTCTTAACCTTAAGACTAAATTAATTTAAGTAATTAAGTAGTTGACTAAATAATTAAGAGATCGTTTAGGTGAAAGAGCAGAGGGGTTTTTAGGTGATAGGCTATAAGGCCATGTTGCATGCACATGCTATAATTCTTTCCATTGTCAATTGCCATCTCTCTTTTGACTCCCTCACTTGCCCGGTTGGCCCCATCTCTCTATACATATGATTAATTAGTTTGTGTTGTAATAATGATGTAATATGGATTGGGTAAAAACATAATAAAAATATTCGATCTAAAAAATAATGGTCTTAATTTTCTCTTATGTATGTAGATGGTTCTTAAGTACACTATTATACACCCTTCACTTTTCGATCATACGCTTTACTTATATAAAGGGTTTGATCACGATCATGAACCATGAGGTGAACGATTATCCACCAATTAATATATCAGAAATACAAGATGAACGGTCATGGTGCATGGTGAACCTATAAAAATCGCTCGTAAAATCAAAAGCGTTGATTTCTTTAAATCAAACGTGAATTAAATATTTTTACTTATAGATTATCATAAAATCCTAACATTATTTATTTATATATATAGTTTATAATAATGATGATTAAAACCACAGTAATAATAGTATCAACAATGCGGAGTAATATACTATTGCAATTATTAAATTTTGTGTTGTTGTTATATCATTAAATACATGTATAATAAGAGAGGTATGGTGATGAATGATATTGTTGTCTTATTGCAAATCATGGAGTGTGCGAACTATATACAACATTACTTTTTTTTTTTTTGGTAGGAACTATACATCATATAAGGCTTAAAAATTATGCCAAAAACCACAATCATTCAATTATATATATATATATATATATATATATATATATATATATATATATATATATTATTGTGTTAAAGAAGAAAGAATAATCATTATATTATTGTGTATAAACAAAGATAAGATAAATTCTTTTATGACAACATTGCATATAAATAAAGCCAAATAAATATATAATTGTTTTGTTGATGGTATTTACCGTTGTCTATATATATATACATATATATTTTTTATAAGATATAGTCGTTTTTTAAGTTTTTTCCAAACCATAGATTTTAAATGTTAATTTTTTTAGGTCATATATTATCATTTTACCCGACATAACTTTCTTACTGATTAATTACTGATATTTCTATATCTATAAATATTATACGAGAAGAGTTAATATAAATATATTGTTAAACCCGGTTTGAAAAGAAAAACAACCCTTTTATCTTAATAAAATCACTTATATTGTCCTACAAGATCACTCAGATTCTACTTTCTTTTCGACAAATTACAACTTTTCTGACAAGTTGAGTGAGATTCTAACTGAAACTAATTTCCTTTTTCTATTTTTTATTTTATAGTTTCAGTTGTCTTTTCTAAAGTCAACATATGTCGAATGATTAGAAGAATCAAACATAAACGACAATAATATCGATAAGTTTAGAGAATCCAATACCAACTTATAATTTTACAAAAATAATGATTGGAAATGATTAATGAATTAAAGAGAGGATGAACGAAACTAAATTCTTAGCTGGTACCTAAAATGTGTACACTGTATATGCATACTATATACATTCTTATATTTATAATTATTATATAATAATAACTTATATATTATTATCATTATTTATGTTAATTTTACATAACAAATATGACCCACTTTCCAACATATAGTTGTGCAACATTTGTGGATGGGAGAGGGTACAAATATTTAGGCTTTCTACCAAACTACTTAAATATCTTAACTTTAATTTATTATATTATTTATAATATTTGTCTCTTCATTTATAGCCACTGATAATTTATTAAATATCTTAAATAAAAATTAATTAGAGTAAATATATATTTATTTGTAAAAAACTGCATCCTCCTCCTTCTATTATTGCTATTATACATAACTATCTCACAATTCTAGTCATTTACATTATTTTAGTTATATCGCATATTATGCATCATTCATATTCCTACTATTTAATAATTCATCATTTAATTATTAATGATCATTAATAAAAATATACTAAGGTGAAAATACACTTTTACTATATATTTATAAACTTTATTATTGTAATACATTATTTTACATAACAAATTTTGTTCTCCTCCTACTACTTTCCTACTACTATTTAGTATACTAAAATAAGATACTCTATTTACATGTTACTAGTATAAATTATTTATATATTCATATCCTAATACTAATGAATACATAAGTATATAACTATTATAAATATAATTATTGTTAATGTATGAATCCAACATAAAAATTTATAAGTTTACAAATTAGTAGTAACTAAGATTTTCCATGTAGAAATGATAAAAAATGCCCCGATAGGTTGAGTACCTTACCCTATGATACAAAAGTACCCACACATATAACATTAGGTACTTTGAGAATGCCTATCGTGTGAGTCTAGAGACAACTCTTTTCGGAAACTCCAAAAATACCCTATAGTTCGAGCATGAAGAATACATTCTCACAAAGTGGGTGGAAGTGACCAACAATCTTGAGTGGGATGACTGTTTACCAACAATAGAAGTGTAATAAACCGTTTTTTCGGAATTTTTTTTATAGTCAATTTAATTTTGGATTAAATCGAATTGGGTAAGTTATCAATATAAAGATGTTTATTGAAGAATTTTAGGTATAATGATATGAAGTTAGTTGACTTTATTGCTGAATTAGAAAATTTTATAAGTTTATTACGTACCTATAATGTTTGCCTTCAAAATTATAAAGGTTATTTCAATATTACTATTAATCTCCTTCCTCTCCAAACCCTAGTATTTCTCTTATCTCTCTTTACTCTACCCAAGTTACTATTCGTTGTTGGAATCTCAATACTTGACCGAACCAACGTAAACCAAGATGCTCACTTCCGTATTTAGAGCCACACCCGTCGGAATGAATAGACTCGTTGGTTAGCACCCAACTCCAAATCTTCCTTCTTGATCCCTCCAGTCGTAGACTCACGAGCTAGATTTGGTGACTATGTCTCAATCTGCTCGGAACGTCCCATGGTTTCGTTTCTTCCTGAGCCACTATCTTCACACTATGACACCATGGAGCTCACACCATTCAATATGTGAGACCCCTATTCTTTCGGACCGAGTTCCGTCCTTAGCCGAGATTTCCTTTGGCCGAGTTTGGCCTTGCCGCACCCGCGGGCATGATGGCCGCCCCTGCGGCTCATGGAACCGTCCCTGCGGTTTCCGGCGGTTGCAACCGGTTTTGTTGACTCTCTTAACTCGTGCTTTACCTTTGTCTTACTTCTTCCCTTCCCTTGGCTGATCAAGGGTTACTTCTTCATTTCCAATCCAACTTTCACGTCCTCCTTGCTTCTCCTTCACCTTCCTTTGTCCTTGTCTTGGTTTCCCTTTGGTTTGAAAGAGTTTTGTTGTGGCTTTGTGGTTGATGATGATGCTAGTGTGTGTGTTGTTGAGCTTATAAGCCAGCTTTGGTGTGTGTTGATCCTCCCTGCAGCCTAGGATCTTCAGTAGTGGTGAGTGCTTGTTTTTTCTCCTTCTCTTCTTCTTTGATTCAATCTTTCTAGTTTAGGATTAGATATTTGCTAAGGGTTTTGATGGTTGGTATGTGTTTGTGCATGTGGTGTGTGGATTTGGAATGGTAAGGACGTGATTTGATCACGTGAAGAGCCGAAGAAGAATCCGAGATCTTGTTCTGCACTGTCGCCGCCCCCGCGGCCAGAAGTCACCGCCCCTGCGGACCTTGTGCCGCGGCGCCCGCGCCGTGCCAGCGCCGTGCCTGCGTTGCCAGTGACCTTTGTCACCGCCCCCGCGGTTGAGTGCCGCCGCGCCCGCGGTTTCCTGCGTTCCGCCCCTGCGTCCTCCGTTCACGCAGGTGCGTCTTATCCCGGGACTATCCATAGTTGGGTAGCTCCTTTCCTTTCCTAGTATGAGGGAACTAGTACCATGCTAGGTATCGGTTTATGACGAGTATGATATAGATATGCCGGTTACGGCCTTGAGGTTACGAGTTGGATATGATCCCTTATGGATCCCTTGGGTCTAGGTGTGACCCCTTTGTGTGATAGGATTGTGATATATATGTATGTGTGCCTTGTATAGGCTGTGTTGTCCTCCAGTTTGGAGTGGACCAGTCAGAGAGTTGATCATACTTGAGTTACTTCTGAGATCGAGGTAAGTCCATAGGACTTACTTAGCTACTATCCTTATATTGGATGTATGCTTGAGTGGTGTGTGTGTTTTATGCTTTATAGCATGTGTTATTATGGTCACCGACCTATGTTATACTGACCGCCCATTGTAGTGGTCGTGATAACCTTTCCCTTTCTATCCCGTAGTGGAGTCTGGGAGGTTCTCTGTAGTCAGGCCAGATCTAGTATACAGGAAGGACCCTCACCACTCCCATAGGGTACACGGGAGGTGTGCTGATACTACTCCAGCTGGCTAGAGTACTCAGAGGCGGGGATTATATTCCTCGTGTCACATATCTTCTTATACATCTATTTATACGATTGAGTGATTATACTTATTAAAAATAATAAACCGGGTAAATGTTTGGTATCATGCTGAAGTGTTTATTATTTCTGATATGTGATTGTGCTCTAGCATCTTCTTATATATGTGTGTAGTTAGCTAATGGTTTTATACCGTGTTGTAGATCCTTTCCAAGTTAGGAGAACTGCAGAGTGATCCTGAAGGGTGATCTGCTGAGGGTTTCGTACACTGGGCGTATTCGTGGGATTTTGGGTTTATTCTTATTGTACGGATTTCAGTTTGACATTGTACTCAGCAGTACTCTGTATCATCCTTTTGACATGTATATATATATATATATATATATATATATATATATATATATATATATATATATATATATATATATATATATATATATATATATATATCAGTTTCTATGTTTTGTTTTAATCTATTGGTGCCTTGTTGTAAGATTCAGTGAAGTTGTTGTCAGGCTAGGGTCAGGATCCATTGTGAGATCCTAGCCCAGTAGCACTCCGAGTCCTACGGATTTGGGGTGTTACACAATAACCCATGAACCCACACCTAGATTTGCACCGTCTAGCCCGCAGTCGAGTCGATTAAACCCGCCTTAGCAACGAACCCGAGCCTCCATTCCTCGTGTCACATATCTTCTTATACATCTATTTATACGATTGAGTGATTATACTTATTAAAAATAATAAACCGGGTAAATGTTTGGTATCATGCTGAAGTGTTTATTATTTCTGATATGTGATTGTGCTCTAGCATCTTCTTATATATGTGTGTAGTTAGCTAACGGTTTTATACCGTGTTGTAGATCCTTTCCAAGTTAGGAGAACTGCAGAGTGATCCTGAAGGGTGATCTGCTGAGGGTTTCGTACACTGGGCGTATTCGTGGGATTTTGGGTTTATTCTTATTGTACGGATTTCAGTTTGACATTGTACTCAGCAGTACTCTGTATCATCCTTTTGACATGTATATATATATATATATATCAGTTTCTATGTTTTGTTTTAATCTATTGGTGCCTTGTTGTAAGATTCAGTGAAGTTGTTGTCAGGCTAGGGTCAGGATCCATTGTGAGATCCTAGCCCAGTAGCACTCCGAGTCCTACGGATTTGGGGTGTTACACAATAACCCATGAACCCACACCTAGATTTGCACCGTCTAGCCCGCAGTCGAGTCGATTAAACCCGCCTTAGCAACGAACCCGAGCCTCCATTCTGTCCCCCCCCCCCCCTATACTTGAGTTCAAATGCACGAAATCAGACCAAATCCAGTGCCTCTCATGGTCGATTCTCTTTCCATCGGACCAAAAATTGCCCTAGCGTGGACCACCACCACCTTAGGGGAACTATTCCTCCGCCGTCTCCTCGCCCCATCGATGCCCACCTCCGGAGGCCATTACTAACTTCTGAAATTCAACGCCAAATTTGAACAGAGACCTATATATTCTAGTAAAATTTTCAATACTGAATATTAATACACAATATTAATGCACAATATTAATACAAGACTATCGACTACTCCCTCCAACCCTTATATATATTTTTTATATTTTTTATATATATAGAATAGGTTCGAGTAATTCGGGTGAAATTCTATAATTGAATGTCTTAAAAATTCAAGCACTCAAATTTATTTTAATGGTCAGGTTTTTTACAATTATTTCTAATTCAAAATTCTTTTATTGCATTTATAAAATGTAGACGATCGAAGCTTATAAACTCCCCACCCTCTAAACTTGAGTTGAAGTCCACATGAATCGTTTGAGCAGTCAAAGGTGGAAGAGAACACATGTTGCTTACTCAAGGGAGGGAGACTGCATGTGATCACATGAAGGTTTTAAGTGTTCGGTGCAAAAATACAAATTTTATTAAAAAAATAAAATAAAGAATCTCAATGCAATAAAAAAATTCCATCGAGTTGAGAGGTCATAAAATGATACACGAACACGAATCGACTTCCATACTTTGAAACATCACATTAACAATAAAAAAAAATTCCATTGTTAATTAGTATTATTATTATGCAAGAACCAACCTTCATAGGATAGGTTTGTTGCGATTTGCAAATTGATCATACTAAGTCAAATTTGATATAATCCACTTCCTTTGTTAAACATAACCAAATCTGCGATGATAGATGTTCTTTGTTGAATTGTAGTCCAGGTATCGACTGGTGGTAGGACGAGAATCGTCGATGGAGACTGGAGAAACAACGCCATAGTTCTCAAAACGAGGCCATAGTTGTCTTCATCTCCTTCGGCAAGAAAAATAGTACCTCTAGTGTGTCGTAGACTAGACCTGAACAAATGCCGGCTCGGGCCGGACACGGACCAGGCCAAATCTAAAATCTTGTCCGAAATGCCTGGATCGGGCCGGGCCGGGCCGGCTCGCATTGAACGGACCTCCAGCAAAGCTCATGCCCACCCATGTGTAAACACGGGCCGGCCCGCCCGTGTTTACACTTATTCACTTTTAGTTTAATTTTAATATTATACATATATATATATATATATATATATATATATATACGGGTTGTCCGCGGGCCGGCCCACGGACTAAATCCAACACCCAAGCCCGTCCTGTGAACAAGTGGGCCGGGCTAGGCCCGGCCCGAACGGGCCAAGATGCTAGCCCATACACGTGTTTTTTGGCGGGCGGGCGGGCCGGGTCGGCCCGGATTTGTTCAGGTCTATCGTAGACCATGAAGAAGGAAGGTTTTTGGGTGAGAGTTGTTGGAAAATGCGTTGTAAGGGGGGTCGAGGTTAAGGCGCTTTTTGGGGGAATGATTCAGATAAAGATGGGATTTGTGGTAAGAAAATAAAGAGTAATTTGGATAGTTGATTCATTTGATTCAATTATTTATATTCATCAACATTATTTAATAATTTATGAGACGTGTAGTGTTAGTTTTAAGAACGTACATAGATATTTTTTTATGTTTTTGAAAAATCTGTTTTAGAAAAGGGAGGCACATTAATTTTTTTGTAATTTTTTTATGAGAAAGTCGTAACAATTATTAAATTGTTACCAATATACATGATTTTAGTTCAATTTGTTCAAAATTTATATACTATCATTTCTTATATTTATATACTATCAATTCGTTTAAAATTTATATATTATCCCATGTCTCTTGAGACTCGAATAGGTTCGGGGATAGTGAGAAGAAGATTAGAAGAGACTGTGGAGTAGATCCATTTGCAAAAACAACGTTGTCAGGTTGATTCAAAAGATCACCATTAATCGACAAAGCATGTGGGATTGAGTTTTCTATGTTGCAGTAAAATGGGTGTTGTTCTGTTTCGGGCATAGTGGAGAAGAGACGGAGAAGATGGTGGTTAAGCTTCGTTAAAATCCATTGATCGGGTTTGTCATTAATCAATCATAATGTATATGTACATTGTATCTTCATACATATTTATCGAGTTGGTTTGCCATGGTTTCATACCATCAACACCAAGTCATCTGCACACACACAGTACACTTGCTGACTTGCATCAATACGATAATCTCAATCGCGATGATCATATAATTCTTTCAATGAAACAAAAAATTCAACTCCCAGGAACAATGGAGATTATGAGTTTAATTTCAATGATAGTAGTCAAAAAAATTTCCCATAAACTAACCACAGGCAACAGAAACATATCTTGGTAAGAAAACTGAAATGACATCTCCAGGAAATTAAAGCCGTAAAAGCTTTGAGTCTGAACTATGTACATCACACGAATCAACTACGTATTATCACATAACATTATTTTCTATACAAGAATTATTTTTAAACTAAAAGAAAAAAGAAAGAAAATCACGGGTGGGGTCCGTGGAGAAGGTCTTTACAGGCTTGTCTCACTCTGCTATGCTATGCAATGAACCCTACATAACTGCAGACTACCTTTTAAGTTTTGATGGAGGAAACCAGAACCCATCCATTCCCCTTAAAGCTACAACAACAAGACCTAAGAATCCTATGAATCTAAGTGCTTGATGATATAAATTATATCCAGCATAACTAAACTGGCCATGGACTTTGCACCAAAATTTCAGAAATGAATCAAGTAATGAATGAATGAGAAAAAGAGGAAACACATGAGTTGATGGATGTGCAAGATGGAGATAACCTGGTTTTCACCAAGACTAACTGCTTCCTTCCCGTAAAAACTCGAAGGCAGAATCTGCTAGTAATTCTGTGGGCATATCAATGCCCACAAAATCTCTCACTTCCATAGAGCTGGCAATGTCCTTTTCCAGGAACGGTATCCTGCAGTTTAATGCAGTTATCAAAGTAAGACCCAAGGAACAAAAGCATAATGAGGACAAGAGAGAGTAATGGGCCGTTTGGTTCGAGTGGAGGAATGGAAATGGAAAGATAGTTATCAAATAGAAATGATTATAATCCTTTCACGTTTAACCTTCCATTTTAGGCACTAAATAAACAAGTTTTGTTGGATGAATATGATACCAATCCGTTTTCAAGGATTTAGCAAAACAAATGGCCCCTGAGTGTTCTCTGCTGACCTGGAATTATCGGACAACAAATGGGACTTGGCGGGATCACCGCTAGCTTTAGCATCATGTTTCATCATATCCTTCAGCACACAAATGACCTGGAGTTGAAAACAACAAGTATGATATTAGAGCCAGAGAACCACACAAGTTTTGGAAGTTCTTTTTTTTTTTTTGGGTGCTCACATCTGGGGAGACACTTGTGTTGGAGTCATCATTACTGCACAATGAACACATCGTGTAAATCTGCGAAGTGTTCAGTCCCTACAAGCACAACAATGTTTGCAAGTTACTGAAGAATTTGACTGTGACGTTCTACATTATTTGCACGCTCAAGTTATTGATTTTATCTCAGGAGGATCAATGCGTTATTTTTTTGGGTTTTGATTTTTGTGCGTTTATCACTGTTAACATGAAAAACAATAGCATATTTCAAGTCATTTTTACTGCATATATTCGACTGGTGAAGTTTCGGCATTTCCAATAATAGCACGGGGATTACATGTTTTTTCCCCCCCCTCTTTTGACCTCCTCTCGTCCTTAAATAAAGAAAAAAAAGTATAACAAATGCTTACGGGGCAGAGTTCACTTGTCATATCATCGTAAGTGATTCTGGCCTTCTGATGTATAACCTGCAAAATTGAAATAAATGGACGTATATCATGCAATCAAATGGAAAGAACAAAGTCGAAAATCTTTTTGGGCTTAATACACCAGATCATCAGACCAACTCCATTCAACTTTTTTTTAGCAAACAAGTTGCAGAAAATCGGTCTGTTCTCATATTAATAATTGGCTAAGATCTATAGCTGTTTAAGCCAGCCAATTATACTCCCGCTATAAATAATATATATATATATATATATATTGAGGGAAACAATTAGTAACAGGAAGAAAATAACAAAACATGATTAAAATTACATACCAAGAGCCCTACAGCTTGTCTTATGTGTATAAGTTCTTCCCAGGACGAGCCTACAAACTGGAAACATCAAGAGAAATCATCAGAAAGATTTATGATATGATGAGGAAGTCGTGATATAAGATACGAAGCAAGGCTAATCTCTTGAATTTGTAGGAACAAAAATTTATTCGATTCGACAGAAATCCAGGCTAATAGAAATCCAGGGAAAGAGATGGTACATACCTCTTCTGTTGCTTCCACAGTCCAGGCTAATAGAACATCCAATCCTGACTTAACACGTTCACCGTTGTCAAATGTACAACTTTCTTTACTCTCTAAAAGACTGCAAAAATAAAAAAGAAAGCCATTTATCAAATAAATACAGATGCTACAAATGAATATCAACCATAAGGGGATGGAAGGATACAAAAGCATTCCAGCTTCTCTTGGAGAACAAAACGATATTAAAATCCACGATTTTTCTCTACCCCGTAGGAAAGACAGAAATGGGATTGAAAGTAGAACTTGTGGTTTCCACTTCATGAGGCTCTTATATACAGAAGACAACTAGAAATTAATGACAAACTAACCTATTAAAGAGATGAACATTGATATATGAAAAGATCTGAAGGAACATCTTCTCAACAAGAACTGGAGGCACCTGGTAGAAGAATTAAATATGAACAAAAAATAACCAACAAAAGTGCATTATGTTCCCAATCGACACATGATGATTGACATACAAAATTTTCTTTCATAGCATTGAGAAGAGAATTAAGTGTGTCCGTAATGCTCTTCCAATTGCTAACTGAAGCAGCCATGTTACCAAACTGCTGCGTGTTTTCTGTAGATGTTGATGTCTGCAGTGTGAACCAAGAGAAATTAAGATGCAAATTCTGCAACCGCCATGATCATCAGACAATAAGCAATCGCTATATATAAAACAAGAATCTCTGCGACGATGAGTCACACTTATTGCTTCTTTTCCGCAAGTTATCATGCATAACCATGATTGTCGTATCATAGACTATTGCAAATGTAAAAAATCTAAAGGAACACACAGGTAATTAGAGATCAATATGAACGTGCATTGCAGAATAAATCCTGTTGCATTATCTAGATATCCAAGCACACCTTTTATTGTGTTTTTCTCTAAATTTATAATTATTCCCCCAATACAATATAAATCATTATTTTCTAAAGCGTAACTTTTACGTCTTTGTTCCTTTACACCTTTGTAACCTTCCCTAATCGTTGATAGGTCATCCCCACCCTATCACCGGTTGGACAAACTAATCTCATAATTTTATTATTATTTTTAATTATAATTATATCTTAATTATAATACCCAAGACCTTATACCTGAGTTTCAATAGTCGAATTCCAATACACAAATCATTATAATTGAAATTCAATACTCAAAACATATAGCCGAAATCTAATACCAGAAATTCATTAACTGAATTTAAACACCCAAAACTTAATACCCAAAACACATACCTAATTTCCATTAAAATTTAATTATTGAATTATCTTAACTATAGGACCTACATATATTTTTTTAATCTTAGCTCCATCTTGCATAAGATTAAATATTTTGCAGAAGAATAAATATCCTTGGTTCTAGCATACTCTGTTTCTTTCCTATTTGGAAGTTAAGATCAACTAATGTGGGTACTCTGAGTGTTACTCAACAAAGATGGAGAAGTATTTTATGCGTGTCTATTATAATGGCCCAAAGAATAAATAGAAGAAAAAAGGAGACCCAAAAGACAAAAAAAATCAGAAAGTAGCCTGGGTAACATAACCTAATACCTATAGCATAATGAAACATAGCAGGATAACAAAAAAGCCTAAAAGTAGTGTAGCACAACCTAAGAAGAAAAATACAGTAATTTAGAATTGTGAATTCCGACACTCCCCCTTAATCTGAGTTTGTAAGGGTATTCCATTTCCGGCTTGAAAGAATATTCTTGAAATCAACAGAGCATGGCTGAGAGAACATAGGTACAAGCAACAAACTAAGTAGGAGAAATTTTACTTGAGAGTAGTCATTCAATAATGAAGGCTGAACAAGTAGGAGAAATTTTCCAGCAATGAAGGCTGGATAGAGAACTGTGAAAAGATCTTAGAAATGAAGGCTGAAAAAGAGCAAAATTTACCGGAGAGAAATTTTCAAGCAATGAAGGCTAGAAAAACAATTCCTCTTGGGGGCACCAGACTCTTTCCTTAGCAAATTCTATCATCCTACCAAATTTTTGTAGATGTTGCAACTGCGGCAGAAGATTCTTGACTTGAGGCATGGTGAAAAGGGAATAACAAGATATAGTTTTTGTAGCAATAAAGGCTAGGAAACAAAACCTGTAGCACTGAAGGCTGGATACTGAAGCAACAATGAAGGTTGCAAGAAGAACATTTAGGTCAAGGAGCACATAAAGCTTTGATACCATGCTAGTAAACAAAAAAGGAGAAGTATTTTCGTGTGTCTATTACAATGGCACGAGCCAGATAAAAAAAAACAAGAGAACAGGAAGCCCAAAAGACAGAAAAATCAGAAAAGTAACCTAGGTAACATAACAAAATTACCTATAGCATAATCTAAAAACCAATCAAAATACAGTAATTTAGAATTGTGAATCAACAATAAGCACCACCATTACACCGCTATTTTGACATCACCATCAAAACTATCCGCAAGCTATCCCTTGGAACCACCATCATGTGGTGTTTGAACATGTGAGGTAAAGTGGTAAGTTGGTGAAATAAGAATTGACAGAGAGCAGTTCACATAGGTGCAAAGAACACAAGGAAAACACATTGAAAAATGTTCACCAAATTCTTGTAAAGATGGGAAAAAAAGGATAACAGCAGGGGAAAGCTGGATACAAAGAGAGCTTTGCTATCATAACTGAAGTTGAAAATCACCGTCTTCCAAGTTTAAACATTGAGATACCTGAATACAAGAAGAAAGGAATGGGGAAAGCGTTCTTCGCACGTTATCTCTAAGGATCCCGTATATTGTTTCAACATAAGCAGAGAGCTGCTGTTTAAAAAGCATAGCTGGATACTTGGCTTCAACGGTACGAACCACGTCAACAGGTAGGCTAGAAGATGACCGGAATCCCTGAAATAGTTTTGATATGAACAAGTTGGAATTACTGTAAAAATAGAGTAACACAACACCACAAGGGAATATACAAGACATTTTACAAGATAGTATTACCTGGGCCATTCTTCCAAAAAATGACGTTGGTGGTGGAGGTTTTGCAGCATCTGATTTCATACTTTTCTCCAGCAAGAATAACAGAGTTGAAGTATTTGACAACCAATAAGCCAGATGATTTATTTCATCTTTCTGTATCAAGATGAACAGAACAGAAAAGAAAAAAAGTGTGAGGCTTATGTTTCTTGAAGCTCAAGGTGTAAATGCGTAAGAAATTAATGCATATACAGGAATCCATTCTTGCTAAACTGAAATCCAACTAAAAATTGATTTATAGTTAAAAGGTAAGAAAGTATTGAGTAGTTAACAAGACAGCGACATAATAAGGAAGACAATTTACCATGCTAGATACTCTCGTGTATAGGATATTGGGTGTAATAGGCTCCCAGAAATGGTCAAAACATTTTATCTTTTCATATCATATTCTGGAAAGATGTCAAAACTACGAACCATTCCAAGATTCGTGGACAAAAGCGTAAACTTGATATTTAAATTTTTGGTTTGTTTGCCATTTTTTTTGTAAGTTACCTCTAGTGAAGAACCAACCAACTGAATAAGGCCATCAAACACATTAGTCTTCTCCATTTCGAAGGATTTCCATTGAAGAAGGCACTTGTATATGGTAAATGCAGCAACTGGTTTGCCCTTACTAAATCCAATGTTTCCAGACACACATTTGATAAGAGTGTTCAAACTTTCCTGCATGACAAGGAAATGAGTTTCAGAAGAAACCAAAGGTACAATTGTACACAAGTCAGTGAAGATTCTTCTTAAATGATATCTAGCACATACTCGTTGCCTCTCAACAAGCTTCATTGATTCTGAAGCAAGACTTTTGACAGGTTCCTGCAATATATGTATACCATTTTCACCTTCATACAATAAGAAGTTTTTAAGTAAAATTACGATAGAATTTATGAGAAAAGTAAGCACACACCTTGTTTGTGTCATTTGCGTGCCCGTTTTGTATAGCCTAGAAAGACAAGAGATGAGTTTTATGGGCAGTAAAATTAAATATCGAAGTAGCTATTTTGTGTCATACTTACAGAAGATCCTGACATTTGTCCTGTGGAAGAACTCAGCTTGGATTGAGTCTGCAGAGTCTCGTATTCATGCTTCATGGTAGCAATTTTTTCTTCAAGGCTACAGGAAAAGGAAAAAAAAAAAGCAAATAAATCCAAAATGCTTCCAGGAATTGCACATCAAGAAGCTAAAACAGCAATTTTACACTTGGGAAGGGCGAAAGATGGAGACAAAAAGACTTCTATATTGACAAGAGAGTGAGAGGAGGTACGACATTGAACATACGTTAGACCAACCTGTTCATGGAAGTCTTGAGCTCAACTATCTGAGATTCTGCTTCCTGGGCCTGCTTCAATCTCTCTTCGCTTACCTTAGTAGTTTCAGCAACTTTATTTTCTAAAGAATTCACTTGATCCTGGACAGTGCATGAAACATGAAAATAAAAGAATAGCTAACATCATGAAATCGGCAATATCTGAAACAATCAAATATGCAACTATATCTTTAGAGAAAAGGTGAGGCTAGGAAGGCTAGAAAGATGTACATGCCATGTTAATAACCACATTACCTTTAGGCTTTCATTTTCAGCTGCAAGCTTATTCATGGCATCTTGATCAAGGCTAGCAACTTCTGGTTGTAAAGGCACATCCTCTATTGTTTTCTTTAGAGTTACACGCTCCTTCTGAAGCATTGATTCATTTTCGTCAACTTTCACCTGCATATCTTCCAAAGCTTGCTGCAATCTTAAAATTTCTTTTGCCTTGGCTTCTTCTGACTCAGCCTAACAAAGATGGAAATCAGCAAAATGTGGATAGCAAACAGATTGAATCCATACCTATGCACTTTACAAATTCATTATTAATTCTTGAGTTCATTTTAGCAAGAAAAGGTCAAATTAAGGGAAATGTTCAGATTATTTTTGCTGTCTTGTTTCAATTTGGAAAAACAAACCACAATAGCACCTACTACTTTCATCTTCATATCTTCCAAATCTTGCTGCAAATTTGAGATTTCTTTTTCCTTGGCTTCTTCCAAGTTAGCCTAATAAAGAAGATAAATCAACAAAAGGGTGGATCACAACAGGATTGGATCCCATACATTATTCTTTTTATATTTCATTATCACTTGACAAGATTTTAAAAAGAAAAGACCAACTTAAGAGAAACTAGTGGTTGGATCCCTGCAAACAATTAAATTTGTTGCATATTTTTTTTATAAAATGCAATTCTGAAGAAATATTTCTTTGGATTTTTTTTTTAACATTTTGGCATTCAATAAATTAAATTTGTTGTATAATTTGGTGCCGTTGATTCTCAAATCAATTTAATGAAAAGTAATTCTTTTGAGTATAATATTGAGTTTCAAATCAATTTCACATTTTAGAAAGAGGCACTGACATAACTTAAACTTATGATTTTTAATAAAATCCAAAAATACTATATCATAAGATAAGATATTTAGATTAAATATAGTAAAACGTCCCAATTGGAAAGAATGAGTATAATTGCACCTACAAGTTTCATCTTCATATCTTCCAAAGCTTCCTGCAGTTTTGAGACTTCTTTTGCCTTCGCTTCTTCCAAGTCAGCCTAATAGAGAAGACGAATTAACAAAAGGCGGATAACACATTATTGGATGGATACATTATGCTCTATTTTCATCATCAATTCTTGAAAAGATCTTTAACAAGAAAATCCAATATTAGGAGAAAATATTCAGAATAATTATACTGATACATTTCAACTGGAAATAATAGTACAATTACACATACAACTTTCATCTTCATATCTTCTGAAGCTTGCTGCAATAACGAGATTTCTTTTGCCTTGGCTTCTTCCATTTCAGCCTAATAAAGAAGACAAATCAACAAAAGGTGGATAGCAATAAGATTGAATCCCATAGATTCTTCTCTTTTTAGTTTCATTATCAATTCTTGAGAAGATTTCAACAAGAAAACCCCTTATTAGGAGAAATATGCAAATTAATTATACTGACGCATTTCAACTGGAAATAATAGTACAATTACACCTACAACTTTCGTCTTCATATCTTCCGAAGCTTGCTGCAATCTCAAGATTTCTTTTTCCTTGGCTTCCATGTCAGCCTAATAAAGACAAACCAACAAAAGGTGGATAGTAACAGGATTGGATCCCATAGATTATTATCTTTTTAGTTTCATCATCAATTCTTGAGAAGATTTTAACAAGAAAAGCACAAGTGAAGAGAAATATTCATATTAATTATTCTGACATGTTCCAATTGAAAAACAAAATAAGTACAATTGCACCTACATCTTTCATCTGTTTATCCTCTGAAGCTTGCTGCAATCTTGAAATTTCGTTTGCCTTGGCTTCTTCCAGTTCAGCCTAATAAAGAAGATATATTAATAAAAGTTGGATAGAAACTATTGAGACGTGTATCCTACATCGATGATATAGTGATAACGAGCCTAGTATATACAATCGGTGGGCTACTCCTTCTATTTCCAATTGGTTCTAGTATGTAACCTCACTAGGCTTGGACCTATTCCGTCAGATTTTCGATCCTCTGTGCTCAATATGAAGAGAACGAGATGCTAAACCCGTTAGGCGGGCAACCTCACTAGGCTACTCCTCCTATTGCCTATTGGTTTTAGTATGTAACCTCACTGGAAAGGGATCCATGCATTATGATTTTGTTAGTTTCATTATCAATTCTTGAGAAGATTTTCACAAGAAAAGCCCAAATTAAAATAAATATTCAGATTAATTATACTGACACGTTCCAATTGGAATCATAAGCACAATTGCACCTACAACTTTCATCTTCATATCTTCTAGATCTTCCAAAGCATGTTGCAATCTTGAAGTCTCGTTTGCCTTGGATTCTTCCAAGTTAGCCTAATAAAAAAGACAAATCAACAAAAAATAAATAGCAGAAGGATTAGATACTGTACTTTCTGC
This sequence comes from Fagopyrum tataricum, assembly GCA_002319775.1. Lineage (NCBI taxonomy): Eukaryota > Viridiplantae > Streptophyta > Magnoliopsida > Caryophyllales > Polygonaceae > Fagopyrum > Fagopyrum tataricum. The sequence goes on from CM008286.1 coordinate 21,736,968, forward strand.
TCTTTATGATTTCATTTTAATTCTTCAGAAAACTTTAATGAAGAGAAATACTGAGATTAACTATACTGGCACGTTCCAATTGGAAATAATAACTACTGTTGAACCTACAACTTTCATCTTCATATCTTCCATATCTTTTGAAGCTTGCTGCAATCTTAAAATTTCTTTTGCCTTGGCTTCTTCCAAGTCAGCCTAATAAAGAAGATAAATCAACAAAACAATTGGATCCCATACATTGTGATTTTTTTATAGTTTCATGATCAATTCTTGAGAAGATTTTTACAACACAAGTCCAAGTTAAGAAAACATTCAGATTATTATACTGGCATGTTCTGATTGAAAGAACAAGTACAATTGCACCTATAATTTCACGCGAAATTAAATGGTTTATATTACTCAGTGTGGTCCCTAGAAGCATTGAGATACAGTTTTAATCACTTGAGGTGCAATAAACGAGTGCATTATTATGTGCAATAACAAAGTATTTTCAAAGAATGTTTGAACAAGCTAAGGTTTTCAGAAGAAAACATACTTAGCAATGTTTAGCAAGCGGATCAAATTCTAGCTGAAGATGTTTTACGAGTTGGGGATTCATGTGTCGAGAGACAAAGGGTGTGTTTGCTATGACAAACACTAGTGTTTGTAGTGGTGTTTGTTTTAAAATAAAAATTAACTTTGTTTGCTATGACCAAATAAACTAGTTTTGTATTTAAAGGAGAGTTTAAATAAAACACTGATGGATGAGGGGTTGTTTAAATTGGATAGTGTTTTTATATCCGAAAGTACACTTTTGCCCCTTTATTTTTTCACATTAGAATGTCACGGTTCCTGTTTGATTTTTTGTCTCATACTTCCTCTCCCTCTAGCTTCCTTGAAATCATTTATACCCATTAAATAAAACACTCAATCTGACTTATTAGGGTTTATAGTTTGGTTTAGTTCTTTTAGGTGTGTTTTACTTGCTTTTACGGTTGAATAATTTCAATTTGGGTTTGTTTGCTTGTATTTAGAATTTACGCATTGTTCATCACTACCGAAAATTTGGATGATACAAAGGTTTTGGTTTTTGAATTAATTATGGATAGAATTCACTCAATGTTCATGAATATGGGAAGTTCAATATACATGTTTTGAGTAAATTATATACTAGTGTTTTCAACTGCTTATTCTCAACTAGTGTATTTAGCCAAACACAGTTTATAACTTTTTTAAAAACTACAACCCCTTAAACACTAGGTTTTAAGAAAACACTTTTTTTAATACCACTAGTTTTAACTAAGCAAACACACCCAAAATTAACTCCTAAAAGAACTCAGTCTCTCAAAGCAACATTTAACAAACATAGCCTAAGAAAGCAGCGCAAAGTAAAATATCCTGCTAAAATGTCAATGTTGGATCTTTAATGAGATACCTTGCCTTTTTTCTTTTTCGAAACCTTGTGCTATTACCAATTATTGTTGACCAGTATGATATAACAAAAAACTGAAGTGCCTTCTTTGAAATTTATACTAATAGCCAAAATGATGAACAATATAAATCCATAACCAATATCACATTTTCCATCTTTGTCATGATTCACAAAATTTCGTATTTTTGGTCCTAGGTGGAGTTCCCTATAAGCCGTTAGCCTCCATTGCTCAAAGAATCTCCGAGAGGATACCAAGCATACTTTCCAGTTAACTAAGCAAACTTAGGTATTCGTAAGACATCATGAAATTCTTAGTACTTTATGATATTGATTAATAGTGTACCTTAGTGAAAATTTTCCAATAACAAATATAGTTAGGCAGTTGATGAATGATTTCTTAGCCATCAACCAGTGTATCTAAAATAATAAAAATGGTAAGTTTTGGCTTAACAGGATTCTCTCTTGGGAATATTATTTAGCTTTTGTGTCTTCAACGGTGTTATAAGAAGCTCTAAAAGTGTTATAATTTAACTTAAATGGCTTCTTATCTTTATTGCTTATATAACATACATAGCTTACTCTATACTCCTATTTCTCTCAGTAATTTTTTTTTTGAATGCAGCAAAAAAGATTACACATAAATCTTTTTAATTAAATCTCTGTTAAGCCTCAACTAGAAGGAAACATGACAAAGGTAATTAAAATTCTCACCCTGAGACGTTTCTCACGTGCCAGTTCTGAGGTCAAGTCTTCAACTTCCTTCTCCAGTCTACCCTTAGCTTCCTGCAGGGCTCCTGTATCCTTTGCAGCCTGCATATAGATATGAGTCTTATTGAATTTGATAATGTGGTCTAGGGTCTAAAGACTCAGTGGAGTGGTCATTATCAAAGACAACAGGATGGACACACTTACACACATACAACAATTAAAAAATCATAGCAGCTTTCATTACACTAAACAGGATATTGTCCGGACAAATCACAAAGTCAATTAAATATTAAATGGATGAAGCTTTAGATGAATTAGACAGGGGTAAAAATCAAATACCTGGATTTTTTGGGAAAAAATGGTGTTAAGCGTTCATACTAATAGATGCAAACTCTTTCCCAAGCCCAAAGAAATATTATGCACAAGATCTAATTACATTGAAGCCATTAGGACATTTTGGCATGGAATTATTGACACGTTTCTTTCCAGTCACTTTTATATGAGTAGTTTGGCTATGAAGGGAACACCAATGTAAACTTCTTAAATAGCTTATATTATGAAAGAAAGCTTGCCTCTAAATTGATCAGGGAAAAAAATATATATATTAACATTCAGCTTCACAGAAGCATCTAGTTAACAAGAGGTGAAAATGCAAAATATCTGAAAAATCTGAAGCAGTGAACTGAAAAAATGGTTTCATTTTGTATATAAACACTCCTGGAAAAAAAAATACATAATATATACATGAAGGTAGCGCACCTGTTTAAGCTTCCGTAGTTCTCTTCGTGCTACCCTTCCTCTCCAAGCACATTGTGTAACAAGTACAGATTTTTTCATTCTAACGTAATAATCACGTCTCACATGCATGCGCCAATGACTCTGTAGATTTGACCGATGATTAAGAGTAGTTAAGGCAGGTTGTATTAAAAGAAAATAATAGTATCTTCTATAAGCCTATAACAATCAAATCAACCTGCTCATCTGCATAGTTCATCATAAATTAGCCAAAGAAAAAAAAAAAAAACTAATATTTTCATAATATGAATGAGTTCTCGAAGGCACAATGAAGATGGTTTTACTGGCTTCGAGAAATACTCATACTCCTTTACCATAGGTGAACATAGCACATGCTACCAGGATTCAAACTTTACAAAAAAAGCTTGAAAAGGTGGAAGAAAGCTAGTAATATCTAGATAGTTAGGTAACAACTTCCTTTCAATAAAATGGATAAAGAAGAAAAACAACTAAAGTAACATTCATGATATGCATGGAAACAAGCAGTGAAGTTTGTTCTTCAGTAAAGGAAAAATAGAAAACCTTCCATCTAGAAAAGATAATTACGCATACAATCAACTGACATCAAATAGATAACAGTAAGCGTCAAGCATTATATAGAAAAAATGGATAAAGAAGAAAAACAACTAGAGTAACATTCATGATACACATGGAAAAAAGCAGTAAATAATGAGTTTGTTCTTCAGTAAATGAAAAATAGAAATCCTTCCATCTAGAAATGATCATTACGCATACAACCAACTGATGTCAAATAGATAACAGTAGGCATCAAGCACTTCAAGCACTATATAGAAAAATACCTCATGTAAGATATGTCCCTCTGCTATAAGTTTTAACATAATGTAGCTATTTTAACTTTCTACAGATCATGCATATCTAGACACACTCTTCGATATTTCAGGCTTTTCACCACCCACACATATGTTCTATCCTTAAACTTACTGGTCTCCCAGCGAGATACCAGAAAATTCATCATTACTTAAGTCCTTACACAAACCATCCTCTTTGCAAGTACTGCAATTTATAAAAGGAAGAACAAGAAGTCATATGTTGCCCATTTTTTTAGTCTTGTTCCCCAATCTTCTGTTTTTTGGTCGTTAAATCTTTTTCTCAGCTTTAGGACCAAGTTATTTTTAGTTCTAGTATATCTAGGATAAAACTGATATTTTGTAATTCATTCAAACAGGATATTAATCAAAACTTCAGCATTATAGTATTCTTCATTTCAGTCATGTGAGACTCTTGTTATCATATTTTGTTTATATTGCTTCGTACAGACATTTGGTTTATAGTATACATTCCTCTATTCTCAACTTTTAACTCATCTTACGGCTATGTTTTATTTTTCTCACAATAAATTGAAAAATGAGTGATTTTACCAGTTGGTTATATATCATCATCGGAACTACCTCCTTGACATTCTGCCTTCCCCCAGCAGATCATCCATCTCCATATAATTGAAAAAAAAACACAACAATCTTGAAAGCAGCTAGCATGGTATACTATTAATAGGTTTCTGAAAATTATCCAAATGATATGATCCACTGCACAAGAAGTCAAAATTTTAACATGCTGATGGGCATACTCTCCACAGGATACGAAAATTGTCTGTGTTTTTTACCTGAATTACACCAGCTGCTCTATTCTGTTTCCGAAAATGAAGTACTCTTTGAGCAGCCATGGCACGCATTCCAGTTTGGATTGTGACAGCCGAATGGTACAACTGGTTGTAAGCTTTCCTGGAGTGGTGTTTGCGTGATTCCTTCTGGATCTTAATACACGCTGCTTCTTTTCTCTTAAACTCAAAAGTACTTCGTGCACATTGTCCTGCACAAAATGCTCTAAGAAGTTAGCAAGTAGTTAGGTGCACAAACATTGAGAGGACAGTGGAGCATGTTACAGAAGAGTGAACATCAAGATCCATGTAAACAAGAATTTTTCCATTCTCATCATTATACATGTAAGTTCGTTGCCTGCTTTACCCATTAAATAACAAGAAATCTCTAGATGTCACACAAACAACTTGAACCTATTAATAATTAAGAAGCAGTTTAATATCAACCAGAAGTATTCAAATATTTTCATCCAAAGGCACTATATAGACTACTCCAAATTAACATGTTTTGTAAAAAGAACCTTGTCAATTTAAAAAGTAACAGAAGCTAGACATTCCGGAAGATTAATGTGGTCAGCACCTCTAACAAATGCTTGAATCTGTGTGGCGGATCCCTTTAATAAGATAAACTTTTTGCGGGCAGAAAAGGTACGGAATTTTCTCTGAATAATGCTTGCTGATATTCCTAAAACTTCAGTTCTAAGGGCATCAAGTTCTGCCATCTGACCAGCTCTGAGAAACAACTTTGTCTTGCCAACCTGTGACAAAATTGAACGCCCCACAATGATCAAGGAGTTCAAATAAATATATGATTATGATATTACTATTTGGGACAAGTTAAAAGGATATTGCTCGTAATCATACATGTTAGATGAATGTTTTAGATAAAAAACAATGCACACTCACATAATTACCGACTCAGTGAAAGGACATACATATTAATGGTCACTATGTTGTATTCCAGAAGTTCTACAATTTTTCATAATGTGGAAGTCACTTGGAAGCTACAGCCAAGATAACCATTGTAATTTTCCATGAGATGGGAGCCCAGAATAAGAGGCATCTACGGCTTAATTCTTTTGTTTGAACAAGTGGCTGAGCACTTTGTGCTTGGTACACCCAACAAGGGGTAAAGGACTCATTATCATATACTGAATTCGAGACCTCTAGTCAAACGAGAAGAGACCTCTAGTCAAACAAGTGGCTGAGCATTTTTCATAATGTGTCTTGGAAATTCTTAAACTATGGTTTCCTACAATTAGGATTGAGGACAAGAAGTTCATCAGGCCAATTCATACAAGTATTGTACTAAAGCTAAGCCAAATATCTATGCTCTGTTTAATCTTTGCATTGAACTTTCCTGTTTTTACTCAGATACATTGGACTATTTGTTATCCAATTGTATACAGTCATCTCGACTAGAAGATTTTACACCTGTTGTATTCATTCGTATTCTGCACCAAGTAACCCCTGTCATCTTATAATTACTAGACATTCACTTGAAATGTTTGTATGAAGCAAAGTGTTTGGATTTCTCTTGTGACCTTCTCAGTATAATAAATAACATCTTGTAATGTTAACAAGTTGAAAAGCATCTGTTCCGCATACCTGACAACCTTGAAGCTTCACCTTCTCTAGAATCTTCTTGCATCCAGTTATGTCATCAGAACTAGGGTTTTTTTAGGAAAATGTAAAACGACTTATTAATATGCAAACTAACAGTAAGTACTATGAAACAAAGACAGAAAAATCTCTATGCCACCATCTAGATAGTGCACTACCTTCCTTGTAAAGCTTTAGGTGCAAGGATCCGGAAACGGGTTACAAAATCATTAAATGTCCTTCTAGTGGGATATCCAGCACAACTAATCCTTATTGCCTCCATAACTCCCTGAGAATCACAATCAAACTAAATTGCTAACATTTGTATGTATAGGAGTAACAATATGAAATGATTTGTGTAGCTGATTACCCCACAGCGAAGTTGCTGCAGAACATTACTGTTCTCAAATATGAAAGGTTTAAGAAGATTGTTAGGCTTCACACAACGTATATAGTGTGGCTGTGTTGCACTAAGTGTCTCAAGCAAGGATTGTAATTGCAGCTGGATAAACAACGACACGAGTTAGATAACGAAACTCCGTGGAAACATACACCTTCCATACTATTCTTAGCACACCTTAAAGCCTGTACCAATTGAAGAAAATTTTGTAGACTTGGAAGACTCCTCAGGCAAAGGTGGAAACAAGCTTGCCACAAAAGGGCACTTGGAAGCACCCAGTGTTGCTTGATGCTCTGGAACAACATAGTCTTTGTTCTTATCGAGAAAATGGTCGGTTTGATAAGTCACCTGCATCGGTAATTTTCCAACAGATATACAGACATGGATTAGCATAAAATTGATTTCTTTTTGCAATACTAAACCCAGGTATTCAGAAATAACCAAACACTTACATCACCAGCATAATGACTAATGGTAAAGTCAGTACGTGATAATTTGGGTTTGGTGAAGCGTTTATGCTGGGTAAATGTCTGGTAAAGCTTTTGAGCAAATGTTTCATGCGTCGATCTAGGGAACATACTGGAGGAGTGAAAAGGGTAGTCAAAGATGAGTAACCAACCAGATGAACTACAGCAAGTAGGGCTAAAGACAACAATAGACACATTGCAGTAGTTAGAACTAAATACATACCATGCTTCATCTAGAAGGGCAATGATGCCACCAGGTTTCTGCAAATAAAGCATAGAAGTGTGTGTTTGAATGAAATAAAGAACCATCTAGTCTCTTTTGAAGCAACTAAAAAGTTTCATGTACATGCTCCAAAACATCAAAGCAAAACTTGTAAGAGAAACCTCTCATCAGTCATAGAGGAAAGGGCTGTCAGAAGTATAAGTGAACCAACCTTTTCAATCATATCAAGAACATCCTGGTTATCAACAAACTCTATGTAACTCCAATCAATTTCTTCTCTTGTGTACTCTTCTTGCTCCATTTTAAAAACATGCTGCAATTTGGAACTCACAAATAATAAGCACTAGGTTGAGACAACAATGCAAGTAAACAACCCTAATAATTTCAAGAACCAGTAAAAAAAGACCTGATTAAAATGCTGTTGCAGCTTCTCGTTTGTTAGGTTGATACAGAATTGCTCGAAGCTGCAAGAAATTAGGTGGCTTTAAGAAACAATGCAATGTTTAATCATTAAAATCTTACAGTAATACATGGATCTCCATATTTTTCTTAATTGTTGGAAGAACTTAGATGAAATAACATTGGGATGCCACCAGAAACAATGATGCTTACATACTTAATCACGAATGTAGCAATATTCATCTTGAAAAAACATTGGCAAACCTCATATTTTATCTATTTCTCTAGACATTTCATAAGAACTTTCACATAAATTGGCAGCTCTATGCATGAAAACATTATATTCGTGTATCACAATAGCAAAAGCATACCGGTGAAGCACCTGTTTGTCTTGAAACTCTCAAAACCATAAATGTCAAGAACCCCAATGAGAACTTTTGAATTTGGGTCTTGGCCGATTGAGCTATTTATCTTGTTCACAATCCTAAGTCAGGGAGCAAAAAGGATATATTAAACCAGAGATGATATGATACGAGAGTCGAGAAGGAAACTATCCTTTGATTTCAAGACCACAACTACCAAAAAGATCAATTACACAAAATTAGGAATTTATTTCAAAAATCAAGAACTATATGTATTTGTTTACTAGTCCTTGATTAAAAAGAAGATGCAAAGACAGAACACATACCAATCGAATAATCTTGAATAAACAGTCCTGGCCAGGGCATCCCTGCTAATTACAGCGGCAGGTGGATCAAGGCATTTTGTGATGGACTCATCCCGAGTCACAATCACACGTTTGCAAAGTGAATCTTCCAAGGCCTTCTCATCACACCTAAACATGAAGTGTTTGTTAAATGCTCTTCTTGAAATCATGTTATCTGTATAAGCTATATAATTTTGTGCTAGAATTGCTTACATGAAAAGATCAGCTACTATTTTAAGGTGAGATCGAGCTTCACCTTCCTTAGGTGCTGAAGAATCAGCTTCACTACCACGTCCAAACTCGACATTGCCTAAATGAAGAATTGCTGCCACAACGCGAAAGATAGCATCCTGGAAAGTTACCCGAAATTTTATTAATGGACGTATCATGAAATTGTCTAAATGTTTATGTACTTTTGGTTATCATCTGTATCATTTATTTCAAAACAAGGTTATCAGCTTTATCATGTAAGGAATTTGTCTGTCTTGATGTTCTGACCACCTCCACAGTTGTAAGTGAAGATTCTCCCTTGGTGTGGGGTTTCTTGCTTTATTACACTATTTACACCTTTATGCCTACACTATTATCTCCATCACATCCCTTGTGAATGCAGAGGTTTTGTTTAATCCTATATAAAATGAAAGCTCAGATGTCCTTCACAGCACCCATAAAGGGAAGTGAAACCCATTGCCACCCCAGAATAAGGTATGGAAACAGAGATGAAAGTTGTTATGAGATAGATTATGTAGGACTATAAGATTGTAGTGAGGTGAAACCAAAAACTTATTACACAATTTGTAATTTTAATGGCGAAACAATGTTTACTAAATGTAAAAAATAAATAAAGAACTTGAATTTCATTTCAGATGATATAAACACCACACAGTCTAGGAAATACAGCTATTCAAAAATGATAGTGCCACCGGAACGAGTTTAGAGCACTTGAGAGCAAAACTCAAGTAAACAAAAAGACATTTGAAACTAAATATTATTAACAAATCACTAAATATTGCTAACATTATTTATGTTCACCAGAATAGAAGTCTCCCAAAAAAGCTGAAGAGACAGTCATTAATGCAATAAGGAGCCAGAAACACATATTACCTGATCACCAGCATTGATCCCAACAATATCCATAGCCCTTCTAGTTTCTAAGTACTCTTTGGCGTCATCTATAACATCTAGCTCAATACAATTTGATTGATTCAGATAATGAAATTTTTTTGGATCCCCCAATTTAAATCTTTCAATATCCTGCAATAAGCGCAAAGAGTTGGGAATGAGATTATCATAAAGTGAAGAATCAGCAAATTGTGTTGAAAGTCAATTTTTGAGGACGTGTATAGCCCATTCAAGCAGAAACATCAAACTCGGACTGGTGAGGTAGGATTAGTTTTTGATCATTTATGGATTATGTTGTTTCACATTTCGAGACCCTACCCCAATAATTCTCAAGTTGGATGAGTCAAGTACTCAAATTATGGGATTAGATTGTCGGTTAAAGGTTGACGAGTTTTGTGATTCTATAATCAAGTCATTTCAGGTTTCAAGTCAGATTTGGAATTCTATATTCAACTCAGACTTGCATCATATATAGATTGGGCATCTTACATGTGAATAGATGGTCAGTCCTATCTTTACAACTTTGAGTTCAGTGGGTGAGCTTTATGAGTTTTGTCACATAATAATTTGTAACATGTACACATTAATTTGCCTAGAAATCACAGGCTAACATCAGGTACGTGTAGGATATAGAAATTGATCACTCACGAAACGGTAATGGGGACACAATACATCACTCACAAAATGGTAATGGGGACACAATACTTACCTTAAACATCCATTAATACACACAACAAAAAGGTAAGAAAAAGAACACCAACAAAATCCTTCGTCTATAAGTCTTTCGAGTAAACTTTCAGATACACATAAAGCATATGTAATAAATCAGATTTTAAGTAACTAGGGAAAAAGTTCTACTACCATCAACACTAGTATATTCAGTGACCAATCATAAAAAGGGTGTTCTGGCTAAAGCCACACGAAAGAATTTTTCGGATTTTTTCTTAGGGCAACTGCTGGTGAGGCTTTAATACACACTTAAATAAGCGCAATAACACTGCATTCCTATTAAACTTTCATAATGCACATGTGAAAAAGAAAAGGCAAACCAATTATTAGCTTTTTTCTATGAATAATGAGCTTCATATAAAGCAACACAACCTTTGGATTCAGTTCCAAGTTCCAACTGTATGAAGCAAGTAAAAATTCCAAAGCTCGGAGACCCCTTTGCAACCTATCTTTACCATAATGGTAAAATTTACATATCAGATCAAATTAATTTTCAGAAGCTCACATCTACCTTTTGTTTATGAGTTAACCATGTTGACTTTTCAGGCAATGGTCATCTTCGCATGTTATTTCTTGACCATAAGAAAGAGATAGATTCTCACGTGAAAACCCATAGTAAAAAAAGAAAAGAAAACAAATAGATGGTAAAATATGAGCCAAATTATGTCCCCAAAATATTCCAACAGAACATATTCCCCTAGGACATTTAATAAAATATTTTCCCTCATTAAAGTTAAACTCAGAAGATGGTATTGCACATATAAATAAGTGCAGCTTTTACCTTTGGTGGTGCAGCACAAAGCATGTAAAAGCAATGATAATTTCTTTCAGGGTCTGACACTTGGCAAACACGAGATCGTTCCAGTAAATATGTTCTAATGGCAGCTCCTGAAATCTTCCCCCTTTGATCAAATTGTAGCTCCACAAACTTTCCAAATCGACTGATATTGCAAGAGTCCAAATTAATCCAACCAACTCATAAAAGGAAAACAGAAGATCACCAGCTAAGGTAACTAATAACTTTAAGGGGAAAAAAATGGTTTTGTATAAGCATTTTTAGGAATATCATTGTACCTTGAGTTGTTATTTCTAACAGTCTTAGCATTACCAAATGCTTCTAGAACAGGGTTGGACTGTCATAAAAAAGGAAAGAGACTGTTAAGTATTACCATGTCGGATCGTCATCGATATTTAGCTTGAGAGATCTTAGTCAAATATCTAAGAATATAACTGACAGCTTTTAAACCAGAATGCTGTAAGGCTGTGAGAATACTTTAGCTGTCTAACCTCCAAAACTTGCTGCTCTACACTCCTTCCTTCACCAACCTTACTTCCTCCCATATATGCAAGATATTGCATAAGCATTTTTGTGCTCTCTGTTTTACCAGCTCCACTTTCACCACTTACCAGAATTGCCTGACTAATGCCGTCATTTAGCATATGTCTGTTTTAAAATATGATACAATATAAGGATTGCATAAAATGATGTACCACCAATCTTCAGTAATAGCAAAAGAGTGCAGCATTGACCTGTATGCAAGGTCTGCAATTGCAAATGGATGAGGTTTCATCTCACCAAGTTCTGCACCTTTATATTGATCCATGAGACTAATGCCATATAGATTTGTCAACCTTTGGAATGGGTTCACAGCAATTAATATACCTCCTGTATAAGTCTACAAAGAAATTAAGATTTATCAGTTGATTGCAGGAAGTTATAACATACCTGGTGAAAGAGAGAGGGAAAAAGGGATAAGCAATGGAAACAAAAATAAAATACAGAAGCATACACGTGAGAACATTTTTCACAGTCCGTCTTTTTGTTGCTAAAAGCAGTTTCAAAAGATGAAAGCTCAAGCATATGAAGCATAATGTAGTGTGCATGTTTAAGCAACATTTCAGCAAAACATACTATAGTAGATCCCAAGAACATGATTCCTACTTCCATGGACTACAAAGCAGTGACATTCATGTCTCATCTGTACAAGGAAGTACTGAAAGGGAATGAGATAATTTATTTTCTAAATCAATGAAAATGAATATTAAACACTTACATAAATTTCATTGATATCATAACGGCGCTTTAAATTTTCCAAAACCCCTGGTTCATGAAGATATGCCAGTTTTGTCATATCATCCACACCCTCTTTTGGAGCTTCGGTGTCCTTTATGTAAAGCTTTGATGCATTAACAGTAGTCTGTATTTGAGGCAAAGGAAAAAGACACTTGAGATGTTCAGTTATCATCCCTCATTCTGATAAATACAACCATGAAAAAAGTAAAATCATGGTCAAACTGCACATAACTCAGTATATATTCCTAGAACTTGCTTATTCAAGAAAAAACAATCAGATGTCTGTGTGGTCATAGTGAAAGAAAATGTAAGAACATTCTTTCTTTAATTTGTATAAACATATATGACTAAACCTCACAGCAGTTTAAATCTGTAAGACATATGAACAAAGTAAGAAGGTGCGGCATGTAATTGGAACATTCTTTCATTAAGTTGTTCAACTAAATATGAAAGCCTCAATGATGCTAAACTCAAGCATTGAGCAATTGCTTTTAGTTTCATTAATCATGAGTGTTGAACAGTATCCACTCACTGAATGTTCTTTCAGATTGCAAACCAGCAGCCTGCCAAGTTAAGGCACTGTTTGTTCAAATAAATGATGTGATTTCACTCGACTTCAGCAAGTTACAGAAGTCTTCTCAAATAAACTATGATGGATTACTTTTTACAGCGAAAGTAACATGAGAAGTGTCAAACACATAAAAAGCCAGTACTTTCATGTAAGTACAATGAGAAAATGACTATATTCTGGTAATAAATCTGCTAAAGATCCTTCAGCTTTTTGCAAGACAAGAAAGCAAAATCCAGAGATCATACTTACTTTCTTCCCAGATGTACAATTTACAGTAATTTGTTCTCCTTTAATTTCCACAACTTCTCCATCTATCCAAATTATATCAGCATCCTCAACCCATACATGAGATCCCACTGCTACCTTGTTTGTAGTAGCCTGCTTGGCCAAAAATATGTCCAAGAAGTCAAGAGAGAAAATAAAATATATTTAAATTGATGTCAATTTGAATAGTAAGACATAAATGAAAAGTTTGGCTATGTGCAAATGGAAACATAAGATGAACAATATCAAAACAATAAGAACTGTAGAAATAGAAAATACAATAGTTGCATTCCACAGAGCAAGGCATGAAATCCAATCAAGCAAGTAAATGCATTAAGTTTGTCATGAAGTTATCTCTTACCAATCAGTATGATTTCAGTTTTGTATATTGAAAACCGACACTGCATGTCAAATAATATATAACGTTTCCTTTAAACAATTATAATATCTATTGGTTGATCGACAGATAGCTCACTTCTCAGCAATAGGGAAGTACACAAACTACCATGGCATAAAATTTATCGTGCTGAAGCTTTGAAGTGGTATACCAGCCAAATATTAGCAGTTACACCATCATCGAAACCAAGACTTCTTGAGCTGGAAAGAGATACTAAAGTCCAAGGGTTTTACCAAGCTTAAAAATCGAATTATCATGATTCAATTCAACAGTAACTACCAACGGCAAGGCTAAAATAGCATTGGACTCAATAAAACCAAGAAAGTTTACCATTTTTCCCCTATGACAGAGAGAAACTCAATCAGATTGAAAATTTCAACCCTAGAGTCCCCTCGTCATCAACATCACAATGTCGAGGAATCCATGCTCATCTGAGAATCCAAACCGATGCACATGAGACGGAGACCAAAATTATCTTTCCGATTGCGATTAAACCAAGCTCTAGCCTCAATGACCATATATTTCGCGCCACAAACGCCGTGCTGTTTATATGTGTGTGTTTTTATTCTGAAGGAAACGGGGAATGTAGCAACGGTGTTGTGTTGCAGAGGAACAACAATGGCGGACCTGTACGATCGAGCCAAAACCTCTCCCCGTGCAACCTTCTGTTTGTCTGTATCTTCTTTCCTCTTCCTCCCAGGTTGTCTCGCTTGGTGATGAGGGCTTCGAAGCTTCTCTGACTTTTGTCCACATCCAACGACGTGATTGCGTAAACTTGGAGATGACGACATTTCATTCCGAAAATAACCCTCTTAATATCAAGTGAATTCTCTGGGAACATAAGTTTTTTTTTTAATAGAAAAAAGGTGATAAATGACATTAATAAGATGTATTAACTATTTATCTTTATTTCCTGAACTTTTTTTAAACAAACCATGTATTAAAAATATAATTCGAAATAATTATTCTCATATTACATCGAGTTAGAAGTTAGGCGGACAACAAGTTGTACCGCCGACACTTCCTGAATAGCAAATCTGATCCTCGTAAATACTACATCCTGAAGACCTAGGTGACACAACAATATCCTGCAAGACTTGTTGCACCCAATACCCGTTGCACCTCTTGAGAATCTCGATGGCATCGGGCGCAAGAAAAATAAAACGTATCAAAAGCGAACGGAAGAAACACATGTATTCGAATTTGAGTGAGAGTTGTCAACGGATCTTACTTGGGGACAAGTAAGGTTCAAGTATGGGGTATTTGATAGCACTCAAATTAATTAGCATATTTTTTCATCATCATTTTATTCCGTTCCCTACCTCTTTTTGACGTTATTACATATCATATTGGTTTATTCCCTACCTCAAGTTAGGTTTGCAAAAATAGAAAACCTAAACCGCCGGTTCCCACACATATTCTTAATTTCCTATAAATACCCAACATTTCTTCCTCTAAAACTCACACCATATATCTCTCATCTTCTCGACTCTCCTAATCTCGTATTCTCGAATTCTCGTTTTCTCGTAATGGCAAACTCAAGTGATCAATTCCCCTCTTCTCAATTCTTCCCTAGCACCCAAGAGAGTGAAACACAAATGCCCGACAATCCCAAACTTACCGAAATTCCACGAAGACGTCTCCCCCCTCCGAAAAGAAATAACATTTTTACATGCAAAAGAAATAAAAAAATAACCGTTTCTAAAAATTCCACGAAGACGCTCCCCCCTTCTTTTAAACCAAACTTATAGGAAAAACCTCCGAAAAGAAATAACGTTTCTAAATTAGTATCTAAATCTTACCTACAAAAGAAATAAAAAAATTTTATCGACTTTGGCATGTTTTGATCATCAAATATCTATTTATAGTGATATTTGGAGTACACAATCTCAACAACATTTTTACATGGACATTACTTTACATTTTATTGATAACGCTATGTTTTTGCATAAATAAGTTATTGGATTTCGGTATTTCAATGACATAATGCACCGGGCATTGCAAGCATGATAAAAAACGGTTTTACAAGAATATAATTTACAACATCGAGTTTTTTCATACTCTTTTGATAATGCATCCGCAAATACCGCTGCCGTAAACCATTTGGTTGAGGAGGCGAGACAATATTTGTGAACTCCTTATACTCATCAAAGATGTGCATGTCATATTTTAAATTTATGTGTTCAAGATGGACTTAGGATTTTAGGAAATATGATAACCCCCATCACCAACGTTATTGACCATATTTGGCACGACTCCGATTTGAGAAAAAAAATAGAGAAATTTATGTTTGCTAAAAATGTTCATCCAATTGCTTTTTCAAAAGATATTGGAACTCGACTTATAAATTACTTAGTGAAGCCGTACGTTATAAAAAAAATTTTACAAGAATTTGCTTCAATTAACGGTCAATTCTTGATGATGAAAATGTTTGGCAAACTTGTAACGATATTTGTTATGTTTTAAAAGTTTTTTAGTGATGCAACTAATGTCGTGAGTTGCGTTTACACTCCAACTTCTTGTAGATTTTTAGAGATTGCCGTTAACGTTTCCGAAGCTTTTCTAAAAAAATTTAACATATCAACCCTTATAGATTGCATGTTTGGAATGAAAATTAAATGGTTGAAATATTATCAAGACATTCCCATGATTTATCTTGTAACCGCCGTTTTTTATCTTAGACTTAAACTTGATGGTGTTTCCGATTTATTGACCGCTTATTACGATTGTTTGTGTTTAGACTTATCACAAGAAAACATTAATGTTTCTAACATTATGCAACAAGTTAATACCGAAATTAGAAAATTGTTTAGTGCATTTGAATCAAATGCTAGTTCTTCTTCTACCGCACCTAGTTCATCTCCCTCTTCTACTTCATCTTCTTCTCTTTCAATTGCACAACAAATTTTAGCTAAAAGAACAAAAACACCTAGACATTTATATTCAAATGCAGAATATCAAGATTATCTTAACACTTGTTTTAGTTTGATGGTGATTTTGATTTTGGATTGGTGGAAGAGACTAGCTCCCAAATATCCAACATTAGTTAAAATTGTACAACAACTCATGGCCGTGCCCGCATCAACGGTTGCGGTGAGCAAGCATTTAGCCAAGGCGGGAACATTCTCGGTCACAAGAGAACTCAATGGAAGCCCGAGAAGTTGGAGATGCAAGTTTGTATTCAAGATTGGATAAGGGCGGCGAAGCGGAAACAACGGAATGCACCGGTGTACGACTCCAAATCGGATTCCAACTACGAACACGGCGGCACTACTTCCGAGTCCGAGGTCGAAAGGTAAGCGGGGTTAAAAAGACTCAAAAGTCCGTAAAAGGTAAGTCAAGGTAAGAGATCTATGTGGGCTTTGATTCCTCTTAACCCCAAGAGGATACGTAGGCAACCGGGAAACCGTTCAAGCCCTTTTTTTTTGTTAAATTGAATTTTTGTTTGTTTTATTTACTTATAATAAATTTTAATTCCTAGTTTTTTATACACTAAATTTTTTTTAAAATTATGCACTATTTTCTTCTTCTTTTTTTTATATAAAAAAAACCGTGGCTAAACCGGTGGTTTAGGTTTAACCTAAACCGCTGGTTTTTAATTTTCCGGTTTAAGTTTCGGACCCACCTCTAAGTTAGTCCGTCAGTGAGTAGGTTTGTACTTTGTATTCATTTTTTTTGGTCAAGGTACTTTGTATTCATTTAGTTTAATTAAGACCACCCACAATGGTAGGTTTTTAAACCTAGGTTTTTAAACCTCTTTCTCCGCCACATCAATTTATAAAACTCTCCTTACTTTTTCTCCACATTCATAGTTTGTAACTCTCAATCTCTTAACTCTATATTTATTTTTCCACCATATTTATATACTTTTTTAAATGCTGAAACTATTAATTTTATTTATGATTAAATTTATTTCAAAATTTTAATAATAAATATATAAACAATTAAAAAAATTAGAATATCAATAAACACTACATTAAAAATTAAAAAACACAAATACATTAAAATAATAATCGCAAAGTGAAGATGCAAAACATAAAAATACAAATACAACAATACATATAAAATCATACATAAAACTACTAATTTCCAACATGAGTATTGCCAAACCTTTTCCCATACGTGTTGAACCAAATCATGCTTCAATTTTCGTGTGTAGTACTACTTCGAAGTTGGACACGGTTGGTTATGTAATCTGCATAGAATTTGGTACACCGGACGCGTACGTATTGTCTATATCATTTGATTACTCAAACTGAGACGGGTCCCAATATAACGTGTATGTGTCTCGTTCATCTTCCACAATCATATTGTGTAGAATTATGCAAGCTCTCATAATCTTTCCAATGAAACCAATGTCCAAGCAAGTATTGGGTTCTTCACAATAGCAAATCGTGCTTGTAAAACTCCAAAAGCTCTTTCCACATCCTTTCGACATGACTCTTGTAGTTTAGCAAACAATGCATCTTTCTCACCTCGTGCAAGTCTTATTGACGGTATAAATGTTGCCCACCGTGGATAGATACCGTCGTTTAGATAATAACTCATGGTATGAATTGAATGTACATTGACAATAAAATTTACAGGTGGCGATATACCATGCAAAACATCATCAAACACAAGAGAACGATCGAGAACATTGATGTCATTGCACGTACCTGGTGTTCCAAAGAATGCATGCCAAATCCATAGATCATATGACGCAACAGCTTCTAAGATGATTGTTGGCTTCCCATGACCGCTGTGAACTGACCTTTCCATGCAGTTGGACAATTCTTCCACTCCCAGTGCATACAATCAATTGAACCTATCTTGCCAGGAAACTCACGTATCTCTCCAACATGAAGAAGTCGTTGCATGTCTTCTATGTTTGGTCTTCATAGATACATATCTCTGTACGAAGAAATGATTCCTTCCACGAAGTTGGTCAAACATTCTCGTGCATTTGATGCACCCATTCGAAGATACTCATCCACCGCGTCTACACTCATACCATAAGCCAACATGCGTATGGCAGCCGTGCACTTTTGTAACGGGGATAGGCCAAACCTACTGGTTGCATCTCATTTGTGATGAAAATATTCAAATGTACGTGGTTGATAAATGGTTCACAATGCGTAAGAACAACGGTCTACGCATTCTAAATTGCCTTCGAAATTGCTCTTCAGAATAAAGCGATGGCGGAACTTCACTGAAATAGTCTTTGACTAGGCGTTCATGACCCTTCTCACGCTCTCTATCAATGTATTGTCGACGTTGTCGTGGTTGAGAGCTTTCACCTTCGGATCGACGTTGTCTTGATCGAGCTTGCATTCTTGCAATAAAACGATCTTCCATTGCAGCAAACTCCGGATCTACCAAACCACCAATATTAAAAATAATCTTCTGCAGGGTTGGAACCCATTTTTGTTTTGGCAAAGAAAATTAAGTAATTTTGCAAAAAAGATTGAAGGGTGATGTGAAGTTATGATCGGTTTTTGAGAGATTGAAGGAATGTGTAAGTTAGAAGAATGAGATGATATTTCTCATATACAAACATAGAGTTTAAATAAGGAGAATTGAACCAAGTGTTAACAAACATAGAGTGGAGAATTGAACCAAGTGTTAAAATGAATTCAATTCAAATTCAAATCCGTCATATCACCTGTCTGATGAGTGGTTATTCAAATCAACATAAGGCCAAAACTTTAATAATTCACCAACATTGGTGTAACACCCCGAATTCGTAGGACTCGAGGCGTTACTGGGCTAGGATCTCACAATGGATCCTGACCCTAGCCTGACAACAAGTTCACTGGATCTTACAACAAGGCACAAATAGATTAAAACAAAACATCAAACTATATATATATATATCAAAAGGTAATACAGAAGAACCGCTGAGTACAAATCAAAAATATAAATCCGTACATCATAAATATCCCATATCCCACGTATAAACCCAGTGTACGGAGCCCTCAACGGATCACCCACTTTGGATCACTCTGCAGCTCTCCTAACCTGCAAAGGATCTACAAAATGGTATAAAACCGTTAGCTAACCATACACATATATATAGAAGATGCAAAAGCACAAACACACTTCAGAAATCATAACATATAAACATGTTGTCACACATTTACCCGGTTAATTATCTTTATATATATATTCCAACACTCAATCGTATAAATATCTGCATATGAATATATGTGACACGAGGAATATATATAATCCTCGCCTCTAAGTGCTATAGCTAGCTGGAGGGTATAAGCGCACCTTCCCGTATACCATAAGGAGTGGTAAGTGCCCTTCCTGTATACCAGATCTAGCCTGACTACAAAGAACCTCCCAGACTCCACTACGGGATGAAAGACAAGTTGTCACAGCCACTACAATGGGCGGTCACTATATCATAGGTCGGTAATAAACCATATCGCATGCTATAAAGCATATAACAAACACCACTCATGCATACATCCAATATAAGGATGATAGCTAAGTAAGTCATATGGACTTACCTCAACCTCGGAGTAATCTCAACCACGATCAACTCTCAACACGATCCACTCCAATCTGGAGGATAGCACTGCCTAATAACAAGGCATAATGAGATATCAATCTCATATCACTTAAAGGGGTCACACCTAGACCCAAGGGATCCATATGGATCATATCCAACTCATAAACCTCGAGGCCATAACCGGCACCTATAGATATCATACTCATCATCATTTTATCATCATACACATACTAGCATGCTACTAATCCGCTCATACTAGGAAATGAAAGGATCTACGCTACTCTAGGTAGATCCAAGACAAGACGCACCTGCGTGACAAGAGGAACGCAGGGGCGAAGCAAGGCAAACCGCAGGCGCGGTGACCATGGCCGCGGGACGGCAGCTTCCAGGCGCGGGTACGGTGACAATCTTCCGCAGGGGCGGCGTCACTGGAACGCGGGGCGGCGACAGTGCAGAATGTGATCCCGCGATTCCTCTTCGGCTCTTCACGTGATGGAATCACGTCTTCATCAACCATTAACCATACATATGCATATATACACACATTTCAACATCAAACTACATCCAATACATCTAATCCTAAGCTAAGGGAGATGGAATCAAAGAAAGAAAGAAGAGAAGAAGAAGAATGGAACTTACCTACTGCTCGTTTAGGCAAGGAAATTGTAACACCCCAAATCCGTAGCACTCGAGGTGCTACTGGGTTAGGATCTCACAATGGATCCTGACCCTAGCCTGACAACAAGTTCACTAAATCTTACAACAAGGCACCAATAGATTAAAACAAAAACATAAAACTGATATATATATATATATATATATATATATATATATATATATATATATATATATATATATATATATCAAAAAGATACAAAGTACTGCTGAGTACAAAGTCAAACAGAAATCCGTACAATAAGAATAACCCCAAAATCCCACGATAACGCCCAGTGTACGGAACCCTCAGCAGATCACCCCTCTGGATCACTCTGCAGCTCTCCTAACCTGCAAAGGATCTACAACACGGTATAAAACCGTTAGCTAACCATACACATATATAAGAGGATGCTAGAGCACAAACACATATCAAGAATATTAACACTTCATCATGATATCACACATTTACCCGGTTTATTATCTTTAATAAGTTGAATCACTCAATCGTATAAATAGATGTATATGAAGATATGTGACACGAGGAATATAATCCTTGTCTCTGAGTGCTCTAGCCAGCTGGAGTAGTATCAGCACACCTCCCGTGTACCCTATGGGAGTGGTGAGGGTCCTTCCGTATACCAGATCTGGCCTGATTACAGAGAACCTCCCAGACTCCACTACGAGATGAAAGGGAAAGGTTATCACGGCCACTACAATGGGCGGTCAATATAATATAAGTCGGTAATGAACCATATCGCATGCTATAAAGCATATAACAATCACCACTCAAGCATACATCCAATATAAGGATAGTAGCTAAGTAAGTCCTATGGACTTACCTCAATCTCAGGAGTAGTATCACTACGATCAACTCTCACTCAGGTCCACTCCAAACTGGAGGACAACACGGCCTATACAAGGGATACATACATATATATATATATATATATATATATATATATATATATATATCAAACTCCTATCACACAAAGGGGTCACACCTAGACCCAAGGGATCCATAAGGATCATATCCAACTCGTAAACCTCAAAGGCCGTAACCGACATATCTATATCATACTCATCATAAACCGATACCTAGCATGGTACTAGTTCCCTCATACTAGGAAAGGAAATGAGCTACCCCACTATGGTAGTCTCGGACAAGACGCACCTGCGTGATCAAGGGACTCAGGAGCGGAGTAGACAACCCGCAGGAGAGGCAGGGATCAGCCGCAGGCGCGGTGACACGGAATGCAGGCAACGTAGGCAAGGCGCTGGCGCTGGCGCTGCGGCACGGCTTCCGCAGGGGCGGCGGCTTCTAGGCGCGGGGGGCGGCCTCTGTGCAGAATGTGAACCCGCGGCTTCTCTTTGGCTCTTCACGTGATCAAATCACATCTTCTCTCATCCAATTCACACACATGCAACAACATACACATTCCAACATCATCCTATGTCCAAACATCTAATCCTAAGCTAAGGAGATGCAATCAAAGAAGAAGAGAAGGAGAAGAAGCAAGAACTCACCACTACTAAAGATCCTAGGCTGCAAGGAGAATCACACACATCAGTAGTTGGCTTCCAAGCTCAGCATACACATCACTAGCATCATCATCAACCACAAAGCACAAACTTCCAAACAAAAACTCCAAGGAGAACAAGACCAAGATCAAAGAAGGTGAAGGAGAAGTAAGGAGGACGTGAGCACTGAGGAAGAGAAGTGAAGATGAAACCCTTGATCAGCCAAGGGAAAGAAAGAAGTAAGCAAAGGTAAAGCACGGGTCAAAGGAGTCAACAAAACGGCTGCAGCCCGCCGGAAACCGCAGGGGCGGTTCCCTGAGCCGCAGGGCGGAAACCTGCAGGAGCGGCAGTCCTGCCCGCGGGCTCCCAAGCTCTGCGAAAGACCAATCTCGGCCAAAGCCAATCTCGGCTAAGGTCCAATCTCGGTCCGAAAGAAAAGGCTCTCACATAAATGATCACAAACACCTTCTCAGCGGGCTCCCAAGCTCAGCAACAACATCCATCATCATCATCATCAACAACCGCACACAAACTCTTTAAACACTGGAATCCAAGATCAAGATCAAGAAGGAGGAAGGGAGAAGCAAGAAGGACGTGAGAAGCTGGAATGGGAATGAAACCCTTGATCAGAAGCCAAGGAAGACTTACGGAGAAAGAAAAAGAAAGGGTAAAGCACGAGTCAAAGGGTCAACAAAGCCGGCTGCAGCCGCAGGAAACCGCAGGGGCGGATAACACAAGAAGCCGCAGGGGCGGCGCAGAACCCGCAGGGGCGGATGGGCTAAAACGGCTCCAAAGACTAAGGCTTTTACAATTGGGAAGAATAAGGGTAAAATAAATTAGATTCAAATTCAAATCCGTCATAATGGAAGGTGACTTGTCTGATGAGTGTCATTAATCAAAAGCAACATAAAGCCAAAACTTTAATAATTCACCAACATTGGGAAGAGTAAGGGTAAGATGAATTGGATCCAAATTCAAATCCGTCATAATTGAAGCCTTTTATAGATAGGTTGTGTTTGTAATCAAATTCTCCACGCTTTTCAACTCACCTTCTTCAAAACCCATCCTTTTCACCATTATGGAACCAAATCAACCCCACAACTATCGAAATTCCCTCAACTTTTCTTCTAATTTTTTAGATTTGACTCAATCAAGCAAATGAGTCATATCAATCCTTCACTCCAGGTTACCCATTTGTCCTCATGGAAACATTCCAACGCACAAATATCGTCCATATAAAAGTGTACCAACGAACCAATATGGTTCATATGGAAGCATCCCGACAAGTCAATATGATGTATATGGAAGCGTTCTAACAAACCAGTATGGTCCATATGGAAGCACCCCAATGATCTCATACCAACAAATGGCGAGTTTGGAAGAAATAAACCCTATCTTAACCCCTCCCATGAGTGGTCAACAAGAAATCCCTCGTGCAAGTGGTGCTCG
This sequence comes from Fagopyrum tataricum, assembly GCA_002319775.1. Lineage (NCBI taxonomy): Eukaryota > Viridiplantae > Streptophyta > Magnoliopsida > Caryophyllales > Polygonaceae > Fagopyrum > Fagopyrum tataricum. The sequence goes on from CM008286.1 coordinate 21,760,571, forward strand.
TCAAAGTGGTCTACACCGAGTGAAATGGAACCAAGGAGAAGAGTTGTTAGTTGTCAGTGCATGGATCAACACCATCATGGACAATGTTGTTGGTAATGATCAAAATAGCGCAAAGTTTTGGACCGGGACTGGATCACGGAATACTACAACACCAAGTTTCGTCATCCGACCCACCCACCTCCGTTAGTCCGTCAATGAGTAGGTTTGTACTTTGTATTTTTTTTTTTGGTCAGAGTACTTTGTATTCATATAGTTTAACTAAAAGATGGGTATTTATTTAATCCATAGCGGCTAATAGTATCTAAACGTACGAGAGGGGATTAACCTTTGGATACGAATTGTTTACATGTAAAGTTAGATTTTAATCCATAGTGGCTATAAGTACTTTAGATATAACGAAGTCATATTTTGTTGAAATCTTATTTTTCTTCATATTAGGATCTAACACTTTTGTCATTTATGTCGTGTTTGCACTAATTTAATATAATTTTATTTACGATAGAAACCCAAAGTCTAAATAGTTTTACTTTAAAATTTATTTAATTTTATCATTTATTCTATATATTATAAAGGCAAAATTGCTATGAATAACACCAACTTTAGGGGAGATTGCGATCGGTGACACCAACTTTTTAAAAAACGAAATAAAGCACGAACTTTAGGGGGTGGTTGCGTTTTTTAGCACGGGCATAATTTCGTCAATTAATTTCGATAATTTTTGATGAGTTGGCGCCGGAGTGCTGACTAGAAAAATAAAAACAATAAAATATTTTACTGTGTAAAATAAATAACTTAAAAAGATGCATTTTTTTTTGCATTATACCCAATACAATGTATTAAGTACAGAATGTTATTATTTTCTATAAAAAAAAAACAATTAGAGAAAGTTGTTTGTTGGAGCTATCAAAAAATACATTACAAAAAAAAGGAAAAAAAAATATTCATCGATTTTTTTTAATTTTTTTTTTCTGTTTCATCTTCAACCTCAAAATCTTCACCGTTTCATCTTCAAGCTACATACATTTCATTTATTTCCTTCATTTACCAGACCATAAAAAACGACCATCTCTCTTCCTCCTTCCACTGGCCATCACGGCTTGACAATACCTTCGGCGGCTTCTTCATCCCCTTTCCTAATCGATTCCTTTTGGAACCAGTTGTTATCCGCATTGTCCCGACCCGACTACTTAAAACATATACATCTCCTTTTTCGGTACATTTGTTATTTGTACGCTCCTGCCACACATCCACCCATCCCCTTGTTCATTTACAGATTCAAAAAATTGAAAATAAGTTCGAATTTATTACAATTTTGATTTGGTTTGTGACTAGGGTTAGGTAACGATTTCAATTTGTTTAGGACCGTTGTTTGAATTTAGCATACACAACAAAATCAGAACACTCATCTGTTAAATTTGATATGTAGGGTTAGTAAACAAATGAAGAAAAGGGTTAAAGGGGCTTTTTCGATTTGAAGAAAAATAAAGGAAATGGAGAATGGAGTTGTGTGGCCGTCAAAGAAGAAGGTTGTTTGAGATTAAACAATATGCCTGTAATGGTAGGAGAGAAGGGCATTCAATCTTCAATTATATTACACAATAAAAAAAATGTTAGTGGTTGATTTTATGTTACATTTAATATTTTTTATTTTGTTTTAAATAATTATGTAAGTTTTTATCTTTATTCTTAAAAATAATATAAAAGTCTAAATAATTATTTAAAGTTGCTAGGTCAGCCCTCCGGTGCCAACTCATCAAAAATTATCGGAATTAACTGCCGGAAATATGCCCGCGCTAAAAAACGCAACCACCCCCTAAAGTTCGTGCTTTATTTCGATTTTTTAAAAGTTGGTGTCACCGTCTGCTACTTTCCTAAAGTTGATGCTATTTATAGCAATTTTTCCTATTATAAAATATAATAATAACGAATTTTATTATGAAAATTTAACTTTCTTCATATTTATTAAAAAAATGTTATATTTAATTTAAAATATTTTACCTCAATTTTAAAATATTAAAGAGAGGAGAATGGAGATGAGTAACGAAAAAGGGGAACAAGTGTAATACATGATCGAATTATGCGGAAGTATTATAAAATTTTAACATATGATTAGACCTGATCATATCCGGAAAATCTGTCCGGCCCGGTCGTCCGGAAAAACGGGCAGGTATGAACATAGAGGGAAGCCCGACCGGGCCGAAAAGCCTCGGCCGTCGGCCCTTTATAAAAAATTAAAATATAAAAAAATATATTATATTGTATGTATTTAAAATATAAAGTACAATTATAGAATATTTAACATTGTCATAAATTTAATGTATATAACATATAATATCTTAAATATATTTTATTTTTAAATAAATTTATATTTTAATAGTTTTTAAAATTATTTTTAAGAAAGAAAAAATAAAACGGGTACCCGACAGTCGGCCTGGTCGGTACGGCAGGTAGTGTAGGCCGCCATCCGGGCTTAGCCGGGCCCAGGCCCGTCTAAACGGGCCTAAAATTCCAAAAAGTCCGGCCCGAGCCTGAATATGAACAGGTCTACATATGAGTATCTGATAAACTATATTTGCTAGCTTGTTGAGATTATGTAGGATAGATCTTTTCGGTCTGGCTGGGCCTATAGCGGTGTCCGTACCCGGCGGGCTTGGCTTTTCGGCCCGGTCGGACTTCCCCCTTTGTTTATACCCGCCCGTTTTTCCAGACGGGCTGCCCGGATATGATCAGGTCTAGTCCCGATTAAAAGACCACCGGATCGAACCGAAAAAAAGTATAATTTTATTTTTTCACAACTTAAATTTTAAAGTTTTGACTAACCTAGGATTTTCAAAATATATATATATATATATTTAAAATTTTTTATTCCCATACGAATCCGGACTGGTCCTGATCCGGTCAACGGCTCAAAATTTGGACAATTTCGATTCATCGGTTCGGACCGGACCCAAAACACCCGGTCTGGACCGGATGCACAATCTAAGTGTAGTTTCTTAAAAACATAATATTAATTGGCATATTAATACTTTAGAGATGATCTTTTTGATAGAGTAATGGTTGTGAATGAACATGAAGAGTCCCTTTCATGATTGGAATCCAAAGTGTGTGTATCCCTACCAATAGCAATCAATTGTCTAAATCAGATTATGTGTTGAAGGATAAGGTAAAATGAAGATGCAGAGAAAACAAAAGGCCAATACACTTTGAGTTGCATCAGCTTGCAATATTAGCCTGTGACCAACAATTGAAAGCTTATCTTCGTTATGTGTAAATGGACTATTCGGATTTGTAACTACAACAACTGCACTCAAATTCATTACATAAATTTCATTCAATTAGTTGGTAGTAGAATTTCTTACAACATTTGACGTGTAATTATGGCTATTTTTAGGGTTGGTAATATCCGAAGGTCTTCGAGTGGTGAGAGGAATTTGAATAATAGCTTGGGCATCTACTCATCTACAATGTTAAACAAATTGACAATGAGTTCATGATTCCAAACTCATCCTTAATAATTACTTATTTGTAAAAAAAAACCATTTTTAAAATAATTTTCTTAACTCACTATTAATATTCATCTATTTGTATTAAACTACCCTTATATTTTTTGTTTGTAAAAACACCCCAATTTTTAAATATTACAACAAATAACCTATACTAGTTAAAGTTACATCAAATAACTTACTATCAAAGCACGAACAAGGGAACTACCAATACCCTAGGAGCGTGTTTCTCTGCGGCGATCCCAAGGTGGTTACTCTGCAGATTTCTGGCTCTCCCCCGATCGACTCGTGGAGGCTAGGTATTTCTCACCAAGTGTGTGGCTATAGACAATTTGGGGAAGAATAAACATCAGATTCATCTAACGGAAGATGAATGTTTGTTGGTCAGGAATGACGATTCACGCAAAAGCGAAGGGCATACCCAAACGGTTTTAATTGGAAAAGTGCTTACTTCCAGACCGTTCAATGTCTATGCGTTGAGGGCAACAATGAAGGGGGCTTGGAGGCTTCCAAAAGGCTTTAACTTTCGTGAACTCCAGAAGAACCTTTTTATATTTCAGTTTCATTCGGTAGAAGACAAGGACATGGTGGTTAATGGAGGGCCATGGTCTTTCGACAAGTCACTTCTCCTGTTACAAGAACCAGGACTTGTGCAACCATCAAAAATGGCGTTTAACAGTGCACCTTTCTCGGTTAGAATTCTGGATTTACCGATTGAAATGGCGAATAACGGTCTGGCACAGAAAATCGGTAATTTAATGGGTGGTTTTGTGGATGTTGACAGTGAAAGTCTTGATTCAACTAGTGGCTTCCTTCGGATTCGGGTCCTTATTGACATTACTAAACCGCTTCGTAGAGGTTTTTTAATGTCGGTTGACGAGGGGAAGATTTGGACGCCGGTACAATACGAGAGACTGATGAACTTCTGCTATATTTGTGGTCGGCTTGGGCACGTGGAGTCGGAGTGTACTGATGAGGAGGCAAAGGAATTTCGGAATGAATATGGGGAAGATTTACGGGCTCCACCATTGAAGAGTTCAGTAAGAAAGACCGATTCCAAGATAGCTCTAGGTAATGAAGAACTTCATTATTGTGGAAGGAACGACCGTTACTACTGCTCCAAAGTCAAGAATGGGGAAAGTTTTAATGGATCTACTGGATGAGAAGGAGGGAGAAGAAGTGGGACTGAATTGTGGTGAGGAGGAGGATATAATGAGAGAGATTCAGGGGGTTGTTATCTCAGGTATTCATACCCAGTCAATGAGCAAGCAATGTGGCAATAATATTGGGTGTGGTGTGGAGTTAGGGACTGACTCTGAGGTGGAAAAGATGGATGATAAGGCTCATAGCGATAATACGAGAAAGAAATGGAAGAGGATAGCTAGAGGGGACCCGTCTACAGAGGTGAATGATGAGGGTTCAAAGAATAGAGGCAACAAAGAAGCAGAGAGACTGTTATAGATGATCCGGACAGTTTTTCAGAGGCTGAAGCCAAGAAATACAAGACGGAGACTTCTACCTTCGAACCGGCAAGGGAGACGAGATTCTCTCTTGCCGCCTTCCATGAATCCTATAAGTTTTAATTGCCGGGGATTGGGCAAAGGCCCAGCAATTACAAAGCTAGTACAACTAGTTCGAGAGAAGGAGCCCGACTTACTCTTCTTGAGTGAGACGAAGAGTGATAAGAAACGCATGGAGAGCATTAGGAGACGACTTCAGTTTGATGGTTGTTTTGTAGTGGAAAGTGTGAAAACTGCTGGAGGATTGTGCTTAATGTGGAATGATCGATTTGATGTTAGCATCCAGTCTTTTACACAACATCACATAGATGCGATGGTGGGAGAGTGGCGTTTTACTGGCATTTATGGATGGCCGAAGGGAGAGGATAAGTACCACACTCTTAAACTGATTGAGAGGATTTACGAAGATGTTAGGGAGCCTTGGCTTCTAATGGGAGATTTTAATCTCATTCTTTCCCCTTCAGATAAACTTGGTGGCCGGGAACCGGATTATGACCTGATGACTGAGTTCAGAAATACGCTTAACCATTGCAGGTTATCAGATGTTCCTTTTCATGGCCATCCGTTTACCTGGGATAACGGGAAAGTTAATGGAAACTTCATCCAAGAACGAATCGATTTGGCCTTGGTGAATGGGGATTGGTCTGATAAGTTCCAAATGCCAAACTTTTTCACCTTCAACGAATTAGGTCGGATCATCTGCCTATCTTGATGAATCTCAATGGGCAGACAACTTGTCGGTCATAGAAGAGGGAAGCGCCCATTCAAATATGAGCCTTTCTGGACTGAGCATGAAGAGTGCAAGGAGGTGGTGGCTAATGCTTGGCTTAACCAGGAAGTTCAAACTCGACTCCTGGAATTTATGGGAAAATCGCGAGATATTGCGGTGATCTCTCTGATTGGAGTGCTACCACGTTTGGGCACATTGGGACGGACTTGCGGATGATCAGGGGACGGTTGAAGCGGCTGCAGACGTCAGGGATTGACATTGAAAAGGCAAGGATCAGAAGGGGAACTAGAATTAAAAGAAGAAGAGCTTATGAGGAGAGAGGAAATTTTGTGGTATCAACGTGCTAAGGCCAACGAGTTTTCATGGGTGATCGAAATACCGCATATTTCCATCGCAAAGCAAATGGACGCCGTAAGCGTAATAAAATTTTGAGGTTGGTGGACGATAGGTTTAACGTGGAGGTCACACAACGGAATGGCTAAAGTGGCTGAAAATTATTTTCGAAATATTTTTACTAAGGGTAATGTCGACGAACAAACTGATTTGGAGGGTTTTGATCAAGTTTCCCCATCGGATAATCTTGATCTCTTGAGGCCATGTACTGCGAGTGAGGTCAAGGTGGCTTTATTCGACATGCATCTCACTAAGTCTCCGGGTCCAGACGGGTTACCTGCGATGTTTTTCCAAAAGCACTGGGAAGTGATTGGTAATGATGTTACTGCTTTTATTATTGGTCTTTTGAAGGAAAGGATTTTCCTCCTGACTTCAATCATACTCTTATCTCTTTAATTCCAAAAGTGAGTAACCCTTGTCATATGAAGGATCTCAGACCTATAAGCCTTTGCAATGTTCTCTATAAGATCTTCTCAAAATCTTAGCAAATAGGCTCATGGTCTGCTTGAATAAGGGCTTTCTCCAACCCAAAGCGCCTTCGTCCCAGGACGCTTGATTACTGACAATGTTCTTGCAGCTTTTGAGGTGTTCCACTATATGAAGACAAGAGTAGGTCGGAAAGGATATATGGCTTTGAAGCTAGATATGTCTAAGGCTTATGACGGAGTTGAGTGGGGCTATCTAGAAAAATGTATCCGTGGCATGGCTTTTGGAGAGAGATGGATTAGTCTTGTTATGGGATGGGTAACGTCGGTGTCTTTCTCGGTCCTTTTTGGAGGGGTTCCTACGCAGAGTTTTACCCCTTCTAGAGGTCTTAGACAAGGAGACCCTCTTTCTCCTTTTCTTTTCCTTATTTGCGCGGAGGGTTTGTCTAGCCAGATTAGAGCCAGTGAAGCTAGGGGTTCTCTTGAAGGGATAAGAATTGCACCATCGGCCCCTTTTGTGAGTCATTTATTCTTTGCAGATGACAGTATTATCTTTGCGAAAGCGTCTTGTTAACAAGGCAACGAAATCGCTAATATTCTCCGTCAATATGGAGCAGAATCAGGACAACAAGTTAATTTCGCAAAATCTGAGCTGTCTTTTAGCTCTAATGTGGCTTCTGTTTTGAAGGATGAGATACAGAGGATTACTCAAGTGCGGGAGGTTGAAAGACATGACAAGTACCTTGGGCTTCCTACTTTGGTGGGAAGGTCTAAACGTGCCATTTTCGATAATGTAAAACAAAGGGTATGGAAGAAACTTAAAGGTTGGAAGGAAGTTATGCTTAGTAGGGCAGATAAGGAGGTTTTGCTAAAATCAGTGGTGCAAGCCATCCCTACCTATGCAATGTCTTATTTTGAAATGCCTGATGGTATTTGCAAGGATATTGAAAAGATGATGAGACAATTTTGGTGGGGATCTTGCGATGGGTCTTTGAAAGTCCATTGGGTTGCATGGGATAGTCTGTGTCGTGCTAAAGAGATGGGCGGTTTGGGTTTTCGAAACATGCGCGCTTTTAATCATGAAATGTTAGCTAAGCAGTGTTGGCGTATCTTATCGACTACAAATTATCTTATTGCTAGGTTATTGAAGGCACGTTATTTTCCTGATGGGGGTTTCCTGAATGCACAGATAGGAAATAGACCAAGTTATACGTGGCGTAGCTTATTACAGGGAAGGGAGATACTTAAGATGGGGATTTGCTGTCGTGGGAGATGGTACTTCGCTCGCTGTCTGGTCTGACCAGTGGCTTCCGAGGCCTCGTTCTTTTTAAACCGGTTTTCCAGAAAATCGATTTATTCCCTGATGTTAAAGTCTGTGATCTTATAGACCGAGAGAGGAGATGTTGGAAGGTTGCTTTGGTGAATGAAATTTTTGAAGACTTTGATGCTGCGGTAATATTACAAATCCCACTGGTTGCAAGTGCTCCCACTGATGAGGTTTATTGGTATTTTCACCCGAATGGTCTTTTTACGGTAAAATTTGCTTAACATCTTGCTTTGGAATTTATGTCCGTTGATCCGGGGGGAATCTAGCTCGTGTATGGCGTCAAGTTCAAAAGGTCTCTGGAAGCGAATTTGGAAGTCCCCGATCCCTCCGGCGGTCAAAGATTTTATGTGGCTTGCTTGTCGTAATGCCCTTCCCTGCAATGATGCTCTCTTCCGTCGGAATATCAAGAGTGATCCTTGGTGTGAGTTATGTGGTCAGATCGAAACGGGTATGCATGTTCTGGGACTGTGTCCTTTTATTACGGGCATCTGGAGGGATTTGGGTTCAATGGACTTTGGTGAGACCTTTTTGTGTCTTCGGTGTGGGACTGGTTCGAGAAGGGAGCTTCATCCTCATCTTCCTTGGAGTTGCAGCAATGGATGTTGATGTGCTGGTGTATTTGGCAGGCAAGAAACTGTCGAATATTTGAGGTAAGCCTTTGAAGTGGGATGATATCTTCCGACGGGCTCAGGATCTTTCATCGAGAGAGCTCAACAATGCCTGTTTTGGTTGCACCTTTGTCTTCGGGTCTGTCTCCTTTGATCAGACTTTGGACTAGACCTTGTGTTGGGTCAATCAAATTTAATTGTGATGCGTCTGTTTCATCAGAGGGCAAGGTAGGAATTGGAATTATTGCCATGAATTGCCTAGGAGTGGTTTTGGTTGCTTCTGCAAAGCAGTTGACGGGTACCTTCTCAGTAGAGCATGTTGAGGGTGAAGCTTTTATGGGCAGTCTCCGTTGCCGTGGAAAGGGGCTGGACGCGGATTGTCTGTGAATCTGACGCGTTGTCTCTGATGATGAAGTTGAAGAATAAATCTGCGGTAAGGGGTCCGTTGGGTCGTACTTTGGCGGCTGATTCGAGCTCTTTGGTTTCCAGGAATGCTGTTGGAGTTTCATTCGTCGGGATGGGAACCGGGCGGCCCACTGGTTGGCTAGTTTACGACCTGAAGTTGGTCTGACTTTTAGTAGCCTTACTGGTTTACCTGATGCTTTAGATAGTATTATCTGTGAGGATGATTTGGGTGATTGATTTTGGGTTTTATCAAAAAAAAAAAAAAAGCACGAACAAGGTAAATTTCCAATATTAATATTATTATCATAATTAATTTCAATAATTTGGTTCAATATTATAATTCATAATAGATAATAAGATAAAAAAAATAATCTAAATTATTACTCATGTAACAAAAACAATTCAAAATTTAAAAATTATAACTCGTATACAAACTATCGCCTACAAAGTCAATTCTAACACGTTCGAACTCGACTAAATTGATGACGTGGTTACCGAATTTATTATTATTTTTATTTAAAATATGTCACTTGTTTTGATTGACCGATAATCACGTCATTGTAACCAATTTTTCTTTTGAAAAATATCCTTACAAAAATAAATTTATGGAAAAAATTGGGTTAAATAATTAGGGAAAATTGCAATAAAAAAGATTTTAATTTTTTGGAAAGAGAGTTTTGTATTTGATGGATTATGGTGAGGGATGATTTCTCCTATTGATAGTCATGACCACTTTTTCTTTAAAAAAAGTTCAGAACGCGATCTAGTTAGGTCATTCCGAAGTCTTCCTCCCTACAACTTAACCTAGGTCTCTCTATGCTTCTAGAATACTTCATAAAGTTCTAGCAAAGTCTACGTGATTCCATACAATCTTGTAGAATTCCGACGTTATCTAAAGTCGTCCACAATGTTCCGGAAGTTTCTACACCAGTATAGATACTTTTGTTTCCTTCCGAAATGTTCCGCCTCTTTTCGGATTGTTCAGCCTCCTTTCGGAATATTTTGTCACCTTTCGGAATGTTCCGTCACGTTCCAAATTCCTTGAGTATGCCGGATTCTTCTAGAATACTTCTTATTTAATGGTTTCATCTAGACAAACACCCCCAACCTTCTTGTCTTGTTTTGACAACTTGTCTTCATCATAAAAAATCGGGTCCGTGACATAAGCCTCATATTAAACTTTCACGACAACGTCAAATTTAACTATATAAGTGATGTTTTAAAAGTTTGTACGAGTACCTATGAAGAATAATTTAACACTCTTTTACCAATATAATATTTTTTAACCTTTCACACATCGTCAATAAACGTATTAAATGACTAAATAAATATGTTTTGTATTTATTATTTCATCAGTTTATCACTTAAAAACTATCATCATCCTCCACGACCAATCAATAGAAAGTAAAAAAATTACATAAATTAATTATCATCATCATGACTCGCTATATTAGAAAATGTAAAAACGTGTTATATTCTTGATGAATTTTTTAAAGAAGTTGTTGTATCTTGCCTATTACCGGCTCAGGTTTACCGGCCAATGATATTTTGTAAGACCGTCCAAGGTATTAGAGTCGTTGTTCCCATGTCAACCATGCACGCACGCAAACTTCTCAGGAGGTCACTCATCTTGAAATTCCTCCCGCACGAGCTCGCTTAATTCCAGAGTTATTTGTCCTCACTATACCACTGGAAAGAAGAATTTTGTTGACATAAGTAGCAACGCATCCTTATAAGTTAATCACAAATCTCATTAAAATGATGCGGGATGACAATTTTCCGGGATGTTACACATTGTATGTCCGGACAAGGTATTTCGTAGCCCATTTAGAACAAATCTTTTCAATATCAATTCCTCCAAATGTGTTCCCATGAGCATTCATAACTTATGTCTCATGCATAACATTTAAGGAGTCTTGTAAACCAACTAGTTATTGATAACATATTTAAAGTTAAAATGCATTATATACTCAATCAAAAGTATTACTTTCTAATTAGTATTAAAATTTTAACCTCATAAAAGTTGTCTAAGTACATACATATTGTAACACCCCGAATTCTAGAAACTCGAAATGAACCTGGCTAGGACCTCACAGTGGTTTCCGACCTTAGGTTGACGTCAATAACGTCGGATCTTGCAACAAGGCCCAAATTTTTTGAATAAATTTTTTTTCATAATACATATTTAAATCTTGACAGACTCTGGACCCGTACATCAGTCAACTGTTAAATAAATAAACTCTATTGTAATAAAATAAATAACACGGAATTATATAACCCAACACCCAACTTCTAGTACGGAAACCCGGCTGACCACTCCACTCCCGATTTCTCGGTAGAGATTTATCCTGCAAAAACCTAACAACACGGTAAAACCGTTAGCTACAATTCTAATACTAAGGTCACTAAAGTACACACACATAAAGAAGTACTGTAAATTAATCAGCATGCAACACACTATGTCCCGGTTTATTATCTTTTCTTTGGTGGAATTGGTCATTCTATTTTTCCAACTTTTCAAGGTAGCACAAGAGTCTCCCGACTCTTGCCCCCATCCCCGTTAACCAGTAGGACTGGTGTTTGTACCTCCTCCCGTATATGCTATTGGACTGGTCGCGGGGTAATCTTCCGGCACCCTCGGCCCGGACAGACAGCTAAGGCACGTTATAATACACTTGTGCCTCTCTTTAGAAATTTAAAAGCAATGATCTAGTTCGTTCATTTTATTTCACAATCATAACACACACTACACTAGTGCACACTCGGTATTAAAAGGTAGTTAAGTGAGTCATATGAACTCACCTTATCAGTACCTTTTAATACCGAGTGTGCACTAGGGTAGCTAGTGTGTGTTATGACGGAGGGTATAGCGCGTTCAGATAGAGGAGATGAGAGCAAAGTATGTCATGTTCATGCTATACAACAACCATACCTTGGATATTGACGAGGAGTATGCGGTCTCCATGTATAGAGGTGTCAATTAGATTATTGACATTGAGGAGCCATATATGCTAAATTAAGTAGTCCAATAGTTCTTTCGGTTGTGTTTAGATGAGAGCAAAGGATGTCAATGTAACACCCCAAATCCGTAGGACTCGGAGTGCTACTGGGCTAGGTCCTGACCCTAGTCTGACAACAACTTCACGTCTGACAACTTCACAATCTTACAACAAGGCACTGATAGATGAAAACAAAACATGAAACTGATGTTTATATATACCGATCAAAGGTGATACAAGGTACTGCTGAGTACAAAAGTCAAAACATAAACCCGTACAATATAAAATCCCAACCACGATATCGTCCCCGTGTACGAACCCTCAGCAGATCACCCCTCCGGATCACTCTCTACAGCTCTCCTAACCTGCAAAGGATCTATAACACGGTATAAAACCGTTAGCTAACTATACACATATATAAGAAGATGCTAGAGCACAAAACACACGTCAATAATATTAACACATCATCATGATATCACACATTTACCCGGTTTATTATCTTTAATAAGTCCAACACTCGATCGTATAATAAATGTATATGAATGTACGTGACACGAGGAATGTATATATAACCCTCGCCTCTACGTGCAATAGCTAGCTGGAGTGGTATCAGCGCACTTTCCCGTATACCATATGGAGTGGTAGGTGCCCTTCCCGTATACCAGAACTAACTAGCTTACAGAGAACTTCCCAGACTCCACTACGGGATGAAAGGTAAGTTGTCACAGCCACTACAATGGGCGGTCAATATAACATAGGTCGGTGACCATAATAACACATGCTATAAAGCACATAACACACATCACTCAAGCATACATCCAATATAAGGATAGTAGCTAAGTAAGTCCTATGGACTTACCTCGATCTCAGAAGTAACTTGCTACGAACAACTCTCAAAAACGTCCACTCCAACTGGAGGACAACACAGCCTATACAAGGCACACATACATATATATCACAATCCTATCACACAAAGGGGTCACACCTAGACCCAAGGGATCCATAAGGATCAAGTCCAACTCGTAAACCTCAAAGCCGTAACGTAACTATATCATACTCATCAACATCCGAATCCTAGCATGGTACTAAGTTCCTCTAACTAGAAAGGAAAGGAACTACCTAACTATAGGTAGTCCCGGGACAAGACGCACCTGCGTGAACTAAGGACGCAGGGGCGGAACGCAGGCAACCGCGGGCGCGGCGACACTCAACCGCGGGGGCGGTGACACGGGACGCAGGTAACGCAGGCAAGGCGCTGGCGCGGGTGTTGCGGCACGTCTTCCGTAGGGGCGGTGACTTCTGGCGCGGGGCGGCGACAGTGCAGAACAAGATTTCGTGAATCTTCCTCGGCTCTTCAGGTGATCAAATCACGTCCTTACCATTCCAAAACCACACACCACATGCACAAACACATACCAACCATCAACACCCTTAGCATACATCTAATCCTAAGCTAGAAAGATTGAATCAAAGAAGAAGAGAAAGGAGAAGAACAAGCACTCACCACTACTGAAGATCCTAGGCTACAGGGAGGATCACACACCAAAGCTAACTTCAAAGCTCAGCAACACACACACTAGCATCATCATCAACCACCAAGCCACAACAAAACTCTTCCAAACCAAAGGAAACCAAGACAAAGACAAAGGAAGGTGAAGGAGAAGCAAGAAGGACGTGAGGGAAGCTGTAACATGAATGAAAGGAACCCTTACTCAACAAGGTAAAACGAAGAGGTAAGGTGAAAGGTAAAGCACGGTCAAAAGAGTTAACAAAACCGGCTGCAGCCGCCGGAAACCGCAGGGCGGTCCCATGAGCCGTAGGGGCGGCCAAAATGCCCGCGAGTGCGGAAAAGTCTAAACTCGACCAAAGCCAATCTCGGCGATGGTCCGATCTCGGTCCGGAAGAGTAGGGTCTCACAGTCATATTCATGCCATACAAGAACCATCCTCCACCGGTGCACGTCTCTGAATCAAAAATAAGCGAATAATATTTTTTTTTCATGTATTTGTTCACTTATTTTATTTGAAATTTCTAATAACTTTGTCTACGTAACAATGTTTGCACATACTTGGCGGTAGTATCCGGGACATACTAGGGTCGTGGAGGTAGAGCTCCATAGAGGAGACAAGAGAGGAGTTGTAGAGGTATCATGACGAAGTGGTTGGCTCAGTTCCTTCTATTGCCTGTCACATGTCGAGCATCACGGGTCTCACGGCAGGGTCAACATTCAACAATGATTCCTATAGGTTTTCGAGACTTTGTACTTGAATATTATATTATACTTTTTGACAACGTTTTAATTCGTATGCATGTTTTTTTAATTGTTGAATATGTGTTGCTTATATTTATTGTTTTTTTTTTTACATAATTGCTAGGTATATGACAAACTATTGAATTTGTGCTTCATGGGATGAAACTCAATCTTTCGTACATTATCAAACGCTTTCATCCTCGAACGGAGACATTTTGTATCCTCGAACACAAACTTAACTGAATACAAGACATTTTTGTTAATTCGATCTAAATTTGAGTAAGGAAAAATGAGTCGTTCAAATACAACAATTATATTTAAACTTGTCGTCAAAATGAGTCGTTCAAATACAACATTATATTTGAACTTGTCGTCAATATGTTCCTCAAGTTTAAATTTGTTAGCGCCGTCGAAAAGTGTTTAAACTTATTAGTCGTGCTAATATTTTTTTTTGTGTTATCGTGCTTATCATTGTATAGTTAATGGCATTGCGTTAGCAAGCAATATTTGATATGTGGTGAGATGTGGAAATTTGGAGTGTAGAAGGACTGCATATGGGCTTCAAATTGTCGTAATTGACACAATTGATACAACTCATAGTTAAGAGTTGAGACAAAAAAACAAAGTTTGGTTCGTACACATGGGAGCATATGGCAACTATTCTCTCAATTGTCCACACAACTATACATTACAACTACCTGTTTTATTATTTTTGCATATTTTCTACACTGTTTACTCATGTTTGGTGCAAAATATTTATATATTCTGACTAAAACTAATCAACAATCTTTTTTGTTATTTCAGATAAATATTCAAACCCTTCTTAATTTTTTGTTTTTTGTTTTACTATTCTCAGGTTGGGAGACTTAAAACAAAAACTGTCCAGTTGTCAATTTTATAGGACAATCTCCGAAACGAAAATATCTAATCGACATACATAAATTTCAAAATTTTTCTTAACAAATACCCGACATGTGAATAAATATTAAATCAATATATTATTTTTAAAATTCATCTTGTTCTAAATAAATATTTATGTTAGTGAAATATACACTTCGGATAATAAACAAATATACTAAGGTGCTATCTACCCGCTTAGTCAATTACTATCTACACACACCGTGATACATTACAGTCGCGCAAAATAAATTAGAGCTTCAACGCATACCCAATATACAAAGCTTAAGTCAAATTTGATGGAGAAAAAAAAAAGAAAAATCCTCGTTCCAGCGACAATGTGATTTTTTCCTAGCGCGCACTTGTAATGCACCACATAAATGTACGTGAAAACTGTTAGCTGTCGGTAAAACACAACCGTGAGTTAGCCGTCGGTAAAACACAACGTGAGTTAGCCGTCGTATTAATTATGGTCGTCGATTTCTTGATCCGAGGCCTCACATATCCGTGTAAGATTAGAGCTCTATTATTTATATAATAGATATCGTTATCTTTGGAAGGCTGTTGTAGGCTCTCACTCAATCTCACAATGTTGTCGAAGAAAACAAGGAAAGGGACAACTACTTGTTCTTCACGGGTTGCCTCTTAATTGGTTTATATGATATGAATAGAAATATAGATTTGTTGTGATCCCAAAATTTCCAAACAACAAAGACGTCTAACCAAATTATTCAAATTCAGAGCTCCTCACTCCATCTTTACCCACTTATGCTCTACATTCTTTCACACTCATCCATCATAAGTTTATTTTTTTAATTGTCTAATGTCTACATATAATAAAGCATAGTTAACTAATAAGATAACTAGGTAAGTTGCCTCATCATTTTTACTGAAATAAAATACTATTTTTTTTATTTGCTTATATAGACCTATTAAAAAATATTTTTAAGGTGTGCATAAACAATCTTTTATAATAAATAAAAAAATTATATATATATATGACTTTTATTAGATTATCTTTATGAAATTAATTGAATGAAGACTATTTGAAAGATGGTCTTTGCAAATAAAAAAAAAGGGTAAAAAATTATAATATTTTCTTAAGAAATCACCTTTTTCTACAAAAAAAATTATTAAACTATACCTTCAATTATTGAATACATGTGTATGATATTTTTCAAAAAATACATATTAAAAATTTAGTGAATTAAATAATTAAGTATATTTCGGTCTATACGATGGAATGTGTGAAAGTGGAAAAAAAAACATATATGTAATTTGATCGGATGAAATAGGTTTCATAAGGTGGTTTTGTTGTTAAAAACAACTTTAAATGTGTTTTTTTTTTTACATAAACAAATGTATTATATGTAAAAAGGTTTTTTCTATTTTTTTTAAAAACTAATGTATGTAAGCCCGTGATTTAACCTTTAAAGTAATATACACTGAAACAAAATATTTTAAGAATTATAAAAGTATATCGAGTGATTTTTTAAAAACAAATTTACACTTTCAATATCTATGTTTTTTTTTAAAAATTCAATAATTGACAAAATAATTTGCGTACAATTATAAAATTTCTATTAAACTCTTTTATCATTAAAATATTCCATATATAATCTTACAAGGTACATGATCATAAACATAGAACTCTAGAAATTACCCAACTACTTGTAACTATATATATAATTTCAACTAATAAATCAGGTTTAATATAATCTTGTAACTTATAAGCATTATGAAACAATTGCTCTTATAATAAACAATTATTGTTGGAGATAATCTGTCCCATATTGAAAGATTGGGACTACCCAACCTAGTATATAAGGTCGGTGGGCTACTCCTCATATTGCCAATCGGTTTTAGGATGGAACCTCATCGGGTGTATGTGTTGGGTTTGGACCTAACGCGCATGTGCGCTCGAATGCACACGACCCCGCTCTACCCGGTCCGTCTGTATCGGACTTTGACATGGTCACATCGAAAGATTGGGACTACCCAACCTAATATATAAGGTCGGTGGGCTACTCCTCCTATTGTCGATTGGTTTTAGGATGAAACCTCATCAGTTTATGACTTGGGCCTAACGCGCATGTGCGCTCGGATGCACACGATCCCCGCTCTACCCGGTCCGTCTGTATCGGACTTTGACAATTATTTAGGATTTAAAAAATTATAAAATGGTCATGCCATATTGTACGTGGATCAATAAATTTTGATGGTAGAGCTCCATTGCACATTAAAGATTCTTGACAAAATCTGGATCAAAACTTAGGGCTTAGTTAGGTAAGTATTTTTAACAAGCTACTTGCATAGCATGTGTTCAATCAAGTACATCGAACAATTTAATAAAGTCATCTCCCTCTTGTCATAACTCATAACTAACATCTACCCCTCACCATGATAATAACATTAAATTACAAAAGAACAATCCTTAAATATATTTTCGACCAACCGTGTAATATGTCTAAAATATATTATATTAATTATCACTTTTCTTTGTACGTAAATTTAGTTACAATAAATTAGAAATGAACTGTTAAGTAAAAGAAATATCAACGTACAAAATAGGCTCTCCTTCAGAGTTTTAAATTAAGAGAGACGATAGTTAAAATATATGTCCATAACTAATATGTCTTATTACAGAGTAGTTTGACTCGTTGATTCACTTGATCTAATGATCAACATTTATCCCTGTCATTTAATAATTTATGAGAGGTGCAATGACAATATTGTAGTTTTAGAAGATATATATACAATTTTGTTTTTTCTAAAAATTCATATTTTTAAAAAGGAAATACGGTGACATTTTTTTAATATGATACGGGTAAAAGTATTCCGCACCTAAATCAAAGTTTGAGTGAAAAAAACACAATTACTGTTCGAGTGCAATAATAAAAGGGTTTGGGGTAGTTGAAACTCACGCGTCAAAACTGAGAATAAAATAAATTCCATGCACAAACGCACAAGGCATGTGGGGAGCCATAAAGAATTCATATGAGTACTCTTATCCCCATCAATTCCAAGAGCCACAATTCTCTTCATAAAAACACACACATATACCAAACTATATTCAATAGCTAGAGAGAGAGAGTGTGATAAAGAAGAAGAATGGGGATGTGTCCAAGCAAGAGTAACAACAACGGCTATATTGTGAGCGAGAAAGAGTACAGGAAGCTAGCTCACAAGGTAACCCTTTTGCAGCAAGAGATTAAAGCAATGATGAGCCAAAGAGAGGAGGAGAGCAAGGCGTACGAGCGTGAAGTCATGGCGTTTACGTATAAGGAGTCGCAGTGGAAGAGGGAGAGGAAGAAGCTGAGAGATGAAATCAGAAGGCTTAGGAAGAGTTTGAAGGACGACGAGGCCGCATTCAAAGACGGCCAGTGTCACTCGTTCGACAGCGGGACTACTGCTTCGGCGTCGAACAGATGAGAGAAGAGATGGCTAGACGAGATGAGGGCTGTCGAGAAATGGAAGATGCTTTATCTTGCCATTAAGGCCGAGTTGGATCATCTTATCCAAAGGACACACCAAGGTAACTACATACATATATACTTTTACTTCTTTTCTTTCATATATGTATATATGTTTTGGTTCCGGCAAGGCTCCTTACGGAGAGGAGTGACGGAAACTTTTCTTCATTTTATTTTTGGTATCACGTTCATTTTTTTCAGATTATAAATAAAAATACGTTCAATTTTTTAAAGATAAAAGTTTAGTTTTTGAAAAATTATAAAAAGTAAACTCGATAAAAGTTCATTTTTGAAAAATTACAAAAATTGAACTCGATATTACAACAAACTGAACTCTATATTACAAAAAAAACAAAATTTTCTTTTCACCTCCTCTCCCCAAACCGACCCATATATATATAGGTTTATTTATTTATTTATACAATTCTTGATGAAATAAATAAAACAGGAGGGGCAATGTACTGGAAAGAAGAAGAAGAGGAGGATTTCATGGAAGATATAAGGAAAGAAGTGAAGTCGAAGGACGACACGATCGAGGTTCTACGAGCGCAATTAACTTCAATGGAGCAAGAAGAGTGTAGGAGGAATAGAGAAGTGGATATACTTAGGCAGAGCTTGAGGATAATGAGCAGCAGCAAGAAGAAGGGCAACACTCCAAAGTATGCTTGTTGAAAATAGAGTGTACAAGCCAATATTCTAGTATGTAATAATATACAAGTATAAAAGAAGGTAACTGCTACTTTCCTAGAGAGGGCAGGCAAGGTCTTTTTGACTAGGAAGACCAACGACAACTATTGTAATCAACTGTCTCACAACAGTTGTTAACGCAAACATGTGATTCTTGTCTATAACATTTTACTCTGTAGACATGCACGTGCACTTTGTACCAACAATTAATATATATATTAATCTATCTTATTTAAACCACACAAGCAGCATCTTCTTCATCTATTATTGAAGAGAATATGTAATTTACATGATCCTTGTAAAACATTGACTTTACAAACATAAGGGGAAACAGAATCAAGATAATCAGCAAACAGATGTTTTATTTACTTGATTCTCAATTCAACAACTTGTGTACATATATGAAATCAATACTGTTCTCATCCCCTACAATATGCATACATTTGATTGAGTGCAAGTCGAGCAGCCCTCAAGCCGATGTGATTAACCAAATCTTTGCTTCAAAGGCCAAACAGGATCAAGATAATCAGCTAACAGATGTTTCATTAGCTTGGTTCTGTGGTAGTGCATAAGTCTGGTATTTTGATCTCACATTCTGTAAAAGTGAACGAAATTCAAATTAAAGTCAGGAAATAGAACCAATTTTGTCTTTCTGGAATTTCATGAGTTCTGGGCAACATCCATATGGAGTGTGAACATTACCAAAGCTTTTTGTACAAAGGAGCAATAAGATTAGAGCACCGGAAGGAGGTGAAGCAAGAATCTCACTCCTAGTACTACGTAGAAAAAATCTCGCAAATCGCAGATTTGTGCTAAAGAATCTCTAACACATGAATTTTGAGGAATCTTTAGTTTTGTCTTCATTCAATATTCAAGTCTGATTCACAATCTGACGTTTGTGCCATCTTATAAAGAAAATCTAAATAATTGACAAATCAGTAATTCACACACTAACTGACTAAACTAAATAACTAAATATAAGAAATCATTCACATCAGTAGTTGATTTTAGGCTACTGCAGAACCGTATCAGTGATATGTCTTAAAAGGGGGACGCTTACCTCTAGAAGCATGATATAATAGAAGTCCTCCATATGCTGCATCAGTGCACTCCCATCTCTGATAGAACGGAATATATTTATTTCTGTTTGCAATAACTTCTCTATGAGTTCTTTCTCACCTTTCATCTGCAAGAAATTTCCACGTAAAAGAGCAAGTGAGAACGAGAATACACAAATCCTTTTTTTTTGTTTTTACAGAATTAGATTCTGGCAATGTGAAACATAGTGATTATGCAGTGTAATTATTTGGGAAGAAAAAAAAAACAACCTAAAGAATGATCTATGTTGATGAAGAAAGCATGCAGTTTTCATATTTTTAGTTGATATGAGTAGAAGTCTTCATCAAAGAAGTTATAGATGATGCGAGAGAAAAATAAAATAAAAAAATCTAGTTGCCGTGAATCTCAAACAATGACAAGATTTGATATTTCTAGAGATGGAAAAAACATGCTAGCTAGATTTGTAGAGATACATACAAACTCATTAACTATAACATCAGGCGTAGACTCTCCCGATCACATCAGCTTCATATCCATCACACCGAGAGCTGAAGACTTTCCTGAACGAAATGAAGATATTCATAAGTAGAAAATCTCACTGGGATAATTTTCAATCTACTTAATCAGGAGGGTTGTATCACCAAATCCTATATTTGTATGTGCAATCATAACAGAGACAAGATAAGCAATTTTCATTCCTATTTGATAAAAGACAAAATCAACACTTACTGTATTTTTGTTGATCTCCTGGAGACAGATAAACAGGTTGAGCTACATGACAGTAACCCATCAAGCGTGGGACTGTTGTATAATATCTCTGTGGTTCACAACCCTCCAGCTATCTTTTACTTTCTGCAGAAGTAACAATCATAGAGGTTAGTATTTGCAAGGTATGTTGCCCTATCTAAGTTTAAATTTTTTAGTTTCTCCATGTTTGTGGAATTGGTGACTGAAAAAAGAGAGAAAATACATGAAGATACAACAACTGTTATGCTAATAATATATTGTATATAATACTAATGCATATCTCTATCAAGAATCAGAAGATACGGATAAACTATGTTAAAAGTAACATTTCATCAGCATGTAAGCAAACAACTGGTGATGGATCAGATGATGAAAGATCTAGCAAAGGAAGTAGGCAAAAGACGCATTGACAATACTAGCAGATATAGACAAGATCCAAATACTAGATTTTTTCAAGGCAAAATGGCAAGTGTTTTAATGAGGGTATCTTTATGATACTTTGTTGCAGAATTTTCTGAAAACCGATAAGATGCAGTGATATTTGGTTGTGGAAAGTATCTCCTGCAAGTGACTCTTCCTAACAGTACTAGAGAAGAATAAGAATGTCCCACATACATGAAAGCAGTAAAAACAAATATTTGCCAGCAATTCAATAAATATTCACTAAGTTGAAGAAATCACCTCATTATAGACCTCTGCAAATTGACGGTTCCCAACTCTAGGCGATCCAAAGTTATACATAGTTACAGATATTACTCCATGCCTAGGAAGTACACAAATAAAATGTCAGTATTTGCTTTTGTATAATAGTATTTACTCTTCTCACATAATAGTTAGACAAAGCTAGCATCACATAGTTGCAAGCTATATTACCATTATATCTAGCAACATACAGTAATTTGAATAAGGGGATACAGCTTCAATATAGTGCACAGCTTATATAGTAGAGAGGTGGAATTAAGTAATGCTTGTTCAGTGACAAGGTAATAGAAAATTCAATTGACATGACTTAATGGTATCGTTAAGGCCTGATCTTTTCTACTTGCGTGACCTAAGGGAAAAACTGCAAGCTACAACAGGTAGCATTTTCAATTTCTCAGATCCTAGCAGTGAACTACAATGCTTTCAAGTTACTGGAAGTTACCTTCTTTTCTTGACACAGAGGACAAAGAAGAAACAATAAGAAGTTTTTTAAGAATCTTAAGTCATTTATTTGCCCCTCATCAAATGCACATTGACTTCCACTGGAAATGACAAAATAACTTGTACTGGTGATCAAGTGCCAGAGATAATGGCAGTAATCACCTCAACCTCATAATTCACACAGAGAACTGACAAATTTGCATGTAAGGGGTTCCAACCAGCACATGTGACACCATTTACACTCGCAGAAATGAAGAGCATGAAAAAAAAGTAACAATGAACTCACTTTTGCCATCTTACTTGAAGAAAGCTCCAAAGCAAGAAGTGTGGCCAATGCACCACCTAGACTATGCCCTGTTGCATAAACATGCCATCTGCCCTTAGGCTCAGCATTGTCATCCCTGTGAAATGGCACTGCTACAGATTAGACTAAGAGATATCTAAGTAAATGTTGCTAGAATATGAGCAATAATCTTAGGTATAAATAAACCCTCAGTCAAGGAATTAAGAAACAACAATTCAGATCCTCATACAAATAATTTTATGTTCTCTCTGTCCACCAAATTGCGTGCTCATGCTGGCCCAAAGAAATCCAACCCAGTCATGTGTGCCACAAAGTAAATGTAATTTTACAAATTAACTGTAGCATTGTACTCATGATAATGAGAAATTCAAAACTAATTTGTTCATCAAATTAGGGAACTCTATTTTGTAGTATAATCCATAACGATCAATGTTCCATAATAGTCAACCTCCGAATGAGATTCATCACTCATTTTCCTTAGATTCTAGTAGAGGTTGATAGGACGACTTACTTATAATCATAACCAATTGCTTGCCGAATAAGAAACAAGATCCTTGTTCTCACGGAATCATATGCACCCAAGAAGCCACTATGAACCTACAAAAATCAGCACTAATTTCCCTTACAAAAAATATGTTATAGGTATAATATTCAGAAAGCCAAGTTTAATCTCAAAACATCCATACTTGAACTTCTTGCTTGAAGTCACCACCAATCCTTTCAGGATTTAACCTACAGTGTTAAGAATAAGTCAAGGTTACAAAAGGAGACACGTGCATGAAATGACATAATAGACACTAGAGGAGATGAGCAACTTCCTAAATTTTATTTTGCTTGTCACGCATATGATAAACGTAGTCAATGAAGAGAACAATGAGCTGGCATGCACTGATTGACATGACTAGTGATAGGAACCACCAAGTGTTGACAATCAAGTTTGTGTAATTATTTGACATGTACTATTATAATTGTAAGAGCTTACCCAGCAGGAGCTAGCATCAGGTCCGTCATTAAGTCTTTCCACCTTGCCTGGAAGGTAAACCAATCAGGATATTCACAGTAAAAGCAATTAAATTGACCTCATCACAAGAGAAAATTTCAGAACCTACTTGTTCTGTACCCCTGAAGGCAACAACTAGTCTCTTTCGTGCTGGATCACGCCAAATTGCCACCTGCAACAGCATGAAAATCGGAATATAGAGCCATTTATAAATTCAGGTTGACTATTATCAAATACTTCTGCAGAACATACATAAGCAAAGAGAAACGGTCACCTCATTGATAATCTGGTAAGTACCTGTGTGTCTGTGGAGGAATTATCTAAGAAACATATTTTCTCAAATTCGGATTTAATAAAACTTGGATGACCCAGTGAAGTAGCAAGCATTGCCCAAAGCCTCCATAGCACTTTCTGCAGATGAAAAGAGAGTTTTCATCTCTTCGGATCTCTGCTCATCCAAACCAGCAAGTGACTCATTCCTGAGAGGATCTGACACGTCACCATCCACTTCAGTGGAAACTCGTACTGTTTTATCATCTCCATCACTAGAATCCTTCTTCAGTTGTGGTACAGCAGCAGCAAGGAGCATTAGTGCGCCAAAAACGGAGTCAGTTTGCCTCAATACTTCCTCAGTTGCCTTCTTAACATCTGGAAGTGAAGAATTAATTATCCCAATGTTGACAGGTCCTGATTCCGTTGCTTTATCATATCTTCACTTGTTGGAGCTGCAAGCCCTGATTCGACATAACCTGCATCTGCATCGGTTTTTAATTGTAAGCCAATCTTATTCAGTAGGTCAACACCTTCCCACCTCATATTCTCAGGAACAGGAATACCCAAATGTTGGACCACATTTTGATTAATCAAATCAGAGAAATTCTTCCAAAAACGTTTGTCGTGTTGTGAAGAATCACCATCTTGCTCTACAACAGATGTAGGAGATCCATCTGTTGTACTAGTACTTTTTTTCTGAGACTCGCCTCTCTGTCCTATATCGTTGAAAACTACATCTTCTGAAGAGTCTTTGGGATCATTACTTGGCTGTAATGATGCATCCAAATCATTTGGACTACTAGCCTCCTTTGTTGTCTGATATAGCTTGCTTAAGAATGTTCGGAAGCTTATCTTGGGGAACGTATGTATCATTGAAAGATTCCAACTGTCTGAAGGCAAACTGCACAAAGTCCCTCACCTGCACAGTCTCAGAACCAACAAGCTTTTTCACAGCAGACTCATAACCATTTATTCTCAGAAAATCTGAGATAAATGGAAGCCTCCACCATTTTTTATCATCATCTATTTCTTCAAAACTCTTGTACCTGACCTGAAAATAACAAAAATCCTGATCAATATCCTGCTTGAGGAGCTTTCTAAATCTTTGATTACGCCTTACAGAAGTCACATTTCTTCTTGCATCCTAAGTAAAAATTTCACTTACCAGTATCCGATATTCTGTCCAATGAGTGGACACATGATAAATAGTGAAGACCCAAAATCTTAAATTCTAGCTTGTTGGTACAACTTACAAGATACAGAAAGGCAAGAATAAGACTGGCTATAGACAAGAATCTTAGTCTACTGAAGCCATCTTTATTAGATGTTTAGCTTTTCATTTTGAATGGAATATTTGACGTGGATTTAGAGCTGTGTTATTGAATTCCCAAGTGCAGTCAATTTGTAAAAACACCTCATCTTGATACTAAAAACACTCAAGCAAAAAGGAGTGCTGATTTCTCTGCTAGAGAGAGGTCTATATGATGAAAAAATATATCTCCTGTAGTAAAATGACAGAATTCGACATCCTGTCAATCTACTGGGCTGCAATTAAGTAACATTTAGTTTACAGAAAATGAGAAAAGGCACTTCAAAGATTCCAGCATCCTATAAAGCTTTTCATCTTTTCTCTGCTGTTAATACAATGGTGGGTTAGAAGTTCAATTATAAAAAAGCAATGAAACATACCTCCAATTGAATCTTCCCACCACCTCCCATCCCTTCCAGTTCCACCAACACTTCATGTAAAGTTCCTACCAAGTAGCATATAATATCATTTAGGGAATTAAAGAGTACAGAAGCTTCAAACATATGTTAAACAAAACTGCTGTGTCATATAAGACAGCTCTCCAGGAATAGCACTTCAGAGGAGCTTGACTGGTGGATGAACTATTTCACTTCACAAAATATTATCTTGTTAAAAGCATAAGATGGTGCATAAACCAAAAGGTTAAACAGCTACAGCGACAAAAGATCTGTTTTCACATGGGAGGATAGCTAAGCACTTTCTACTTTAGACGAACCATATCACTATCTCCCACGAAAAGCCCACTTTTCCATCCAACTTTTCACCAGATGCATTAATTTATGAACCTTTTACATTAGATAATGTCTGAACATTTTTGAAGAACTTGATTGCCAATATGAAGAAATGTAGATAGTTGGTATGTTCGTATATAAGATTTCGTTTGTAGAGAAACATTAAGTTTGCTCCTTTTCTGCAAGGATATGTTTAGGTTGGTGCAAAATCATTAAAACGTATCACCAGTTTGCACCAAATAAAGCCATAGCTGCATGATACCGAATAAACATGCTACTTCTGGATATATATTCTAAGGTAAATTTGATGATCAAGGTAAGCATTCAAATGATGCGATACCAAGAGCGCATGGGAAGAATTGTAGAAAAGCAGAACTACAATGAAAATTTAACGGCATCTATACTACAATCTCACCGTCACAAAGACCTTCCAAACTAACACCAGCGTTCCCCATACGCTTATGTGGAGTCACAAGGTTGGCATCCCAAGCTGCAACCTGAAGATACAAATTGCCATTGAGTGAAATATGATGATTCGTTTAAATTCTACATCAACAAAACTGTTGACATCCTAACGATTTCAGTGAAATCTTGATGTTTATTCATTTTCTGGAGGAAATTACTGATGATATAAAAAGCTGCATATAAATTTGTCACGAACATATTGCCTACATGAGATTAGGAAGGGCCAAATTACAGAGTTAAATATTTATATCCATTAGTATATTATCAACTTATGTTATTTATTTTATTTCTTCCTATTTTCTAGTTGAAGTAGGTTACTTATGAAATAAATAAACAGATTTTAAGCTTTAAGCCTCTTATTCTTTGTATAGTATTGGAGCAATCTGATCCAGACCTAAACCCCGACTAGCGCCCTAATGCCGCCAATTCAACTGGCACGCCAACTTACCAACACCCTATGCTGCCAACCAACCGGCGCCATATGGCCGCCGAACTACCGGCGCATTACTCATTTCAAATTTGAAACCACTTTTATATATTTCCATTATACATACATTATACTCACTTATTTAATTTTACAAAATAACAAATAATAACATTTTTATGAAAAAACTTACCTATCAATTAATTTGAATTATATTTCAATTATTTTGTAGAAAAAAAATGATTTTTACGAAAAGCTATTAAAAATTAAATAATTTATTATGCTACAAATATTTCAGTCAAGATGATATGTCACTGGAAAATGCTCAAAACAATATAACTTGTTCAATAAAAAAATATATTTTTATAGATGAATTAAAAGTCCTATTTTTTATAAGTTGACATTTGGTCACGTTTGTATTTTGAATCATTAGTTGATCTTTATTTTTATTAAAAGTAGATTAAAAAAATAATTTATATTGGCATTATAAATAAACACATATATCATCAAACATGATATGTTTTCTTGTTCCATAATTCATATAAAATTAAAAAAAAATGTTTCAGGAATCCTCACTCCGACGTCATACCAAACAAAGTATCAGGAATGACTTATTCTAATCATTTATTCCATTTCGATTCCTAATTCCAATCACATTCCTACAATCATACCAAACGAGCCCTTAGTGAATTTTAGTTAGGACTGTATGTTAAGCTAGGTTAATTTTGATTTGATTTGATTTGATATTATCTTTATTTTCTTTAAGTTGCATTGTATGCCACTAAGATCGCTCTCATAAAAAAAAAGGTCATGTTTTGTTTCAACAACCTCGCAGCCACATTAAATTTGCCACACATCACCAGATATAACCAAGGGCTTACGGGTTCGGCCAACCCAAACTTTGCCTTTGGCTAACCTAAACAGTGGTGTCGTTTCGCCTTTGGTTAACGTAATCAATGGTGTCGCCCACATTCAAACATCGGCATAGTCTGATCCCAAGATCGGTTGTGTCCAACCTTAAACAGTTAAACGCCAACCTCACTTGCAAAGAGGATAGAGTGGAGTGAATTGGAAGAGAGTACATTTCACTTGCCAAGAGAGAAGAGTAAAATTAGGATTGTGGCCCCCTAATCAACACAAAAATTGTTTTTAATTACATCCATTAGATCTATTTAATCCAAAGAATCACATTTGTTCACCTTTAACATCATAAGACTTATACATGCGATATACAAGGGCACGTTCCGACTAGATGGTATGTTACGTTGTAAGACAGGAAGGATTCTTTAATTTCATGTGTGCACGTGTGTATAAATAACAAAGTTAAAGTGCATAATTATAGTATTAACATATATTACCCTAAAATAGTTAAAATTTTGTGTGCATAGATAAAGGGCCAAAAGCGCACATATAAATAAAACAAAAATAACCCTCTAGTTTAAAACTTTTCATGTACATAAGCATAAGTGCATATTTATGATATTTATATATATTACCCAAAAATAGTTAAAATTCCATGTGCCCCAGATAAGGGTCAAAAGTACACAAACAAACAATAAATAACCCCCAATTTATTAAAAAAAAAACCGTGTGCATAAATAAGAGGATCAAGTGCATATTATGAGAAGGATTATGGTTAGAAGAATATGTTCCATATGGTAAGGAATGATGATAGATGAGAAATTGACATGATGCCGCGTAAATAATTTTTATTTTTAAAAAGCCTTTTCTTTTCAGGACCTTTTTTTTTTTTTTTGGGTTCTGATACACTCAATACATAGGTCCTTTTTGTATTAACCTTTTAGTTCTTCTATAATACTAGTTCATGTTTCATATGCTAACAATTGCTCTTAAAAAATAAACTATTATAAAATACTAATATTAGGTCATAAATATGAACTGAATAGTGAAAAAATGAACTGTTCCGATAACAAAAAAATGAACTGTTCTGATAACAAAAAAAATGAACTCATAGTAAAAAAAAAAACAAAAAACAGATGGCCTACTTGTCTAAAAATAAAATGAACTATTAATGTAAAATAATTAATGATCAGTGTTTTAAGAAATGAACTATTGTAAAATATCAAATACTAGTGTATAATTCTATACTTTGGAAATATGAACCGGTAGTACTAAAAATTGAACTATTAAAATAAGAAAAATGAACTAGGTATCTTATTTAACTTAGGGTTTATGGTTTATGATGTGCGTTTATTGTTTAAGATTTATGAACATTAACATATGGAATTATTAATATATTAAAAAAAGTAATAAATATAAGAACAAAGAAATAAAGAACTCATAGTAAAATAAATAAACTGTCTAGAAAAGAAGCCAATCATCATAACAACAACAAAAGAAGAACCAATACAAGAAGTAGTGACATCCCAATATAAATAAATGAACAACATTTTTTATTTATTAAAATTAGAAACCATAAAGGCCATATGTACATGCCAATAAATCATCAAACCAGAGTTCATCCATCTTCATTACAGCTACATAACACCCGTTCTGTTTTGCCTTGTGGAATCCATTTCTCAAGGGTGGGACAAGTCACAGTTAGCAACTTCAATTTATTTCTTTTTATTCATTATACATAAAGAACCAGCAAGACTCCATTAATTTCATAGAGAGAGAAATCTATTCACCCAAAAGTAATGCAATAAACCTCATTACCATATGGGCAATCCAAACTAGTTACTAATTTTTTCATCCTTTTTTAATTACTTAATCTTCCGGTAGAGATGACGTTGAACTTTAGTAGATAACTAGAGCTATAGAGATTATTTTTTTGTTGCCTACTAATTACTTAACTGATATTTAGTAAGAAAGTCAATCCCAACTCAAATGGTAATCTGCAAAGGGGAAACCAGATACTAAAACATTATCACCTCATAATGTTACACAGAGCAGCTTCTAACTGAAAATTTTAAGCCTGATAGTATCACTGGGCATCATGGGTTTTTTTATTGACAATAAATAACTATACTTTCTCATGATAAGATAAACAGAAGATCCACTGCAGCCATGAAACTTCCACCAAGAAAAAGGCAAGGAGTCCTAAATTAAAGACTCTTTCAAAACCTAGTTAGCAGAAAAATATCAATTGTTCTAACACTTATCTCATCAATTAGGAAGTAGCTAGGTAAATAACATGAGACCAAATAGCCCAAACTAAAAAAAAAAAACATCTTACAATTTGGTAAACAAAATCAAAGATCCTTGATGCCATAAACATTGACCTGAAGCATTTCAGCTGGAGGTTGCTTGATGTTCAAAGTAAATTCTTCATTCCATGTTGGTTCTTTAGTCCTGCACCCATATAATAACTTCAGTCAAAACCCAGTTGCACATGTATGTGATAGATCATGGAAAAGCTGCAACAAGTGTGGATCTCTTAGATGTCCATTCCATGGCATTCTATAGATAATTGTTAGGTATGCCACAACATGCTCATTAGACAGCTTACGAAAGAATCAACAAGCCGATTTAACTACGCACAAAAAAGTAGAACATGATTATATTTTTATCTATGAATCACAGAGATACTGATCAATGATATGGCCCTTTTTTGAAATAAATAAGCTGCTACTGAAAATGGTTGATATTATTTTAGCTTCTGGCACAAAATAAATGCTTAATCCTGAAATTTAACAGATTTGATGCAATTAAAAGCTTAATGTCAGAACTATAGTACGTGGAGATGTCAATATTTGATGCATGAATCTGATTCACCTGTAAATAAGTGTCATATCTAACTATTGTGAAAACAGAGGAAACCAAACCTGTGTAATTATTCATTTGAGAATCAAATAAAGTATTATGCCACTAAAATCTTTTGTTAACATTACAGTTGACTATGCATACGGTACCAAATTATTTCCTACAGATTCTTGGAGCTACCAGATAAGATCAGAAGTGTGATAAATATTTTGCTTAGTATTATAAGAGCCTGATATATAGCTTTCAGAAATAATCTGAGTAAGACCAAAACATGTTAACCATAAATATAGAGGAAGGGGAGAGATTGCTTGCCCCCATTTAGTCTTGCTTTTCACAAACTTGTCCACCAAATTGCATGACAACATATGGATCACTGGTTCCCTGAAAGATTGCCAAAGTTTTGTTTTTAGATATAACTTTGGAAGAAGCTTTAAGACAAAGATCATCAAAACAAAAATGAAACCAGAAGAATCAACCTAAGCAGAATTACACCACGGAAATATCAAAAAGCAAATTAAATTAGCCAAATTAAGAACACCAACCCATGATCCATTGCAGGAAGGTTCAGTCCTTTCTTTAACTTTACAAATAGCTGTCCATCATATATTTCTCGAATGAATGACCTGAAATTTTCAATCAACAATAGGAATAATAAAAAAAGGTGATTCCTGCTCCCAATTATAACATGGTCAACCGTCAACATATGTTTATGTGAACAAGCTAATTACAATGCCTGCTATTTTAAACAGCCAATTACACTACAGAAAGCAGAATACTACAGACTTTACAAAGAGCATCACATACTCTGATAAGTACACCGTCTTACAACCCGCAGCATCAATTTCATGCCTCCCAACATCATCCTGAAAAAATAGCGCCAACTAATCAAAACACAGAAACATTTATAGACTGGCACGTAAAATCACAATTAGTGCAAATTTCCCACCAACCAAAAAACAAACAAACTAGGAGTAAAAGGTATGTAGAGAGCAGCTTACAGGAGGAGTATAATAGGCTTCGAAGCGAAGCCAGCAAGTATAACCGCGAGATTGAGATCAAAGGAGGGCGCTCAATCTCTTGGCGCACTTGCACGTTCTCGAACTGTGAGGTCGTTTTACACATACAGCAAACAGAGGTGATTCCACTTCTCTTTTGTCTCGTACGCGACCTGACAACCCTAACTTTGCGAGATATCAATGCAGGTGCAAAGGAGAGCGAAAGACGGGGATTCGACGGTGTCGGAGATCGGAAGGAAGAGTGAACGGAGTGCGGAGGAGTTGGAAGCGATGAGAGTAGGATGCAGCCATGGATGTTGCAACGAAGCTTAATGGCAGGTGGTGTAAATACGAGGGGAATGGGAGGGAGAAATTGGGGAAGAAGGTGAAAAAGAAACGGGTCGAGAATGGAAGTGAAACCAGTGGGCTGAAACAAGGCTGTATAACGACGTGGACGTCGTGTTGTGGAACACGTATGGAGGGAAAAAGCAAAGAGAGGTATCTAGTAGAGGGACCCACCGGCACCGCGCCTGCTTAACTGCTAGTATTGCACGTCCCCACGATGGTTGCTTCGAGAAAGTTTGGAATTCCCTTAAACGCGATTTTAAAGGCATGGTGGTGGAAAAAAAACATAAAAAGTTCCATAAAAATGGCGATTTTAAAGACCAGAGTGTGCCCTAATGTTGCCGAGAGCCCTACGAAGCACCAAACGTTCCCTAATTTGTGCGGATACGTCCTAATGGCATTTTAAGCACATTTTTTAGACATTTTATACATCTTAAGCTCTTAAACATTTAAGGTGTATTGTTGGTTTTCTTGTTTTTTTTTTGTTTTCTATAGGAGAGAAGGCTCTTTAAACATTTAAATAGCTAGCCTTCCTTGATTTTTTTTCTTCCTTGGTTAGAATTTTGAGCATTTCAAGACAATAGTTGTTTCTTTTCTGACGTACAAAACTTCAATCAAAAAGAGCTTGGTTGGAATTGAGTGCGTGAGCGTCTAGCTTGGTTGAACTTTGTTTGTGTCAATCTGATATGAGATTGGTGCTTTCAAGTTTCATCACTTGCCTCCTCCTTGTGCTTGCTTCGCCATTGGAGCTTGCATAAGGTTGTAGTGTTGATTGGGTTAAGGTAAGACATAAGTAAGGGTCTCGGCCTTTGGCCAAGGTTCTATCTAGGGATCCCTTGCTTCCTTCTTCTTGTTTTTTTTCTTCTATTTCCAGCATTGTCGAGTCTAATTTGTGTCAAGTTCTTGTGTTTGTCCTCTTTGTAAGTATCTTCGAAGTGAAACTCTCACCTATACCAGTTACCCCAGGGTATTCCCGTATCACCTAATCTCTTTCTCTAACTTGCCGCTCCTCTCTTCACCATTCTTCTCTTAGAGAGCTCCAAAGCTCAAAGCGAAATTGAGAGCTTCCCTTGTATAGCTTGAATCGTATCTAACCACTAGTTGTGGCACGAAGAAAGTCCTAGAACTTTCAGACTCGTGTGATTTGTACCTCTTAGTTGTTTCTACTTTCCTTTGTATTGCTTTTTTATTTATGTCATACTTTTATATTTTGTAATCTCTTGTAAGTGTGATTGAATCTTCTTGAGATTCCAAGAACGTAGGACTTAGATCCGAACCTCGTAAACAAGTATAATTGTTTTTTGTTTTCTTAAATAGATCACTCTAGATGTTATTCTTTATGAACATTTATTTATACTATAAAGTTTATAAAGTTTACCTACGTACGATTTACAAAAATGTGTTCACGTCCCGCTCTTTTAGAAAATAAATGAACAACCTGCTAGTCAAATAAGCCAATAATTAACAAGCGTAGTTTCGGCATGTTACGAGCATGTGTATAAACTGCATTGACGTGTTAAAATTATATAAGAGCAATTATGGCAAGTTTTCTGTCTAGTCCATGCCACTCTCTATCAATCCTAGTACATATTTGTCTGCGTAGATCATTGACATGTAGATTGGGCAACAGCACATCTACATTGGGCCGCAGCTTTAATCAAATCCTAGTATATATAAATCATCATCCCAACATTATAATTACGTAATTAAGTTCAAATACTAAACTACGTACACCTCGCCGGCAATATATGCAGACATCAACGGTTTATCCTTCACCGTAGAACGGCGTGTAGCGGAGCTTATAGTACCAGCCAAGCCCACGCCTCGCGAGCTCAAGCCTCTGTCCAACATCGACGACCAAGAGTTCCTCCGTTTCCATGTCCCCTTTGTGGTTTTACTCAGGCGGAGACGACATGCCCAAGGACCCCAACACAGGTGATAAGGGAGGCGTTAGCAGAAACGTTGGTGTATTACTACCCGTTGGCAGGGCGGTTGAGGGAGGTCTCCGGCGGTAAGCTGATGGTTGATTGCACCGCCGAGGGCGTGTTGTTTGTTGAGGCTAAGGCCGACGTTACTTTGGAGGATATAAGTTACAGCGGGAAGGAGGGGTTTCTTCAGCCGCCTTTTCCTTATTTTAGTGAGTTGTTATTTGATGATCCTGCTACTTCTGGTGTCTTACACTCTCCTTTGCTCCTATTTCAGGTACTTATAAATATGGAATTTTAAGAAGAGTAATATTTACTTGATGTTTAGAAGAAATGCTTTCATATCCACGAAAATATGGGTTACATGGATTGATTTTTCATTTTAGTATTACATCTAAAAGCACGAAAATATGGGTTACGTGGATTGAATCCTTCAATTCAACCACTTGAACACTTCGGAATAATGCAGACAAGTTTCTAAACTATTCTAGGTGTTTATACTTGACAATATTGTAGGTGCGTTTTTTGTTCAATCATTGGAAAACTGTAACATTTTAGGTTCCGGATGATAATTTTGTTTAGATCAGTGCGTTCTCGCACTCTCCAACGTAGTCATATCATAAAAACTTTTGTAATTCACCTTAGCATGTTCATTTTTTCATCAATGGCACGACAATAGGTTACACGGCTAAAATGTGGAGGAATTGTGATTGCTCTACGCATGAACCACACCATGGTTGATGGTATAGCGCTCGTCCAATTTCTGAATGTTATGACTGAGCTAGCAAGTGGTGCATCCCGTCCATCCGTGCTACCTGTTTGGTGCCGTGAGATGCTCCTCTCACGGGACCCACCACATGTGACTTGCACACACCACGAATATGATCAATTTCAAGGCTCCAACATTCCCATCCACTACCGCAACGACAAAGTGGTCGAGCTATCTTTTTTCTTTGGGCCCGCTCACATCCTTGCTATCGGACGCCACCTACAACCCCCTTTCCAAAGTTGCACCACCTTCGAGTTGCTATCAGCCTTTTTGTGGAGATGTCGTACAATCGCTTTGAGGTTCGTTAAAAACATAAAATTTGTAACATGATTTGTGGATGGTTAGATGTGATTATAATTTGTGAATATTATGCATAGTTTTTTCGATTTCGGATCTTAGTTGTGTATATGTTATTACATTTTTTTATTAGTTAAAGTGATTATTGACTAGGAAACTACAAGTGTATTTGGCTATCAAGAGTTGACCTCATAAACAATAATTAAAAAAAAATACTACTTAAGGTTATTGTTGGAATAGAAATATAGAATCCTCTTATTTGGCTTATAATTTATATTTGAAAATATTAATCCCAAAATATATGCGTATTTAGTTTTTAAAATGGAATATAGAGGTTTCTTTTAAACAATGTATTCACTCCTACACGCAAAGAAAGTAGATCGTTAATCAATAAGAATTTCAACCTTATATTTTGTTGCAACATATGTAAATTTCTCATCTTTCTATTTATCGGAATAGGTTCGAGCCTAACGAAGAGTTGCGATACCTATGCGTAGCCAACACACGACCAAAAATCAACCCACCGCTCCCTACCGGCTACTATGGAAATGTGATTGTATTTCCGGCGGCTATCTCAACGGCCAATGAACTTTCTAAGAACAACCTCGGATATGCGGTGGAGTTAATCAAGAAAGCCAAGGCGGGGGTGACGGAAGAGTACCTAAGGTCGGTCACCGACCTCATGGAGAGTCGCGGGCGTCCCAACATCACATTACCGGGACCTGGTTAGTTTCGAATAACATTCACATTAATTACCTAGGGCTCGACTTTGGATGGGGGAAAGCCGGTGTATGTTGGGCTCGCTAGTATTATGGATGAAGATAACCCATGTCTCATTGGAGTCTTCGTAAAGGGGATGAATGACAAGAGTGAGATCGGAAACTTTCTTCTACTTTGCCTCCCTGAGCCGGCTATGGAAAGATTTGCTAGAGAGATTAATAGCGTTGTAGGAAAAAAAACTGAATTGAATCGATCCTAAACTCTAAATAAAATTAGTTTGGTAAACTCAAGGCTTAGCTTTATTCATTAACGTAAAGCAATATATATACACAAAGGTTACCTTAAGTTAAAGTTGATGACTAATAGCACTCAAATTAAACGTCTTTTTATACCCTTATTCTATTCCATTCACTTACTCTTTTGGGAGGAATAACATAGGTTACCGGTCTGTTTTTTTCATATTTGAAAAATAAATTGATATTTTTTAATAATTGCTTGGACAACCTTAGCCCCGGCGGACAATTATTTTTAAGAAAATGTTTTTTTACAAGAAAGTTTATTTTTTTAAAAAAAAATATTTTTTGCAAAAAATATTAGGAAATATTTTTATAAGAAAAATTGTTGTTTTTAAAAAAATAAAAAAAACATAATTTTATTTTTTTGACATATTAAATGATATTAATTTGATTTTAAAAAAAGTAATAATCCAATTGATCCCATTTTATGATGACATGTAAAATTCTTGTTGCCACATCATCGCCGGAATTAGGATTTTTTGCCGGAAAAAGTAAGACGTATTATTTTTGATAAATAAGTTAAATAGTTTGTATCGCTCCTAATAATATTCAAAGTTGTTATTATATTGGGTTCAATGTTAATAGTTAGTATTATTTTGAGTTATTTTTCCTTTTTTATTGAGGATATCAAGTATATATTTTTTAAAATTTTGCTTACAAAATATGTACTTTTAATTTTATTTATTAGGAAAAAATATTTTATTTTTATGTGTCTTATTATCCTAGAAAAAAAAGAAAGAAATAATTGAGATATTTTAGAAAATCTTAGGAGAAGGATAAAAAAAAGAAGGTGTGTGTGTGTTGGGTAGGTGGCCCGGTGGGGTGGGGGTGGGGTGTGAAAATCGAGTGAGTAAAATCGGGCAAGTCATTGGGTATGTAAAATCGAGTACGTAAAACCAGGTATGTAAAATTGGATAACCAAAATCGGGTATGTAAAATCGGATAAATAACATTGAGTAAGTAAAAGCCGGTAACTAAATTGAGTAAGTAAAATCAGTAAGTAACATTGGATAACTAAAATTTGGTAAGTAAAATCGGGTAATTGAAATTGGGTAACGGAAATCGGGTTATTGGATTTATGTAAGAGGAATCGTGTAACATAAATTGGGTACTCGAATTGGGTAATTGAATTTTAGGTAATTTGAATTGGGTAATTGAAATGAGTAATTGAAATTGGGTAATCGATTGGATAACCGGAGTTGGGTAATCGAAGTTGGGTACATAAATTTGGGTACGTGAAGTTGTGTACGTGAGTAAATTGGGTACATGAAGTTGGATACGTAAGTGAAGTTAGGTTTTGAGAAATCGGTAACAAAAAATAGGTATTTGTTTTGGGTATTATAACAGGTAAGTAAAATCGGCTAACTAAACTTGGACAACTAAAATCGGGTAACTGAAGTTGGGTAACTAAACTTGGTTAGTTTTCGCAATTTTGAAATGAACAATCTTTGTAAATTGGGTAAACAAAGTTGGGTATTAACATATTGGGTACCATAGATATTGAGATACGTTGGATATTAACATATTAATTATTACGTTGTATATTAACATATTTTGTATGAGTATTACTAGATATTAAAATATGGGTATTATGTTGGTATTAACATTTTTGAGTATTACGGTTGAGTATTTACATATTGAGTATTACAGTTGAGTGGTTTTTTTTTTTAAATGGAAAGGTTTGTTTCATAACGGGTTGAATTGGATCAAGTCGGATCTCCTGTTCTCATTTTGATATAAAAAAAAGTTTATTCGTTAGGATTCGAGTTCCGTTAATTGACTTTCGAGTTGGGTCACCTATTTACACCTCTCTATTTATTTTTGGGAATTATAATTCTAATATTTGCCTCTTTACTTAATCTGAAAGATGTGCATTGAGATTTTTTGTTGTATGAATTATGATCTTTATATGTCCAACATTCAATCCCCAAACCCTACTTTCATTATAGCGATATATATGATTTTGAGTCTTTGATAAAATTTTTTGGTAGGTGGTCTTCGATATTCACTATACAATCAATCCATGAACACCAATGTTAAAGTTAAAAGCTAAATCGACTAGGAAATCCGCAACACAATTTGCTTCTGTATAAATATACACCATAACAAAAGACAAACATAAAATAATTACAGAGATAGAAAGAAAATAAATAAATAAAAGTTTTTTATGATTGTTGTTATTTGAGAAATAAAACTAATAAACTCATTTTTACTTTTCTTTATTTATTGGTTTGAATAAGATCATTGATATTAAATATACTCATACTTGGATTAATAAACCCAACAAAAATACAAGCAATATGATTATAAGTTCTATATTCAATGTCCTCAAACCAAAGAAAGTAAGACCAATTTCGTTAAATTACACGAAGTTAGAGTGACATTGATAAATACAAGGAATATAATTATCAAAAGGTGGTGTCTCAGTGCTACAGACACGCCAAATATTACAAGGGACACGCCAAATATATATGCATCCAGAAACGCACAATTAAACATTAAATAATCAAAACATGCGCTTTGTGAAACGCAAGTGTATTATTACAGCATGCACCTTACAAGGCGCAAGATGAGCTATTTTTTATTTGTTTGCGGATGGCGAGGCGCAGTGGGTTTTGAAAACCAGTAGTGAAGAGACGATGATCATTATTCCTCTATTTCCAATTATAGTTCTCTCTCTTTCAGGTCGCCTAAGAGCTGCCAGATCACCACCAACCGCTCCCTTTGTTCCTTCCGGTCCTAGCGTTGCTCCTCAACGTTTCCAGTCTTGGATTCGGACCCCTAGTAACGGCTTTCTCTCTCTTTCCTCCAGTTTTTTGACCCGACATTGGATGTGAAGATAACAGGCCCCTTAAGTTATCTTGTTAAGTTTTAGGAAATGTAATATTTGATTGAGTTATCTTAGATATTAGAAGAACTTGTGTTCCTCACTGTTCAATGCTTGTGTATGTTATAGTCTTTGTTTTAAATTTCTATTAGAAACCATTGTTCTAGTTTTTGCTCTTCTTAACTTGAATACTCAATACTTGTTTATCTTTTGAACTACATCCTTCAAACTCTTGGTGACTGGACTAATTTGAACTTGTGTTGTGGGTAATACATTCAGAATCTTGCAGTTGTGTTGTTTACATTTTTGTGCATGGTTTGCCTTAACTTATATTGATCTTGATGATGTGTTTTGATATTATGATGGGGACTAACGCTTGTATGTATGACAAGTAGTACTAAACAGTGGTGGCAATGTCTACTTGCTGCTTCTTTAAGTAGCTATCATATTTGTGTCGGAAAATTTTGTTTGGTAACAAGGAAATTTAGATGGCATATTAATTTTGAGATGAAGTAAATTTGCAAAGACTAATATTTGCGTAGAAAGTCATTCTTTAGTGTAACAACTATCATTCTAGATTAGTAACCTCTTTTTTCTTTTGATTTTCAGGGGAATAGAGATTAGAAGGGGAAAAAAGGCTAAGGAACTATTTTATATGCTTGAATTGAGCTTCAATGTGAAAACCGTTTCTAGAACAGATTTTGTGTACCTGCTGGGCTCTATCACACTAGGATTGATACTTCTATTGTTGATTTCTAAAACTAGATTAGAATAACTAGAACTGAATTAGAAAAATTGATACTTCTATTACTGATTTTGAAACTGATTTTGTGTACCTGCTGAGCTCTAGAACATATTTTGTGTACCTTCTCAGCTCTATCATATTTTTTTCCAGAAGATTCCATTGCTAATTTCGGAAACTAGATTAGAAAACATAGACTGATACTTCTTTTGGTGATTTCTAAAACTGATTTCTAATTTCTGTAATGGATGTTTAACTCTTGCATGTACTTTTGTTATGCATACTTGTGAAAGAGATTTGAATAATATTGATATCTACAGTGTTATTGTAATGTATTGATTGTTCTAGGAGGATTTCTAATAATATTGATATCTACATTGAAGAATCTTTGAAGATGTAGACTTCGATCAAAGATCCAAAGAAGAATTTTGATATAGGAAGATTGTGATGACCAATAACCAAGGATGAGGAAATACTCTCAAATATATTTGATTAAAATTGAACATGAATTACAATGAGGCCAAACATCATTTATATAGGAGAGGATGGTGGCAATACATAAACTTAAAAAGAAAATGCTAGAATTATTCTTATTCCAAGGAATATTCTTATATAGGATTATTCCAAGGGATATTCTGGTTTGTGCGGGGAGGGGGAGTTGCATGCCCTTCCCTTACGTGGGCATGGTTGTCGTAAGGTGGAGGGAGTGCTTGCATGTGTAGCCGGGATGAGGTGAACTGAGGCTGGTCCGATGGTGTATGAGTAACCCCCGTGTCTCTTCTTATTAAGGGATGGTTGTGTTGGAAGATGTGTAGATGTGAGTTCCATGAATTTTCTTCTCCCTTTAATGTATGCATGATTAATCATGTTCTCATGCATTCTTGATCTTCTAGTACATAGAAATCTCAACCAACTTCTCTTCTTCCTCTTGATGTTTCCCCTTTCTTCCTCTCTTGAGTTTTGGGATCCATATCTTCATGTATTTTCCTCTCCTTTATTCTATCCTCCTCCTCTTGCTAGGTGGTTTTGGATATGCTCTAGTATCAAGAGTGAGATTATAAATCCTCCTATAAACAAGGTGTTTCCACCATAAGTATTTTCTCCAATTCATTTGAAAGTTTTGGAGGTGAGTTTTGTGTTACAGTGTCAAATGGACGACGATTCCTATTCTTTCGATTAATAAAGTTATGAATTACTTCAAGGTATGTCAAGCCAAATTGAGTGTTAGGGTAGTTTTGGGTTGTTGTATGCAAAATGCGAGAGTTAAACATGTATCGTTTTATTACTATTTGTTCTTTCGAGTATTGATGGAAAAATGAGATAGCATAGAAAAATTGTCACCCGTATAACATGATTTATATTCTATTGTTGATTGATTATCGATTGAAATTTGATATGTATGTTGTGGTGATTTTGGTCTTGGAACTCTTTTATTAATCTTTGATATCTATAAACTTTATTACTAGGCACATTACTTATTCTGAATCAATCAACGGCAATTTACTTCTCTCTTATTGCTACGAATTTGTTCTAATATTTGTTTACTAGTCTGCCGGACCGGAACATGACACTAATAGTCTAGGACCATAACTTTCGATTCAGTCCGGGTTTCCGATCCGTTCAGCTCTGCACGGCCCTACTTGCAACATTATGATTATGCGGAAGGAGACTCACTTTCCTAAAGAAGCAACAAAAAAACCATAGATTTGACAGAAAAAGGAACCAAACCTCAATCCAAGTACTGAAATAGGAAGAGTGCAAGTTATATACTACAATACAGTTATTACAACTTGAAACTTTGTTTGTGACTTTGACACCAACAAGATAACATCAAAAAATTTGTAATCATTTCATCTCAAACAAAGTTTATAGAGTTTTAATCTTGATCTGAACTTTCAGACATGTTATCAAACTATAGAAGACGAGGGATAGAGTAAAATGCAAATGACTTCCAAAAGTACTTCTCTAGGACAAACAAACAAACAAACAGGGTTAAAGAGAACCAACATGTACATAATATAAGTTCATGTCATTGCATTATATTGTGGCAACATAAACTATTTACATACGAGTTGTTTTTCTGTATACTTTCCAGTATTATAACATACTCATCACATAGATAGTATTTACAAGGCATGCTTAAGTAACAATCTGATAAAACTATTGCTTCAAAAGACCTTATAATCTGTAGATATCATCATTTCATATGCTCTAAGCTAATGCGCCAACACAACATTACCCTTTTGATGGACCAATGGCCGATGATCAAACTGTTCGTTTTTGTTTTCCCTCTCCGCCTTCTCTCTGCACCGATTTGGCTCCTTCCCTTCCTTCATCTTCTTTACAAACCCCACAAACTTCCTCCAATTATTAGCCTGAAACAAGTCAGGATTCATCCTAAGATACGTAAACGCGCACAACTCCCTATCACCTGAATCATCATCCACATCAAGTGAAGAAGCGTTCAAGATCTGATCATGAGCACATTCATCATATCTTGGCAATGCATTCTCCCCAGCAAGAGGAACCTTTGCCTTTTTGTGTTGCCAATGCCACTTGTCTCACCAGCTTCTCAGGCGCGCATTGAGCGTCCTGAGGCTGCTCATGGTCGCGCATCTCAATACAAGTGAAGTTAAATATAGCC
Organism: Fagopyrum tataricum; assembly: GCA_002319775.1. Lineage (NCBI taxonomy): Eukaryota > Viridiplantae > Streptophyta > Magnoliopsida > Caryophyllales > Polygonaceae > Fagopyrum > Fagopyrum tataricum. Next base: position 21,802,530 of record CM008286.1, read on the forward strand.
CCATATTGGGAAAGCAAAGCATGTTTGCAATAGGGAGATAGCCATCAGTGTTTCTAGTGTTGTAGTAGCCAGCTGTTAACTCAGGGGCATGGGACCTTGTTCCATAGTGCCAATGAATCCCAGAAATCTTGACAGAGATTTTTGGTCCCATGTCAATGAATATAGACCTAGCAGAAGATATTATCCTCTCACCATGTTCTAGAAGCATGTTGGAGTACCAATTAAGGAAGAATTTGCCATATTCAGAGTCCCAACCACCATTTTCCTTGCGGAAGAAGGTTGTGTCTTCAGGCCAGTTGTTGTAGTTACCCGCGTCTGTCGGGCCAGTATGGCCCATTCTAGCTTACCAACCTCTTCTGCAGCTGCTTTCAGGTTGCTCAACATGTACTGAAAATAGAATTCAAACCATGTTTAACACATTTTGAGGTTAAATTGTGTTTAGTATGAGATAGAGGGTTGTGATTTTGGGATTATTTAATAATCTCATACATTGTAAGATGTTTAGTATTAGATTTTGGGTTCTGTTGTTATTGTTTTGAGATTTCAAAACAACAATTTAACCTCTCTTCCCACAAGATTATAGAGATTTTTCAAATATCATTCCAAAACTACAACTACAACTAAACACATTCTCTGTTTAGTTTAATAGAAAAGGAAAACAAAGAAAAAAGGGTTTGTATACCTTGTCATAACATTGAAAGGCACCAATTCCTGGGAACTTCCATGTACCCTCAGCTTCTGGATATGATGGATATCTAAGTTCACCAGCTGGTCCCGTCCCAACTTGAATTTCTGAACAAAATAAAGAAGGATTATCACAGCCTTGATTTCAGTGTTTCCTGAACAAAATTGATTTCAGTATTGTAACTAACCATATCTGTAAGATTTTTTGAAAGAATGATGATGAGATTAGTTACCATAATGGTGTCACCAAGAAGATGACTAAAGTTGTCTCTAAAAGCGCACATGAAATCAGAATAACATTGAACAGGGGTACGCCCCTTCAACACAGACATGGTATCACTACCAAGCGATACATACTCGTAATTCCTCTTTCCCCATTGATCAGTGTATGCCAAATCAGGGTCCTTATTAATCTCCTCGACCACCCATTTAGGCAAAGGAATCCTACAAAATTCAAGATTTTAATTTACATAACCGTAATGAACACATCGTAATACTATAGCATAAGAGTTGAGCAAGATGTTAAGTGGCTTACGTGACAGAATCACCGACGTTACCACCACATTGATGGAAAGACATAACCGCTTGAACTTTAAGCCCATGGTTATGCGCCATCTCAAAAAGTTCGGCATAACCGCCCAATTGTACTCGCCAGGGGAATCTCCTTCCACTAAACCCCACCATACATCCACCATAATCCCCTCAACACCAGCGCTTTTGAGCGCTTTCAAGCTAGCGTTCATCGCTTTCTTCCTATTAACAATGTGATTTGCCGTTACGGTATCTAACGGCATCATCACGAACACCGGAACCCCAGGCTCCTCGCTGTCGACGTCGCTTTCTCCCATTCGGTGTGCCGCCTCCATCTCCGTCGCGAACGCCTGGCAAACTGCTGATAAGTCAGGGCGTATCCCCGACATTACCGGAGACGGTGATCGGCATTGGAATACGGGTGAGGGAGATCGACAACGGGATGGCGATCTACAAGGGGTTACCGATGGAGATTTCTTCCATACGGCCGCTGCGCTCACTGTCGCTGTCAACTCTCCGTTGGTGTTACTTCGGTTTCCAGAGTCGGACGCGATGGGGGTGCCGGATAGGGCACCGATTGAATGGGACATGCTGAACGCCATGGCCGGAGGAAGAAATTGATGGGGAAGCTTGAATTTGGTTGGGAGATTGAAATGTATTCAGGAAGCGGAAACGAGGGGAAGAAGCTGCGTATTTATTCTCAAAGATAAAAATATAAGATAAAGGAAAAATAGTAAATGAAAATTTATTTAATTGGATTTGTTGACTATCTTCCACATGTTTTATGATTGGTTGAACATGAATAAACGGTTGTGATCTACTGAAATAATGGAAGGATGATGGATCAATTGTAAATTTGTGATTTGTGATACAATGGCATTCCTATAAACGAGGTGAATGCTAGCCAATGACGTGTCAAAACATGATATGTCGTGACAGGTCAGCGTTTGTGATCACACACGTATAAAATAGGAAAAATTAGTTTTTTTTAATAAAAAAGACTGGATTACTGTGCGAAAACGGTAAAACGAGGGCCGAAAAATCGGCAAACGGAAATGACCGTCAAGAGGACAACAACAAAAACCAAACCAATACCAACAAGAATAAAGACATAGAAAGGAGACAAAAGAAGAGAACAATGGGCCACTGAAGGTGATGAAGAGATGCCATGAAAAAGAAGCAGGTGAAAAAAACGAGTCAAGCACTGTCGAAATAGCACCGTCGGAGACAGGTACAACAGGAATCGAACTCCTGGGGAAGTGAAAGACCGAGACTCTAAGGAAGTGCTTCCCATCGGAAGGAGCTCTCAAGAAGCACACAACCACGACCGCGATCCAAACACGACTCTAAACAATCACCAACATCAACAAAATGACATAGATGGATCTAGATAAATATTCGAAGAGTTCTTATCTATGAATTTTTAAAAAGAGCAAATAGAAACTACAGTATTTGGCCCTCAAAACCAATATTCTCATACTTTTAGGTTACATAAACTGTTGTATTGGCAAGTCTTATTGTTTTCAACCTAACTAAATGGTCACATTTTCACCACTTGCTTTAGATAAAATAAGGCAATGTTGTCCATTGCATTATCTTGCCCCGTGTTAATATTTTTTGTAGTAATTTTTGATTGTACACTTCTGGAAACATTTTTATCCAAAGGTTTATAAGCAAACAATAAGGGTTTATATTGTTGTAATATTTGATAGGAAGTTGAACTTTGCCAAGATGCATAGCCTGGCTTATCCTCCAACCAGGATTTGCAAGAACCAAGACTAGTAAATACAGAGCAAAACATTAGCATCCCTGCATTTGTCAAATTTGAAAATAAAATGTTGGGGCAAACAAGCCAGTCCACTCCATTTGCGATGGGAAACTTTTAGTTGTATGTGCAACATAAACAACTCATATTTGTTTATTCATAGGGAGGTTCCTGGTTTGCTTAAATGTTCCAAAGCAATAGCCCAACACATACATTTTAAGATATGCAAAGATGCCAGCAACATTGTACTTAACTTTTTGCCTAATTCAGAAAATTTAGAAATTTGTCCTGTTGAAGATGCATAGTTTTGGAAGGTTCATACTCAAAAAAGTAGATCTCATACTCCAGGAAAAATTGTGATTGAGGATTATGTATCGTGCTATTATAATGGAGTTTAGTTCATACAGGTTATTCAAGGGAAAAAGGTTTAAAACATAGATGGACGAAATAGCTATCAAGTCTCGTCCTTTGTTCAAGATAGTAGAGCAACGACACTTCTCGAAGACCTTGGAAGTATTGATGGTCTTGATCTACGAGCGAAAGACAATAGTTTTCACCACTTCACATAGCAAAGCAAGGGGTTAAGGTTTATGGTATTATGCGGGTGTAGATTAGTACACCACATTTTTCTGGTTTGCCATAAAGGCTTGTTCAGAAAGTCACGAAAAACCTTGATAATTGTTCAGAAGGTGGTCAAAGACCATGGTTTAGATTGAAGCATGCCTGAAACTTCATGCAACATAGCCAATAACAAAGTTCGGACATTTGCCAAACGCCACACTTCAGAGAGTATTAGATCTGATGGAACAACATCTGTCGAAGGGAGAAACAACCTCAATGGAATGGAAAGACATGTTGCAGGTCTCCACAAATACACTTTCGGATCCCCCTCTCTTCCTCGCTGCCGACTGGGGAAGACTTTAAGCGATTCCTTCTCACTTTTTCTCCTTATAACGATGGTTCGAAGGAAATCGCTATTGGTGCACCAAAACCAGAGTATGCCTTTCTTGCTCTCTCCATTGAAGGGATATAGAGGTTTCAGGATCATAATTCGAAGGGTTTCATATATGAGAAGAAGAGTATAGAAGAAACAAGTAACACTTCTCAACCGGAGGAACCTTGGATTCGATTTTGGGTTTTAGGTCTAGGGTTTCTAAGTGGTGATGGCGACGGTTCCGAGGAGTTTAGTAGCGTGCGTAAGGGCGCGTTCTTGAGGAAGGATATTGTAACACCCCAAATCCGCAGGACTCGAGGTGCTACTGGGCTATGATCTCACAATGGATCCTGACCCTAGCCTGACAACAATTTCACTAATCTTACAACAAGGCACAAATAGATTAAAACAAAACATGAAACTGATATATAAATATCAAAAGGTTTATACAAGGTACTGCTGAGTACAATCAAAACATAACGAATATATACAAGATCAAAAGGTCTCAAACCCACGAGGTCGACCTAGTGTACGAAGCCCTCAACAGATCACCCTCTCTGGATCACTCTGCAGTTCTCCTAACCTGCGAGGGATCTACAACACGGTATAAAACCGTTAGCTAACCATACACATATATAAGATGAACATAAGCACAATCACATATCAAGAATATTAAACACCTCATCATGATATCACGCATTTACCCATTTTATAATCTTTATAAATATAGTCCAACACTCAAATCGTATATATAAGGATATCAATATGAATATATGTGACACGAGGAATATAACCCTCGCCTCCCGGTGCTAATGCCAACTGGAGTGGTGATGGGGTCACCAACCCCGTATACCCGATGGGAGTGGGGAAAGCCCGCCCCACAATCCAGAACTGACCTGCCCGTAGAGAACCTCCAGTCTCCTAGCGAGATGAAAGGATAGTTGTGACGCCCTACAATGGGCAGTCACTAAACCATAGGTCGGTAATAACAGTATCACATGCTAGCAAGCATAAACATGCACCACTCATGCAACATCCAATATAGAGATGGCAACTAAGTAAGTCCTACGGACTTACCTCAATCTCGGAAGTAATCTCAACTATGATCAACTCTCAGATACGTCCACTCCAATCTGGAGGACAACACGACCTATACAAGGCATACATATATACATATCAATCTACTATCACACAAAAGGGTCACACCTAGACCCAAGGGATCCATAAGGATCATATCCAACTCGTAAACCTCGATAACACTAAACCTTAAAGCCGTAACCGGCATATCTATATCATACTCATCATCATCCGACACCTAGCATGGTACTAGTTCCCCTCATACTAGGAAAGAAAAGGAGCTACCCAACTATGGGTAGTCCCGGGACAAGACGCACCTACGTGATCAAGGAACGCAGGGAGCGGAGTAGACAACCCGCAGGCGCGGCAGGGATCAGCCGCAGGCACGGTGACACGGGACGAAGGCAACGCAGGCAAGGCGCTGGCGCTGAGGCACGGCTTCCGTAGGGGCGGGGGCTTCTAGGCGCGGGGCGGCGTCTGTGCAGAACGTGAACCCGCGGCTTCTCTTTGGCTCTTCACGTGATCAAATCACGTCTTCTCTCATCCAAAACCACACACATACATATACATACACATTCCAACGTTAATCTATGGTCAATACATCTAATCCTAAGCTAAGGAAGGAAGGAAGGAACAAAGAAAAGAAAGAAGGAGAAGCAAGAACACATACCACAGCTGTGGCCTAGGCACGAAACTGCTCCAAGACAACACTTCCACTAGCTCTCAAGCTCAGCATATCAATCACTAGCATCAACAACAACATCCACCACCATAACTCTCTTACCAACTCAAGGGAAAACCAACCACAAGATCAAGAAGGAGAAGGAGAAGCAAGGAGGACGTGAAGGCTGGATGGAAAGTGAAGAATTAACCCTTGATCAGCCAAGGGAAAGAAAGAAGTAAGGCAAAGGGTAAAGCACGGGTCAAGGGAGTCAACAAAACCGGCAGCAGCCGCCGGAAACCGCATGGGCGGTTTCCTGAACCGCAGGGGAGGCAGTCATGCTCGCGGGTGTGGAAAGGCCAATCTCGGCCAAAGCCAATCTCGGCTAAGTTCAAATCTCGGTCTGAAAGACTATGGCTCTTACATGTCACCCCCCTATAAACAAGTTTCGTCCCAAAACTTGCAAAGTCCTGAAACCACTCGGACTTAAAAGCCGAGGTAAAACTCTCTATAACCTCAAACATAAGCATGGAGGAACTCATCAACTCCAGCAACAAACTATACTGTCCAGGGCATAGAGGAAAACCATCTCTAGCCAAACCATAAACATATCACAAGGCATAGAGGAATCACATCTCTAGCCGTATCATATCCATAACAGAAAGGCATGGAGGAAGAACATCTCCAGCACTACTATGTCCATCAAACTAACATGGAGGAAAGAACCATCTCCAGCTAAACCTATCATATCACAATAACATGGAGGAAAGAACCATCTCCAACTATAAACAAGAATCATACTAGCATACAAGATCTAATAAGATCATAATCACATCAAAGCTAGTATGAAAATAAACACATCATAGCATATAAGCATATAAGCATATAAGCACATAACACTCACCAAGGTAGTACTAAGATCTACTCGGTGATCCTACTAGTGCATCTAACTCAGCATAGAACTCGGAATAGTTCCTCTGGATACTATCCTCAGTCTCCCATGTAGCCATATCAGGTCCTCGTCTCGACCACTGTATCCTCGGCATATGAATGTCCTTCGAACGCAGGCGTCTCATACCTCGTTCTAGGACTGCAATAGAATGCTCAACAAACGTGTGGTCCGGCTTAACCACCAAATCATCATAACTCACAATGTGTTTCGGATCTGGTATGTACTCCCTCAGCTGAGACACATGAAATACAGGGTGAACACCCTCTAATCTCGGAGGCAAAGCTAACCTGTAAGTTGCGCTCCCAACCCGATCAAGAATCTCGAACCGTCCGACATATCGGGGACTCAACTTCCCCTTAATGCCAAAACGCCTAACACCTCGTGTCGGGGACACTCTCATCCACACATGGGCTCCAACCCTGAACTCTAGATGTCTACGCCTCCTAGCAACATAAGACTTCTGACGGCTCTGCGCAGTCAGCATACGCTCTCTGATCAATGCTACTCGAGCCATATCATCCTGAATCTGATCAGGTGCTAAACCACTGACACTGCTCTGCTCATCCCAGCATAACGGGGTACGACATTTATGTCCATACAGTGCCTCATATGGGGCCATCCCAATAGATGCATGCCAGCTGTTGTTGTAGGAGAACTCAACAAGTGGGAGATGATCCGTCCACACTTGCCCCCAATCCAACACACAAGCTCGCAGCATATCCTCCAGAGTCTGAATGGTCCTCTCTGACTGTCTGAGGAAGGAACGCAGTAGTAAAGTGCAAACTCGTCCTCAAAGCAGTCTAAATCTGCTGCCAGAATCTCGAGGTAAATCGTCCATCTCTATCCGAGACGATCGTCCTCGGTACACCATGGAGTCTCACTATCTGCCTAGTGTACTCCTCATCTAATCTGATCACCGGCCACGTCTTCCTAATAGGAATGAAACGTGCCGTCTTCGTCAATCTGTCCACTATGACCCAGATGGCATCAAAACTCCGGCTCAACCTTAGCCCAGTCACAAAATCCATGGTGACGTCCTCCCACTTCCTCTGTGGAACAGGAAGTGGATGGAGCTCACCTCCAGGTCTGCTATGCTCTATCTTGACCTGCTGGCAGGTCGCACACTGTGCCACAAATCTGGCCACATCGGGCTTCAACCCTCCCCACCAATATAGACGTTTCAAATCCTGATACATCTTACTCGTACCTCGATGTACAAAGTAAGGTGTACAGTGAGCCTCCTGTAAAATCCCTGTCTCAGCTCTGTATCAGCAGGTACAGAGACGCGACCGCGGCGTCTCAAAACTACATCCGCTCCTAGCAGGAACTGTGGTGCCTCATCCCGAGACATCCTATCTCGTATCCTCAGCAAAGTCGGGCAGGTCTCCTGCTTCTGTTGGATCTCGCCCAACAAATCAGGAAGGACCTCCAAAGTACGCCGATGGGCATCCTCATCAGGAAACTGGATGTCCAAATCTAACCAGATCAGATCTCTCTGCAACTGATGCTGAACTGTCAATCTCGTAATCGCCTGCTCTCGAGGCGTCTTCCTGCTCAGGGCGTCGGCGACAACGTTCGCCTTTCCTGGATGGTACAAAATCTCTAAATCAAAGTCCTTGATCAGCTCAAGTCACCTACGCTGGCGGTTATTCAATTCCCGCTGCGTGAAAATATACTTCAGACTCTTATGGTCTGTGAAGATCTGACACGTAGCACCGTACATGTAATGTCTCCAGATCTTCAATGCATGAACTACCGCTGCCAACTCCAGATCATGAGTCGGGTAGTTCTCCTCATACGTCTTCAGCTGTCGAGACGCATAAGCAATAACTCTGCCTCTCTGCATCAAAACACATCCCAAGCCTAGCTTGGATGCATCACTGTATACCACAAAATCCTCAGTACCCTCTGGCTGTGCCAAAATAGGAGCATAAGTCAAACACCTCTTCAACTCCTCAAAACTCTGCATGCACTGATCAGACCGCACAAATCTGGTAGTCTTCCTCAGCAAACTCGTCAGTGGACGGGCAATCATAGAAAATCCCTCCACAAAGCGTTTGTAATAACCGGCTAGGCCAAGGAAACTACGTACTTCCTTGACATTCGTCGGTGTCGTCCAAGCTGCTACTGCCTCTATCTTCGTTGGATCCACCTTGATCCCTTCAGCTGAAACCACATGACCCAGGAATGCTACCTATGGCATCCAGAACTCACACTTAGAGAACTTAGCATAAAGTTCTCTATCCCGCAAAACCTGCAATACAGTCCTCAGATGTCCTACATGCTCCTCTCCACTGCGAGAGTATACCAGAATATCATCAATGAAAACTACCACAAACTGATCCAGGAAGTCGATGAAGATACTGTTCATCAACTCCATAAAGATGGTTGGGGCATTCGTAAGCCCAAATGGCATCACTACAAACTCGTAGTGGCCATATCTAGTCCAGAATGCTGTCCTGTGCACATCCTGCTCTCTCACCCTCAGCTGGTGATAACCTGAACGCTGATCAATCCTAGAGAATCCAGTCGCTCCCTGTAGCTGATCTAACAAATCATCAATACGAGGCAGTGAATACTTGTTCTTGATGGTCACCTTGTTCAGCTCTTTGTAATCTATACATAACCTCAGTGATCCGTCCTTCTTCCGTACAAAGAGGACAGGTGCTCCCCATGGGGACACGCTAGGGCGAATGAAACCCCTCTCAGCCAACTCCTCGAGTTGCTTCTTCAGCTCTAGCATCTCGACAGGCGTCATCCGGTATGGGGCCTTCGAGATGGGTCTCGTACCAGGCTCTAACTCGATACTGAAATCCACACTCCTCTGAGGCGGCAAACTGGACGGCTCAGCAAAAACATCAGTAAACTCACAAACAACTGGGATATCCTGTAATGTTGGACTCTCCCCCTCCTTCATGGCATAACACCAGAAGGCCTCGCAACCCTGTGCAATCAATCTAGCTGCCCGTATAGCCGTGATAATTGTGCCTACCTTTCCAAGGTCTCAACCTCGGAAAACCTCTATATGGCCTAACTCGGTAGAGAGGGTAACAGTCCTCCTACCTACATCTAGGACTGCAGAGTGTCTATCCATCCAGTCCATACCTAAAATGACTTCTTCATGCTCTAATGACATGACAAAGAAGTCAACTAGTAACACACGGGTCCCTACAAAAATGGGACAACCGTGAATCTCACGGGTACCTCTGACCCTACCATCATCGGGTAACCCTATAATGAAGGGCATCCCCTCAACTGTATCTAAACCAAGACGCTCTACACAGGCATCAGAAAAAAAAGAGTGCGTAGCACCAATATCAAATAAAACTCTAACAGGTAAACCATGAATCAGAATGGTACCTATAGCAGTAGGTGCAGTTGGCTCCTCTGCACTCCTCAACTAAAAAACACGACCTTGTGGGCCTCTGGTGTCAGTGGTGCCCCCACCACGACCTCTGCCTCTACTCGGCCCAGAAGCAGATCCCTGAGTCGTAGGGCAATCTGGGACTCTCTGATGTCCCTGTATCTGCTGCTGCTGCTGAGGTGGGCGGGTGGCCTCCGCCCACCTCCCACTACACTGGCAGGAGAACAACCCGGCTGAGATGCAGCTCCGCCTTGGCGGCAGTAAACGGCTCTATGACCCTGTCTACCACATGTAAAACACGTCACTAATGGCCTCGTGCACTCTGGCCTCATATGTCCTGGATCACCACAGTTATAACACTGTCGTCCCTTCTCTGTAGCTGGTGCAGATACAGAACGACTCTGGCGTCTTTGACTATGCCCAACACTAGCAGCTCCAGCAGTACCACTGGCCTGCCCCGTACGCTGTCTCTTCTCAGACCCTCCGGCCTGAGAAGCTCTCCTCTGCTCAGCTCTCTCTCTCTCACAATCTGCAGCTATGTCCTGATAGTCCATCAAGGACTCACAGTGAAAACCCTCCATATAGGCTCGGGTACCATCCCTCAATCGTCGAGAGAAAAGATAAACATGCTGATCAGCAGGAGGTGCAGCTAGACCCAGTAAAGTCAGCTTCTCTTGAAACCTCCTGATGGCCTCTGAGACTGGTACATCATCAAATCCAGCCTCAACAAAGTCGCGCAGTTTCTCCCTCCTCAGTGAGGCAGGGCAGAAACGCTCTCTGATCATGGTCCTCATCTGGTCATAACTGAGAACCTGACTCCGTACTGACCTCCACCAGTGTTGTGCCAGATCTCTGAACAGAGTCTGCACCAACTCTATCTGCCTGTCAGTTGGACATCTGATAGACTCTAAAGCCGAGTCCACATGCCCTATCCACAGCTCCACCTCTAACCCCACCTTTCCAGAGAAAGGGGGTACTCCCAACTGATGAAATGCCTTCAACCAACTGTCTGGTCGATGCCCTCTATGCTCCTCTCGAACCGGAGGAATCTCAACAGCAGGTGCCGGTACAGATGGCACCTGAGTCACGGTATGGGATCTCCCAATAGATCCCTCATGTGCGGGCAGATCAGGAGCACGTCTGTCTGCCCTGGCGGCCTCCTCTACCCGTCTAATATACTCTCGGAAGGCTGGTCCCTCAATGGAGACACGATCTGAGCCATCTGACCGGGCTCCCTGTGATTCCTGCCTCCCAGCTGCCCCGTTCCCAGTCTCGGGAACGACACTCTCAGCAACGTTGTCGTGAATCCCCTCTGCTGCACGTAGATCAGCAGCAGGAGTCCTACCCCGTCCTCTACCTAGAGGGGGTCTACCTCTACATCGTCTAGCTGCAGGTAAGGCTCTAGTCTGAACCATCTGTAGAAGACGTAAACCTAACTTAGAAGGTTATATATATGCCATAAGTATAGATATATATCAAATCAATCACAACAGAATATCTATATATATATATACTGTCGAGATCTTCAGAGGGGTGATGGCTTCACGTACACACTAACCCAAAACATTTGTACTCATTTCAAACCAAAAATCTTTTGAAAAGTCAGACCCCTTTCGGGTTCTGTTTATTTATCTATTCGACCTTTATCGCAGATTACAAATGCCATTGTTGTCAACCTGGGCTCTAATACCAACTTTGTAACACCCCAAATCCGTAGGACTTGAGGTGCTACTGGGCTAGGATCTCACAATGGATCCTGACCCTAGCCTGACAACAATTTCACTGATCTTACAACAAGGCACATATAGATTAAAACAAAACATGAAACTGATATATAAATATCAAAAGGTTTATACAAGGTACTGTTGAGTACAATCAAAACATAACGAATATATACAAGATCAAAAGGTCCCAAACCCACGAGGTCGACCTAGTGTACGAAACCCTCAACAGATCACCCTCTCTGGATCACTCTACAGTTCTCCTAACCTGCGAGGGATCTACAACACGGTATAAAACCGTTAGCTAACCATACACATATATAAGATGAACATAAGCACAATCACATATCAAGAATATTAAACACCTCATCATGATATCACGCATTTACCCATTTTATAATCTTTATAAATATAGTTCAACACTCAAATCGTATATATAAGGATATCAATATGAATATATGTGACACGAGGAATATAACCCGCGCCTCCCGGTGCTAATGCCAGCTGGAGTGGTGATGCGGTCACCAACCCCGTATACCCGATGGGAGTGGGGAAAGCCCGCCCCACAATCCAGAATTGACCTGCCCGTAGAGAACCTCCAGTCTCCCAGCGGGATGAAAGGATAGTTGTCACGCCCTACAATGGGCAGTCACTAAACCATAGGTCGGTAATAACAGTATCACATGGTAGCAAGTATAAACATGCACCACTCATGCAACATCCAATATAGAGATGGCAACTAAGTAAGTCCTACGGACTTATCTCAATCTCGGAAGTAATCCCAACTATGATCAACTATCAGATACGTCCACTCCAATCTGGAGTACAACACGGCCTATACAAGGCATACATATATACATATCAATTTACTATCACACAAAAGGGTCACACCTAGACCCAAGGGATCCATAAGGATCATATCCAACTCGTAAACCTCGATAACACTAAACCTCAAAGCCGTAACCGGCATATCTATATCATATTCATCATCATCCGACACCTAGCATGGTACTAGTTCCCTCATACTAGGAAAGGAAAGGAGCTACCAACTATGGGTAGTCCCGGGACAAGACGCACCTGCGTGATCAAGGGACGCATGAAGTAGAGTAGACAACCCGCAGGCGCGGTAGGGATCAGCCGCAGGCGCGGTGACACGGGACGCAGGCAACACAGGCAAGGCGTTGGCGATGGCACTGCGGCACGGCTTCCGCAGAGGCGGCGGCTTCTAGGCGCGGGGGCGGCGTCTGTGCAGAACGTGAACCCGCGGCTTCTCTTTGGTTCTTCACGTGATCAAATCACGTCTTCTATCATCCAAAACCACACACATACATATACATACACATTCCAACGTTAATCTATGGTCAATACATCTAATCCTAAGCTAAGGAAGGAAGGAAGGAACAAAGAAAAGAAAGAAGGAGAAGCAAGAACACATACCACAGCTGTGGCCTAGGCACGAAACTGCTCCAAGACAACACCTCCACTAGCTCTCAAGCTCAGCATATCAATCACTAGCATCAACAACAACATCCACCACCATAACTCTCTTACCAACTCAAGGGAAAACCAACCACAAGATCAAGAAGGAGAAGGAGAAGCAAGGAGGACGTGAAGGCTGGATGGAAAGTGAAGAAGTAACCCTTGATCAGCCAAGGGAAAGAAAGAAGTAAGGCAAAGGGTAAAACACGGGTCAAGGGAGTCAACAAAACCGGCTGCAGCTGCCGGAAACCGCAGGGGCGGTTCCCTGAGCCGCAGGGGCGGAAACCCGTAGGGGCGGCAGTCATGCCCGCGGGTGCGGAAAGGCCAATATCGGCCAAAGCCAATCTCGGCTAAGGTCCAATCTCGGTCCGAAAGACTAAGGCTCTTACAGATATTGGCTTTTCGGGGTTAAATTTAGGAAAAACGGATAAATTAGTTTAACATGTGTCGAGTTATGTACGCACATTTTTTTTAAAAAAAAATTATTTTAAAATTAAAAAATACTTTAATTTAAAAATAGATTAATTACCTATTATTATAATAATAATATGAGAAAGTTGTTGGAATATTTTGAAAAAATGGAATTTGTTAGAGTTATTTTCAAAACAATAAAAATAAAACCATTAGTATAACTAGTTAGACGGAGCGTGCTCGCGTGATTTTATCAAATATTTTTTGTCAAATAATATCGAAAGGTTGTAGACATGTAGATATGCATAAATTCTACATGTAAAGAATACATACAAATACATTGGAAAGTGAGATCATGGTACAAAAATGAGGCTTCTATTCAATTGCACATTTTAAACCTGTCAAATATAACTAAAATCAAGCATCTCAATTATGCATGTAAAACAATATATTACATGCTTTCTACTTGATTTTGGGTTTATGATTATGTAACTTGCTCGTTCATGAAATGCCCTTCAATCCTTTTGAACATGAAGTACTTCAGACTCCAGCCATGGTCTTATGCAAAAGAATCTCCATGCACTTGAAGGAGTTTGATCATCACCTTGACTTTGTTGTTCATATCTACAATTTATTTTTTTTTTAGCAAATTGAATTGAAAGAACATGACCATTTCATCGTATAATATGGCATGACACGGTCAAGACACGTTTCAGAGGAAATACACGATCAACGAGAAAACAAGCCATACAATTTCCAACCCAGATGACTTGAATGTTGAACAAAATTAAGATTTTTGGCAACTCAGAAAAAGCCTCAATTAGATTTGAAAACAGTAAACAAACAAACAACATCAAACAAAGAACAGATTATGACTAACTCGCATCTCAGATGACTTTACGTTAGATTAGTTCTTTGATTCAGCATACGAAACCTCAAATCTTGGAGTAAATTCAGACCCAATTTTGATCATTCAATTTTAGATAACTAACTCAGCATCTCATACGTATCCTCTAAGTCATCTAAATCCTTAAATATTCAAAGTCTATTCCAAGATCTAAATGTTTAAACACAAGCAAAAAAAATTAGGAAAAAGTTTGATCACCCACATCCCCAACCCTTAATATATACTCTAAGTTTAATAACACTATAAAACAACCAAACAACCCCTTAACTTTCATCATCCACAAACACAATCCTTCCCTTCTCCTTTCCCCATATCAGAATCTCAAATCCAAAAAAAATAATGGAGCAGCAAAATGTGAGTACAAGACACATTGTCTTGGCACTCATTGTAGCATCTTTCTTTGTGGTGTCTACTACATCCCAATCACCGGACTGCAGGACTGTCTTGTTAAGCTTAGCGCCGTGCCTTGACTACATCAAAGGAATCTCCTTAAGTCCTTCAACCGGATGTTGCACGCAACTTACAAATGTCGTCGAAACACAGCCCCAATGCCTTTGTGAGGCTCTCAATGGCGGTGGTGGCTCGTCGCTTGGAATCAGCATTAATCAGACCCAAGCTATGGCTCTTCCTAGTGCTTGCAAGGTCGAGACACCCCCTGTCAGCAAATGTAGCACTATTGGTAACGAAATGCAAATATTTTTTTGTTATTTCAATTACAACATCATAAAAACATATATTAATTTACACTTTCCCCTCTCTCTGTGTGTGTATATATAGCTCCTGCTGCATCTCCTACTCACGCTTCCTCGGCCTCCTCGGGCAGCAGCAGCAAGTCAGTACCCACATTGACTCAAGGTTCATCGTCCACAAAATTGTCGTTGTCGCTGCTTCTTTCGCTTCTATTTGTTGCAGCATATGCTTCTTCTGTCATCATCTCCGCCTGAGAGTGTTTTATCAGTTATTATGTTGCTCCTCTTCTTTAAATGATTTCTTCTGTCATCATCTCCGCCTGAGAGTGTTTTATCAGTTATTATGTTGCTCCTCTTCTTTAAGTGATTTCTAAGGTTGTTTGATTCTTTTGTTAATAGCATCGCTCTGTACTTCATTTTCATTTCATTGCCTTTCGTTAGAAGGCTATTATATTATATAAAGCAAGTATTGTATTCAAGTTAATCTTAGCCCAAAGGCACTTGGTAGGAACTTCAATACCATTTGTATTTGTATGTCAATCAACATTCAACAAGTACGTGAATTTCAGATTACGAAAAGATGATTCTCAATCTTTGAATTTCATATTACAAATATTGTTATATAATTTCATTTTTGAAGTGCTCATTATATATATATATATATATATATATAAACACATAATGAGCACTTCAAAAATGAAAAGCAGATGCCCTCAACATTCAAGGATTTTATTGCTTACCACCTGCTTAATCGTCAAATCGAACCGAGAAACCAGTACCAGTTTTAGTGACATTTACACCACCAAAATCTTCAAAGTCTGAATCTGAGCCCATATCTCTGTAATCACACCAATCTTGGCTCTGGTCTTCACCCTGTCCACATCTAGTCAAAGGAAACCTCAGCTCAGAAATGGGAACCGGCAATGGCTCTTCATTCAAGTACTTGTCATGCAAGAGCTCCATTGTTGTTGCTCTGCTTGCAGGGTCAAACCGAAGCAGCTTCTGAACAATGAACACTTCTTCAGGACAACGGTTTCGCAAGCACGCTTCTAACCCTAACGGATTCTCCACTTTAGAGAACGAAATAGTCTTATAATCAGGAAGATTAGAACAACCCGGGAATGTTTCCTCAGTCAAGTTGCCCAAAACACTGAAGATTCTACCAAGCTGATCAATATCCGAAGTCCCTGGGAAAAGGGGCTCTAATCTGAAAAGCTCAGCAAAAATGCAACCCAATGACCATAAATCAACTTCTATCCCATAATTGTTGGATCCATAGAGTAATTCAGGAGCTCTAAACCATCTTGTTCCAACACAAGATGTTAGAGCGCCAGATCGATCATCCCCTTCATCCTCCATCTCGTAAGTGTATGAACCCTTCAACGGATCATCATCAAATTCACTCGCTGTACATGTAGCAAGGCAGGAAGTATCTCCGTCAGGGATATAGAAGTCTTTATCGAATTCATCCATTGAAGGGTTTCTTGCCTTGCTTTCAACCAATCCTCTGTAGAATTCTTGTTTGTTGCTAAATCCTTGTTCTTGATTCCCGGGATCTATGTTAGAAGTATCAATTGTGTTGTTTGATCCATCAGCTTGAAGGTTGTCTGAAGGAGCAGCAAAATCAGGCTCTAGGAGAATCCTTGCCTGCGAAGAACACAAAAAATGAGAAAGGTTTTCAAGCACCATGATCCGAGAACAAATGCATACAAATTGGGTTTTACAAATCCAGTAATATGTGCGGTCTCAGTCATATGATTAAAATGGATATGAATGTTGACAATCACTTGATATCCAAGTAGAGTTCCCAGTCACATCCAATTGGAAAACATGAAAAGTTATTTCAATATTTCAAAACTTCTGCAATTACTTCCAAATCAACCAAAAAAGCAGAAAATATGAAGAAACATAAAAGAAAAGTATGATTCTCAAAATTCACAGAAAGAATAAGCCATAAAGTGATGAGCAAAATCGGATCCTGAAACAATACCTGGCCAAAATCTGCCAATTTGAGAACCCCATCATCCGAAATCAACAGATTGGAGGGTTTCAAATCCCTATGAACGATTGAATTCCTATGACAAGCATCCAAACCGTGCAAAATCTGGATAATCCACCTCTTGATTTGACCAGGAGGTATCCCTCCCTCCCAGGATCGCTTCCCATCGGAGATCACCGAAGCCAGATCGGTAGGAAGGAACTCCAGAATGAGGATGGCGTCTTCGTCATCCTGCCAGAAGTAATCGAGCAAACTGACGACATTAGGACAGTTTTGAAGCGTCTGGAGGGTCTCAATCTCACGGAAGGCGCTCTGTTGATCGTGGATCTCCTTGAGAGCGATGGTGAGTCCATCGGAGCGTCGACGGCCGCGGTAGACATCGGAGTAAGTGCCGGATCCCACTCGCTCGTGGATGTCATACTTTTGGGTTACGTCCTGGCGACCGTATATGCTCCAGCTTTTTCCAGAGGTGGTTGAGTCTGCCGGTGGTGGTGAGGAGTCCATCTTTTCCGTTGAGCTTTGAAGAGAAAGTGTGGCGAGTGTTTCTTTAAAGAGAAAGCCACTTTAAAGCAAAGTGCTTAAACTGAGATGAAGACAAAAGAGAAAACCAGTGGGAAGAAGGTTGAGCATGGAGGAAACCTTGTTCATGGGAAGAAGTATGCCTGCACTGATACACAGTAGTGCAAGATTAATGTGAGTGGTGGTTAGCAAATGGATTTAAAAACTATCAGTAACAGCAAGAAATTAAAGTGAGATGCAATGAATAAGATGACAATATGTGCCTTCAAATCATATCCCACAACGAACTTATGTTTACTCTTTTTATTGGTTAAAAAACTTATGTTTACTCGATAAACCTAGCTAATGAAGTTAAAACATGAACACATACCTACCTACTCTAATCTTTAATGAATGAATTTACATACTTTAACAAAGACACGAAATAAGAAGCAAGTAAACCCAAACTAACAAATAAACCTATTCTATATGAACTTCAATCTCAAAATTAGAGTAGCCGTGAACATCAGCTGAGTTAACAATCTAGAAGAGCGCAAATTTGTACGGACAGAGAAGTGTGTAAGTGTGTTTATATCTCAACAATCAATTTTTCTTTCCGGCTGGTATTTAAATGAAAGGCTTTATTATGCACACATTAGTTTGTCCTTGTAATCATGCATAAGTAGAGGGACTTTGCTCCTTTTGTTGTTGTCATCCTTATTATCCTTCATGTTTTTTCTTTCAATTAAGAAATCTTTAAATAATTTATACTAAAATATTTTAGGACCATACTTTCCTAAAGACACCACACCGTAAACTACAAAAAAGACATCATATAGTTCTCTTAATCTTTCAGTTGTCCACAGGTAATAATTGATCTCATCTACCATAACCAAACATACAATTCTCAATTTCAATTAATTGTACATAATCAAAACGGCTATCCACAACCTATATACAAAACAAAAAAATCAATAATAGTTCAACAGAAACCCTAACCTTTAGTAGTTCCTAACTTGTTGATATCAACTTTACCCTCATCCGTAGAATCATCCTCAATCAATTTAATAGCGGACATGTTAAATTCCAACGTAGGAGATGAACTTGTGCTCAGTTTTCAAGTTCATTTCAATTGTTGTTGCATTTGATCTACAGTAAGGGGCTTAACTGTAAGACTAATGAAAGCCCGCGAACCAACGAACTTGATCAATCAAACTAGATTAAATATAAGGTGATAGAGTTGTCTACCCAACAAGCAACACATTAGAAGTGTCAGTTACGTCACCATAAGCTATACAAAATGGAAGAATCAAATCAAGGGACTAAATGCCTTGAAAAACATAATTTAATGACTATATCCTTACACCAGCATATACTGTTTATTTTGTACAATGATAGAATGAATTTTCTTCCAGGCATTTTATCAAACACCTGAATACCTAATTCTATATTTTTCCAAATTCAACATGCATCGGGAAGGTTGGACAACAAACCAAATTCTGAAAATATGGCTATGGAATTTTGAGCTTAGACATACCGATTAGTTCGATAGTGATCCGCTGAGGCGACCATTTGCAAATCGGAGATCTGGACTGTTAGATATATATGGAAAAACATCCAAAAAAACACGCAACAGAAGAACAAAAGTGCGGGGTAGCGATTACAACAGGGAAATTGATCGGAGATGTGGTAAAGGAGGAAGGTTTTTGAAGGTGGTTGATTCGATGGAACAGGAATATGAAGTGACGCTAAAAGGAGAAGCCGAGAAGGAATAGCGATGGAAGCAAACATATAGACCGAGAAGAATAGAAGATGGGACTGGGTTTTTTGTAATTTTTTGTAATTTTAATGATGTTGGGCTGGACCGTCGTTAACACTCTTCCACGCATCCGGCCCTAATATAAATTATTTGCCGCGGGTTATACTTCAGTTTTATACAGAGTCAGTGAATCAAAAGGTTGAAATCACCCCGCCGGTCAATCTCCTGTCCAGTTTGTGGCTTTCTGTTTCTTCTCCGGGACACAAAAGAGGCAGTGAATAAAGATGGTGAGGAGCGACACCTCAAGGAACGAACTTATGCTGATGAAACGCTTCGGTGGAGAATTCATGTCGGATATGGAGCAGCATGCCTCCATCCTTGCCATGGACGTCGACGATGACGACCTCGAACCTCTCGAGCTCTTCGGCGAGACCATCCACCCTGCTGATTACAACAAGCTCGTTGATCGCGACTTCTTTAACTCCTTCCAGGACGATTTCGACGATGCTGACATCAACTGATCTCCTAGGGTTTCCTCGTTGCTTCCGGTTCTTTTTCTAAAATGTATGGTCTGTGTTTTAGTTTATGATTATAGCAACAGAAATCTGTAATTCCGTTTTTATATTGCTATGAATTCATGACAATTAAATCGTTTAGTGGAGATTTGAAGTTTCTTATATCACTGTGTCTGCTTCTATATACTTTTTCGTTACCGTAGAAATAACATCCAGTATTTTTCTACCATTTATACTTGATTATTTTGTTTTTGTGGTATAATTCATCAGTGTCGAAATATGGTTGTGGTGTATGATTGCTTTTTCCAAGTCATGATCCTGTTTTATGATGAAAACAGTGTGAATTGACTGTGGAGTTGAATCATCACTGGAATTTTGGATAGGCATGAATGTTTAAACAGCTTGTACACTCACCTTCTCTGATTACACAGCCATTTCCCATTAAGAGCATCGCTGAAATTCATCAGGATAGTGTGTCCTTGTCTGAAATTTCCAGATGTTTGAGTTTCATGAATAGTGAAGCTTAAGGTAATGGTTAGCAAGGCTATTTTAGCCTTTCAGTCGTAGCATTGTATGAATTATAAAACAAAATGCACAAAATAATGTCAATTTAGTTACTTTTATTCGATTCTGTTGATATTGCCGTTCTATGATGCACAAGTCTCTAGGGAATTTGATTCTTGAGTTTAAAGTACACTATTCAAACTGTGCTTCTTCCTATGAAGAGTTCTGTGCTATTGAGTTTGTGAATCTAGTTGTTTCCGACACTATTACAAAAGGGAACATTAAGAACTATCTCATTTCCTTACATGAAATCTGAGGAGCATTTTAGCTAACCACAACAAAAGAAATTTTGGGAGTGTGAGTATGATAACACAGCCAGGAATGCAGACAAGTACAACAGCCAACCAAAACGTTGTGGCTGATATGAAGGCATATGAAGCTGTGGCGAAAGCTGCAAGGGTTGCGTAGAAGGAGAGCTGAAGCACATAGATACTGAAAGAGAGAAGCAATCTTGGCTCATCACCGTGTTGAGTGATCCTTATTGCCCATAGCATGCAGAAGAGCACAAGCACATAGCCGCACATGGCTGATGCATTTGATAGTATGAATACCTTGAACAATACCTTACTCTCTAATAAGGGGTAGCCTTCACTGTTGAAACCACCCGGTGTTGCAAATATAGTTGCAAAAGTGACAGCAGCAAGAATTGCAGAAATAACTGATAAAGTATTATAACTGTGTTGCAGATTTTTGTTTGTATCGTCCAGGATCCGTGTACAAACTTCAATAGGGGTTTGTTGCTGGATTGCTTGCGGGCTCCTTTCTGGTATCTCTTCAGACATTGCCACTCCACGATTAGTTTCAGGTTCGAGAAATATTTGCCTTTGTCTTTCTTGCATTATTAACTGATAGCCTATCTCCACCTTGAAAAATATTATGCATGTCAGTACTTGATGGTTAATATGGTGTCATAATATAAAATTATATATTTTTAGTTGCTTACCATGTCATCAGAAAGCTCTTCCTGTGACTTCATTAGATCACTGGGTGTTTGGCCATCTCTGTTCCTGACATTAGTTTGTATACTCACAGTGTCCAGCAGTAGATTTGCCATAATATAGTCTTGGCTTTTCACTGCAAGGTGCAACGGGGTGTTCCCTTCACGATCAGTTTCGTTTACAAGCCTTTGAATAATTGGAAGGGAAAACAATACAGATCCTTCACGATGACTCTTGAGTCTCATTAGGTGCAGAGCACTTCTGCCATCATATTTGCAGATTGCCATGGACTTTGGGTTATTCCGAAGAATGGAAATAACTACTTCTACTAAACTCATGCTAGCTGCTCTTAACAAAGGCGTCAAACCATCAACATCACGCTGGTTAACAGATGATCTCTCTGCTCCTGACAATGCAGTGGTACCTTGAGTTGTTTGCAGGTCAAGAGAACCGTCTGCCTTTACTATCATTTCTACAATATCTGCCTGATCTGTTTTCGCTGCATGGTGTAGAGCTGTCTCCTTGTTTTTGTCTGCTTTTCTTATTAGTTCTGGGTGTTTTTGGAGCAGTAGTTTTACAATATTCTCTGCAAATAGGAGCCAGAAACAAACATTTAAAAAATTGCTTGCTATGACAGAAGGTTACTACTAAATGATTTCACCTGCAGCTGCAGAATATACAGCAGCGTGCAATGGAGTTGCTCCACCCGGTCCTTTCAGGCTACATGGTTGGCTTGATGTCAATATCTTCTCCGCAAAAGTCTGAAGGCCAAAGGCAGCAGCAAGGTATAGCGGGCTTTCATCTCTATCATTGTCAAAGCAAGCAAGCTCTGGATCCTCTTCAATTAGGTATACTGCCAGCTCCTCTTTTCCGGCTTTAAGTGCCTTATGCAATGGTGTCTGACCACTCGGATCTTTATCCCTCCATGGTTCTTGCGCCACACCTTCTTCTGCAATAGTCAGGGACAACAAAGAGGATCTCCTCCTTGCCCCCTCGACATCTTGCTTATATTTGTGGTATGCGTCCACAAGCAATCTGGTAACTCCTAGGTAACCGTGTTCAGCTGCCACGTGGAGAGGATTCTCCCCGCTATGGTTTTTCTGGCATATCAGAAGAACCGATGCGGGGATTTTCTGGAGAGCTACTTCGATGAACAGTCTGTGCCCTTGTCTAGCTGCCAAGTGAAGGATGTTGTCTCCTTTATCTGTACGCTCGACAAAGTACTGCTCCACGAGCACCTCACTTTCTTCATTGTTGAAGATGCCATATCTTCCTTCTATTGCAGCATTGTAAAGCCCTTGGTCCATGTTTTCTCTCCTCTAATTTGGTATGACTTTTGGCTCTTTGTTACTCTTGACTCTAGTTCTGTTTAGTTGTACATATAGTGCATGCTGATCATTGGAAAGTACTTCATTTGCATGTTCTGCACACTAACAAAACTAAAATATTAAATATTAGTTCATCTATTATTTATATTTGAATTGTGAATGTTTGGGCTGGAAAATGCAACGTACATGCAATGCTCATGCAGAGGGAATAATATTCAATAATTTGAAAATAATCGATGGTTTTGTAGACGTTGACCTTGTTTGCTGGGCTGGTGTTATTTAGATTAGGAGATATGATCATGTTCTTTGCACGACTGTTATGTATGAATATTGCTTATAATTTGGAGTACGTTCATTAAGCCAGTGCCATTTGAAATGGTTTAAAATGTCAAGGTCTGTATTTTATACCGCTTCAAATATTTTTTGAGATTCCTGTGTATTTATGCAGACACTACTGTGAACATATTCATTTCCCGTGAGAAGGATTATATAGTGACAAAAAGGTTGGGGTGACAATTTCACCCGAGTCTGACGGGTACCTTTGAACACGGCCCTTTTGAAAACGGGTGAAAATCTGTCAAATTATGGGTGTGATGCGGGCGTAGGACCGGACGGCTTTGAGTAACTAGCCTAGCACCGTTTACCAAACCCATCACCCAACCATGTTCACTCAAATATAATTGACCCATCACCTAATCCGTGTTCCCCGTATATTATTATGTATTTTTAATAAAATAAATTTACTAAGTAGTCCGGAGATGATGAGAAAATTGCCGAATATTAATAAAAGTGTTGAATATTAATAAAAGTAGACGTAGCGGAAGGATATATTAATTTCACTCCTTTTTACTTGCAAACTATTAGTGGATTTGAATTCAAAAAGCATGTAATGTAATGATACTTGAACTATCAATTTATTGTATTTATGTTTACAGTTTAAATTTTGAAACATTTTAAGACTGACGGTGCTAAATTTTAAACTTGTGTCGACGTAGTGGAAGGAAATATTATTTTCACTCGTTTTATTACTTTCAAACCATTAGTGATTTTCACATCAAAGAGCGTGTAATAAAAATGAACTATTGATTTATCGTATCTATATTTTCATTCAAACTTTGAATCATTTTATGATTGATGATACTAAATGTTAACTTATATTGTTTGGAGCAATTGAACTTACTATTGAGTTGATAATCTTTGATCAAATTTTGGTCCACTGGTATCTTAATATATTGTATAAAAGGTGAAAATGTGTGAAAAAATGATCCTATCCACCCGATAGATACGTGTCAGCAGGATAGAGGATCGATGTCAAAGACCCTGTGAGTTCTCAAGTTAGGGCGTGAAACAGGAAGCCAAAAGGTGAAAATGTATGAAGAAGATGAGTCTAATGTTGTAGCAGGTCACCCGGGTTTAAAAATAAAAATTAAACATACAATGAAAGGTGCTTCATCAGCTCGAGTTTAATGAAGCTTTTGGGGTTAGAGATGGACAACAAGCATTATGAAACAAGAAATGCTTGAAGAAGATAGTTTGAGACTTTGTTTTTTTAATACGAATATAGAATTAATTTTCGAAAATTTCAAACTAGTTTCTTTATTTTTGACTTTTTCTTATTACGTTCAAGTTTTTTTTTTCCAGATAATGTTTCTGACATTTTTGGATCATATCATTCATACTATTCATAAGTTGACATTTTGAGAGAAAAAAAGATGATTATTATTTGTTAATTATTATCAATAGTCAATTAAATATATATATATATATATATATATATATATATATATATATATATATATATAATTTCTTGAATGAATAACTTATATTTTTTTTAAACCTTAAAATGTTAATAATGTAAACTTATGATTCGTAGAAAGTATAAAAATATAATGGTATAATCTGAAAGTTTCCATTAATTTTTGATGGTGGGCCTCACATAGTTAACATACTTGGATTATGTAATTTGATAATGAGATAGTAAATAAATAAATAAGGACGGCTAAAGGAGGTCTAATTTGAGGTTTATACCGGTGGTCTCTGAAAGTTGTACTCTGCACTACTTCTTTAAATTTATTCTCGTTGTTTTTTTCTCGTATTGTTTCACTAAGCGCTTTATTTGGTGCTCCTTTCTTGATCGGTTCGCTGCGATCCCAAGTTATCTTTTAATTTATTTTTTTCTTCTTTTTATTATGTTTTGGTTTTCTCATGACGGTTAGTCCGTCTGCCGATTTCATCGGCCTTTCGGTTCATTAGACGATGTGTCATCTAGTGCATCGAACCGCTTTCCTTTATAAAAAAAATAAAATTTTAAAAGCATGTATATAAGGTGGTTTTGCGTAATTCTTTTAATTAGGAGGGACTTTCCAATTAATGATTATAATTAGATTCAATCCAACGGCCATCAATCCCTCTCCTATCTTCATATCTTTGGTTTCTATACTTACTATTACCGTAATTCTCTCTGACCAGTGACCCACTCCTCTTCATCCCCTCCGTTTTCAGCCAGCTTTAACTTAATACTATTCTACTTGCCACTACCGTGATTCCCTCACCATTTTGCCGGTGGCTCTAATCACTTCCAGTTGCTCGTTCAAGATGGAAATGTGTTTTGTCGAATTCACGTTTCCCTTTTCTCGACCAGTTAGAGTTTTGTCATATTCAATGATCATTTCGAATTTTGTAGGTTCGCAACCTGGATGGATAATACCGAGGAGGAAAAAGGAAATGTGAAACCGAAAGAAGGTGAGTTTCTGTGTCTCATTGCGATAATTGCGTAGCATTTTGTTGTGCATGAATGATTGTTTGAATTATTTGAGGATCTAATCAGGTGGGAAGAAGAAGAAGGAGGTGAAGAAAGAGACCGGTCTTGGCTTAACGTACAAGAAGGATGACAAATTTGGGGAGTGGTATGCTGAGGTATCATTTTCTAGTTGATATCGTCTTTGACCTAATTACGGGTGGGACTTGAGCTGAGTATGACTGGTTTTGATAGCGCAGGTCGTTGTTAATTCTGAAATGATAGAGTATTATGATATCTCAGGGTGTTACGTTCTTCGGCCATGGACCATGGCAATTTGGGAGACCGTGGAAGTGAGTTTTTAGTCTTTTAGATTATAATTATTGGCAAACTTGATGATTAAGTTGGCAATAACTCTATGTTTCATGATCACAGACATTCTTCGATGCAGAGATCAAGAAGATGAAAATAAAGAATTGCTACTTCCCTCTCTTTGTTTCACCGGGTGTACTTGAAAAGGAAAAGAACCACATAGAGGGTTTTGCCCCTGAGGTGAATCTCTTACCTTGTTGTTTTGGAAGACTTAGTTTTTATAGAGAACGGCATTTTTTTAAGCAATGTATCATGTACTTGTTGTGAGTAAGCTGTTTCTGTGTTTGCATGCTACTCTTTTTCCTTGAGGTTGCTTGGGTGACAAAATCAGGAGAATCTGACTTGGAAATTCCAATTGCTATCCGTCCGACGAGCGAGACTGTTATGTATCCCTATTTCTCCAAATGGATCAGAGGTCATCGTGATTTGCCTCTGAGGCTTAATCAATGGTGCAACGTTGTTAAATGGGAATTTAGCAACCCTACTCCCTTTATAAGGTGATTTTTTTTTATCTGTTTCTAGTGCACTATTTGGTTGCAGCATCGGGTTTTTCTTTTGTTTTCTTTATTTATTTATATTTGAGTATTGAAATTTACGAGTGTAGTAGTTAATATATATATAGGAGTAGGGAATTTATGTGGCAAGAAGGACATACAGCTTTTGCAACCAAAGAAGAAGCAAATGATGAGGTTTGGCATGTGATATATACTGTAATCATAGCCTTTGGTTCTTTGTTTCCTTATGTCATCTAATAAGCAAATGTTACCCCCTAGAACAGGTTCTTCAGATATTAGAGTTATACAGGAGGATTTATGAAGATTATTTAGCTGTTCCAGTGATCAAAGGCAAGAAAAGCGAGCTGGAGAAATTCGCCGGTGGATGTTACACCACAAGTGTTGAGGCGAGTAATTGTTTGAAGATTAGACTTTGGGAGATTATTTCTGAAACTGGCTTTGCTAAGTTGAGCTATCTCATTGTCTTGTTTGCAGGCTTTTATTCCAAACACAGGACGTGGAATTCAAGGTGCTACTTCACACTGTTTGGGTCAGAATTTTGCTAAGATGTTTGAAATAAACTTTGAAAATGAAAAAGGAGAGAAGGCAATGGTCTGGCAGAATTCATGGGCATATAGTACTCGAACAGTATGTGTCTTCTGTTAGTGTAGTTTAAGTTTCTCTGAGAAACTTCTCTTTCTTGGTTGTATTGAATTTTTTTTATTGAAGCCATTTGTGAATCGAGTTCAGATTGGGGTGATGGTGATGGTTCATGGAGATGATAAAGGATTGGTGTTGCCTCCGAAAGTGGCTGCTATTCAAGTTATTGTGATTCCTGTGACCTTCAAAGATGCAGATACAGAAGCAATCTTTGATGCCTGTCTTTTTACTGTTAAAACTTTGACAGAAGCAGGTTTTCGAGCTGAGGCTGATCTTAGAGATAATTATTCACCTGGTTGGAAATATTCAAATTGGGAAATGAAAGGTGTTCCTCTCAGGATTGAGATTGGTCCAAAGGACTTGGCTAAGAATCAGGTTAGGCTAGTGTTTTTTTCGTTTTTCATAATGTTGATTTATCCTTTCATCTGATGCTCATTTTCAAAAATCTATAATGTATTTAAGGTTCGGTTTGTTCGAAGAGATAACTCTGAGAAGGTGGATATGCCTATGGAAAAATTGGCTGAAAAAGTCAAAGAAATCCTTGCCAAGATTCAACAAAATATGTTTGATGTTGCAAAGAAGAAGCGTGATGAGTGCATCAAGGTTGTTAAGAACTGGGATGAGTTTTCTGAGGGATTAGCAGAGAAGAAATTGATCTTTGCTCCTTGGTGTGATGAGGAGGTATGCTCTTTGTTACTTTGTGTCTCAGTTGCTTCTAGCAAAAGTTTGTTGATTGTCTTTTTGTATGGTGGTTATGCAGGAAGTTGAGAAAGACGTAAAAGCTCGCACAAAGGGCGAGACGGGTGCAGCAAAGACATTGTGTACTCCATTTGAACAGCCAATAATGGAGGATGGTATGTGTTGAGTGTACATATTTGGTATATTTATGTTGCATTTTGAATGTTGTTTTCGTGTTTATGGCAGGAACTGTTTGCTTTGCTTCAGGGAAGGCAGCCAGGAAGTGGACATACTGGGGGCAAAGCTACTGAACCTAGGAGCTTCAATTTTTTGATAGATTAATAATAAACATCTGTAGACTCCATTCTTTCCACTTTATCAGCTTCGACAGTGTTTCTTAGTCATCAGACTACAATGTTATGCAATTTGCGATCAACTTAGTTTGCTCATGTATCTATGAGCCAAAATGTCAATTTATTTTGAAGAGATTATAGAAACTTGTAAAAATTAAGCATCAATAGCCCGTCTAGCTCAGTTGGTAGAGCGCAAGGCTCTTAACCTTGTGGTCGTGGGTTCGAGCCCCACGGTGGGCGTTTTTCTAAAAATGTTTTTGAATTATTTTGAAAGCACAACACACATTATAGATATATAGAAGATGGGAAACATTGGGTACAATATGTAAGCAAGTGAGGTAGGTGACGATCTAAGAAACACAACCCAAGCGATTTGTTACAAAAAGTAAAGTTAGATTCTAGCAGTGCCTTTATGGGCCGGATCAGTAGCGGAAGTTGCGGCGGTCAATCCATAATCAGGGTCTCTGTAGCCCGGCCCATATCTACTACTGAAGACTCCCGCGTGAAGTAGCAACAGATAGAGCAGCTGTGTAAACGTCAAGATAATGATGAATGCTTCCACCATTTTAAGCCTCCAACCCCTATGCCCTCCTATGTGTATCTGCTTGCACGCAAGCCTGTACATTCCATAAAACAAAACAAAAAAATTAAAATATATACTCCCCCTCAGAAATTACCAATCTCATATGAAAGTCTGGTATTTAATTACCCCATGGCTAGGGCAGTAATTGCCCAGGCCACCATCGACGAGGACGCCGCCGCTGCCAGGCTGTCACTCCTCCAGGCCCGGATGTGGTTCGCTCCTGCTAGCTTCGACGCCACGCCCAGCACCGCCGCTAATATCGAGAACGTTAGGAAGAACAGCGTCGCTCCGTTCCCACCAAAACCTATATAACAATTTGATAGAATAATTAAAATTAATTTAAAATTTTGAAAAGAAAGAGAAATGAGGAGGAAATTGAGCTTACTAGGATGGTAGGTTTGGCCATTGATGTAGCGGTTGAGACACCAACTAGCGAAGCCGAGGACGATCAAGTACATGAGCAGGTTCAAGAACAGTAACGGTCCTGCCAAGTTCCTCCCCATATTTGCCATTTCGAAACAAAGATTGATGTTGTTACTATCTGATCTGATTCGATTCGAGTGATGATCTTAGTTTGTAAGCTGCTTCGGATGTTGATTGAGGATGGGAAAGTCAATATATATACACAACAACATCGAGAGAGAGGGGAATGCATGCTTCTGACACGTGTCGTTTGGGTGTGTCTCCATGTAACAGCTGGAGTGACACGTGTCTACTTCTTGTATGTATGTGGCTAGCTAGAGTGCATGCAAAAAGTAAAAAAGTAAATGAATTAAACTCGAATTTCTCCATTCCTATCCAATTGGAAGTTCAATTCGTCTACGTTTTGCGTGCGTATGTCTGATTCATTACTGCCACCGACTAAACTAATCATTCATATTTCTATAGTTTATACCATTTCGCTATTCCTTCAATTCGGTGTCCACTAAATTAGTATATCTTCCCCAACAACATTTCTCGAATATTGTATTCAAACCAGAGAAATTCAGAAGAAAAAAGCATCTGAAATGTGATGATGATAATGACACTCAGGCAAGCTCAGGAAGGCAGCAAATTACTGTAGTACAGGATTAATTAACTATCAAATTTCAAAATGTACCTCCGAAACAAATTTAGAAAGGTGACTTCTATTGATTCAAGACCTCACAGCAACATCACGAGGGATAAGAAAATATTTTTCATCAACAAAACCATGCTTCCTAGTTAATTCTATTAATATTCCTCTTAATATTTAACAAGCATGCTACAAGATTTTATATATATATATGTATATATATATATATATATATATATATATATATATATATATATTCTAACTTTTATTTTAAAAGATTGCTAAAGGTTCGAGACTTCGAGGGAGTAATTCGGTATGTTATCACGGACACGTGCCACCTTTTCTTAATTCCGGGTTTTTTCTTTCTAACGTATATTTTGTAAAAACAAGAAATTTGTGTTCATGTAATTAGTTCAAATTATATTGTAATAATAGTTTGTATATTTTTAAATTTTTTTATATGAGATTAAAATAATGATAAACTAATAAAAAAAAAGTGTATATAAATATAATTAATAAATAGAATAAAATAATATGAACTAATAATAGAAAAGATTAGTAATACATAAATTTTAAACGATTTGAATTAAAAATTTTGAATTGAAAAGCCGTTATAATTTTTTTTACAAAAATGTCACCGTCTATATATTTTCGAGATAAATTTTTAAAAAGACATAATTAACCTCATACCTTCTAAAAATTACAAAATTGTCACCACAATTCTCTTAGTTTGTGAAAAGATCTTAAACCATTGGATCAAGTCAATCAATGATCCAAATTGCTCCACAATGCCACACCACAATCACTCTCCTTGAGCACTTCCTAAAAAACTAGGCTTACAATAAGCGTATAATATTCCTTACCAAAAAAATAAACGTATAATATTCTATAATCTGAAATTTACTATTTAAATCAGATTTCAGGTAAACCGGTTTATACAAGATGAAATCCACTCAACCGTTTCTTTTTTTTCTTCTTCTAATTCTTATATATATGAGTTTAAAATACAATATAAACTTTAAACATCTAATATTTGAATTAAATTTATTCTCATTTAAGGTTACATTCCTATGAATTATCATATTTTTTTTATAGTCATGTGGTTGAATAAGTAATAACTTGCAACCTTTTGTATCCTTAGGATAACTTATTATAACATTTTTTTAGTACCACGGGTTATTTCCCCTGTGTTATGTGAGAATAAGTAGTGCGACAAAAGGGCTTGTAGATCAAACTAGGTTTTGTTAATTTATGTCCATAACTCATAAGGAGTTTTGAGCTTTATGACAAAAGAAGGAGATCTCTTTATGAGATAAGAAGCAACGATGAAAACTTGGCTCCATAAATAGTGTTCTAGGGACATTGAAGTGGACTTTGTAAGCATATATAAGCAAGACTTCATTCATTATCCTTACAATTCCATTCTAGTGGTGTACTAGGGACATTGAAGTGGATTTTGTAGTAGTCATTAAAGGCATGACTATAATATTCTAGACTATTATCGGTTTGAGACACTTAAACTTGTGATAAGGTTCATTTTTAACTAATACAAGCGATGTTTTAAACATTTCAAAAGATTCATCTTTAGATAAAGATAAACCTTATGATGGAGGACCATTATGTGAGCCATCATATGACTCACCACCGTCCCAAAGGAACCAATGACCCATTACAAGGTCACGGGCCAAGGAGGTTCAAGAGACTACGTACGTCAAGGGAGTTATTGTTAATGCATGGTAGATTACAAGAATTATTTAATGTTAATAAGTCATTCATTACTCTCTTAACTATTTCAGGAACCCATGATCAAGATTGCTCAGCCATGCAAACGTTGGATCAACGAGGAAATGAAGCTGAGTTTGGAAGCTTGCTAGCGGAACGTATGCATGGCGAAGGCACGGAACACACGCTTGGCGGACGGGAAGAAGCAAGCGGAAGCAAGGAGAAGCAGGAGGAACGCATGCTTGGCGGACGGAAGGAAGCTAGCGAAGCAAGGGGGCACCGGCGCTCCTCGGCGTGAACCCTAATCTCCGCCCGGGCTCTACAACGTCAACGGGTCCGAACCCTAATTTCCGCCCGTGCTCCTCGACGCCAGCGGCACTTATCGGCGTGAACCCTAATTCCCGCCCGTGCTCCCCGACGCCAGCGACACCGATCGGCGTGAACCCTAATTCCTGCCCGAGCTCCCCGACGCCAGCGAACACGAGCTCCTCGACGCCAACAACACCTACCAGCGTGAACCCTAAACCCCGCCCGGTTTCCTCTGCGTCAGCGGACACGAACCCTAATCCCCGCCTGGCGCTCTCGGTAGTCTCAGTCATGGACCTTAAATCCCAGCCGGCGTCCTCGGTAGTCTCGGCCGAGATCCTTAAAACCCGCCCGGAGCACTCGGCCACAAACTCACATCTCCGTCCGTTCTCTTCAACAGCAACGCCGCAAGGTCTTAGCCTCCGTCCGGAATGGCTGACAATCTCGGGGTCTTCAACGTCAAACTCGGCCGAGATCCGGAACCCTAATTTCCGCCGGGTCAAGCCTTGAACCCTAAAGCCCGTCCGGCTGAGCCCGTACGCCCGCCCGCCCGCCGATTGATGCCTTGGAAGCAAGGACCTATTTTTTTGAATTATTTGTGGACAAACAGTTATTTGTTAAGCTTGTTAGCTACATTTGTGGGAGCTCTCTTGTCAACTTCTCCCACTAATGTATTTGTTTCTTTTTATTTATTTTTGTTTAGAAAAGGAGTCTATATATATATTCTCCTTAGTCTTTTTAGATAGACACGTTATTTTTGCTTCATTTATTGAACATTGTATTCTCATTCACAAAATCAATCAAAGAAGAGAGCTTTGGTTGGCACTGCCGTTGTTTTGCTTGGTCGAGTTTGTTTGTGTCAATCAATCCGGATTGGTGCTTCGAGCCTTCACGAGTCCCTCCTTGTGTTAGTTCCGTTGAGAGCTAGTGTAAGGTTGTATTGGGGTTGGGTCAAAGGCATTCACGAGCCGGGGTCTTGACTACTTAGCCAAGGTTCTTCATCGTCGGCCTTTTGGTTCTACTCAACGTTTCTATTTCCCTTCCATCCTCACGTCTAGCCAACATCCACGTCCATTCCCTATCTGATTTGGGATCATTGTACCTAGATCGGCTAACCCACGGTTTTATCCCCGTCACCTTCCTAGATAAATGATGTATGAAAGACATGAAGTACTTTCTAGCATTTACGGTATTTAGTTCGATCCCTATAAATTTGAATGAAACAAAGAGAGTTCCACCCGATTTGAACCCACGACCTTCGAATTATACATGTGACCAAGCCTAGAGTGCAACAGTGGTATCTAGATCAGATCATCCCTAAAAATTGAATTTGTCCTTTGAAACTTATGTGACTAAGCCTAGAATGCAACAACTTAATTTGTTTAATGTTTGACTATCTTTTTATTCATTTACAGTTGTGTAGTTCAGTTCAATAGAAGTTATAGCATAATATATACCTCTTTTTGACACACTCGATATGAGCATGACTATTTTTTATAACCTCCCTTATATCGTTGTGAGTTATGATATGATAGTTTAAATGATCAAAGACATACTCATTGATAAGGTTTCTCCTTAGATCATGATCTCTACAAGAGATTCTAACCTTACCATCAAACATCATCAGGACAACATTGATGACCCTCTTAATATACAAAGCAATGTTGTCTCCTAGAAGGACTTCCCCATCCTCATACTCTTGCAAATAATTTGACAAGGATCTATTAAAGTAGGGTTGTTCATAGGTCCGGATCTGGACCGGGCCGGACCTGAACAGAGAGGACCGGATGGACTGGAATTTTTTTTTTTAATTATTATTTTTTTAATTTTTTCGCACCAAGCCTATTGCGGACCGGACCGAGAGTTAATTAATTAGTTTTAATATTTTTTTTCACTAAAATTTTAATTAATTTATTTATTTTTCAAAATTTTCTTTATTTAAAAAATATCGGTCCGGACCGGACCGGAATTCTTGGACCGAAGACCGGACCGGACCGAAATTTGCACAGTCCTAATCAAAAGTAGGAAATGTGGTACATCTATCTAGAGTCAAGAATCCAATCACGATGGAGAGTAAAATGAGAGTGGTGATCATAACCATAATTATCGTCCATCACAACTTTTTAACAACTTTTGTTTATTATGAAAATCCTCGATAAAAAAAAATAATTTTATGACAACATCCACTATAGCATGTTTTTCACCCTCAGTCATATCTATCTCTTGAGCAAGTTTTACATCATTTTATGGTAGCTTTCTTTCACTTTTTTGTTTTAGAGATCTACTCGGACTTTCTTGACATTGCATGTATTATAGTCTATCAAGGACTAAAATTGCACTATCTCCCCAGAAATGTCTACTACTAGCTAAGGTTCTTCATTAGGAAAAAAAGTCCAAATCAAAACTGAGTTAGTGGAGATCTAAATAAGTCCTCAAAGTTTACCCTCCATCGAGTCGGCGACGTCACTTATCGAGTCAATTGACATTCATGTGAGAAGCATGTGACCCCATGTGACCCCATCTTATAGACTGTGTTTTACACCTAGTCGAGACCAAACACCACTGTAATATTTGATTGGGTCAACTGTGTTGTCCACGTCAGAGTCGGAAGATCTCTCTTACACATGTTCTATTAGAGATAATGCTAGCTGGAAATATGATCCGACTTATCATATTGTTTTTCTGCAAATATAGGGTTATTATGATTAGTTTAACCCTATAAATTACATGTACAACCAACCCAAACACGTTGGATGTCATCATGTAGTCTATCTCAAACTACAGGTACAGCCAACCCAAAAAATCCATGGAATTTCATCTTAAAATAAATTGTCGTATCATTTTGCACATACCAAGCTAGTTTTAATAGTTGTATGTAGATATGGTAAGAGGGTACGGCATGACTACTAAATACAAGATGAAACAATACACCATTTCCAATTTAAATTTGGGCAAAACTTTTGGCAAAAACATTTAAGGTAGCAAAGTGACTCAATGAGGTTCAAGACCAACAACAAAGAACTCCTCAAAAGAACTAAAGACCCGCATAATGCAAACCTACATCTGGGCAAATGTCTCAACTCTATAGTATATGTTGATTCACAGCATTTTTTTTTTTTTATTACCTAAACAACTGTTTCTGCATACACCTGCTCATTCCATGACCCTGGCTTCCCTGAGTACCCTCTGTCCTGTCTGTTTGCTTCACGGTAGACGCCGTTTCCTCTCAGCCGCTCGTTTCTGCTGCCACCCTGGTAACCACCTCGTCCATAACTTCGCCCTCCAGGACGTCCTCTTGATGAATCCTGTTGATAGCTGCCCCTGCCTCTACCCCTCCCTGTTCCACAAGTTGGGAATTACTAGACCAATCTTAAAATCATCTTTTTGGATGAAAATATTTATGTTTTCATTAACAATGTTTCAATCTGTTGGAGACACTAATGCCTAAACTAATCAACTAAATCACATCCAAATACATACTAGAAATGGCTCCAAATGAATACAAACCATTGGACATACACCGAAATCATCTAAACTTCTAAAACTTCCAAAATAATACACTCTTAGCTTATTGACCGTAAGTAATACATGTCATTTTTTAAAATGAAAATTTGGATGAACAAGCTCCTGTGAAAGCTCGAAAATGATTAAAACTTCAAAGTATACAAATTAAAAGCATGTCCCTTTCAGTTTACAATTTTTGTTTTAAATTGAATTTCAACTGAATTATTACTATTATTTTTGCTCCATAAGCTTATTAGTTGGCAATATTCTGGGAGTTTTTATAGTTGGATTTTTTTATCTGTCCAACGGTTTGTATTATATATAGCCATTTTTCCAAATTTAGTTTAGCATGCAACATATTCCACTTTTCATAAATAGAATGCACTAATAGATGAGAACAAGGACATACTTCCACGGGCAAAGCTGCTATTAGCCCGCCGCTCCTCAATGTAGACTTGATACCCAGATACTTCAAGTGTAGCAGCCTACAAAAAAACAGAAACAAATTGCTGCTCATGGGTAACAACCAGATACCACACCAAGCCATAAAATTCAGAGCATACAAACAGTTTCACTACAGCCTCATGCCCAGTTTTAATATGAAAAGAGTATATATACCAACCTCAATTGCATTTTGAACACCGGAAATATCTTCAAATTCAACAAATGCATAGCAAACATCAGTATCCTGCACATGATGTAAAATGTAAGCTTGCAGAGAACAGACCAATACGGTAAAAAGTTTAATGGAAAACCAAGGACCAAACCTTTACACTTCTGATTGCCACACCTCCAGGACTGATATCTCCGAACTTCTTAAACTCCTCCTCGATCTCAGAGACAGATAATGTCGGTGGTATGCCTCTGACATATACTGACTTTATTTCACCTAATTATTGACCAACAATGTAAGTGTAATGCAAAAAAAGAAAAGCTAGATTTTTTGGATGCCATATAGTATATGGGTAACTTTGACAAGCTTATATATTGCACACTAGGAGCAAAAAAATGTTCCTAAACACCCTAATCTTTTTAATGCATTAGCAACTTTGGAACTGTAACAGGTCAGAAAAAGTTCAAGATAAACCAAACAAACCTCTATCATTCGTTGCAAGGACCTCTTCACTGGCCTCCACACTAAAACTTCCATTAACAGCTGATCTTGCACTTGATTGATGGTAAGTGGACTGGTTATTCTGCTGTGTGTAGTCAGACTCTGAAGCAGGTATCATATTCTTGTTAGAAGAAGACAGAGGTGGTGCAGACGATTCAGATTTCCCCTTAGCAACACGTAACTACAAGAAGGTCATGGTTAATAGTTTGAATGTTAGTTACATGGAAATATATAGAAGTGTATTAGAATTTTGTTTCTTAATCAAATGTATTAACCCTCTGGAAAGAATTCAAAATTTCCAGGAATATTAAAGGCGATAAGCTTGGCATTTACAATAGAAGCATAAGTGTGCTTTTGAGGCTCTTCAACGTATTCCTCAACAGGGGAAAGGGAAACTTCTCGTACAGCATCCCTTGCACTCTCCAGGTAACCATTGGTCTGCTCCACAGAACTTGCTTCAATGATACCATTAGGTTCTTGGACCTTCTGCAGCATCTGATGAGGTAAACAACAAAGATCTGGCATATCATTTTCTTTTATGTCGCTAGCAGCAATGGCCTGCTCTGATCCACCCATCATGTAGTTTGGTACTGTTACAACATACAAATGCAACCATTAAAATGGCTACTCAATCATGAGCAAAGAGTTACATATTTTCAGCAAAAGATACCAGTTATTAATTATTATCGACTAAGGAAAGTAACTTATTAATATCAATATATCAAAGTTAAGCACTAAATTACTACCAATCCTGTAATGTGTATCACAAGCCATGAGAATACCTGGTTGGGGTAGACTTGGAGAATGGTTCATCTTGGTATTAAGATTGCTTTGTCCCAACTGAGTCACTGGATATGAATGAATTTGTTCTTCATCAATGAAATGAAAGATATCATTCAGGACAAAATATCCTTTCTCTTGAGGAGCAAGGAAAAAAGTCTGTGCAAATTTCTTTCTGCCATTGAGATCCCTCATTTTCACAGAACCAGTTACCATTACAATTACTCCCCCACTCCATGACTCGAGAGAATGTGCAGTTGTGATCTCAATTGTACCAAAACGTAGTGACATGACAAGGGCATGGATTTGCTGTAAAATATGGAGAAGAAGTTAGTGATCGTCAAACAAAATGATTTCAGGTCACTCCCAAATGCTTCGATGAATAATAAATTTAATTAAATGGACAATGAGGGGATGCATCAAAGACAGCCAGAAAAAAGAAGAAAAGCATTATCGAAATAGAGAGCAAAACAGAATTGGAAAGATATTGTCTCTTCGAACATTTTGTGGCAGACCGGGGTAAAATTCCATGCAGTACTACTACAGTAAGATGTGAAGAACAAAAAGTTTGTTATAATGATACATCTTGAAACAAGAGTAACCCCCATAGTTCAATTACATTCTCCTCCTATCATTTTATCAAAAATAATTGTATACCACTAGTCTACGAACCTTAAGTGAAAAAGCAAAACAATCAAAAAGAAGAAATGAGAATGAGAATGAAAAAATTGAAGTTTCTACAAGGAGGGAATTTGGTAGTGCCACTAATTTATTTTATCAAATTAAGGAACTGAACTCAAATTTTGTTTGTTTTGGTTATTTTCTCCTTTTATCTCTCCTTTACTTCTCTCTTTATTTCCTTGCTTCATCCGTCCGTTCTCTCTCTAATACTCCTTCGACATCTCAACTCGGAGGATCTTTCTTCATCGTTCTCAATGATCAACTCAAACAATTCGGATCCACACTATTGAACAGGATCCGTATACAACAATTCTCCTTCTGTACTATTGTTCAATGCTCTCTCAGCTCAAACAATTTGTTTCAAACATTTGCAGCAATCATCACTTCCTCATCTGAATTTCCAAACCAAGCTATTGGACGAAGAAAGTCAGGAATTGTTCTCAACAATTCCGTTCATTGAACATGTTTTTGGGGTATGTTTCCTAAATTTCTCCTCCAAATTCGAACAGTAATTTCAACTTCCAATAATTGTTTTGGTTGTTTCAATTCGATCCACATATTTTGTGCTATGATGTTTAATTTGAACTTTGGTTATATGTTGTGACAGATTTCTGTTTTTTACTCCTGTTTGTTGTTGGCATCATGTTGGTGACAACATTGTTAGTTATGATTTCATTGGGTGTTCATACACTGTCGTGCTTGTTGTTGATAGATTATTTGTGTGGACGATCTCACCAATAGCAACACTAATCTGTTGGTATTGATGTTATCGGTGTTGGTGTTGATGTTGTCACCAATAACAATTACCAACCATAAAAGTAAACTCGTGTTCTATGTGACAACATGTTATGCTTGTGATACCACATTGGTGACATATTGCCTATCAATTTTTTGTTATATTTGCATCTCTGTTCTGTTGGTGACAACACTATCATTCCTTATATTTGCACCTATGTTTTGCCAATATCTTTCTTTTTCTTTGGAGGATAATGGAAAATGATAAATTCTTATTTGTGTTGGGTTCGGGATACATTTTCAAAACTTTTTATTTATATCTGAGGAGGTACAAGGTAAAACCTTAAATTGATTAGAATTAAACCTACGATACCCAGTCAATAAGGGACTGACACATTTCGGCTAATTCAAAATCAATATCATTTCCCTCGGATTCAAAACGTTTCAAATTCAAAACTCATACAACTCAGGCATTGAGTTGTAACACAGCCCGTCAAGATAAACAACACTGTGCCGTACGGAAAACACATTTACATATAAAATGATCGAATATGTGATGTGCCACAAGTAAGCACTAACCAGCATAGAGATATTCAACGAAACAAATATATTACCATCATTCCAGCACCAGTGTCCCTGTTCCGGCCGTCTATACGAATCATACTACTGGCGTCGGAGTACAACTGGTGGATAAAATCCGGCCTCGACTGAAGCATCTGGTAATATTGCGTCACGAAGTAGCTCCCGACCTGCGAAAAACATCAAACCAACTGCAGTGAATAGGAGACACTTGAAAAATAAGAGATTCTTCGACAAAGCTCGAGATATAAGAAAGACCTGAGCAGCAGTCATGTACGGAGCCGCCATTGTTGAGGCGGGAAAGATAGAAGCAAAGGCGGAACCCTAAACGCCTAGCTTCAAGCAACCAAACCCCAGATCTGAGCGAGAGCTTGAAACCAACTGGAAATTGGGAACAGGAAAGACAGTTGAAACAGTTCAATCTCTTCGCAAGTCAAATGGACTACGGAGAAAGCGGAAAATCGATATTTGGTGAAGGATGAACAGGGAAATCTCGAGGTACAGCAAGGAACAGAGGAAAGAGACAACGGAAGCGGTGAGGGGAATGCTATGTGCAGAGAGAAACCACAGAATCCTGTGAAGCTTTGAGACTGAGGATGGAGAGAGGGCTGCGGGAGGAGGGGGAGGGCAGAGGATTAACGATCTTCACTTGAGCTGATTGGCCTCCCGTCCACCTCCACTGCTTGATTTTAATCGCGCATTTTTATCCGAATATATTAAATAAAAATATACTGTAATTTATCAGTACAAATTACATAAAACCACCCAAAAATATGTTGATTTTAAGAAATCACCACTGATATGCAGAATTACACAAAACTACCCCTTATAAGTTATAATCTTTTTTTATTTATTTTATATTGTACGTCAAGAAATTAGGTTGGGTCAGCTTTTGTAGGTTTACTAGCCTGGAGCATACTTTCGGATAAGATCTTCCACTTCCGAAGTGGTCGATGAAGTAAATTGTGTGTAGTTGTGTCCAACTCTGCAAGCATATCGACAACAATATTGACTTCCCTAAATACATGATTGATCATGACCTAGTGGAAACTAGCAATTATGTTAGATATATCCGAGAAAAATAGGTCAATCTCTCGTGGGAGTTTTCATATTTGATTGCATTGATAATTGAGAGGTTATCCCTTCAATTTTAATTTTATTGATTTACAACTCGCATGCTTTAAACAGACCTTCCCGTATCGCAAATGCTTCAGCATGGAGAACCGATGTGTTTCCAGATTGTCCATAGTCAAGGGTAATAGTCGAAGCATGTTGGTCTCTAAGATTAAAGCCGAAAGCAGATTTACCATTGCCGTGTTTGGAGCCATCAAAATTTAATTTGATAAATTATTTTTTAATTTTAATCCAATGAGTTTTACTAGTTTTCTTATTGTTCTTAGATGTGTTTGGTTTTGTTTGAATTTTTCTTATTTTTGTCTCTTCACATCCCTTAATTGTGTTTTAACAATCAAAACTATATTATGTGGAGTCTTCTTGTTAAAAATGTTTTAGTTTCTCATAAACCAATATATTCCACTAAGTTACAACTCGGTGCGTGTGAGAGCCTTTTCTTTCGGACCGAGATCGGACCATAGTCGAGATTGGCTTTGGCCCGAGATTGGCCTTTCCGCATCCGCGGGCTTGACCTCCGTCCCTGCGGGTTCCCGCCCCTGCGGCTCATGGGACCGCCCTTGCGGTTTCCGGCGGCTGCAGCCGGTTTTGTTGATTCCTTTGACCCGTGCTTTACCCTTAGCTTTACTTCTTCCTTCTCCTTGCTGAGCAAGGATTTCCTTATTCATTTTTCATCCAGTCTTCACGTCCTCCTTGTTTCTCCTTCATCTCCTTGATCTTGTGTGTGAGTTCTCTTAGAGTTTGCAAAGGAGTTGTGGTGTGGCTTTGCTGAGATTGTTCTTATGTATGTTGTTGAGCTTGTGATGCCAGCTGAGAGTGTGTTGTGCTTCCCTTGAGTGATTCCAGCAGTTGAGGTGAGCATCTTGCTTCTCCTTTTTTCCTTTCTTTCTTGTTCTTCCTTCCTTAGCTTAGGATTAGATGAATGAATCATAGAGTGATGTTGGAATATGTATGTGTGTGTATGTATGTGACTATGGAAGAGGGTAGACGTGAGTTGATCACGTGAAGAGCCAAAGAGAAGCCGCGGGGTTTCATTCTGCATTGTCGCCGCCCCCGCGGCCAGAAGTCACCGCCCCTGCGGAAGACGTGCCGCAGCGCTTGCGCCGTGCCCGCGTTGCCAGCGATCCTTGTCACCGCCCCCGCGGCTGAGCATCACCGCGCTTGCGGTTGCCTGCATTCCGCCCCTGCGTCCTTAGATCACGCATGTGCGTTTTGTCCCGGGCTACCTATAGTTAGGTAGTTCCTTTCCTTTCTAGTATGAGGGAACTAGTATCATGCTAGGTATCGGTTTATGATGAGTATGATATAGATATGCCGGTTACGGCCTTGAGGTTATGAGTTGGATTTGATCCCTTATGGATCTCTTGGGTCTAGGTGTGACCCTTTGTATGTGATAGGATTGTGATATATCTATGTGTGCCTGGTATAGGTTGTGTTGTCCTCCAGCTGGAGTGGACGTTTCTGGGAATTGTTCGTAGCGAGATTCTTCTGAGATCGAGGTAAGTCCATAGGACTTACTTAGCTACTATCCTTATATTGGATGTATGCTTGAGTGGTGTGTGTTATGTGCTTTATAGCATGTGTTATTATTTGGTCACCGACCTATGTTATATTGACCGCCCATTGTAGTGGCTGTGATAACCTTTCCCTTTCATCCCGTCGTGGAGTTTGGGAGGTTCTCTGTACTCAGGCCAAATCTGGTATAAAGGAAGGCCCCTCACCATTCCCACAGGGTACACGGGGGGTGTGCTGATACTACTCCAGCTGGTTAGAGTACTCGATGGCGGGGATTATATTCCTCGTGTCACCTATCTTCATATATATCTATTTATACAATTAAATGATTCAACTTATCAAAGATAATAAACTGGGTAAATGTTTGATATCATGTTGAAGTGTTTATCATTTCTGAGGTGTGTTTGTGCTTTAGCATCTTCTTATATATGTGTATAGTTAGCTAACGGTTTCATACCGTGTTGTAGATCCCTCGCATGTTAGGAGAGTTGCGGAGTGATCCGGAGGGGTGATCTGTTGAGGGTTCCGTACACGGGGCATATTCGTGGGGTTTTTGAGATTATCCATATTGTACGGATTTCTGTTTTGATTGTACTCAATAGTACTGTATAAACCTTTTGATATTTATATATCAGTTATATGTTTTGTTTTAATTTGTTGGTGCCTTGTTGTAAGATTCAGTGAAGTTGTAAGGCTAGGGCTAGGATCCATTGTGAGATCCTAGCCCAGTAGCAATTCGAGTCCTACGGATTCGGGGTGTTACAGTGCGTTAGGGTTTTGTTATCTAATCTGTCTTTTAATAACGTTAACATGATTGGAATTTTCTGACTTGTGGTAACTACTAGTTAGAGTTCTTTTTTTATATTATCATTTGTTATATTTTTCATTGGAAAGTGACATTTGAAGAATATATAATTCGCACATTCA
Source organism: Fagopyrum tataricum (assembly GCA_002319775.1). Taxonomy (NCBI): domain Eukaryota; kingdom Viridiplantae; phylum Streptophyta; class Magnoliopsida; order Caryophyllales; family Polygonaceae; genus Fagopyrum; species Fagopyrum tataricum. The sequence goes on from CM008286.1 coordinate 21,845,231, forward strand.
TATGGGTGATTGCAAAGAGTACAATGTACATGAATTAACACTCTTTTCTTTTCAAGATTTTCATTGGTTGGAAGCCATTGATCGAAAGTTTTCACATAAAAATTTTCACTTTCGGCATAATATCCATATCCCAAATAGGCATTTGAATTCTGAGTTGACTCTCTTTGATTGTATGAACGATCCATTGTCGATTTAGTGGAAAATCATCCTTTATCTAATGGTACCCAATATAGGTGATCGTGTATGTATGATTATTGGAGCTAGTATAATTGTATTTTGGTAATCATGTTACAAGGAAGGATATTTCTCAACCTATTTTCTATTTTTTTTAGCATTCCATATATTCTCATTGATATAACTGTTAACTAGTTTAGATCTCGTGCTCTGCACGGATATTTATAATATATATAGGGTTGATTCGGGTGAATAGGCATTTTGTTAAAAAAAACACATTTTTAAAAATTATTCGTTAATAAAAGTGACTGATATATAATCTGATTTAAATCATGTAATTAAGAATATAGTTTAACCGTAAGGAGGCTGAAATTCTATATAAAAAAAAGATACAATATAATGAAGATCTAACTTGTTAAAGAAGAAAGAAATGCACCGAAATTTATAAATCGTTTAAACAAAAGTTAAGCCTAACTTAAATGGAATTTTTTTAAAAAAAATCGGTTTACTTTAAAATATTTAATGTTAACAATTCTTTAAAAAAATGATATTGGATGTACATTGGAGATTTGTAACAAATTTAACAATTTCAATCTGAATTGATTTTGGTTGAAATACTGTAAACAATTATTTACTTATTTTAAAATTTTCTAATATAAATAATAGCAATTTATTAATATATTGGAATTTGGCTTCAAAAATAGATAATATTAATTTGGTTTTAAATTAAAAAAAAACTTTAAAATAGATAATATCGAAATTGGTAGTAATATGTTTTAAAATAAATATTTTTTTAACAAATTAAGATATACGTATAATTTTAAAAAGAGTGACAATTTAGTAATATATTGTTATTTGACCGAAATACTGAAACCTTAGAGTGTCACGTCAGCAATCCGTAAGCTACCTTAGTATATAGATATATAGATAATGTCTTATCAGGAAAGTGAAAATTGAATTTTAAAATATTTATTTGTTAGTTAAAAATTAAAAATTAACAAATAAAAACTTTAAGAATCCTGTCTTTAAATTTAACAACTTTAATAATTAAGAATCAGGTTTTAAAAAATATATATTTTTTAGGGAGTAACAATTTAGTAATATATGGTAATTTGGCTGAAATCTTGAAACTTTAGAGCGCCACGTCAGCAATTTGTAGGCTACTTTAGTTATATATAATAGATTGTTTCTTTTGCAATAATAGGTGTGTTATTCATGACTAATTTTGCAAGTGGTTGTTGAAACACCCATAAATATTTTCAAATTTTGATTGTCTTTTCATCGCCTACGCGTTCCATTGGAATCCTGATTTGAATTCTATTATGAGGTTCATAAGTCTCTTTCATTGTTATAAGGTGTTTCTTCCTATATTATAGTTCCAAATAAAGGAGCATTTTAGATTTTTTTTCTTAATAATTTGACCTAAATATCTTCATGTTCGTCCATAATTCTCCACAAGAGTTTCATTTGGAGGACCTTGTTTACATTTTTTGTTTTCTTGATACCCACACACCTCTTCTCTTAGACTTGTAGATTTTATCCCAGTTGATAAGAAGGTGGCAGTTAGGTCTTTTATTCCATAAGGAGGTTCGATTTATTTATCTAGTTCTTTGTGGATTATTTGCATGATGAAATTTTGCTTTACATTGAGGTTGCCCTTGATTAAAGTTATTTTGCCTCCTTAGGAGAGTGTTGATGATTTCCATTTAATTAGTTGTTGTCTAGATTATGTTATCACGTCTTTAACAACTAACTAAATGGAATTCATCAACACTTTTATTTACTCTACTATTGTTAATGGGATATCCAAAGTATTTGGCCTTGATTAAAGTTATTTTTGCCCTGAGATATAACAATATCCATTTGGGATATCCAACACCTTCTTACTTGATATTGTAGAAGCATTCGCAAATATTATTATGTCATTTGCAAAGGCAAGAAAGGGAATGAGAGAACCTCCTCGAGTTATGAAAAAGCTTATTGTTTAATTATATGATTACTCTCTTTCTGGATATTCCTCTCAAGAACTTATGTACCGAGAATAAAATAAAATTGGTGATATTGGGTCGCCCTAGGCCTATTTTAGACTATACTAGATTTGTAAGATTTATCGTCAATCATAATAGAGTAAGATTCTGTTGAGATATGACAACACTCTATTTAACGTCTTTTTCATCAACAAATGGTTCATTTCCCTTCCTCTTTAGGGCTAAATAACATATCTTATCGGTTTATTTCATTCCAATTAGTGTTTTGGAGATCTATAGGTTGGTTTATGAAAATGTACGCATTCTAGGCATTTGCGGAATACAAATTATATACACGTAGCAGAATGACCTCATACACACTAAGGATATCCTTGCAGTCAAAGAAGTCAAGGTCGAGACATAAATAATTGAGGTACGAGAGAGAAAGTCGTGGATCAAGATTTAGATCAGACCCATCACCGTGTCCCAATAAGGTCGACCGGCCTTATATGATCGACTATCCCACTACGACGTCAATTTTTTTATATATCCCTTGATCCCTTTTTGCTTGGTTTGGACTTCCAGCCCGACCACTTGGGTGTTTTTGTATTTATGTTTATCCATTAGGGATATTTTAGACATTCTAGAATTTTGATCTTATCATTTTTGAATATAGATGTAGGGTATTAGGTTAAACCCTTACCATATAAATAAGACTTGCAGACGTTAGGTTAGATATATTCTTCTTCGATCTTCTTCGACAAATTACGAGTTTTCGCCGGTTATATTTCCCCTTAGAAGGGTGGATCGACGACAACACTCTATTTAGCATCTTTTATCATCATCATTTTATTCAACTCCTTACCTCATTTGGACTAAATGACATATCTTATAGGTTGATTTCGTTCATATATTTTAGTATTTTGGAGATCTACCGGTTGATTTATGTAATTGTAGACATTTGCAGAGTACAAATAATACGCATGTAGTGGAATGTCCTCATACACACTAAGGATCTCTATATGGTCAAAGAAGTCAAGGTCAAGACATAAATGATTGTGGTACGAGAGTGAAGAACATCGGGAAACATGTATGTAAGAGCCTTAGCCATTGGAGCCACTTTTGGCCTTAGCCGCCCCTGCGTGTGAGTGAGGCCGCCCCTGCGGCTCGTCCGTGGTTCCGTCCCTGCGGCCAGGAAGCCCGCCCCCACGGTTTCCTGCGGCTGCAGCCGTTTTTGTTGACTCCTTGACCCGTACAATACCCTTTCTTCTTCTTATTCTTTCCCTTGGCTGATCAAGGGCTTCTTCTTCACTTCTCTTCCTCAGTTGCTCACGTCCTCCTTGCTTCTCCTTCACCCTTCTTGATCTCTCTTGAGTTTAGTAGTGTTTTGGTGTGTGTTGATGATGTGCATGGCTGAGCTTGGAAGCCAGCTGAGGTGCTAGTGTGAGCAGTTCCTGGTTAGGCCACAACTGTGGTAAGCTTTCTTCTCCTTCTTCTCTTCCTTAGCTTAGGTTTAGATGTATTGATTATAGATTGATCTTGGAATGTGTATGTATATGTATGTGTGTGGTTTTGGTTGAGAGAAGACGTGATTTGATCACGTGAAGAGCCGAAGAGAAGCCGCGAGATCACGTTCTGCACCGTCGCCGCCCCCGCGCCTGGAAGCCGCCGTGCCGCAGCGCCCGCGCCAGCGCCTTGCCTGCGTTGCCTGTGTCCCGTGTCACCGCGCCTGCGGCTGATCCCTGCCGCGCCTGCGGGTTGTCTACTCCGCTCCTGCGTCCCTTGATCACGCAAGTGCGTCTTGTCCCGGGACTACCCATAGTTGGGTAGCTCCTTTCCTTTTCTAGTATGAGCGGGTTAGTAGCATGCTAGGCCTGTGTATGAGGATAGAATGACGAGGATGTGATATATCTGTATGCCGGTTATGGCTTTGAGGTTTATGAGTTAGGATACGATCCTTATGGATCCCTTGGGTCTAGGTGTGACCCCTGTGATGGATATGAGTTTGATATATGTTGTGATGCCTTGTTTAGGCAGTGTTGATCTCCAGAGTTGGAGCCGTTTGGGTTTGAGACTTCCGAGGTTGAGGTAAGTCCATAGGACTTACTTAGCTGCTATCCATATATTGGATGTGTGCATGAGTGGTGTGTGCTATATGATTGATAGCCCGAGTTATGTTGACTACCTACCTACGGTTTAGTGACTGCCCATTGTAGGGCCGTGACAACTTGTCCTTTCATCCCGCTGGGAGTCTAGAGGTTCTCTACGGGCAGGCCAGTCTAGCTCAGTGGGCCGGCCACCTGCACCACTCTCATAGGGTACACGGGAGGTGGGACCGGATCCCCACTCTAGCTGGCACTATTCCCGAGAGGCGAGGGTTATATTCCTCGTGTCACATACGTTCATATTGATATATATATACGCTTGAATGACTGGACGTTATAAAGATAATAAACTAGGTAAATGTGTGATAACATGGTGATGTGTTTATGATTCATTTGTGTGTGATTGTGCTTATGCATCTTCTTATATATGCGTATGGTTAGCTAACGGGTTTATACCTTGTTGTACATCCTTTGCAGTTTAGGAGAGCTGCAGAGTGATCCAGAAGGGTGATCTGCTGAGGGCTCCGTACACTGGGTCGTCCTCGTGGGATGGGGTCTTTTGATCATGTATATGATTATGTTTTGTTTGTACTCAATAGTACTTTGTATAAACCTTTTGATACTTTTATAACAGTTTAATGTTTTGTATTTAATCTATCGGTGCCTTGTTATAAGATTCAGTGAACTTGTTGTCAGGCTAGGGTCAGGATCCATTGTGAGATCCTAGCCTAGTAGCACCTCGAGTCCTACGGATTTGGGGTGTTACAAAGTTGGTATAAGAGCCCAGGTTGACAACAATGGCACTAGTAATCTGCAATAAAGTTCGAATAGATAAATAAACAAAACCCGAAAAGGGGTCTAACTTTTCAAAAGGTTTTGGTTTTGAAATGAGTACAAAATGTTTTGGGATATCGTGTACGCGAGCCATCGCCCCTCTGAAGATCTCGACAGTATATATATATATATAGATATTCTGTTGTGATTGATTTGATATATACATACGGTATATATATAGCCTTCTGAGTTAGATTTACATCCTCTGCAGATGGTTCAGACTAGAGCCTTACCTGTAGTTGGACGAGGTAGAGGTAGACCCCCTCTAGGTAGAGGACGGGGTAAGACTTCCGCTGTTGATCCACGTGCAGCGGAGGAGGTTCACGAGGATGTTGCTGAGAGTGTCGTTCCTGAGGCTGGGAACGGCGTAGCTGGGAGACAAGGTCCACAACGAGTCCAGTCAAATGACTCGGATTATGTCTCCATGGGAGGACCAGAGTTTCGTGACTATATCCGGCGAGTGGAGGAGGCTGCCAGAGAAGGTAGACCTATCCCGGATCTGCCAGTACATGAGGTGCCGGTGCCAGCTGCACCGGCACCTGTAGCTGAGACTGCTCGAGTTACAGAGGAGTATAGAGGGCCTAGACCAGACACTTGGTTGAAGGCATTTCACCAGATGGGTGTACCCCCTTTCTCTGGGAAGGTGGGGCTCGAGGTTGAGTTGTGGATCGGACATGTGGACTCAGCTCTGGAGTCCATTAGATGTCCAGCAGATAGGCAAATAGAGTTAGTGCAGACTTTGTTCAGAGACTTAGCACAACACTGGTGGAGGTCTGTACGAGCACAGGTTGACAGTTATGATCAGATGCGGACCATGATCAGAGAGCGTTTCTGCCCTGCCTCACTGAGGAGGGAGAAACTGCGAGACTTTGTAGAGGCTGGGTTTGAGGACGTACCAGTCTCCGAGGCTATCAGGAGGTTTCAGGAGGAGCTGGCATTGCTAGGACCAACTGCACCTTCTGCAGATCAACACGTATATATGTTTTCCCGACGACTGAGGGATGCCACCCGGGCCTATATGGCATGTTTTCATTGTGAGTCCTTGATGGACTACCAGGATAGAGCCGCCGACTATGAGCGAGAGCGGGCTAGTCAGAGGAGAGCTTCTCAGACCGGAGGGTCTGAGAAGAGACAGCGTACTAGGCAGACTAGTGGTACTGGAGGAGCTGCTGGTTCAGGACAAGGCCAGAGCCGCCAGAGTCAGCCCTCATCTGCACCGGCTACAGATAGGGTACAACAGTGTTTCAACTGTGCTGAGTATGGACATATCAAACCAGAGTGTACGAGGCAGATAGTGACTTGCTTCACTTGTGGTGAACGAGGTCACAAAGCTGTTTTCTGTAGACAGGGTGGAGCGACATCTCAACAAGGTTCTTCCCCTGCCAGTGCAGCGAGAGGTGGGCAGAGGCCACCTCAACAACAACAACAGACACAGGGACAACAGAGAGTCCCAGATCGTCCTACCACTCAGGGATCTGCTCTTGGGTTGGGTAGAGGCAGAGGTCGTGGTGGGAGCACCACTGACACCAGAGGGCCACAGGGCCGAGTTTTTGAGCTGAGGAGTGCAGAGGAGCCAACTGCACCGACTGTTACAGGCACCATTCTGATTCATGGTTTACCTGTTAGAGTTTGTTTGATACTAGAGCTATGTCTTCTTTTATATCTGATGCTTGTATTGAGTGTTTGAGTTTAGATATGATTGAGGGGATACCCTTTAGTATAGGGTTACCCGATGGTAGTAGGGTTAGAGGTACCCATGAGATTGTGATTGTCCCCTTTCTGTAGGGACCCGTGTTTTACTAGTTGACTTCTTTGTCATGCCATTAGAGCATGAAGAAGTCATATTAGGTATGGATTGGATGGATAGACTTTCTGCAGTCTTAGATGTAGGTAGGAGGACTGTTACCCTCTCTACCGAGTTAGGACAGATAGAGGTTTTCCGAGGCTGGGACCTTGGAAAATCTGGTATGGTTATCAGTGCGATACGAGCAGCTAGACTGATTGCACAGGGTTGTGAGGCCTTCTAGTGTTATGCCATGAAGGAGGGGGAGAGTCCAACATTAGAGGATATCCCAATGGTCTGTGAGTTTGCAGATGTGTTTGCAGATGTGTTTGCTGAGCTGTTTAGTTTACCGCCTCAGAGGAGTGTGGACTTTGGTATCGAGTTAGAGCCTGGTACGAGGCAGATCTCGAAGGCCCATATCGGATGGCGCCTGTTGAGATGTTGGAGCTGAAGAAGCAACTCGAGGAGTTGGCCGAGAAGGGTTTTATTCGCCCTAGCGTATCTCCATGAGGAGCACCTGTCCCCTTCGTACGGAAGAAGGACGGATCGTTGAAGTTGTGTATAGATTACAAAGAGCTGAACAAGGTGACCATTAAGAACAAGTATTCATTGCCATGTATGGATGACTTGTTGGAGCAGCTTCAGGGAGCGACAATATTTTCCAAGATTGATCGGCGTTCAAGATATCACCAGCTGAGGGTGAAAGAGTAGGATGTGCACAAGACAACATTCCGGACCAGATATGGCCACTACGAGTTTGTAGTGATGCCATTTGGACTTACGAATGCCCCAACCGTCTTTATGGAGTTGATGAACAATATCTTCAACGACTTCCTGGATCAGTTCGTGGTGGTTTTCATAGATGACATTCTGGTGTACTCTCCCAGTAGAGAGGAGCATGCAGGACAGTTGGGGACTGTATTGCAGGTTTTACGGGATAGAGAACTTTATGCTAAGTTTTCTAAGTGTGAGTTTTGGATGCCAGAGGTAGCATTCTTGGGTCATGTGGTATCAGCTGAAGGAATTAAGGTGGATTCGGCCAAGATTGAGGCAGTAGCAGCATGGGCTACACCAACGAACGTCAAGGAAGTACGTAGCTTCCTTGGCCTAGCTGGTTATTACAGACGCTTCGTGGAGGGTTTTTCTGTGATTGCCCGTCCACTGACAAGTTTGCTGGGAAAGACTACCAGATTTGTGTGGTCTGATCAATGTATGCAGAGTTTGAGGAGCTGAAGAGACGTTTGACTTCTGCTCCTGTTAGGCACAACCAGAGGGTACAGAGAGATTTGATCTGGTTAGAGTTAGACATTCAGTTTCCGGATGAGGATGCCCAGCTGCGTACATTAGAAGTTCTTCCTGATCTGTTGGGTGAGATCCAACAGAAGCAGGAGACATGCCCGACACTTCTAAGGATACGAGATAGGATGTCTCGGGATGAGGCACCACAGTTCCTGCTAGGAGCAGATGGAGTTTTGAGACGCCGCGGTCGCGTCTGTGTACCTGCTGATGCAGAGCTGAGATAGAGGATTTTGCAGGAGGCTTATTGTACACCTTACTCTGTACATTCAGGTACGAGTAAGATGTATCAGGACTTGAGACGTTTATATTGGTGGGGAGGGCTGAAGCCCGATGTGGCCAGATTTGTGGCACAGTGTGCGACCTGCCAGCAGGTCAAGATTGAGCACTGCAGACCTGGAGGTGAGCTCCATCCACTTCCTGTTCTACAGAGGAAGTGGGAGAACGTCACCATGGATTTTGTGACCGGGCTGAGACTGAGCCGGAGTTTTGATGCTATCTGGGTTATTGTGGATAGATTGCCGAAGACGGCACATTTCATTCCTATTAGGGAGACGTGGCCGGTGAGCAATTTAGATGAGGAGTACACTAGGCAGGTAGTGAGACTCCATGGTGTACCGAGGACGATCGTCTCAGACCGAGATGGACGATTTACCTCGAGATTCTGGCAGCAGATTTAGACTGCCCTGGGAACGAGTTTGCACTTCACTACTGCGTTTCATCCTCAGATAGATGGTTAGTAAGAGAGGACCATTTAGACGTTGAAGGATATGTTGCGAGTTTGTGTATTAGCATGCATTTATTGGGATGGCCCTTATGAGGCACTGTATGGGCAGAGATGTCGTATACCGTTATGTTGGGATGAGCCTAGTATGGCCAGTGGTTTGACACCTGATCAGATTCAAGATGATGTGGCTCGAGTAGCACTGATTAGAGAGCGGATGCTGACTGCCCAGAGCCGTCAGAAGTCGTATGCAGATAGGAGGCGTAGACCTCTAGAGTTTAGAGTTGGAGCCCATGTGTGGCTGAGAGTGTCCCCGACACGAGGCGTTAGGCGATTTGGCATTAAGGGAAAGTTGAGCCCCGATATGTCGGACCGTTCGAGATTTTGGATCGGGTTGGAAGTGCAACTTATAGGTTAGCTTTGCCCCCGAGGTTAGAAGGTGTTCACCCTGTATTTCATGTGTCTTAGCTGAGGGAGTATATACCAGATCCGAGACATATTGTGAGTTATGATGATTTGGTGGTTGAGCCGGACCACACCTTTGTTGAGCATCCGTTTGCAGTCCTAGAACGAGGTATGAGACGCCTGCGTTCGAAAGAAATTTCTATGTTGAGGATACAGTGGTCGAGACGAGGACCTGATGAGGCTACATGGGAGACTGAGGATAGTATCCAGAGGAACTATCCAGATTTTTATGCCGAGATAGATGTACCAATAGGATCGACGAGTAGATCTTAGTACTATCTTGGTGATGTTATGCTTATGTGCTTATATGCCATGATGTGTTTATTTTCGTACTAGCTATGATGTGATATGTGATCTTAGTAGATCTTGTTGTGCTAGTACGCCGGATATTTATAGCTGGAGATGGCTCTTTCCTCCATGCTATTGTGATACGTGCAGGATTTAGCTGGAGATGGTTCTTTCCTCCATGCTACTTTGGTGGACATAGTATTGCTGGAGATGTTTTTCCTCCATGCCCGTGGTTATGTTGATGATGTTTGGCTAGAGATGTTTTTCCTCTATGCCCTGGATAGTATAGTGATCTTATGGCTGGAGATGATGAGTTCCTCCATGCTCGTGCTTGAGGTTATAGAGTGGTATAGGTTGATACCTTATGAGCGGAGATGTGATTCCTCCGGTAGAGAGAGTTTTACCTCGGCTTTTGAGTCCGAGAGGTTTGAGGGTGTTACAAGTTTCGGGACGAAACTTGTTTTTAGGGGGTGAGGTGTAAGAGCCTTAGCCTTTGGAGCCACTTTTGGCCTTAGCCGCCCCTGCGTGTGAGTGAGGCCGCCCCTGCGGCTCGTCCGTGGTTCCGTCCCTGCGGCCAGGAAGCCCGCCCCTACGGTTTCCTGCGGCTGCAGCCGTTTTTGTTGACTCCTTGACCCGTACATTACCCTTTCTTCTTCTTATTCTTTCCCTTGGCTGATCAAGGGCTTCTTCTTCACTTCTCTTCCTCAGTTGCTCACGTCCTCCTTGCTTCTCCTTCACCCTTCTTGATCTCTCTTGAGTTTAGTAGTGTTTTGGTGTGTGTTGTTGATGTTGGTTGATGATGTGCATGGCTGAGCTTGGAAGCCAGCTGAGGTGCTAGTGTGAGCAGTTCCTAGTTAGGCCACAACTGTGGTAAGCTTTCTTCTCCTTCTTCTCTTCCTTCTTCCTTTGTTTCTTCCTTCCTTAGCTTAAGTTTAGATGTATTGATTATAGATTGATCTTGGAATGTGTATGTATATGTATGTGTGTGGTTTTGGTTGAGAGAAGCCGTGATTTGATCACGTGAAGAGAAGCCGCGGGATCACGTTCTGGACCGTCGCCGCCCCTGCGGAAGCCGTGCCGCAGCGCCCGCGCCATCGACTTGCCTGCGTTGCCTGTGTCCCGTGTCACCGTGCCTGCGGCTGATCCCTGCCGCGCTTGCGGGTTGTCTACTCCGCTCCTGCGTCCCTTGATCACGCAGGTGCGTCTTGTCCCGGGACTACCCATAGTTGGGTAGCTCCTTTCCATTCCTAGTATGAGCGGGTTAGTAGCATGATGGGCCTGTGTATGAGGATAGAATGATGAGGATGTGATATATCTGTATGCCGGTTATGGCTTTGAAGTTTATGAGTTAGGATACGATCATTATGGATCCCTTAGGTCTAGGTGTGACCCCTGTGATGGATATGAGTTTGATATATGTTGTGATGCCTTGTTTAGGCAGTGTTGTTCTCTAGAGTTGGAGCCGTTTGGGTTTGAGACTTTCGAGGTTGAGGTAAGTCCATAGGACTTACTTAGCTGCTATTCATATATTAGATGTGTGCATGAGTGGTGTGTGTTATATGATTGATTGCCCGAGTTATGTTGATTACCTATGGTTTAGTGACTGCCCATTGTAGGGCCGTGACAACTTGTCCTTTCATCCCGCTGGGAGTCTGGAGGTTCTCTACGGGCAGGCCAGTCTAGCTCAGTGGGCCGGCCACCTGCACCACTCCCATAGGGTACACGGGAGGTGGGACCGGATCCCCACTCTAGCTGGCACTATTCCCGAGAGGCGATGGTTATATTCCTCGTGTCACATACGTTCATATTGAGAGAAAAAACAAAAAGGTATATGAAGATAAGGATCCTTTATATATATATAGTTAGGATCATGTAGGAACCTCTCTTAGAGTAGGGAATATGGACTTATAATAGCGTTGGATTAATATAGATGAACGTCCAAGATTTAAGATTGTTTATGGTAATAATTAATGAGAATATTATATTGCCTCTAATAGAATTATGATAAAAATATTTTAACGACCAAAATTTCTCTATAAAATATAATAACGACCAAATTATGGTAATACATTATTTTCATATTGGGTCGTCGTTATTATATTTTAAAGAGAAAATTTGGTCGTTAAAATGTTTTTTATATCATTAATATAGTCATCGTTAAAATTTTGTGGGTCGTTAAAATTTTATAGAGAAAAATTTGTGGTTAAAATGTCTTTTTTCATATTTTAACTACCAAAACAAATTTTAACGACCAATCCTAACAAATTTAACGATCAAATTTCTTATAAAATTTATTAACAATCAAATTTCTCTATAAAACATATTAACGACCAAATATATTAACGATCAAAATTCTTATAAAACACAAATTTTGATCGTTAATTTTTTTTTAGTCGTTAATTTTTTTTATTTTTTGTTTGATTCTGGTCGGGTTTTTTTTAATAATTCTGGTCGTTAATTTATAGTATTATACATATTAATGACTAAAAAAAAATAACGATCAACCTTATAATATAAAATTAACGAGCATCTTTCTATATAAAAATTTACTAGTCAATGGGAATCAATTCATTCAACGTTTATTTTTGGGATAGCCCAAAAATAGGATATTTGTTTTCCTAATATGTATAATATTTAATGATTTATTTGTGAAATTTGAACAATCATATGAATCTCACCTATGAAAGCTTATTATGTACCTTCCATCATGTCCGTTCAAATTTTAATCCAACGGATCTTAGAAGTTCCTATTCCCTACTCTAAAGGTGGTTCCTAGCGGATCCTGTATATATGAAGATAAGGATCCTTTATATATATAGAGTTAGGATCATGTAGGAACCTCTCTTAGAGTAGGGAATATGGACTTATAATAGCCGTTGAATTAATATAGATGAACGTCCAAGATTTAACATTGTTTATGGTAATAATTAATGAGAATATTATATTGCCTCTAATAGAATTATGATAAAAATATTTTAACGACCAAAATTTCTCTATAAAATATAATAACGACCAAATTATGGTAATACATTATTTTCATATTGGGTCGTTATTATATTTTATAGAGAAAATTTGGTCGTTAAAATGTTTTTTATATCATTAATATAGTCATCGTTAAAATTTTGTGGGTCGTTAAAATTTTATAGAGAAAAATTGGTCGTTAAAATGTCTTTTTTCATATTTTAACTACCAAAACAAATTTTAACGACCAATCCTAACAAATTTAGGAAATAGGAACTCTTCAGATCCGTTGGATTAAAATTTGTACGTTCATGATGGAAGGTGCATAATAAGCTTTCAAGGTGAGAATCACATGATTGTTCATTTTTCATTATTCTTTCATTATATAAGATACAAATAAGGAAAGCAGATTTCTTATTTTTGGGTTATCTCAAAAATAAACGTTGAAGCAATTGATCATTAATATATTTTATAAGAAATTTGATCGTTAATATATTTGGTTGTTAATATATTTTATAGAGAAATTTGAACGTTAATAAATTTTATAAGAAATTTGCTCGTTAAATTTGTTAGGATTGGTCTTAAAATTTGTTTTGGTAGTTAAAATATGAAGAAAAAAAACATTTTAACCACCAATTTTTCTCTATAAAATTTTAACGACCCACAAAATTTTAACGATGACTATATTAATTATATAAAAAACATTTTAACGACCAAATTTTCTCTATAAAATATAATAACGACCCAATATGAAAATAATGTATTACCATAATTTGATCGTTATTATATTTTATAGAGAAGTTTTGGTCGTTAAAATATTTTTATCATAATTCTATTAGAGGCAATATAATATTCTCATTAATTATTACCATAAACAATGTTAAATCTTGGACGTTCATCTATATTAATCCAACGGCTATTATAAGTCCCTATTCTCTACTGTAAGAGAGGTTCCTATATGATCCTAACTCTCTCTCTCTCTCTCTCTATATATATATATATATATATATATATTTATATATATATATATATATTTATATATATATATATATATATATATATATATATATATATATATATATACACGCTTGAATGACTGGACGTTATAAAGATAATAAACTGGGTAAATGTGTGATAACATGGTGATGTGTTTATGATTCATTGGTGTGTGATTGTGCTTATGCATCTTCTTATATATGCGTATGGTTAGCTAACGGTTTTATACCGTGTTGTAGATCCTTTGCAGGTTAGGAGAGCTGCAGAGTGATCCAGAGGGGTGATCTGCTGAGGGCTCTGTACACTGGGTCGTCCTCGTGGAATGGGGTCTTTTGATCATGTATATGATTATGTTTTGTTTGTACTCAACAGTACTTTGTATAAACCTTTTGATACTTTTATAACAGTTTAATGTTTTGTATTTAATCTATCGGTGCCTTGTTGTAAGATTCAGTGAACTTGTTGTCAAGCTAGGGTCAGGATCCATTGTGAGATTCTAGCCCAGTAGCACCTCGAGTCCTACGGATTTGGAGTGTTACAATGTAGAAGTGCTCACTCATGCACCAGGTCGCTCGACCTCTCCTCCATATTTTTGCACGTGACCTCATGTTGAAGTAGTGAAGTCATGGAGCAATTTTTGGACCAGGACCAACCGGCCACTCGATTGGCCTACTTTGATGTCTTTTATTATTTCGCTTATATATTTTTTTTGGTTAAACCTTTGGCCCGTCTAGGTTGACTATTTATCTTTTAGTTTCGATCTTAACTTAGAAGAAAGATCGCAGTGGATATAGGGTTTCAAGTTATACCTTGATCAAAGTGCTTCGGCCATTAGGTTATATATCTCTTTCTTTTTCTTTTTCACTAGTTTTCCACCGTTCTACTATAGAGGTCGCTCGACTGGGTCCCTCGTGGTCGCTCAAATGACTTTGTTTTCGATCATTAAAAAACTTTAGAGTTTTTTTAATTATGTTTGACTAAATCTATCTTTTCTAGGGTTTGGTGAGCCCGACTACATTCATCTATGATGTTGGATTGGTTTTATGTATTGAGTGTTTGTCTTTATGAGTTATGGTAGCATTTGGATTGGTTTTATGTATTGAGTGTTTGTCTTTATGAGTTATGGTAGCATCTGAAATCTTTCTTTTCTATACGTTCCTCAAAGTGATATTGGCTTAAGGTGACAATCTAGCGCACATACCTCGATGTTTAATTCAATGTAAAGAAAATGTGCCGTCTTTGAGTACATGACAATCAATGGGTGACAACATTGATGTATGTCAAGCAAAGCCCTGACCACATGACAATCGAGCGAAGTTGTCTCCCACATAACTTTGACTTACATTCGATATTGTGGAAATTGTCAACTAAAATCTATCGTATATGCATGTTGTGGTGATTTGGATTCTTGAATTGTTTTATCTAATTGAGACATATTTCTTGTTTTCATCCTCTCAACTATCTAAATTCAAACTATCCAAAGATCCAAACTTTCATCTTTCTTTCTCTGGTATCTTTTAAATTGTTTTATGAAGCAATCGAGCAGAATCCCTAATGGAGATCGATTGACTAGACTCGAGGAAGCTCGATTGTTCGGGAAATATATCCACTATATGCAATGCAACACAACCAACCCACCATCCGCAATTGAGATGGTCGATCCTACTAGTCTGATTTATGTTGATAGTGCTACTACCATTGTCCAAATACAACAACAAATGATTGTGATACGTCAAATGGTCAAAGAGGCTTAGAATAGAGAGAATTTCTCAACAAGAAACAAATGATGTTGATCGAGGTTGCCCATGTTGAGGTGGAGTTGACCAGATTGACCATTGAGAGGAACACATCCACTACTTTGGAAGCTTATATGCTACGTACCCACCCATATTTCACATGTCAACCGTGTTGTTGCTTATAACTTTGAACTGAAAATTGGGTTGATAACTTGTTATTTTCTCACACCTTCTAGGGAACTGCAAAAGAAGGTTCGGTGAGGTACATGGAAGGATTTCCTGACTTCGTTAGTACTATCAAAGTCGACAATTTCCCATCTAAAACAATAACATTGACTACTTTTAAATTATCCGTATCAGGAAAAACAATTGATTGGTATTGTTCTTTCTCCTCCAATTCTATCACTACTTGGAATCAACTCCATGAAGCTTTCATGAACAAGTTTTTCCACCTGAAAAAGCATATGAGTTGCGCACCAAGAGAAAACCATTTATGAGGCTTGGAGAGGCTTAAAGACCTCGTGCGGCAATGCCTAGATCACTGGCAATTTAAGGTTATTTTAGTCCATTCTTTCTACCAAGGGATAGATAATCCAACGTGACACATGATTGATGATTGCACATGTGGAAGACTGATAACTACATTTATTAATGAGGCATGATAATCGGTTGATAAATGATGTTGTGTGAGATGGCACAATTAAAAGCATGTTAAACCACAAGTGCATGACCATTATCAATATAGTACATGATTCAATCATCAAGTTCGAATTCCACAAAGAAATGACTATCGTTCATTGGCAATCAATAAAAAAACAATCTAGGACATCAAACAATAACCATGAGTAATCTAAGATCAACAAAAATCAAGGAAAACAAGGCACATAAGTGTCAAAACTAAAAGTAATAAGGTAAGATGCAAATGGTAATAAGAAACTGAGCTTAGGGGGTTAATCCTCCCAAAGTGATGCTCATCAGCTAAATGTAATGTACAAATCAATCAATGAAGGGAAAGCAATCCATGTAAGACGTGTATCATCATATGATCCTTCTTGAATCCAATAATATAATGCATAATATGTATCAAACCAAATCTTAGCCAAATAAGAACATACAAAGCAACATAAGGTATAACATATATGGTGTCTACTATTTGCCAAACATCACTAAACATGTCTCATTTTGGATGAAAAGCATACAACTAGAGAAAGATTAGGCATTAGCCCTTTAATCTACTCTAATCAAACAACATGGGGGGCATAACAAATTATTATCTCCCTTCGGTCTCAAATAGGAAGACTAATCTAATTAAACAAACATTTAATCATGGAGAAACCATTATTTTAACGAGAAGATCTAGATTAATAAAACTCAAATCACACACAAATGAAATGAATCCAACATGAACATATATCTACTAGATTTTGAAATTACCCATAAGTTTCTTAAACATGCTTCAAAATTCCTTTCAAATAATGATTCAACACTCAAATAGAAAGACAAGCATGATGTGGGGTTTTTATCCCCAAACCTAGATGGAAAATTATCTACTCATGAATAAATCAAAACCAAAATAAACATACAATAGATAAAGATAATCAAAACCGAAATAATAAAAGAAGAATGAAAAAAAAACTGTTTTTCACTAAAGAAATTAAGTTGTGTTTAAATTACTATGAGAAATTGAAGAACAAGATGAACTTAGGAAGCAAGTCACAAATCCTCTCAAATTTGATTTAATTTGAAATGTAAAATCTAGAAATGGCATAGAATCCTGAAGCATCAGTCCATGATCTTATGTAAGTGTTTTGAGAGTGGTCTCTACCACTTAAAATGATAATGGGTCATTACCAAAATGAATATTGTCTTTCAACATTAGAAACTCGGTCCAAGGCAAAATTTCACTCAAACCGAGTTTTCAGAAACTCGACCCAGTTTCATACTCAAGCATGAACTCGGTTCTTCATGGTCACCTTGGTCCAGGCTTGTGAAAACACTATTCAAGGCAATGTTGGACCTCGGTCTAGCCTACTTAGAGTCTTTTTTTGGCTCTTCTTTCTTGGTTCTTTCTTGGTTAATCATCGGGTTCCTCAAGCTCCATGTTAGACTCGTAAGGGAGGTGTGTTCGACCATAGGAGGCTCGGGACTTGGTGAGGCCTTTCCTTTGGATCTCCAGTGATGATCTTGATACAATGTTGGACCTCGGTCTAGCCTACTTAGAGTCTTTTCAATGCTTGCGACCAATGTTTCACTTGGATGATCCTTTGTTACTCGTTTTTTGGGCCAAATCACCTACACACAAAAAACAAGGGGGGTAGACATTTATTTGACAATTTAAACACAAAACTAAGTATAATTGTCTATTCCATGCAAAAACTAAGACAATACAACATAAAAACACATCTAAAATATAGTATGAAAATGTACTATCAATAGACTAAGTGATCACGCTAATAAGTTTTCAGATCCCAAAATCGCAATGACAAATACCATTTAGACTATCACCTTCACGGATTCTAGCGCTACAATTGATGATGCCACCCTATGCCATCTTTGTGGTTGCCTTGACCATGAAGGTCATATCTACTTCATCCTAACTAGCATACCACACAAAGGACATTTTGAAGAGGAAATAAAGTACATGAGGGAAAACTACATGGATATGAACCGTAATTTAAGACAATGTTATGATCCTTATTCGAACTTCTACAACCCAGGATGGTGAGAGCACCCAAACTTCAAGTAAAACAACTACGACAAACATACAAAACCCACCACCGGAATTTTATGAGAAACAACCGAAAAAGTTTCTCCTCATAAAGGAGAATGATGCAAATTTCTTTATAGAACGTGAGAAACAAGCTGCAATGAAATCACTAGAGTTGGCAGCCATAGAGCAAATTGTCGAGCACTTAAAGGATGTTAGCAAGATACTCGACATGGTGGAGAAGCATGTCGCCAACAAGTAGATAAAGCACCTTGCCTACAAGAGAAATTACCAAGGCAACTTGATCCCAATCCAAAGGGGCAAATCATCTGAGCGAATCAGGTCGAACTAAAAGACCTAATATAAGCGTCGATAGGGAGTCAACCCTACACCATTTTGCGAGTCTCCTTTACTTTTTTCTTATCGTTGTTTACATTAAGGACAATGCAAAATTTAAGTATGGGTGGGGTGGTGAACAAAATGGGTTCAAACATTTTAAAATCTCCGCGCCTTTTTCAAATTTATTTTTTATTTTCGAAAACCTTTCTCCTTTTATTTTTAGCCTTGATCGACCGGCATACACCTAGACGGTCGCTCGACCAAGACCCAAAAACTTCTCTTGTATTCACATTTTATTTCAGTATCTTCTCTTCTGTCATTAAGAGTAGTCGCTTGATCGAGAGCCCCCTAGTCGACCAACCTCTGTGCTCGACATCGATCGATTTCTATCCTATTCTATTAGCATGCATATTCTGGCTTGTACTATCTTATTTTCCATAAATATGATTTCTCTTTTCGATTCTATACCGGATGAGGATGCTCGAGATCTCGCTCTCCAACCTTGTCTATGTTATTGAGTATTGGGTTTAATGATAAACAAATTTGTTTCATGACATTGCCTTGTGACGTTTCTTCTAGTTTTATGGACATATCGTTTGTGTATTATTTTTCATGAGTGTTATCCTATATGCTTTGATTATCTAAAACTTACGATTGACTCTCTTTCGAGATTGCATGCTTGTCATTGCTTTTACATTTATGAATATAATTGAAGTATTTATTTGTTAAGCTTATTATTCCCTTACTACCTTGTGCGTAAATTCCCATCTTATTCGCCTCTTATAAACTGTATTGACCTTTCTTTGTCGCTCCACAAAAAAATTTTTAACCATGTTTTTCCTCATTTGACTCATCTTGAAATTAGAAGGTGATACCATGCATTGGAGAAGAAAACAAAATGCAAGTATGGGATTACGCATAGTAAAAGAGCATCAATGTATACATGTTCTTGTGGTGTAAGTACATAAAGTGAAAAATAATATAGTCAAATCAAAAAATATAATTGTGCACCACTTGGATCCAGCTGAAAAAGAGAAGAATAAAGGGAACATATTTTTACAAAGTACAAAAGCGTTGAAAAGAAGAAAGTAACGTCTTTTGAGTAAGAGTGAAGAAATCCGTCTTGCAAGAAGATGATTCATCATGAGCTTCAAGACGTCTAAATTCTCGGATTTAATTTGATGCGTCCTTGGAATCTTTGAAGAACGAACGCCGGATCTAGACCAAGCTAGAGCTTCAACTACTCCTTGTTTATGTGCAATTGGGAACTTTGAAAGAAGTTTGGTAAGGCGGAAGCGATTTGGGAATGGATGCGGAAGCGAAGGTTTGATTCGATCTAGGGAGATCGAGCAAACGTTGTAGTGGATTGGAGGGTTGATTCTTTAGAAGAATCCTCGAATGTGAGTTCTTGGATCTAAGACTTGATCCAAGGAAGAATTTTGAGGGGATTGAAGAGGAAGTGATGCCCAAATCAAGAGAGAGGATTTTCCTTCAAATAACTTGATTAATATTAGACATGCTTTACAAGTGAGGCCAAGCATCCCTTATATAGTGGATGAAGGCCAACCATTAGCCGGAAATTAAATGACGGAAATAAAGGCGGGAAATAAAAGCGGGAAATAAAGCCGGGGCTAACTCCCGAATTGAAAGGCCTAGACTATCAATGTCGGAAAGTAACTCCTGGAATTAAGTTCCGGAGTTACGGATCCGAAAATTAAATCTATTATTTTAAATATAAAATATAATAAAATAATAATAATATTGCTAGCTTGATGACGTGGTGCCGGAAGTCTATGCATGGTGGAGTGGTGACATGGCATGCCACTAACGGGTCCAAGTGATGCAATGGTGCGTCGGATGATTGAGCCGGCAGCTTGGGCGATGGCTTTAGCTCGGGAGCGAGTGAGCCGTCCATCGGAGCTAACCCGCAAAGCATCGTCCTCTTCATCCACGATCATGGTTGTCAAGGGCGCATCATTTTTGCACTACATAGCCAAATAAAACGCCTCGACCTTGTTCATTACCTACCAAGCTACAACCTATAAAGTCCTCTTGATTCATAATTGCACTTGTAGGAAAAACTATGCGGTGGAGATTGAGAATGTCTTGGTAAGCTTATGCTTAATGATCATTGCATATTAGTTGAGTGTGAGCATCATCATATAAATCCTATAAATACATGTTAGGAGCTTACACATTCCCCTAAGGGGTCATGAAAGTTATGAGCCTTAGTTTTTACCTTATACAATGATTTGTGTTATGATGATGAGACTTTAAATGGTTGATCTTATTGCATCTAAGATAGATATTGCAATCCAATTGAGAGATATCAACGGATATTACTTGAGGACAAGTAAGGTTCAAGTTTAAGATATATGATACTGATGTCATTTATTCATGCATCATGTGAGTTGTTAGATTCATGCATTTCACGATTCATTTGATATGTTTAGCATTCAAAGAGTGTAGTCATCATTCATATTGCATATATACATTATGGTTTCTACTTCATTTATTTCGTGTTATGCATTCAAAGCCAATTATGATACATTTCTACCAAGACTATCAAAAGACGCGTCGGAATACGACAATACGATCTTCCCTGGGGTCAAGAGCTGCATTGGAACATCATACATGACTAAGGATTAGGGAATCGAGTAGCATATCATAGCATTTGACACCCATAAGAAGTCCGGGACGTCGATATTCAAGCTTACCGCGAAGAAGGGATCGAGACAGTCATGACACGGCCTCGAGACTAGCATGATGATACGGAGTTAGCCGTCAGTTGGCCCGATCTTTCAACACCAAGACTCGAAATGAAAGAAATGAATAAAAAGATGAAAACTTGAAATAAAAAGATGTAGGAATGATCCAATGATTGTGAAGGATCGATATATGGATAGATCTGGTCGAACCCTTAAGGCAACCAAGAGCACGATAGGGAAACAAAGGCCCTAACACACAACTTGGAATGACTTGAAGAAGCCCTTCCGCTATAATCTCACACAAAGGGAAAAACGATTGTTCCCAGAGCACGAGAAGTCACCCGGAGATGATTGAGAGCAACAACTTGCCAATCCAAGTGACACAACTCAAAACAGTCCAAAGTTGCTGGGCGAACGGATTCCGCTCACATAGTAAGATGTCTCGATTCCACGAGAAGAATATGGGATAGAAGAGAAAAATACTCACAAGTACTTGTGTTTAATTTCAACCGAAGTTGAGGGTTTTGGACGTCCAGCATGACCTTATATAGGCTAGAGGTGCGTCATTCTTAAGCTAACTACGGGTTATGGGCTTGATCCAAGATCGAGCCCAATCTAGCTAAAAAGAAAGATAATATTTTTGGGCTAATAATAGTTTATCCTAAACCCAAAAATAGAAAAGGAAATATCATATTTTCGGGCTGAAATTATATTATCTCAAAAGCCCAAAAATAGATAAAATATAAGATCCTAAAAACGTCCAAAGCATCATCTTTTTCTTAAGGCCTTATTTAACAATAAAATAAGCCCAATTAGACATAAAAACGTCCAAAGCATCTCTTCATTTTCATGTAGCATTTGCAAACTTCTCTAGCTCTCCTCCTTGCCCATACATACGTGATCATGCATGTCATCTCCCATCTCCAATCAATGGTCTTCAATATATCTCCAAAAATGGTTTTCTCATCACTTCCACGAATAATCTTCTTCACATAGGAATGTCCTTAATTCTTCCTCTCCTTCTCCTTAGAGCGATCAACACTCCGTGCTTCCTAGCTTCCAAGCTCATGATCTCCATTCGGCTAGGTCCTGAGATGCTCCTCCATCACATGAGATGGCCAACTTAGCCGTGACTTGACCGTGCCGACCTAGTCTCCGCCCGTGCTGCCTTGTTTCTCCCGGATATTGCACTTGAGACGCCCTTAGACGGCTTGACCACAACTTCCTTGCCCATGCCATGTCCTTCTCATCCCCATTTCAGCCCGTTGTGACGAACAACGGATTCAGGAAATAAAGATCCCGATTATATTATTTCTTTGGAATTTTTCCTTATCTTTTGGAACCCGATTCCCCTTTTTGTTTTTGTTTTTGATAACTCTAGAACTCTACACGATAGTTTTTCCTTTCTACTCGGATTCGTCAAACACTTCTGTTGGCGAATTTCTTGAGGTTTGCTTTTGTATTGTTGATTATGTTTTCAATTTTCTATTCTTTTTATTGCTTTGTTTTTTTTCCTTCATGTGTGACTAGTTTTTGTTATGAATAAAGGATTGGTTGAACCCCGGGCTGGTCCTTGGGATTTTCATGCACTGGACAATATATTTTTTTGGGGTGACCCGAGTTAACATTTAGCTATTTGAATTATGCAAAATCTTTAATTCAATAACAAAAAATAAATAAGATATTTAATGTGAAAATTTTAAGTATCAAAGAAATCAAGAAGAACTCCATGTCAATCAAACTTTCGTGCGTCACAAAAAATTAATCTATATCAATTATAAATCCTTTTTTTTATTCACGGTAAAAGAATAAGAACATAGAGAGTTTATCGGTGAGAATAGATTTGTATATATATAATCTTAGTTTGTTTCAAGAAATGACCTGGGGGGAGGTCGGAGAGTGGAATATAAAAATCTTTAAAAAAAATTATTTTTAATAAAAAGATCTAAAAATTACAAAAAGGAACATTTGAAAGAGAAGAGTAAAAACAAATTATTAATTTATTTATAACCTAATGTATTCAATCTTGTGGATGTGGAAAAAAAACTGCAGAAAACATCCTCTTTTTCTTTGAAATTAATGTTGAAAACACTTTCTTAAAAAAATGTTGAAAACACATTAATACTAAATTTCTCATACTTTGGTGCCCTAAAACGTCTTAATGCATTTGATTTGTAATTATTGTATATGTATTGTTTAACATAAATTATTTGACTATGTTTTGCCTAGTGATCTTATCCATACCCCTTTGTTGGTATATGCTCAAAAACATTATTTTCCTTGAGAATAAAAATAGATCTTTTTTTTGTGAGTGTCAATTGATTCTATTGGACCTTCAAGGATTTAACTTAGTTTGAGAGAGTGATTTACCTTCGCCTCGAGGATTTCTAATTGTCATAGATTTACTGGTTTTATACCTTTTTGGCTTTTCTACGAGAGCGTGACTTGTTTTGGTCTTCTACTTGGGATACGCTTTTACCTTTTGCAACTACGAGAACGCCTTTAAGTTGAGTTGAGCACGGTCTTTATACACAAAGGTGTGGTAAAGACTACCTTTGACAATTATCTACATATCCATTGATTGATGTTTATCATGTTCATAGATTTGGTTATATATTGATTTCATTATAGTGGTGATACTTATTCCTTAGATCACTTGTTTTTATATATTTTCTTGGTTGTTATTTGCTTGTTACTTGTCTTTGAACAATCTTGAACAACAATTGCAAACCGATAATTCTTCCTTTACTCTTTCTTTTTTCTCCCTTTGGCTTAGTGTAATTGTTTCTTGCTACATCCAATTCAGACGTAGTCCTTGTGAATTCGATACTCGATACTATGATCAATCTTGTTATACTCGTAGGGTATGTTTTAGTCTATAAATTTTTGACACCGTTGTTGGGGACTAAGTATTTGTTTGTTTTGATAGTTAATTCTTCTTCTAAGTTTTCTTGTTACTTTGATTTTTGATCATTTTGTCTTTGTCTCACAGGTTGGGATTTTGAAAGATAAAAGGAATGAAAGTATGTAACATGTTTTCAGTCCTAGAGCATTCGACAAATTACCATATTTCAAGGAATGATCAATGATGTGCAGATTCTAACGGCGTTTGTTTTTTCTCTATATAAGTATGCTTTTTGCCTGCAAAATCTTAAGTGAAACTAATGTTGAGGCAAACGGAAGGATAACGAGCTTTGAAAGCTACTATTAGATGAGTGACATCAACTATTTTTGGCACTCTTACTTTTGTTAAGATTCGGAAGAAGTTGGAAATTTGAGTTGGCCAACAAACTCTATTAATGGAGGAAACACATATATGTAACACAAAATCAAGAATAAAGCAAAATAATATATTAGTAAATACTTACAAACTATATTAAAAATAGTAAACCAATGGTGTACTTCCCCCTTTTACTTTTGCATCCGGTCCATGCGAAAATGATGTTCGACTCCATCCCATCCCATCCCCAATATATCCCATTTATTTTCTTCATCCTTACATATATTATATTCCCATTTATTTTCTTCACTCCCATGACGGATATCGGACCCCATTATATTCCCATTTATTTTCCTTATCCGGTCGGATATTGGGATTATATATCCCCATTTATTTTCTTCATCCCAGTAACGGATATTGAGAATCCCGCCCAAGTCTATAACCCAAATTACAAAATTTCAATCTACATAGCACAATCCAACTTACAGATTCCTCACCGTATAAACTACAAGTGGTAAGCAAGTAGACTCGATTCATATTGTCCCCAAAATATAATGGGGAAGATTTTTTCTTCTCGCCTTTATCTTTCCTTTTCAGTTTTATTTACGGCTTTAGGGAGGGAGGGATGTATTACACCAGTCTGAGCTCATTTCATGCTGTACTTCATTCTTTTGCTACTGCACAAACTCAATCACAAATGACCATCAAAACTCACTGGAACACCTGAGGTGATGCATAGTATTCGCTTTCCTTGAATACTGGCCTTAGATCTTCCCGTGCCATGAATTTCAACGGGAACGTTACGAGGTGTCCCTTTATAGCTCCTACCCTCTCCAACGGATCCGCGTCCTTGGAATCTTCATCCTGCCCACATTCCAACTTCTTTGGAGCTACTCCTAAATCAATGGTATTATGACCAACTTTCTCTTTCACTTCACTCACAGTGTGCCGTAGCGAAGCTCTGCATAATATGTTGTTACTGCTTCTTATATTGCTCCACATAATAAATTACCAACTATTAACACATACAAGATGAGAAGGACAAACTACCTGGAGTTTATGGTATCATTCGGGATGCAACCAAACACGTCTTGGTATATCTTCGCGTTACTCTGCAAAATGTTTCATGTTAGCACCTTATAGTACGACATTACCTGTTCATGCTAACTAGGTTTCGTCATGTTAAGTAGGGTAGTCCAAACGGTCCGGTCCAGTGGTCCACCACGGTTCGGACGATATTGATTTTATTTTTTAAAAAATTTTAAAAATATATTTTTGTACGGATTAAACCCGGTCCGGTCTGGGTTTGGACAGGACGGACCGTATGCATTTACTGTTCAAAAATAAAAAGTGTAAATTAACGGTCCGACCGGACCAAACCGGAACGAACATTACGGTCCAGGACCGGACTGTAATATCATGGACCAGACCAGTTTTTTTACAATTACGGTCCAGGACTGTAATTTCCGGTCCGGTCCGATCCTGCACTTACCTTTGATGTGCTCAGCAGTTTCAAGATATTATCCTACACTTACCTTTGCAGTTGCTATCCATATGTCTTTGTAGGTTGAATCAACCACAGGATCATAGATTTGTGAGATCTGAATTGAGGCAGCGTAAGCTTGTCACATCAATATGGAAGAAATGCTACAAAATGTCTACACGATCTACACACGCGTTTTAAAACGTCCAAATACACCCACCTCACTAGCTTGAAGACCAAGGTGCTCAGACCACAGTGAAAGCCGAAGACTAAGAGCAAATTTACCAGCTTTCCATGGCATCCCTCCCATACTTGAAGTTACTACTTCATTATCCTCAATGACTACTCCAATCTAGCCACAACATAGAAAACGCCATAAGTTTAAGCACTAAATTCTCATCTAGCGTATTTACAAAGATACATTAGTAGGGATGTACCTCAGAGTCTCTTGAACCCGACAAACTTCGATCATTAATATTAGCTGATCCGATCAATGCAATACAATCATCAATGATCATGATTTTGCTGTGCACATACACCTGCATAACTCGTACATTTTACACATGAATTGCCTGGTAGTTGGTTATTAGGAGAATTGTACTAAACGCACCTTCAGAAAATTCTATAAAGTATAACATCAAGACTTATGCACGAGATTACCTGACTAGTAACAACAGATTCACCCTCTGACAATTGACCATGAGCTCTGAGTCCATAGAAAGAGATGTAGTCATGCAGTTTAGGACCAATAAGAGCATAGAGCTTATAAAATAATGAATTTTTCCCTCTACACATAGTACGATACTGCCAATGCATTATTGCACGCACTGAAGCTGCACCACCGTCATCTAGACCTCCCTATTAAACATGAAGCTTGGGATCATGAAGGCATACGTGATGATCAGCGAATACTAGAAAGAATATAAAACAAGATTGGGTACCTGGAAACCTGGAAGAAGGGGCAAGACAACGATAACCCTGAAGCACTTTTTATCATTGTAAGCCCAAATGATGCGCTTATATAACGCATCTAATACACGATTTTGTATGACCTCATCTGACGAGAGACCAGAGATGAAAAACTGATTCTGCAATTATGTGCATATTTCAAAGACGAGTAGTCAGGAAGGTTAACAAAGACAGCCTGGCAGTAGATTTATTTTATAAGCTCATAATCTGTTTTTCACAAAATCCGTCCCCTGTACACTGCTCTTCGTATGACTGTAATACTTTGTACAGGTTCAATAGTGGAAGTAAAATCCTTCTAAACATTTGAAGTTGAAGTTTGAGAAGTTAGATATCCTTCTAAACATTTGAACTTGTTACAGGTGTCTATGACAGCATTTATCTCAAAGTAGATCAAATGTTCAGTACAATCAATTTTGCACCAATCCTTGTAACAATTGAGGATCATCGTTATTTATAGAGTTCTTCAATGTAAACTGCCTTATATAATGTATTTCACTGTGACAAATCACCTATAATCATTTCACAAAGAAAGTCTTATGATAGTTGACTGGAATGCCCTTACTTGGTTTATTTATGATTTTAGATATTATTTTAAAATTCTTAATTATTTGATTAAATTTATTTTTTTTCAAAAACGCACCTTTAAAATAAGGTATTATTTTCTTAACATAGTCATAAACTACCTTTTTATAATTGTCATTTATTTTATTCATTTTTGTAAAGAAAATTATTATACTAAATTAAATTTGAATCGTGAGTTGCAATCTCACAGATCCCTTGAGTCGAGGACAATTATCACGGAACACTTGATCCTCATCTTCACTAGGACATTTATTTTCATAAAACACCTAATTTTAAACAAAATTGACATTCTTTCACAATCTAAATAAAGTGACCAACTTTTGTGAGATGTTTAAAAAACAACACGTATCTACAAAATCTCAAATATTAGTCAATAATTATACAAAATTACATAATAAGGATTTGTTAATGTGTTGACATCATCTATCAACAACACTCTTTTATGTAAGTTAACCAAAAAAATTCATTTTAAATATTTAAAAATAATCCTTCCATAAAAAACAAAAAAACAAAAATACTATAAACAAATATAAGAAAATGAAATTTTGAAATTAGGTGTTGAACATAAATATATTTTCATAAAGGGGTATTTTGGAAATATAAATAATTACGGTACTACTTTTAAAATCATTTAAGTAGGTGTAATTTGATCAACTAATGTAAAACATTACTAGAAAATGGTTATCAGTAGTTCAATTTCATGATTTATAATATATAAGGTATGTTACTTTATAAAAATTGCAAAAGGTCTTTTTTTTAAAGAAAAAACACAGTTTTAAAAGATGGTATTTTTTCCAATAAAATCTTATTTATACAAGACAAAACTAAAAACTTCATGTAAATGAAATTAAAATTGTGATTACAAGTGCGTAAACTTGGTCTACTTTTGGTTAGTCCATGCAAATAATTGAGTAAAAGTATCTTATGAAGAAAATAAAGAAAGACATCAATATACCTCGATATATATGAAATGTTCTGCTTTCTCAATGAGTGAGCAATATGCATTGTGAATGCTCTGTTCGATTTGGCTAGTTCCAGCAGACCACTGACTGACACTCCTAATTATCTGAAAAGATGGAGAGCAACTTCTGGCTTGTGAAATAAGATTGAAATTAAATGAAGTGTAAGGCTAATTTCATGTTCAATACACTGTTACATTATTCAGTATTTACTTAGGTTCGATCACTTCCAAGCCCTTCAGCTTCTTGATTGTAGTAGATAGATGAGTCAGTTAACTCAATTTGGAAAGTATGTCAGATGTAATTGGCAAAGAAAGGCTCTATGGTCAAGAAAATTATATACTTAAATAGCATGATGAAGATCCAGACATGTCTCACAAAAGGCTAATTAGTGGAAACTGTAGTATTTCATTAAGACAATATAGAATTTGTTTTTTATTCAATATCCCAATTGCACCCACCTGGCAACGACAAGAAACTAACGGCCCAACTTGTCCTGTTTCTTCTAAAGCAGGAACCTGATCACCACGCTCTTGTGCATCCCACCACTCTTTATCACATACTTTAGTGCCTGCTTGAGCTAATAAAATTCATCAACAAAGCCTTGCATTGTTCTTCTAGGTTTGACTTCTAAAAATGAAATGAAACTACCTTCGTTAATCTTCATTTGTTCTTTTTGCATATCATGATATGCGTTGTTAAATTCATTCAGTTTATGAACCTTTCCATCACCACTGGCCT
Source organism: Fagopyrum tataricum (assembly GCA_002319775.1). Classification (NCBI taxonomy): domain Eukaryota; kingdom Viridiplantae; phylum Streptophyta; class Magnoliopsida; order Caryophyllales; family Polygonaceae; genus Fagopyrum; species Fagopyrum tataricum. Next base: position 21,874,268 of record CM008286.1, read on the forward strand.
CTGGAGGCAAAAGTAGGGGTAACTCTTGGAAGGATGATGGAGAATCAAAGGCATCTTGCTCTCTTGTGTTGTTATTAGGGAAGTTAGCAATGCTGGATTCTGTATCTCTATCCTTGCCTATGTAATGTTGAGGCATAAGAAGTGGTAATGTTTGCTCGTTCTGAGCTTTGTTTCTCTAGAAAAGTAACAAATATCATCAATTAATGAAGTCAATCAGGTCATTCCACCTGAAAATTTTACTTTATGGATTAATAAAGACAGAGAATATATGTGTATGTATATATATGACCTTTGCATGGTTCCAGCGCTGAACAAAATGCCTTGCAATGTCCAAACAAGGTGTCCCCTGGAGGGCACAATGAACATCATGCCATGGCATACGAGGATACTTCTTACGATCTAACTCGTCCTTCATTACTTCCTCCCAAGAGTCGGGTTCGCTTTCCCTGACAATAAATTATATTACTTACATGCAAATGCAGCATAAATTCTGACTTAACTAGCTAACAAGTAATTCAGGTCAAGCAACCAATGATTCAAATCCTTGATGACACTAGTGAATTTTTCAGTTTATGAATCAGATATGACTTCTTGTGATGGAAACTTACTAGACTTTGACATAAAAGCTAGTGGAAGTGTCCCATTGGGAGAATACAACTCATATATTTATTTATAAAAGGTTATTTTTATCTCAGCAAGAAAAGGACATAGAGAGCTTACCTTGGGTTATAAAAGTCCTTCCCAGGCCAGATTGTTGGAGGGAAATCACCCATTTTATGATCATTTGTGTCGTATCGACCAAAGCATAAATCAAGTCCACCAAGGAAGCACAGTTGGTAATCAACGATCACAATTTTCTCATGATGAGACCTTAGAGAAGGCATGCATAAAAGAATTAAGCAGTACATGCAACACAATAGAAGCTAATTACAAGTATCAGTATCTAACTTAAAAAGGTTCAAAACTTGTGACTTTCTCAAGAGAAAAGTTGTAAGAATATATACAGTAAATTGCATACCATAGATAAACACCAGCAGCGAAGTGATCAGGAAAACGTAATACTCTCACATTTTCATGAAGGTTCAGGAGCCTTCGCTTGCTGTATAGACTATTGATTTTCAGTGCAAGAGCAACCTCTTTGTATAGTAGTATGTATATCTGCATTTTGAGAGAAATGAACACTTGAATAATTGTAAATAAAAGTTTCATCTCATAGTGAAGACAAAACAATTTTGCATTATTACGCAATAAAATTCAACGTTTCATGATACCAAAAAGTTGTCTATAGTCAATACAGAAAAATATAACTCATATAGCTCGTGTGTCTGGGTGATACATATCAAGTATGTTTAAGTAAATCAAATAGTTGCCGCCATTTATGTTTTACCGAGTTCAACGAGTCATCACATTTTCCTACAGAAACCTCTTTGAGGAACATTAATGCTAAATTTATAGCAATAACTCAAAATTATGCATTTTCTTTCTTCTATTGATGTATATTAGAGATTAGAATATAGGTAATCTAATGTATGCTTTTTGAATTACTTATAATTATCTTACTCATCTTTGATCTTGACATAATTATCATACTTGTTTCATGTAAAGACGAAATCCCTTTGAAGATATAACTTTTGCTTTGCTTGGTGTAGATCACATATCTGTACACACTTTCAGGACAGCTATAGCTTTTATAATTTATTTTTCATTTTTTAGGTAACATTTTTACAGAGATAATTCAATTTCAGGTGTAGGTGCTGTCTTTAACTTGATCAAAGATCAAAGTTGTGGTCAAATGATATACTACCTGATATACAGAATGTGATTTATGAGAGAATGAGGAAGACCATTATTGATCACTTCGACTGAAACAAGCAAATTACCCTTCATCTACTTTCGTGGTGCTCAATTGTTTCAGTAAAATAAATAGTGAAATGTTGGCCTGGGTACCTGTATTCCTTCCTTAGCTTTTTCCTCCAATAAAGCATCAAATCTTGAAGAAGCGTGATCTTGAAAGGGGCGTCGTAGATACAATTCTGGACAGACCCACCAACCAGAAATGAATATCTGCAGAAATTTCCACCTTCTCTTTATCACTTCATGAAAGCAGGAGATTACCATGTATTTGAATAATGAAGCTAAAATACCTGTGACTTAGCACTCTCAATTGCTAAAGCAATAGCTTCAAAGGCTGCTTGACCATCAACAAACCATTGAACTAGACTGCAATCATCTTTGGAGCCCCTTGGAGGTGCAAACGACCCAAAACGATGTGGATGACACCAACCTTCTTGATGTATTAATCCCACATCATTTATCGCGGAAACCCACTCTTTTGCTCTGGAGTTACTTTTTGTTCTTATTCTTATGTCTCGATTTCCACAAGCCACCTTTTTAGAGTTTCAAAGAAGTTATCAACGAAAGGTATCGTTTTGCATGAATTATAAAGTCAAAAGAGACATCTCAATGAAGACCATAAAAGAGAAGAGTAACCAATTGCAGTCAAATCAAGAGTATGTAATAAACTAAAACTTCTGATATAAGGTGAACAAATGGAGGGAGAGAGAAGAATCCCAGAATAGGGATATGGAAATTTGACATTTAAGTCTATTGAATAATGAAAATCAACCATATTCTGTACGTACCTTAAATGCATGGCGTAAAGGATTATGTTCCTTCACTTCTTTTGCTAGTAAAATTTGGCTGCTGTCATTTCCGTCAGACATGGGTAGAACATCAAAAATAATGATATCCAAAGGAGTTGCATCAAAAGGGTCACCAAGCAAAGCCAAAAAGCCAGGCTTTAATACAGCCCAAACCTGCAATATGTTCAAGCAGAGATGATAAAGAAGGCTCAACTGCATGGTAATTGGTAATACATGGCCTCACCAATATATAGTACAGATTATATCATAACATTCCCTTTCTTAATAAAGTAGTGGAACGGTATGGAATAAAGCAACTTCACATTCTGGAATTATAAATTGGAAAAACAAGGGGTTAACAGGCAGTAAGGAACGATGAAAAGAATTTCCATTGCCAGATGAACTTACATATTGCCAATTGTTGCTGCACCAACTAAACATATTGCAATTACACCATTTCACATGCTCATCATTTTTGGATATCTGCGGCAGATGTTTCACCATTACATAATCTTCTCTGAGTTTTGGGCCATACTCTGATGCAAATGATAATTTAGATACTTCCAAAAATGCACAAACCTGTAATACAAAAAGAAAAAGAAAATACTCATCAGCGTCCTCATATATAATCCAAAAGAAGAAAATATCATACCAAATAAAAAAATTCAAATTAATAAAAAGGAAAGCTTTCACCACTTGTCATTTATACAAATTACCAAAAACTTATCCTTTAGCTATATATTAATAAATAATGCATATGCACAATAAATACAACAAATATGTATATATATATAGATGAAAAATGTGCATCTAAGTAAATAAATAAATTAACTGGAGAGCAAATGCATATTCACCAAGATACCACATACCCCATTTTTTACTTTTCAAGTCTCAACACATTTATGAAGTTAAACTGCATAAATCAACACAGGTGAGATTTATAATCACATGGAGTCTGCAGGGATACAACTGATGCAGCTGTTATATTTGCATGACAGATCATAATCTTAGGTCACAACTCCAGCATCAAGATCTGCATCACACTGTAACTTAAACATAGACTGCTAACAGGGATCCATTTCCAACAAAAATGTCACATGTATAATTTTAGATTGTTGCATATATAAATGTCAATGGCTGTTGGGATCAAGGTACAATGCATATTAAAATGAAATTCAGTTTACACTAACAGGGGATGAGGGATCCATAAGTAAAATCTTTTCTAGCATACCTCTCGCGAGTTAACAATACCCATGTTTCCTAAGAAGTGATTTAAATACCCTTGCATGGCTACTTTTGCTTTGTCGGATATTGAGTGTAGCTTACTTAGGGCTGGCCGGATCAATGGAAAAGCAGCACTTGATGGTACATCTCTGAACAATCATCCTTCTTGTAAGAGTTCTTGTACAACAAACACCACATTATAATCAATTGTCATTGCAAGAAACTGCATGGATGCACAATCACCTGTTTTTATCATGTTCATCAGAAGGCATAGGAATATTTACATCCTCAGCACCATCAACTGGCAAAACAGTTGCAGAATCTGCTATTCCCATGTTGTGAAGCCATTCTCTTTTCTTTTGGTCGATATTGTGAAGCCATTCTTTAACCTTCATAACAAATTTATGGTCAAGTCGTCTCTTTAGATAGAAAAAACGCGGGTTTCTGAAAAGGAAAATGATATTTCAAGCCTCGAAACTCAAGCTCAAAAACGAAAAATATATTTCCCACAGGGAAAACACTGTGATTTGCACACCTGCTCATGCTTCTCATGAATTTCTTTGATAAATGCACGCTTCTTCAATGCAAAGTGCAAATATATAACTTGCGCAGCTTTCTTGTGCAACAGCCACTTGAACTAGCATTCCATAAACCAATAGTTAGTTCCTAGTTGGAAAGAAAGAGCAACATCTTATAAGTACACAAAAGTATCTATCTGGAGTACTAGTTTGCAGGAAAAACAGATCTTTGCTTTTGATGTTTTCCCTTTAACAATTCGATTCTCAATTCATAACAAAAAGCCAATAGAAACATCCATCAAGTACAAATAAATAAGATGTGAGCTACGAAGTCCGCAACGTCCATCTCTGTCTAGCTAATAGATATACCAGACCCGCATCAGTGTCGAACTTAGCGTAACAGATTATTTACAATGAATCAAGATCCATCATAGATATGACCTAATCGCTATTTAGATTTATGAGATTGAGCGCAATAACGGAATTTTTTAAACAGAAATATCATGAGTGAAATTAAAATTGTAGGAAATTCAAATGCTGGAAGACTGGAGATTGGAAATTGGAAATTTTCAACCAAGAAGATTCATGAACAACTAGTGAGCTGCCATTTCCATTACATTATCCTTTATCCTCTAACAATCTCAGCTGCTCGTTCAACACAGGTCACTTTACTTCAGTCACCAAAAAATCCAGAGAAATTAATCACCTACCTCTTTGTATCGCACTTCGATCACGTAAGACAATTGCATGGGGCTAATACCACTAGCATCTGGCCTCGAAACTCGAACGATCGTAGCACTAGGCAACTCGTCGAAAATTCGAGCGGGCTCAGGACCGAACCGATTGAACAAAGACGATATCCTGGGCGAGCGGCTCAACGAATCCGACTGCATTTGAGATGTCCTATAGCCGAGGCCTCCTGCGCTGATACTATTTCCGGCGGATAAACGGTCTCGGTCCGATGACATTCCACGGGAAATTAACGTGAAAAACTCATAATTGATTTTGAAAACCTAGATATTGGACTTAACATACGGTTGATAACTGCATCCAAATTGGTGCATGGATCGAGAAATTTACAGGAGTAGAGGGGAAAGGAAATTGTAGGAAGAAAGACGAAGGACGAGCTTTGAATTGCACGAGAAATGAGAAAGTTTGCGAGAGGGAAAGGGAAATTGAGGGTCCCACAAGTCAGATCTGGAACTTGCAGTTTCAGCCCGATAAAAACTTGGTTAGGAATTAGTTACTCATCCGTATTTAGTTTTCATTCATTTTAGTTGTGTTAAAAACTTAAAATTGATTTTAAAATGTCGTTATACTGGTGTCGCATTGAGATGTAATGCAGATGGTTAGCCTTCCAGATGTCGATAGGGCCTACTGGCCTAGGGTCATTCGGCTATACAAGTTATTTTATTTTTAAAAATTTTTGAGGAATTTTATTTAGTGCACTCGAAGTTTTAGTTTTTCGGCCAGTGTTCACTAAATTTAATATTTTCGATTGGTGCCCTTAAAAAAGAAATAACAACAGTTAGATTCGAGACAGAAAAATACAAGGGGACCCATAAGATATTTAAACAAAACGATTTCACTTCCATCACTAATTGATGTACATCGACCGCTAAAAACACTACATGTATGTTTTCCTTCAATTACACATCATCATGCTTACGTGCATGTGATCATAGAAATGAATGGACGAACAGATTAGCAAGACACATTTATCATTCCATCTCATATGCACATGCATGATTGAACTTATTAACCATGGTAGATATGAGATCTTCAACCTCATTTCAAGGTTTGCTGCTGAAGTTTCAAACTTCAAAGTATAAAATTCTTTTTATTTATATTTAACTATGTAGATTAGCTGGCAAACTAATTAAAATTTATCAGCCAAAAAGTCAAACAAAATGGTATTTATCTTCCGATTATCATTTCTGACATATGTTAATATCATCTCAATGTAGGTAAGCAACTAAATTCCTCAAAAATACTTAAAAATGTAAAAATTATGACTTAAGTTACATACTTAATTAGCTAAAATTCCATCGTTTAACAGTGAGCTCAAACCAAGTCACAAAGAAACAAGTAAAAATATGGTATTTAAATCTTCGCAACCAATACAAAGCGTTGTTCGAGATAGAAACTAAAGAGAGACAGAAAAGAGAATGTGTATGAAAACTACAATCTCCACCATCATGACCACAGTTTGTTGCTTAACCTAGAGAAGGTAGTTCCTACGGACAATACCGATCCTCATCATCTTAGCATTGTGGCATGTACCAGCAAGGATGCGGACCCTGACTAACACGGTTCCAATGAAGGGGTATTTCTTGTCAATATAGGTTTCCGTCAACAAATTAATCACATGAATAACAAAATTTTCATCGTAGTTTTGAGAAAGAAAAATTGGACATCAAAGATATGAATGCAAGCTCACAAGACCAACAATCTTATATAAGAGACATAACATGATTAGTAAGCCTCTCTTCAATTTACTAAATCATACTCATAGCTTTAGCAAGAGGACAAACCAAATTAGTAACTTCCACTCAATCTATACCAAATCTCATGTACATTATGAAACTTTTTTGTTTTTTGTTTTTGGGACCAAATCTTTGTGGCAGATGAGATAAATAACTCAAAGTGTTAAATGATAGATTTGGATACAACAATAGTACAAATATTACATACCATGTTAGATATTTAAGTGGTCTTCCTTGGCCTATACAATGACATAATAATGCATTCTATCATGATTAACTATTTGCATATCTCCTATTCCTTCCTGATTAGTATATCTTCACCTCCATCTGTCAATAGAGTCTCCACATAAATATTTCAGTTACATCACAAGGGCTATGCTTGTATTTCCCTTCGCAATTAGAGCATAACTATCAATCACTTTATAAAGAGCTAGACAAATTTTCCAGAATTTTCAGAAAGCCGAAACAAAGAAGTGTCCTTCCATCTAACAATGTCGAATCCTTTGGTAGGTTTATCTTAAGGAACTCAAATTTACTCAGGACCTGATTCGACCTCGAGTAAAATTGCTCAATGTTATGGTTTAACTACAACATAACATAATACTTGTGAATAAGAAATGAATAAAGCTTACCAGAAGCATCCTCAATGTTATAAATTGGATCTAGTGTTAGAGTTTGACCATCCTACAACAGTAGGGGATTCAATAAATAGTAGTTTGGAGGTTGTAACACACCCGGATCACATAATCTGTAAATTAAATAACAAAGTCTAAACCAAATTGTATTAAAAATCAAAGTTTTTTGAACCTTTGTTCCATGATTTTAAAATCTTTTTAAGGCCACGTCCATCTCCTCAAAGGAAAAATGGTCCGAACTTTGTGAAAGCACCACCAGGAAGAGAGGAGCAACATGGTTGCTTGAATTGGTTCAAGTTACCATGTTGAATCGAACCACAACTGGGTCTCTTGTTTTTGGTTTCTGCAAAAACCCATCATCTTCAGTCAAACTACTCCCAAACTCAATAATAATAAACAACCATATGAAACTTATAATAAAATTGTGCAGATCTGATCAACATCAACAACTGATCCTACACCCTTTAACCTATTTTTCTGCAATAAATCAGCAAACTTAGATATTGTTTTGTCTATACAGCTATATGTTGTAAAATTTATATATATATATATATATATATATATATATATATATATATATATATATATATATTTAGGTGAGTGAGGAAGGAAAAGTCAAGCTTTACAACAAAAGTGCACAGCTGATTGAAAAAAGAAAATGTCAAATAAGATACATACAAGAGATTTTGCGCCGTAGTTCTCCAAAAGCTTTATTTCATCATTGTTTTAATAAGGACATAGCCGTAAGAGCCTTAGTTTTTGGACCGAGTTTACCTTAGTCGAGATTTGGCTTAGACCGAGATTTGGTCTTAGCCGTCCCCGCGGACTTGTGTTCCGTCCCAGCGGGTTTCCGCTCCCGCGGTCCAGGGAACCGCCCCCGCGATTTCTTGCGGCTGCAGCCGGTTTTATTGACCGGTTGACCGTGCTTTACCTTCTCTTCTTACCTTGAGGAGCAAGGGTTTCTTCTTCAGTCTTCTTTCTTCAGTTCTCACGTCCTCCTTGCTTCTCCCTTCCTCCTTCTTGAGCTTGATCTTGGATTCCTTAGAGTTGGAAGAGTTTTGTGTGGCTTTTGGTGGTCGTTGATGAGTTGATGTGTATTGCTGAGCTTGAGAGCCAGTGGACAAGGTGTGGTTGATCTCCCTTGCAGCTTAGGACCACAAGTGTGGTAAGTTATCTTCCTCTTCTCTTCTTTCTTCCTTGATTCCACCTTCCTTAGCTTAGGATTAGATGAATTGGATATAGATTGATGTTGGTTTATGTATGTATATGTATATGCTTGGTTTTGGATGAGAGAAGACGTGATTTGATCACGTGAAGAGCCGAAGAGGAACTGCGGGATAGCATTCTGCAATGTCGCCGCCCCCGCGCCTGGAAGCCGCCGCTCCTGCGGAAGCCGTGCCGCAGCACCCGCGCCGTGCCCGCGCCATGCCTGCATTGCATGCGAACTTTGTCACCGCGCCTGCGGCTGAGCCTTGCCGCGCCTGCGGGTTGCTTGTTCCGCCCCTGCGTCTCTCTTGTCACGCAGGTGCGTCTTGTCCCGGTTCTACCTAGAGTTAGGTAGATCCTTTCCTTTCCTAGTATGAGCGGATTAGTAGCATGCTAGGTACGTGTATGAGGTTAGAATGATGATGAGTATGATATTGTTTATGCCGGTTATGGCTTTGAGGTTTATGAGTTAGGATATGATCCTTATGGATCCGTTGGGTCTAGGTGTGACCCTTTGATGGATATTAGTTGATATATTGTTATGCCTTGTTATTAGGCAGTGTTGTCCTCCAGATTGGAGTGGACCGGGTTTGAGATCGTGGTTGAGACTACTACTGAGTTGAGGTAAGTCCATAGGACTTACTTAGCTAGCATCCTTATATTGAATGTGTGCATGAGTGGTGTGTGTGTGTTCTCTACTTTATAGCATGCGATGTTGTTATTACCTACCTATGGTTTATTGACCAGCCACTGTAGGGTTGTGACAGCTTTGCCCTGTCATCCCGCGAGGAGACGGGGAGGTTTCCTACGGAGAGTCCAGATCTGGTACACGGGACGGGCATTGTCTCCACTCCCTTAGGGTACACGGGGAAGTGATCCCAGATGACCACTCCAGCTGGCCATTACCACCGAGAGGCGAGGGTTATATTCCTCGTGTCACATATATTTATATTCATATATATATATATATATATATATATATATACGATTGAGTGATTGACGTTATAAAGATAATTAACCGGGTAAATGTGTGATAGCATGATGAGGTGTTTAATATTTCTGAGGTGTGTTTGTGCTCTTGCATCTTCTTATATATGTGCATGGTTAGCTAACGGTTTTATACCGTGTTGTAGATCCTTTGCAGGTTAGGAGAGCTGCAGAGTGATCTAGAGTGGGTGATCCGCTGAGGGCTCCGTACACTGGGTCGATATCGGGGATATGTGATATTTTATATGTACAGTTTATGTTTTATTTGTACTCAGCGGTACTTATGTATTACCTTTTGACATATATATATATATATATATATATATATATATATATATATATATATATATATATATATATATATATATATGTATATATATATATATATCAGTTTGTATTTAATCTATATGTACCTTGTTGTAAGATTCAGTGAACTTGTTATCAGACTAGGGTCAGGATCCATTGTGAGATCCTAGCCCAGTAGCACTCCGAGTCCTACGGATTCGGGATGTTACAATAACATCTGCAAAGTAAGTCCAGATTATTTTTTTAACGGGAAAGTGATTTAATACCTGCCAAGAGATGGATAACCGGCTAGTCTGACAAAGAGCAAAACATAACCGCTTTATTTTGCTTCTTGTAGCTTGAAGTTTGATATACTGTGGAGAAGGAACCTGCACAAATGCATCAACGCACATACACACCATTCCAGTGCCAACCTGGAGCATATAACTTCCTCAACATATCTCACTTCCCTTGTGACAGTGATTGTAAGATCAGGCCAAACACAATCCAATCAAGACAACCTCTCAAACATGCTTAAAAAGGGGACAAGTAGAAGATTTACAGTTAAAAAGTGTAAAGCATTGAGATTTTAGCAAGGACACAAGGAAATGAAAGCTCCAATTTGAACCAGACATATCGTAAACATTTTCAAATGTTGATATAAGCTCAAATATATGCTTTGAGTAATACTGAAAGTAACAAATAAAATAAAACTACATATTTGGTTTAACTAAAGAATCATCACTAAATAAATAACAATTACGGATGGGCCGTTCACCTATTATTTTGTGCGTCGTTAAATATTTTTAGCGATTTTTGGCTAAGTTCAAATATAATTTTTATTTATAACGGATTAAATATTTTTAGCGATTTTGTTATCCCACACCGATCATCAAGTAAGCATGATAGTTTGAGAACTTGTATAAATAGGGAGTCTGAAGATGAACAAATTATACATTTGTTGGAAATCTTGTCACGAGTTTAATAAAATTTTTCTTCCTGGATCCTGTCATGCCCAATCTCACATAAAAAAAGGGCTAGCACACTTTTTTTTTAACATATAGTTATCCTCTTTCTGCCTCCTTCCCGATCCATTCCACTCTTCACGCCAAAAGGTTCCTTTTCGCTCTCTTGCACTACAAATTTCTCTAGTGGTCGAATCCAACTTTTTCTAATACGGATCTTGAATCGGAGTTCCGCTCCTCCTCTCAACTCCTCGCCGGAGCTATGACTTCTCCACTTACATCTTCAACTAATGAATTAGGATTCAAGCAGAATCGGCCCGAGGGATTGGTGATTGCTAGTGTTGAATCGGTTTAGAGATTGCTGGAAGAGAAGGTTAAGGAAGAATATGTATTTGACAGGGATTGTTGTGTTGTTGATTGTGTGATATGTATTGAAGAGATTGAAACCCTAATTAGTTCGCTTAAGATGCCTTGTTCGCATTTGTTTCATCAAGATTGTCTTGTTGAGTGGTTGTTGGATAAAATTAATAATGTTTGTCCGCTTTGCCGATACGATACGAGTTGCAGTGCTAAGATTGACTGTGTTGGATCTATGCTAGTATATGAACAATTGGCTTGCTTAGCTTTAGGATTTTTTTGTATTAAATTCTTTTAGTATAAACATAAAGAGAAATTTGTATTAAATTCTTTTAGTATAAACATAAAGAGAAAGACATACAATCACATATTATTTAGTTATGACAAATAGTAATTGTTATATTTTTACCCTTTAATTATAGGTTAAGGTTCGGGTACGTTCCTAGAAATCCGGCAGTGTATTATGGAACGTTGTTGTGGTGACACGTGATACTATTTTCGTTTACAATTTTTGTTTTGGTTAGTTTATATCATATTGTACAAATGTTTCATACATTTTATATCTTTTTTTATTCCCATAAGTTCAAAGTAATGCATGAACTAATAGTATAAAAATGCTTCAAACTAATTATAGACTCGATTTCAACTAATAGTATATAAAATTTTGAACTAAAAAAATATTATAATAAAAGTGTACTAATAATTGTAAATGTATAAAAATTTGAACCTTTTTTAAAATTAGCTCAAAATTTGAGTATCATTAGTTCGAGCATTGTGTCCCGTTAGTTCAAAAATGTAACTACACCTATTACAAATTAGAACTGATAGTATATAAGTTTTGAATTGATTGAACTAAAAGTTTTGAACTCGCATAGTACGTAATTGTTACAATTTTTTCATAAAAATTACAAAACTATCCTCGTGTCTACCTTTTTAACACAAAATTTCAAAAAGAGAAAATTATAACTGCACCTATTACAAATTACAAAATTATCACTACGATGCTTATAAATCACTAAATGACTCGAATTTTTATGGATTGTTGGATCAACCCAATCCATAAGAGAGAGAGAGGGGGGGAATTACATGATTTTCATTCCTCGTTGTTATTTTTAGGGTTGGCTACATTTAAATTTGTTTAATAATGACCTTTTACATTTTTTTTGGACAAATCGTAAACGACTACTTGATTTTTTTGGGATCATATATGCACGGCGATAAAGATGATAATTGTACATATCAATGCAAGCCGATTGCATTGAATATTTTCAAACTTAATGCACGCCGATTGTGTTGAGATGTTTATATATTATAATATTAATTTCAGTCTAATAATCTTTATATTTTATTTTGCTTCACTTCATTTAAATATTTGTTCAGGAAAGTGATGCTTCCTTTATACAAGGTTTTACTTCATTTTATATACAATGATAACACCAAACTTATATTCATCAAATACGAGTGCAAGAAAGTGATGCAGAAGATGGAATAACGCAATAATTTAATAACATAATATAATATTCCAACCAAAATCTCATAATATATTCCAACTAAATACAAAATTAGCATCTCAAAATAAAAGATAAGCATTATAAATGTCATTGTTACGACGCTCGGACTGTAACACCCCAAATCCGTAGGACTCGAGGTGCTACTGGGTTAGGATCTCACAATGGATCCTGACCCTAGCCTGACAACAATTTCACTGAATCTTACAACAAGGCACCAATAGATTAAAACAAAACATAAAACTGATATATATATATATATATATATATATATATATATATATATATATATATATATATATATATATATATATATATATATGTGTCAAAAGGATGATACAGAGTACTGTTGAGTACAAAATCAAACAGAAATCCGTACAATAAAGATAAACCCAAAATCCCACGATAACGCCTAGTGTACGGAACCCTCAGCAGATCACCATCTCTGGATCACTCCGCAGTTCTCCTAACCTGCGAGGGATCTACAACACGGTATAAAACCGTTAGCTAACCATACACATATATAGCATGAACATAAGCACAATCACATATCAGTAATAATAAACACTTCAGCATGATATCAAACATTTACCCGGTTTATTATCTTTAATAAGTCGAATCACTCAATCGTATAAATAGATATATGTAAAGATAGGTGACACGAGGAATATAATCCTCGCCTCTGAGTACAATAGCCAGCTGGAGTAGTATCAGCACACCTCCCGTGTACCCTATGGGAGTGGTGAGGGTCCTTCCCGTATACCAGATCTGGCATGACTACAGAGAACCTCCCAGACTCCACGGCGGGATGAAAGGGAAAGGTTATCACGGCCACTAAAATGGAAGTCAATATAATATAAGTCGGTAAGGAACCATATCACATGCTATAAAGCATAAAACACGCACCACTCATGTAACATCCAATATAGAGATGGTAGCTAAGTAAGTCCTATGGACTTACCTCACTCTCAGAAGTCGTATCACAACTATCACCTCTCACTCAGGTCCACTCCAAACTGGAGGACAACACGGCCTATACAAGGCATACATATATATATATATATATATATATATATATATATATATATCAAACTCCTATCACATAAAGGGGTCACACCTAGACCCAAGGGATCCATAAGAATCAAGTCCAACTCGTAAACCTCAAAGCCCTAACCGGCATATCTATAACATACTCATCAACATCCGAATCCTAGCATGGTACTAAGTTCCTCACACTAGAAAGGAAAGGAACTACCTAACTATAGGTAGTCCCGGGACAAGACGCACCTGCGTGAACTACGGACGCAGGGGCGGAAGAGATCACCCGCAGGCGCGGCAGGTAGAATCCGCAGGGGCGGTGACAAGGCTGCAAGCTAACGCAGGCACGGCGCTGGCGCGGCCGCGATCGCACGGTCTCCGCAGGGGCGGCGGTTTCTAGGCGCGGGGGCGGCGACAGTGCAGAACAAGATCTCGTTATTCTTCTTCGGTTCTTCACGTGATCAAATCACGTCCTTACCATTCCAAATCCACACACCACATGCACATACACATACCAACCATCCATAACCCTAACATACATCTAATCCTAAGCTAAGGAAGAGGAAAAACAAGAAAGGAAGAAGAGAAAGAGAAGATCACTCACCACCATTGTGGTCCTAGGCTGCAGGGAAGATCAACACACACCAAGGCTGGGTTCCAAGCTCAACAAACTCACAGTTATCAACCACAAAAGCCACCACACACATAAATCTCAAACCAAAACCAAGGAGAATCAAGAACAAGATCAAAGAAGATGAAGGAGAAGCAAGAAGGATGTGAGGGAAGCTGTAACATGAAATGAAATGGAACCCTTGCTCAGCAAGGTAAAACGAAGAGGTAAGGTGAAAGGTAAAGCACGGTCAAAAGAGTCAACAAAACCGGTTGCAGCCGCCGGAAACCGCAGGGGCGGTTCCATGAGCCGCAAGGGCGGCAGTCAGGCCCGCGGGTGCGGAAAAACCAGTCTCGGCCCAAAGCCAATCTCAGCTATGGTCCGATCTCGGTCCGAAAGAATAGTGGTCTCACATCTCACCCCCCTAAAAACAAGTTTCGTCCCGAAACTTGCAAAGTCCTGAAACCACTCGGACTCAAAAGCCGAGGTAAAACTCTCTATAACCTCAAGCATAAGCATGGAGGAACTCATCCACTACAGCAGCAAACTATACTATCCAAGGCCTAGAGGAAAACCATCTCTAGCCAAACTATAAACGTATCACAAGGCATAGAGGAATCACATCTCTAGCCGTATCATATCCATAACAGAAAGGCATGGAGGGGGAACATCTCCAGCACTACTATGTCCATCAAAATAGCATGGAGGAAAGAACCATCTCCAACTAAACCTATCATATCACAATAGCATGGAGGAAAGAACCATCTCCAGCTATAAACAAGAATCATACTAGCATAACAAGTTCTAATAATATCATAGTCACATCAAAGCTAGCATGAAATAAACACATCATAGCATATAAGCATATAAGCATATAAGACTCACCAAGCTAGTACTAAGATCTACTCTAGATAGTTCCTCTGGATAGAACTCTGGATAGTTCCTCTGGATACTATCCTCAGTCTCCCATGTAGCCTCCTCGGGTCCTCGTCTCGACCACTGTATACTCAACATAGGAATGTCCTTCGAACGCAGGCGTCTCATAACTCGCTCTAGGACTGCAATAGGATGCTCAACAAACGTGTGGTCCGGTTCAACCACCAAATCCTCATAACTCACAATGTGCCTCGGATCTGGTATGTACTCCCTCAGTTGAGACACATGAAATACAGGGTGAACACCCTCTAATCTCGGAGGCAAGGCTAATCTGTAAGCTGCGCTCCCAACCCGGTCCAAAATCTCGAACGGTCCGACATATCGGGGGCTCAACTTCCCCTTAATTCCAAAACGCCTAACACCTCGTGTCGGGGACACTCTCAGCCACACATGGGCTCCAACTCTGAACTCTAGAGGTCTACGCCTCCTGTCAGCATAAGACTTCTAACGGCTCTGCGCAGTTAGCATACGCTCTCTGATCAATGCTACTCGAGCCATATCATCCTGAATCTGATCAGGTGCTAAACCACTGACGCTGCGCTGCTCATCCCAGCATAACGGGGTACGACATCTCTGTCCATACAGTGCCTCATATGGGGCCATCCATAGATGCATGTCAGCTGTTGTTGTAGGAGAACTCAACAAGTGGGAGATGATCCGTCCATACCTGTCCCCAATCCAACACACAAGCTCGTAGCATATCCTCCAAGGTTTGAATGGTCCTCTCCGACTGACCATCTGTCTGAGGATGAAATGCAGTCGTGAAGTGCAAACTCGTCCCCAGGGCAGTCTAAATCTGCTGCCAGAATCTCGAGGTAAATCACCCATCTCTGTCTGAGACGATCGTCCTCGGTACCCCATGGAGTCTCACTATCTGCCTAGTGTACTCCTCAGCTAATCTGCTCACCGGTCACGTCTCCCTAATAGGAATGAAACGTGCCGTCTTCGTCAATTTGTCTACTATGACCCAGATGACATCAAAACTCCGGCTCAGCCTCAAGCCAGTCACAAAATCCATGGTGACGTCCTCCCACTTCCTCCGTGGAACAGGAAGAGGATGGAGCTCACCTCCAGGTCGGAAATGCTCGATCTTGACCTGCTGGCAGGTCGCACACTGAGCTACAAATCTGGCTACATCGGGCTTCAGCCCTCCCCACCAATATAAACGCCTAAAATCCTGATACATCTTACTCGTACCTGGATGTACCGAGTACGAGGTGCAATGAGCCTCCTGCAAAATCCTTTGACGTAAATCTGCATCAGCAGGTACACAGACGCGACCATGTCGTCTCAAAACTCCATCTGCTCCTAGCAGAAACTGGGGTGCCTCGTCTCGAGACATCCTATCTCTGATCCTTTGTAAAGTCGGGCAGGTCTCCTGTTTCTGTCGGATCTCATCCAACAGATCAGGAAGTACCTCTAGAATACGCAGCTGGGCATCCTCATCAGGAAACTAGATGTCCAACTCTAACCAGATCAAATCTCTCTGCAAATGATGCTGAACTGTCAATCTCGCAATCGCCTGCTCTCGAGGCGTCTTCCTGCTCAGGGCGTCGGCGACAACGTTCGCCTTCCTTGGATGGTACAGAATCTCCAGATCAAAATCCTTGATCAGCTCGAGCCACCTACGCTGGCGGTTATTCAATTCCCGCTGCGTGAAAATGTACTTCAGACTCTTATGGTTTGTGAAGATCTGACATGTAGCACCATACAGGTAATGTCTCCAGATCTTCAGTGCATGAACTACCGCTGCCAACTCCAGATCATGAGTTGGGTAATTCTCCTCATACATCTTCAATTGTCGAGACGCATAAGCAATAATTCTGCCTCGCTGCATCAGAACACATCCCAAGCCTAGCTTGGATGCATCACTGTAAACCACAAAATCCTCAGTACCCTCTAGTTTGAGCCAAAATAGGAGCAGAAGTCAAACGTCTCTTCAACTCCTCAAATCTCTGCCTGCACTGATCAGACCACACAAATCTGGTAGTCTTCCTCAGCAAACTCGTCAGTGGACGGGCAGTCACAGAAAATCCCTCCACAAAGCGTCTGTAATAACCGGCTAGGCCAAGGAAACTACGTACTTCCTTGACGTTCGTCGGTGTCGTCCATGCTGCTACTGCCTCAATCTTCGTTGGATCCACCTTGATCCCCTCAGCTGAAACCACATGACCCAGGAATGCTACCTCTGGCATCTAGAACTCACACTTAGAGAACTTAGCATAAAGTTCTCTATCCCGCAAAACCTGCAATACAGTCCTCAGATGTCTTGCATGCTCCTCTCCACTGCGAGAGTATACCAGAATATCATCAATAAAAACCACCACAAACTGATCCAAGAAGTCGATGAAAATACTGTTCATCAACTCCATAAAGACGGTTGGGGCATTCGTAAGCCCAAATGGCATCACTACAAACTCGTAGTGACCCTATCTGGTCCGAAATGTTGTCTTGTGCACATCCTGCTCCCTCACCCTCAGCTGGTGATATCCGGAACGCAGGTCAATCCTGGAGAACACAGTCGCTGCCTGTAGCTGATCTAACAAATCATCAATGCGCGACAGTGGATACTTGTTCTTTATGGTCACCTTGTTTAGCTCTCTGTAATCTATGCATAACCTCAGTGATCCGTCCTTCTTCCGTACGAAGACGACAGCTGCTCCCCATGGGGATAAGCTAGGGCGAATGAAGCCCTTCTCAGCCAACTCCTCGAGTTGCTTTTTCAGCTCCAACATCTCAACAGGCGCCATCCGGTATGGGGCCTTCGAGATGGGTCTCGTACCATGGTCTAACTCGATCTTGAAATCCACACTCCTCTGAGGCGGAAAACTGGACGGCTCAGCAAAAACATCAGTAAACTCACAAACAACTGGGATATCCTCTAATTTTGGACTCTCCCCCTCCTTCATGGCATAACACCAGAAGGCCTCGCAACCCTGTGCAATCAATCTAGCTGCCCGTATAGCGCTGATAACCATGCCTACCTTTCCAAGGTCCCAACCTCGGAAAACCTCTATCTGGCCCAACTCGGTAGAGAGGGTAACAGTCCTCCTACCTACATCTAGGACTGTAGAATGTCTAGCCATCCAATCCATACCTAGAATGACTTCTTCATGCTCTAATGGCATGACAAAGAAGTCAACTAGTAACACACGGGTCCCTACAGAAATGGGACAACCGTGAATCTCACGGGTACCTCTGACCCTACCACCATCGGGTAACCCTATAATAAAGGGCATCTCCTCAACTGTATCTAACCAAGACGCTCTACACAGGCATTAGAAATAAAAGAGTGCGTAGCACCAGTATCAAATAAAACTCTAACAGGTAGACCATGAATCAGAATGGTACATGTAGCAGTAGGTGCAGTTGGCTCCTCTGCACTCCTCAGCTCAAAAACACGACCCTGTGGGCCTCTGGTATCAGTGGTGCCCCCACCACAGCCTCTGCCTCTACTCGGCCCAAGAGCAGATCCCTGAGTCGTAGGGCGATTTGGGACTCTCTGTTGTCCCTGTATCTGCTGCTGCTGCTGAGGTGGCCTCTACCCACCTCCCGCTACAATGGCAGGAGAAGAACCCTGTTGAGATGCAGCTCCGCCCTGGCGGCAATAAACGGCTCTATGACCCTGTCTACCACAGGTAAAACACGTCACTAATGGCCTCGTGCACTCTCAGATGCCCTGGATCTCCACAGTTAAAACACTGTCGTCCCTTCTCTGTAGCTGGTGCAGATACAAAACGACCCTGACGTCTCTGACTACCCCCAACACTAGCAGCTCCAGCAGTACCACTGGCTTGCCCAGTACGCTGTCTCTTCTCAGACCTTCCGGCCTGAGAAGCTCTCCTTTATCCAGCTCTCTCTCTCTCTCATAATCTGCAGCTCTGTCCTGATAGTCCATCAAGGACTCACAGTGAAAACCTGCCATGTAGGCTCGGGTACCATCCCTCAATCGTCGAGAGAACAGATAAACATGCTGATCAACAGGAGGTGCAGTTGGACCTAGTAAAGCCAGCTCCTCCTGGAACCTCTTGATGGCCTCTGAGACTGGCACATCAAAGTCACGCAGTTTCTCCCTCCTCAGTGAGGTAGGGCAGAAACGCTCTCTGATCAAGGTCCTCATCTGGTCATAACTGGTAACCTGACCCCGTACTGACCTCCACCAGTGTTGTGCCAGTTCTCTGAACTGAGTCTGCACCAACTCGATCTGCCTATCAGCTGGACAGCGAATAGACTCCAGAGTTGAGTCTACATGCCCGATCCAAAGCTCAACCTCCAACCCCACCTTCCCAGTGAAAGGGGGTACACCCATCTGATGGAATGCCTTCAACCAGATATCTGGTTTAGGCCCTCTATGTTCCTCTGGTGCCCTGGCAATCTCAGCAGCAGGTACCTGTACAGCTGACACCTGAGTAACGGTGTGGGACCTATCAGATGGTCCCTCCTGTGCTTGTAAATTTAGGGCACGTCTACCGGCTCTGGCAGCCTCCTCTACACGTCTAATATATGCTCTGAACTCTTATCCCCCCATGGAGACACAATCAGACTCACCAGACTGGGCTCTCTATGCCCCCTGTCTCTCAGCTGCCCCGTTCCTAGTGTCAGGAACGACGCTCTCAGCAACCTCCTCATGTAGCTCTCCCGCATGTGAACCGTCAGCAGGAGTCCTACCCCGTCCTCTACCTAGAGGGGGTCTACCTCTACCTCGCCTAGTTGTAGGTAAGACTCTAGTCTGAACCATCTGCAGAAGACGTAAACCTATCTTAGAAGGCTATATATATGCCATATATATGTATCAAATCAATCACAACAGAATATCTATATATATGTATTGTTGAGATCTTCAGAGGGGCGATGGTTCACGTACACGATAACCCAAAACATTTGTACTCATTTCAAAACCAAAACCTTTTGAAAAGTCAGACCCCTTTCGGGTTCTGTTTATTTATCTATTCGAACTTTATTGCAGATTACTAGTGTCATTGTTGTCAACCTCGGCTCTGATACCAACTTTGTAACACCCTAAATCCGTAGGACTCGAGGTGCTACTAGGTTAGGATCTCACAATGGATCCTGACCCTAGCCTGACAACAGTTTCACTAAATCTTACAACAAGGCACCAATAGATTAAAACAAAACATAAAACTGATATATATATATATATATATATATATATATATATATATATATATATATATATATATATATATATATATATATATATATATATATATGTCAAAAGGATGATACAAAGTACCATTGAGTACAAAATCAAACAGAAATCCTTACAATAAAGATAAACCCAAAATCCCACGATAACCTCGCCTCTGAGTACACTCAATCGTATAAGTCGAATCACTCAATCGTATAAATAGATATATGTAAAGATAGGTGACACGAGGAATATAATCCTCGCCTCTGAGTACAATAGCCAGCTGGAGTAGTATCAGCACACCTCCCGTGTACCCTATGAGAGTGGTGAGGGTCCTTCCCGTATACCAGATCTGGCATGACTACAGAGAATCTCCCAGACTCCACGGCGGGATGAAAGGAAAAGGTTATCACGACCACTAAAATGGCAGTCAATATAATATAAGTCGGTAAGGAACCATATCACATGCTATAAAGCATAAAACACGCACCACTCATGTAACATCCAATATAGAGATGGCAGCTAAGTAAGTCCTATGGACTTACCTCACTCTCAGAAGTCGTATCACAACTATCAGCTCTCACTCAGGTTCACTCCAAACTGGAGGACAACACGGCCTATACAAGGCATATATATATATATATATATATATATATATATATATATATATATATATATATATATATATATATATATATATATATATATATATATATATCAAACTCATATAACACAAAGGGGTCACACCTATACCCAAGGGATCCATAAGAATCAATTCCAACTCGTAAACCTCAAAGCCCTAACCGGCATATCTATAACATACTCATCAACATCTGAATCCTAGCATGGTACTAAGTTCCTCATACTAGAAAGGAAAGGAACTACCTAACTATAGGTAGTCCTGGGACAAGACGCACCTGCGTGAACTACGGACGCAGGGGCGGAAGAGATCACCCGCAGGCGCGGCAGGTAGAAGCCGCTGGGGCGGTGACAAGGCTGCAGGCTAACGCAGGCACGGCGCAGGCGCTGGCGCGGCCGCGATGGCACGGTCTCCGCAGGGGCGGCGGTTTCCAGGCGCGGGGGCGGCGACAGTGCAGAACAAGATCTCGTGATTCTTATTCGGCTCTTCACATGATCAAATCACGTCCTTACCATTCCAAATCCACACACCACATGCACATACACATACCAACCATCAATAACCCTAACATACATCTAATCCTAAGCTAAGGAAGAGGAAAAACAAGAAAGGAAGAAGAGAAAGAGAAGATCACTCACCACCACTGTGGTCCTAGGCTGCAGGGAAGATTAACACACACCAAGGCTGGCTTCCAAGCTCAGCAAACTCACAGTTATCAACCACAAAAGCCACCACACACATAAATCTCAAACCAAAACCAAGGAGAATCAAGAACAAGATCAAAGAAGATGAAGGAGAAGCAAGAAGGACGTGAGGAAAGCTGTAACATGAAATGAAATGGAACCCTTGCTCAGCAAGGTAAAACGAAGAGGTAGGGTGAAAGGTAAAGCATGGTCAAAAGAGTCAACAAAACCGGCTGCAGCCGCCGGAAACCGCAGGGGCAAAAACCCGCAGGGGCGGCAGTCAGGCCCGCGGGTGTAGAAAAACCAGTCTCGGCCAAAGCCAATCTCGGCTATGGTCCGATCTCGGTCCGAAAGAATAGGGGTCTCACACGGACCTGCGAAGGATCAAGTGGTGGTTTGTGACCCACTACATCAACAATAATCCTATGTAGCTCCTCCTCCTCCATCTCCTCTATCCTACCAACAAGTACACATAGACCTTGTTTACAAAAACAAATAGTTAGAACCATAATATATGAACGAAATGATAACATGTACAAATGAGATATCTTACCCAAGTGTCCAAAACATGGACGGAGGTGGCCGATCCATGGGAGGTGCCTGGGCGACTGACCCCGAAAAGAGGTACAGGTGACCCCAATCAAACAACCATGACATGTAGTCATCATTTACAACCCATGGGACGGGCGCCATCTTTGTGCATACCAATGTGAAGCATGTGACCTCCTCATGTCTCTTGGACCACCTATCGTGGTTGCGATGATACAAAACCTTGTAACCTCTACTCCTATGTAAGAACCATAGAATTTTACGTTGGAAATCCGAACCAAGTTTTAGAATTTTTTGAATCGAACCAAACGCTAACGTATCTCTATCTAAATTAAGATCTAATTCAGCCTTAAATCACTATATTCTTGGCCCATGAGAAAAGTCCCACCAGCTTCTCACTGTATTCTTGGCCCATGAGAAAAATCCCACCAGCTTCTCACTTGATTACCTCTCCCACGACTAGACATCTCGGCCCAACCCTCTTCTTTAACCACGAAGGCCGGATGACCCATTTCCCTCTTAACCTCTCCTTATCTTTTTGTAACACCCCAAATTTTTGAAATTTGAAATGTCAAGGGGCAGGACCTCACAATGGGTCCCGATCCTATTTTGACAAAAAATTCACTAGATCTTACAACAAGACAAAAATCAAGTTAAAGCAATTTGAAAACATATTACACTAATAATGTCGTGAATGCAACATGAGACAACCTTTTTCACGAAACTACTAAATCCTAAAACAAAAGATTCCTATATGAATGCAACAATTGAAAGGCTACCCGAACTACATAAGTAAGTGGATCCGGCTGACCATTTGCTCCGGATCACCCTGCAATTTTCTAGGTCCCTACAAGAAATCTAACAACATAACGGTATAACCGTTAGCTAACAATCCTAGGTATCAAATAGTACTACTATAGCAAAAACAGACATCAATTCAGTGCGGAAATTAAACACACCAACATGCTTACATTCAAGCCATATTATTATCTTTAATTAGGTGATTCAATTCTAATTCTTCAACTTATTGTTGTTAGACTAATTCATATTTCAAATATAAATATTATGATAATTGGTCACTCCAGAAGGTAGAAGAATATTCTGGAAGAAGACGGAAAATTCCAGAAGAAGGCGAAATATTCTAGAAGGTAGAAGATTATTCTAGGATACTCGAGTTCCGGAACCTTCCCGTAGAGGAGGTGGAGATGACTATAAATAGGGGAGATCACCCTTCATTTGTGTAACTCCATCAAGAAGAGAGTAATAAAGGCTTCTTACAAAGAGCTTGTAAGTGAGGTTGTTAGAGTGTGTTGGTGCTAAACAAATTACCCGCTTATACATACTTCGGTGAGCCGGGAACGCGGATTTCCCCCAACAATTGTGTGGCACGAGGATCTCCCGAATCTCACCTCTGTCCCCGTATACCAACCGAAGTGGATCCGATGCACCTCACCGTATACCGGTATGGACTAGTTGTAGAGAACCTCACAGTCTCGTGGAAGAGCTAGACAGTGATGCCACGACCCGTTATAAATACACTTGGGTATAATTATGGTTGTGCATCCGGTCCATACCGGACCAAACCAGAATTTTCAAAAACTTGGACCGGGACCGGACCATTACGGTCCGCTCCAATCTGGTCCGGACCCGATTTGGACTGGTTCAGACCGGTATAAAATTAAAAATATACTTTCGCAAAAAACTTATAAAAAAATCAAAAAATATATATTTTATTAAATATGTACAAAATATATATGATTTTTTAAAATATATAAATCTAAATTAATAAAAATATATAAAAAAATAAATTCCGGTCCGACCCGGTCTTCTCTGGTCCGGACCGGGACCGGAATTTCCTAAAATCCTGGACCGGGGACCGGACCGGATTTGGTCCGAACCGGATTTGGTCCGGACCGGTTTTTCAGTCCGGGTCAATTTTGCACATCCCTATGTCTAATAATAGTAATGTCGTCCTATTCAAGTTATAATTTTAACCACCAAACACACACCACTAAAGTAATATACACCAATACGTGGAAAACTAGCTAAGTAAGTTCATAAGACTTACATGAACTGATCGACGATCGGCCATTATCCGTTATCGTCTAGACGATCGGTCATTACCCGTTATCGTGTATACGTGTGCATACGATATCCAATACTTGATTAAATGGAAAAAAACGTCTTAAGAACATATTATATCATCTAGGAAACTTCTGGAAGGCCTCTAGACTAACAAAGAAAGTTTTTAAAAAGGATAAACAAGAAATCCCTATTTAAAGGACATTACTATTTTACCCCTAACTTTTCTTAAACTTCAAAAAGGGTCCAAGGGTTCTAACTCTCCAAGTATAATCCGTCGACATGTTATAACTTCAAAAGGCCCGTAACGAGTTTGAAATTTTCTCCAAACGTCCAACTCATAAAGAAAACTTAAAGTAACCTTATAAGAGAACTAGTCGAGTTTTCTACTTTGGCCATAAATATATGCCTTCAAACAAATCATAAAAATTCCAAGAAAAATCTCTAAGCCTACTAGGCCATGCATACTCTAAGATAGAAGACTCAAAACACATAAAAATCTAGTCACAAGGTCTATATAAAATCCCAAAGTTACCTTCATAACCACCATTTCTATACTTAGTCGAATTTTCACATTTTTTCTCAAAACAGATTTTTTCGCCCCAACTTTACAAGGTAATAAGATTCGATCTAACCGTTGGATTTATCCCAACATTAAACACGATCAACTACATACTACCAACTTTGACATATCAAAAACTCACCCGTAAACAGTAAGCCAAACATACCTAACTCGGGCTCTAAAGTTGGCTGCTCGCGTGGACTGAAAAACTGTAATTCTGGCACAGTTATTGGAGATCTATGGTTCGATTCTTGGGAGCTCCTGTGTGAGTATGGAGGGAGTTAAAGTATCCAAAAGTAACCTAAAACTGTATAGAATCGTATGGGAGGAAGAAGAGTGCTTACCAACTCAAGCAGCCTTACAAACTAATAGAAGAAGAAGGGAGGCCGGCCACCTGCGTGCCTGGCTCTTTTGGCTTATGCTCAGCCGTGGGACACACACACAAAGAGGGAGGTGAGTTGTCACTCATATATGAAGGAGATAGAAGCTAGATTGACTCGTTAATCTGACCAGAGAGCGAGGGAGATGATGTCGTTGTTGCTTGCTCAAAAAGAATGAGGCATGGATTTGTTGTTGTAGTGGTGAAGCTTGTTGTTGCGTGAAGTAAGAGAATGGAGGAGATGATGCTCAGATGGAGAAGGGAGAGAGGAATTTGACTTCTAGTTGTGACTTAGAACTAGGAAGAGGAGATGTTGTTGTCGCCCCTTGTGCTCGAAACTAGGTTGTAGGAATGAGCTTCACAATAGAGAGATCACATCCCTGGTAGGAGGAGAAGAAGGAAGTGATTCGGTTTTTTATCAGAGAGAAAGGTGACCCGTTATTGATAAGAGGGGGAGAACGATGGTAGGTTGCTGTGAAGGTATAACCCACCCCCTTGCTGCTTCCAAAGACATATCCTTGTTGTTGATAGAGGGAGGAGGCGTGACCCAATACGTCAATGAGGCTCACATGAACCGTCACAGCAATGGTCCCCCTTTGTCTTCATTGGCATGCGCAAGGTAAGGGTGTAAGAGAGGGTGGGGAGTGCCGGTATGCTCCAAGAAAGTGACATAAAATGACAAACCCAAAAGAGTAAAAGGAGTGGGTAAGAGTAGGTTGGTCATTAGGTTTTGTTTGGCTAATAAAGAAAATCTTACCCACATGGAAAAAAACAAGTGTGAATAGGAGGAAGAGAGACTAAAAGCACATAGAATGACGGAAAAGATCGAAAAGAAATTGAACTGAGTCTTGTCCGGTCCAATTCGGTTGAATCCGATCCGTTTGTATCTAGTTTTTCAAAAGTAAAATTTTCGGATATTACATCAATTCCCTATAGGAAGCAGGTTGGTCCCAGGATGAACCACGAAGGACGGATTGAGCCGGTAGCTTGGGTGATAGCTTTGGCCCGGGAACGAGTGAACGGTCCATCGGAGCGAACTCGCAAAGCATTGTCCTCCTCATCTACGGTCATGGTGGTCAAGGGTGCATTAATAGGTGAATTGGCTTTCACATTTTGCCAACATATCACTTGGAAAAACAAATAGTAATAAAGGGATTTATGCTCGACTCTCTCATTTTGCATAGAATAATTCAAAACTATCATAAATCTCAATAGATAAACATTCAAATCATATAAATCATCATGAACATCACAAATCTTCATTGTAGATAGACTCGATATTTAGATCCTAGAACAAATGAATTGAGCAAGACATACCTTAATTCAAATTCACAACTTTATTAATCGAGAGAAAAGAGACCAGTCGGACGACCGAGGGGTATGGAGGTGGCCGGCATTGACACTATAACGCAAAAACACGTCTCTAAACTTTTCAAATGGAAACTAGATAATAAAAAAAACTAATGGTTAGAAAACCTTATTTATACGAGGACTCCTAACATAATCCTCCTAGGGTTTGCATATCTTATCTAAACTACCGAACCCTATCTTATAAATAAAAGATAAAAAGACGTCCAACTAGACAAACTCAAAGATAACCTAAAATAAAAAAAGGATAGAAGATAACTCTTCAAAAGCATATCTGATGTGGGACCGGCCGTCTGACTGGTGGGGCCTAGTCGGCTAATCGCCCGGAAATGGACTAGAAGGGTTGTTCTGGAGAAATGGTTGTGTTCTCGAAAAATATGTTGAAGGTCGGTCGATTACCTCCAAAACTTCGTCTTTTACTCTCAAGTCTCAATCAATTCCATTCTGACCACGACTTCCTTGACCGTAGGGAGAAGTGTTGAGGTCATTCTTTCATAAAACTTCATTTAAGCTCCGAAAACTTTTAAAATGCTTGCAATGTCATTAACACACCAGTAGTTATCCAAACACAAAAGGGAAGGAAAAATACCAATAAGTAATGCAATTATGCCCAAAAATCGTAAGGGATGGGTAAGAATAATAGTGGAATAAGATGCTAAAATGGATGCTATTAGTTTCCCGCATCGAAAATATTCTCTTATTCTCTCAACCCCTATTAATCATTTTCTCCATTCAGTAGGTTAACGTGATGGGTTCAATTGGGAAGAATGATCCTTCTGTTACCTGATTATCCTCTCCGAAATGAAAGTGACGATGGAAAGTGTACGAGTCCTCTCCCGTGGATGAAAAACTAAAAACCTAATCGCAAGATCTTAAACCAAAACCCTGTTGCAATATCTCTAGCCTATACAATCGCTACTTTATACTCGCCACCTCTAGTCCTCAACCGATCTTCTACTATGGTGAGTTTAATAGTATGCATTTTTTTTCCATATCTTTACATGATTTTATATATCATTCTATGCATTTTCATTTCTTTGAAGTCATCCTTCATGTTGTTTATAACTCGATTATTTGGAGATATAGTTGTGTGGATTTAGGTCCACTCGAAATCTTCATTTTGATTTTTATACGGTGCAAACTAAATCTTTTAAGATTTGGTACAAATGAAACATATTTATATGTTAAACTCTCGAGGGAGGGATGTTTTCTCTAAAAGCTTGTTCTTAAAGGCCCCGACATCCAAGGTAGTGGTTTGTTTCTACCATGTGTATGTAAAGTTGCAATTGTTGTTTGGTATTCTAATACTTGTAAAACTTTTGTGTGTAGATCTCTTTTCTAATTTGTTGTTGCAAGTTGTGATTAATTAGAAGGAAAGAAAAAAGCATAGATCTAACCACGAAAAACTAAATACTTAATGTTATATTTTGTGTATATACTAGTATATTTGGTATTGATAGTGTTTTGTTTCTTGTATACTTGCAAATGATACGTATTCTCCATGGATCAAAAACAAATATTTTGATCGGATTTCTTGTTGAGTCAAAGCTGGTTCCGGAGGGGGATTGACTTAAGTGACTAAGATGGATTTTCGAGAGAAGAGATAGTTGATATGTTGTAACCTCCACAAATCTGGATAAGAAGTTTAAGTTTTACGTTTTACATATGGAAGAATTATGTTATCACTTTGTACTATCAATTTGTTTTTTTAGTCCATGTAGGAATAGCCTTTTGGGGATTCTTTTGAAAAAGGTGTAAAACGCAATAAGAAGAAAAATATACCATTCTACTAATGTAGAGTCGAGATAGGAGACATCTGTCCTTAATTATAAAAACACCCCAAATTACGACAGTTGAAATGACGTTTCGAATCCCAAGATAAAGATGCACTAGATCCAAGTCTTGTAATGACTCTGGAAATCTGGCAAATTGCTTATACGTATCATTCTCATTTTTGAAAGATTTAGAAGGAGGGAGAAGGAGATGTTGGTCTTGGTCGGTTGGAATGAGAGGAAGAGGCTCCCTTTTTATAGGCGAGCTCAAAAGACAAAGGAGATCCGGATATGTACATTAACTAAGGATTTCGGATTTTAAATTCCCGAATTGTGCATTAGGATAGCTGATCCTTGGTTTGACTCTGCAACTCATGACAAGATTGGGCCCAAAATGATAGCCTTGAGTGGTCATCCCTTCGTTCTCTTCATGCCCTATAAAGTCCAAAGCCCGAGTCCGGAGTTAGAGCTGGTGCGCGTGTGGTTATTTTAGCTACGCCCGCTCCCATTGAAAATGGGTAGAGACTCGAAGGTCATAACCTTTAAACATATTTACTCATTATATACTACAAGTTTTCTTCTTTTTTTAGTCGATGGTGAGATACCCATATTTTTGTCTTTTTTTCCTCCATGTTTTGTATTGCACACATATAACTTTGGGCATCATTATCTCATTCACCCGGAATTCAATTTCAGTAAATAAGCATACCACGAATAAGTGCTTCCGAAGACAAAGTCAATGCTTCCGTTTTCGGTATTGACGATGGCCAGAGCCCACTAGAAATTTTCCCGGAAAACCCCGGTGCAATACTTACTAAAAATTGGTTATAACAATCCATACTCGTGTTT
This sequence comes from Fagopyrum tataricum, assembly GCA_002319775.1. Lineage (NCBI taxonomy): Eukaryota > Viridiplantae > Streptophyta > Magnoliopsida > Caryophyllales > Polygonaceae > Fagopyrum > Fagopyrum tataricum. The sequence goes on from CM008286.1 coordinate 21,903,698, forward strand.
GAAACTTTAAGCTCAAATCAAATGACACAAGGAACGACACAAAATTGAACAACTCAATGCATTGTAGTTATGTTTTTATAAAAACAACAACCAACCAGCATGTGGGGTCCATAACCGGATCATCTAGATATCCGACCCGCTTTGTCTTCTCGTCTTGGATATCTGACAATTTTCGAATCGAATACGAGAATCCCACTTTTATCCATAAAAATTTTTGGGTTTTTGAATGGATCAGATATATGGAAATGATCAACCTTATAAATCTATAATACAACACGTGTGATTCGATTTATAAAATTTAACCCATACTTTTTTCGTAATATATTATCTATTATATCTTACTAGAATAGAGTAAATTCGGTTCACGTGTCAACTTCTTAGGCACACCTCCTAGGATATTTTTCTAAATGTTTACTAATATGCCATAAGATATTTATAGTGTTAGCCATTATTTTTTAATAATGATAATTTATTTTCTAGATATTTACATGTCATCCTGTCACAACCTGATAGGGGTGAGCAAAAAAGTCTGATCCGTGAATCCGAAAATCCGATCCGGAAAAATCCGAATTCGAAATTATCGGGTAGTTCGTAATCCGTGTCCAATCTTATCCGGAATTATTCTGCGAATCATTGGATCGGATACGGATCGAGGTTTTGTGAAGAAAAAAAAGACGGATCGGATATCTTCGACTAGTCTAGTGATAAATACTCAGATCGGATATCTAGATCAGATATCGGATTAGGATTTCGGTCCGGATATCATGCCACAATCTATCATTGATTTTTATCTAACAATAATATCTTTAATTAGATTTTTTTTAAACAATAATATCTTTAATTAGATTTTTTTTAGTTTTAATTATTACTGGATTTTTTTTTGTCAAATTGATATTGTACTTGTTATATTTACCGAAATTCACTTTTATTTTATTTTGTTCTTTTAATATATAATAAAAGAGATGTAATATCTTAACAATTATATAGATGGCAGATAAAATCAAATATTTAATCCTAAAACTAAAACAAAATAAATTATTAAGATATGTGCAAAAATTTAATCTAATTAGATATTTAATTAATTTCAAACAATTCTTTTACAATTTCTCTATTTAAATAGTCGTGATTCTGTCAATTCATATTATATTTGCATTACTCTTCTTTACTTCCTTCTTGTCCTCCTGCCTCGACCTTACTTCACATAGGGGTTTAGTATTAAGTTGAAATATCTCTTCGTTCCCCTTCACCAACGATTCCGTAATCTCACAAAGGGAAACTAAGCACGTCACCTCCTCCACAAACGTCGTCGTATAACACAAAGGCCGTGAATTTACGGTACTGATATTTCTTCCCAGTTTCCATAATCACGCATACGCGTCAAAGTCTAATTTGATTCCTCTCTGTTTCTCTTTCCTTACGCCCACCGCCACCACAGACTTCGCCGCTTGTCAACCATGGAGATCGCCGTCATCCCCGACAACTTCCAAGTCTTCGCCAAGCACCTCTTCCACCGCGGTCTATCTCCCAACCACCTCTCCATTGTTGCCGCTGGGAACCTCCAGATCTCCGCCTTACTATCCGCCGTCGACGTTGTTGCTTCGCCTCCGGTCAGATCTACCACCTCTCGCATCGCCACTCGTACTCTCCGCAAGCGCCGCCTGTGCCGCACCAGGAAGCGCCGTCGTTCTTTGGGTGGGAGCGACGAGGATCGTTTCCTCGAAGGCGGAGGCGATGACGGTCCGATCGATGGGACTGGTGGTGGGGGTGGATGGAATTATGACGGATTCGGGGAGTTTGGTTGGGACGATTCATCTTCTCCGGCAGATCCGGCTTTTGATTTCGTCTACGAGGTCGTTTGCTGGCTTGTTTTCTCCAATTGCCTTCACTTCGCCTTCAAGAAGGTTGTTCGGTTGGTAGCGGCGGGGGTTGCTGATCCCGGAAGGGAGAAGGTTCCGATGAGGATGGCCTCGGTCTGCTGAGGCGAGTTCGGTAATACTTGAACTTTAATCTTCCCAACAGGAATTGCAATAATCTGGTTCAACTATGAGATGATGTGGAAATTACTTCCGTTTGTCGTAAATATTTGTAAATATGCTTTTATTTAGGTATGTACATACTGGATCCATGATTGATTGCCTGATTGGTATATAAAAAAACTGATGAAATTAGTGTTTCTGCAATTTATTGGCCGTCTTTCTTTTGGTTTTGTTGGATAGGAAGTATGGTTGAACTGCTTGGACCAATGTGGTGATATGATGAAATATCATGCTAAGCTCGCTTGCCTTAGGGTGGATAGAACATCCTGTAAATGAACCCTAACGATGACTCCTTTATAACTGCTTGGTTGTACGATTCCACCGATGAAAGCAGCTTGTTGATTTCATTCCGATTACTGCTTCCAATTACAGCTTGATTGTCCGGTGATGTTTGCATTTTGTTTGAGCCTATGATTATTTGGATTCTGTAGCATTAGTGAAGTCCCTCAGGATGTGCAGTTGTTATTAATGTTTTGATGACTCACATTATGGTCTGTATGAACATCAGATCATTATAGAGTAGTTAACTTCTATTTGGAAGATGAAACTTAATCTCATGCCAATTCTACCTCCTAGACTCTTATCTTAATTCCCACTTGGCACGGTATAGATGGTATAATTGGAAAGACTGCACTTGATGCTGCTGTGTGGCTACTAAGGTATTGGCTACAATTGTGCATATGTTTAATGTCAGTATGAGTTCTATAATTTCTATTGTAGTAGCCATGGAAGTTAAGCTTTAGAAAAGCCAGTTTTTTTTGTTTGTTTTTTTTTAATATATTTTTTTTATATTTTACGGTAATAAGTTTTGACTCTCCCTCGGAGACTATCCAACCTAGGGTATCCTTCCGGATGAGATCTTCTGCCCGAGTGCGGGTACTCATGTCTCAATTCCGTGAACTTATCAGCAACACCTTTTCGCGAACTTATCGGCAACCCATTGATTTTCTGAAAACGTGATGAATCCTAACCTAACTGAAACTAGCCATAATGTACATGCTTTTACATAGAAGACCATAGGTTTCCACATTGTCCATCCATGTATGTTGGTCTTAATTGAACCATCAAAATTTAGTTCGATAAAGTCATTTAACGTTTAATCTAATGGGTATTTCGTGTTTTCCTACTATCCTAGGTGTGTTTGATTAGTTTTATTTCTTGTATCGTTACTATATGTACTTGCCCCATTGGAAGGCAGGCTACGGAGAGTAATAGCATGTGCATCACGGTAAGAAAAGACGAACTCTAAATCATTTGTTGTATGATCAGAACAAATGTTGAGGCCTTAGGTATGGCTTCTGATTCAACTAGGGTAGAAACGCTGTCGTTTATGAATTGGAAACCCTGTATGATTTTGAAAATTTGAAGAAGCTGGAGATTAGTGAAGGAAGTAGAGTATTAGACAGAAAGGAAAGAAATAAAAGACAGCACTAAACCTTTACAAAGATTCAACATGCAATCATACCACAAACTAAGAAAATAGAAGCCAAACCAACAAGAAGATGCTTTTTATCAAATCACAACTAACTTTTTCTCTATTCAGTTTCGGATTCGGATACTTGAAAAGCAGACCAGGGGGCCCACATTAATTGCACCTCAACCAAACTCCTCGTCTTCACAAATCCCAACACGCATTAAACGCCACCACCTGCAAACTCGTCCAAACCCCAGAAACCCACCGACTCTGACTCGGACAACTCGTTACTCGCTTTCGACTCTGTCACAGCCTCTTCCTGCTCCAGACCCAGCAGACTCTCCAAGCTCGAAATATGCTCCTTCAGCTCCATCTCCGACCACCACCCATTTTCCGCCACCACCACCTCTTGAGCACCACCAGAACCCAAACACCTCCTCTTCAGAGGTGGCTGGGGAGGTGGCGGATCGGGGAAATTCAGCTTCGCTTTGTCGCCACGGATGTTGCGGGCGGCCCGATCGTAAGCCCGGGCAGCTTCCTCCGCGGTGAGGAACGTTCCGAGCCAGACACGAACCCCCTTTCTCGGGTCTCGGATCTCAGCAGCCCATTTACCCCATGGCCTCCTCCTTATTCCCCTGTACACGTTCTTCCTCGCAAGCTTCTCCTTCAGGATCGTCGTCGGAGCCACCGCATCTTTCTCGCCGGCAATGCCACGTGTCTTGATCTGGGTGGTCTCGTCGCCGGCGCCTATTTGCAAAACTGAAAACAAAATTGAGCGGGTGGCTGAGCTTTCACGTTGGGTGTAATCTTTTAGTGATTTTTTTACCTTTCAGTTTCAGAAAAAAAAAGATTCTACCTTTCTAAAAGCTGTTAAAGTAAGCATGCTTTTTCTGGGTTAGTCTAGATACAAGTAATTTAATAAGAGAAAATAGTAGGAGCTCAAATTAGGGATTCACCTGAGCTAGGGTGTTGGTAGTGGTGGTGGCTGGCATCGGCGGTGAAGGAGAAGAAGTCGGAGGCGTCGAGTTCGGACCAGAGGTCCTGGGAGGTGTTGAGTTTGCGGCCTTGCTTGGAGATGATGAAGTCTGAGATGATCGCACCCCCACACATGATTTTTGTATGTTGTTTGTGTGATTTTGTGGAAGATTTGAGGGGAAATGGAGAAATTGCCTAAGGGAAAGAGGATTGATGAGTGATATAGATGCTTACCTTTATAGAGGCTATGAGGAAAGAGTGACGTTTACAAGAAAAAAAGTGGGTCCACCAGCTTTTGTTTCCCTCCTCAACATATTTTAGGTTTTCTCTATTAAGGGTGTTTTAGGTTTTTACACGGCCAAATATTTTCCGTTTGAGGTAATTACCGGAAACCACCCGTTATATAAGATAATTTGCAATTAACTATTCATTCTTTTCATAATTATTGAAAAATGCCAGTCTTTATAACGACTCCGTCACCCAAAGACCACCCCTCCTATTTCGTACAAATTTTTGTTATAGGGTCGTGTTTCAAAGATGAAAAATTTTAAAATATTGCATAGTAGGCCCCTTTAATGAAATTTTGAACGGAATAGGAATAGGGGTTGTCTTTTGGTGACGGAACCGTTATTGTGGGTAATTTTTGATAATTATGAAAAGAACGGGTGGTTAGCTGTAAAAAAATCCTATATAACGAGTGATTCCCAGTAATTCACCCTTTTCATTTTTAGCATTTAGTACACTAACATATCTACTTTGGGTTAATCGAACGATCAATAGTTTTATCAAACCACTATTCATAACGGTTGTTTCAATTTGCCTCGAGTCGGTTCATTAAAACTAGATACGGTTTTTTTTGGTTAATTAAAAATCAAAACTATACGTGTCTTTCTTATTAAAAGTTATGAATCATGTTTATGATTATCCAATAACTTAATATTTGTTTGATTTCTATGACCTTTCTATTCAACAAGAGTGGACCCACTTTATACTAGGAAATATGACATGTTCGAAATGGATGCGAATTTTTTATGATCAGGCGCAATTGAGGTTGGCATGTATTCTCTGCTACAATTCATATATGCTCGTATGACAGCGGATGGGCCAGAAGAAGCGACGTCTTTAGGAGGGGGCAGTAGATTAATCCCTCATTTGATAAAGATTAAGCCCCCATTTGATTGTAACAACGGAAACGAAATAGAAATGAATCTAGTCTATATGTGTGTCTTGTTCATGATTTTTTTTGGAATAATTCATTTTGGTTTCATGCAAATGCAAATGCACATGCTTTCCCCTAATTTGTTTCCCTATAGGGTATCAAAAGTAATCAATTCTACTCCAATTTCTTTAAATCACAAGGAATGATTCCAAAAAGTTTCTTGAACAAGGGCATACTAATAGACAAGATTCGTTTCCATTTCGTTTTCATTTCCGGCGTTAAAACCAAACATGCTTTAATTGTGTTGTTGCGGTTAGTGGAGAGGGGGAGGGGCAGTAGTTAAAACTAAATTGACTAGATTCATTTCTATTTCGTTTTCGAATTTTTTTTTGCAATCATTCTGATGCAGAAGCATCATTGGACCTAGCCCGAATGAAAACCATGATCATGGAAGCTATGAGGCATGGAGTGAAGATCACTCCAAGGAGGAGAAAAGGAAGAATTAGAGACATTCTTCAATGAGAGAAGGAGGGTGTCTCAATTGGTATCGAACTTGAAGCAATATTGTCAGACTTGCAAATGAGGGACCCGACATGTGTCACCTCAATAAAACAAATCTATTACACACGAGGAAAAATAAAGAAGGATGGCCGGGACTCAAGGAGCATTACCCAATATACACTAGACTTACTATTAGGACATAATTTGTCAAAACTTGTATAGTTATTTTATGTCAAAACTTGTCAAAAAATCATTATATCAAAGAAAGTTGAGAAATGGTGTCACATTTACAATAAGGTCCTATTAGGACATAATTTGGCTCTAGTTTGGATTGACAAAACATTTATGATAGATTTTGGTGACTCAAAAAGTGTTTTTTTCGGTCAAAACTTGTCAAAAATCATTATTTTAAAGAAAACTGAAAATGGTGTAACATTACATAATAAGGCCATAACTTGGCTCTAGTTTGGATTGACAAAACATGTATGACATATTTTGATAAGAATTGACTCGTAAAGTGTTTTTCGATCAAAACTTGTCAAAACAAAAAATCATTATTCTAAAGAAAGCTGAGAAAAGGTGTCACATTTACAACAATAAGGTCCTATTATGATGGCCTTCCAACAAAAGAAAATTTAGTGAAGCAGAGAGTTGCGGTTCCTATGACTTGTTGTCTCTGTAATTCTCATTATGAATCTGCTGATCACCTATTTTTTAAATGCAACTTTTTGAAGGACTCCTTAACATATAATAAAATTAGGATTGCGATTGGCCAGTGTAATGGTAGTAAAGACAAAATTGCAGATAAATTAAATTGGTTAAGATCCAACCTCGCAGAGTCAGAACTTAGTTTTTTAGTCCTGACATGGTGGAATATTTGGTTTGTGAGGAACCGGAAAATTTTTAACAATAAAGACCCGCAAAATATTGACCTTTTAGTTAAAAATCAAATTATGGAATGGAATAGAGTCTATAACAAAGAAAATAGTGGAAAAGATAAGGAAAAGAAGAGGAATAGGAAAACCAAAAATATTAAATGGGTTAAACCTGGGAACGATTTCATCAAATTAAACTTTGATGGTTCCAAAAAAGTAACTGGTGAATCTGCATTTGGATTTATTCTCCGAGATCATAATGCAACAAAGATCTCCCTTGGCTTTGGGCGATGTGGTAACATATCGGCCCTGCATGCTGAAGCATGTGCGCTGAGAGAAGGACTCGTTGTAGCTTATGATCTTGGAATGAAAAATATTGAGGTTGAAGGAGATTGTCTTACCCTTATTAACTCAGTTAACCGGGTTTGGAAACCACCTTGGGATTTGGACTTGGTTATGTCTGACATTTCGTCTATTTTGGCTGGTTTTTGTCAGGTCAGAGTTAGGCATGTGTTTAGAGAGATCAATCGTGTGGCGGACGCGCTGGCTGAGTTAGGGTTCGGGGATCAGTTGGTGTCTAGTTCATCAATGGACCATGTTGATGAACTCATCCGGAAGGATGCTATAGGATGGAGAGTCTCGAGAAGATGATCCATTCTAGCTGCTTACCCTGTTATTTGTCAAAAAAAATAAAATAATAAGGTCCTATTATGACACAATTCGGGTGTAGTTTGGGTTGACAAAACATTTATGACAAATTTTGGTAAGAATTGGCTCGGAAAGTGTTTTTCGGTCAAAACTTGTCAAAAAAATCATTATTTTAAAGAAAGATGAATGATGTCACATCTACAACAATAAGGTTCTTTAGGACATAATTTGGCTCTAGGTTGAATTGATAAAACATATATGACATATTTTTGGTAAGAATCGACTCGAAAAGTTTTCTTTTGGGTCAAAACTTGTCAAAAAATCATTGTTTTAAAGAAAGCTGAGAAATTGTGTCACATTTATAGCAATAAGGTCCTATTAGGACATAATTTGACTCTAGTTTGGATTGACAACATTTATGACATATTTTGGTAAGAATTGGCTCAAAAAATGTTTTTCAGTCAAAACTTGTCAAAAAATCATTATTTTAAAGAAAGCAGAGAAATTGTGTCACATTTACAGCAATAAGGTCCTATTAGGACATATTTTGGCTCTAGTTTGGATTGACAAAACATTTATGACAAATTTTGGCAAGAGTTGACTTGAAAAGTGTTTTTTTCGTGTCAATAAATCATTATTTTATAAGATGAGAAATGGTGTCACATTTACAGCAATAAGGTCCTAGAAAAAAAGAAATTAACGATTAAGGCAGAAAAAGATGACCTAAACCACCCTGTGGGCGGGACAAAGAGGGGGTTTGAGGGAGACTAGGCGGTGAGGACAATGTCGGAGAATGAAGAGAAGTAGGTTGTTGATGGTCAGACAACAACAAAAAAATGCAAGAAAGCAACCGTCGGCGGCAGGCCGTACTCCTCCTTGCAATACATACTTCACCGCTTCCCATTCGTACTAGGAGTGACACCGGTTCTCATCTGCCTCCAAACATTATCGACAGCCACCCAAATTAGAGTTGAGAGGGAGTTAGGGTTATCAAGATTGAGAGTGTTGACGACGGTTGAGAGAAGTGGTAGACGAGATGAGAGGGAAACAAATAAAGTTCATTTTTCTTTTTTCTTTTTAAGAATTTATTGTGATACTAATATAAACACTTTTTAGTGTGATAATTATGCTTTGTTCATTTTCGACAATAAATAGCGTCGAGTTTTACTATATTCTAGCCGTGCGTTCTATTTTATTCTCGACATTTCTAAAAAGCGTCGAGTTTTATGCAGTTCTCGACGCTTTTAGCCGTCTATAACGTGTTTTCTATTTCCGATGCTATTATAAGCGCGCGTTGAAGTTTGTCCTCGACAATGTCTCCATGCGTCGAAGGCAAAACGTGAATTATTGACAATATTTCTAGTATTGAAAGCAAGAAGTAAATGCCGACACTACTTATTCAGATTGAATTGACGAACCTGCAACAAAGAACAAAATGCCGAGCAATAAAGCAACATTGTTGGTAGTCCAAATCCGATTGAAATGAGAGGAAAGAACAAAATGTTGAGCACGAACCGGCCAGGACGAATCGGCCACAGTGCCACAATGCTTGATCTTCGGTTCTGTTTCAAAGGAGTGGGGAAAACGAGAATGCGCGATTGTTTTTTTAAACCTAATGCACTTCAACAACCGCAAACAAATACATAAAAATTGTGCGCCTTCTGATGCGCACTTAGAATTAATTTACAAATATAAATTTGTACGCCTTTTGATGCGCACATATTATGGCGTGTCTCTAGCAATCTTTTAGCGTATATATAACATCGTCCTTCTCAAATCCCTCAAAATCTTGTAAAATGAGATTTAAGAAACATCCTTTTAAAGATGTTAAAACCTGTTTTAAAACTCTAATCTATTTCAGAAATCTCAAAATAAACACGGATAAAAAAAAATAGTGGGGTCCACCAAAATCTAAAAAAAATCTACCTTTTTGCCAACTAAACACACCTTTAGTATGTTATAATAGATTGTAGAAAAGGTGTTGGGGTAGAGTAAAATAAATTTGTATACTTATTTAGAAGTTAAAAAAATCATATTAAATACTTCATATTAGTACATGGGCTAATGATGTTCTAAGTTTTCGGGGATTATATTTAGCGCCTAGCACTGACAAGCACCTAGGGGACAACATTTCGACAAAACGACCGACTACCGACAACAAACCACTCTTTAACTTCGTGGTCACATCGCCTTACACTCTACTTATCATCTTTAGGAGTTATGAAATATGAGTAAAGTTGTGTAGTACTACTTTGTCTAACTTAGATTTCAACTATGATTGAGTGGTAGTTTGGTTAAAGGGATGAAATAGAAGGAAAAGAAATGGGCAATGATTATGTTTTACTTTCATTTCATGTGTTTAAATACCTTTAGTATTCCATTTTAATCATTAGATAAACATGATTTTTGATTAATTCGATAATATTCTCTCCGGAGATAATTCTTAACAATTTCAAAAGGGATCATAGAATTATAATACACAAATTCAAAGAATTCGCTAATAATTCAACAAAGTATAGAGGAAAAGTAGCTAATGGTGCTCTGTTGAAATAGGCTGAAAATACACAAATAGGCCACTAGAGAGAATATGACAAAAGACGATCCCTAAAAAGGTTGCCTGCTGCTTCTGACAAGTCGCAACCCATTATCAAACTATGGCAGTGTGGTTGAGAGGAGAGGCCAAAAGAACCCAAAGCTTTGCTCACCAATTTTAGATATTTAATATTCCTTTCAGTTTCAGAGTCAACAGCCTACCAAAACTGCAGACATAGACTAGATTGCAGGCTTACTAGATTTCTCATTGTGACGCACACTCTTAGGTTGATTTAGTTTTGGATATTTACTCTTTATATAAACTTCAATTTGGGTTGCCTAATTCATTTGCTACAATATGGGTTAGTTTAGCATTATGACTGGGACTCGATCAGAACCCTCAAAATTGAACAATCTACAAACACTGAACTCAGATTCAGATGTCATCTGCTAAAAAAATAGTATTTGCTCCCATTCCGTATACGCTTCTAATGATGCTAAGTTGATCAATTTTAAGGAAACTAATTGCATACAAACTTACCTCTTATCTGTTGCTCATATAAGGAGCCTCGTGTCCATAAGAAGGAACACCATCTACACCACTGCAAATTTCCTTTTCATCCTAAGCAAGCAGAAGCAAACTGGCTGCATCCGACTGCAGTATAAACCCTGTAAAGCAGTTATGACAAGATATTGTCATTCTTATTCTTATGAAATTTAAAAACTTATTCATGATGAATTAAATACTTCTGTACCGGTGTTTGAAGATCAATCTGACTTGAGTTTCCTGTGAACATGTTGCAAACTGCAATCACAAGAGCCAATAAACAATTATGAGGAATACGGGCAAACGTTGTCCAAAGATAATTACCATGCTTCAAACTGAAGCTGGAAAAAAGCCACATAACAAGATGACAAAAACAAGTCCTGAAAGGACTTCTGGATACTTCTGCAGATCAAAGATATTCAGGAGAGCACTGATATCATACCATGATATGTTTTCCATGTAAAATACATTGAAATGGAAGATACAATTAATACCATGAGCACAAAGAAATTCTGAGATGATCCAGAAAGTACAAAAGCAAAATTCTCACTTAAAAATACATTCTCATCAAAGCGGAAGTAATGGAGGATATCAAGCTTCGTACTAAAGCCATTTGCTCAAGCACAGTATCAGATAGTATCTCAGAGATTCCATAAACAACACCAAATTTGGTAGTAAAACCCCTCATTCAAGTACTATATCACATAGTATCATAGAGATTTCCTAATCAATCATTTTCGTCAAGCGGTGGATAGTGCTTCTGGCAACCCTGTTTCCAGGATCAAGTTTCATAACAGTTCTCAGGTCTTCGGCTCCCAGCTTGTATTTTTCCATGCTCTCATACAAAAGTGCACGCTGCACAAGCACAGCAACGTTCTCTCTATCATCTCCTAGTACCTGCACAACGACTATGACTATGAGACCCCTATTGTAACAGAGATATGACACATGCAGTATAAAAAAATGGTGGTTGTAATAATTACAGTATAGAGACTACACTTGAGGTGACAAAAGCAATAAAAGCTGATTAGCTGAAACCAGCTGCTATAGTACCCAATCAAGATGGAAGGGAGGCACATAATTCCCCAATCACAACTAAATAACCAAATAACAATGCAAGATTCAGGCCAAAATAAAAGTCATGCAGGAAAGATAGTCTAAAAAGAATTAATGGAAATGATTAAACTAATAAAATACTAGGTTACTATAACACAAACCTAAATGATTTTATGAAACTTGTCAAAAAATCTAATCATGACAAGACAAGTATGGTACAGGTAGCAAGATCTCCATACCCCCCCCCCCCCCGTTCTTTTTCTTTGTTTTGAATACGTCATACTCTTCTTATCATGTACAATGCGAACCTATAGTTCTTTTTCATCAGGATCACTCACTGTAAATGGCTCAGCTTGACAGGTACGTAACAGATGGGGTAATGGGTTTAATTAGATAGCTTGTATCCAAATCTGTAACTTGTTCAGTGGGAACATGACTACCCTTCTCTTATTGTTACGAGTATAATACAGCTGTAATTTCTGTTATTTTCATTTAGATATAGTTTGTATCCAAATCTGTAACTTGTTCAGTGGGAACATGACTACCCTTCTCTTATTGTTACGAGTATAAAATAGCTGTAGTTTCTGTCATATTCAATTATTTGGCTCTCTCTTGTAACCTATAAATTCCCCTTAAATAAACGCAGCAGGACTGGAATTTAGAGTTTTTAACAGAACAATTCTGTTTCACTTATCACTGAGATAAGGTACAACATACTGATATTTAGAGCAAAGAGGCAACAAAGGCATTGACTATTTTCTTTCTGCAGTTACTGAAGGACCAATATTATAATTTTATTCTTCCATGTACGAAGTAGATCATGATATTCACATCCCTTGCAGATTTTGTATATGACTCAGATCGCTTGCATCGGAAAATTTTTGTCAAGGATTATCATTCCCATCCCTTTATTTTTCTATTGGACATCCCCCAGTTTACAGTACTTCAAAATTGAGAAATCTTTCTAAGCCATTCAATTACCAAAATTTAAAATGTTTAGTGAACAAACCCCCAGACACCTATAATTTAGCAGTTGTACTTGCATTACATCATAACCCTATCAGGTAGTACACATACAGTAGAAAGGGGGCAGATGTGTCACTGAAAATTGAGGACTCTGGCTTCCATATCATACCAATGAATTATTTGAACATAAATTATTGAATAGCATTTCAAATTAATCCTGATGGAGTAGCAAGACGTTTTCCATAATTCTCCTAATTAGTAATTCAAACACGTTCTTGAAATGCAAATCTATATATTACTAAAACAACTCTCATTTTGTCTACGTGTGAATTCCTGAGGCCATCCACATCAGCATTTTTTTAATTTTTTTACATCAATGTCACTCAATAATTACAAATTTGTCATTCCTTCAAAATTGGTCATATTTAACTTTAAAATCTCTCTAACTTGATTATTATTAACAAAATCTCCTTAAAATAGTTCCAATCAATGATATGTACCATTTAAAAAAAAAAAGAATAATCAGCTTATTTCAATAATTAGCTTATTCATGTTACAGTTTTGAAAATTTTATGTAATATTGTTTTATAATGATAAAAAAAAAATTAAATAGAACCCGCACAAGGTGCGGGCACTAAACTAGTTACATATATATTAGTTATAACGGGGAGTCTGCAGAGATGTAATAGAATAATAACATATCAAGGACACAAAATCATACCGTTGTGCAATCGGCTACAGCTTTCTTGTACTCCCCCACTTCCTTGTAACATGAAGCCCGGCATGTTAGGACTTCTGCGGTGCCAATAGCATCACCAGATTTTTCCAGAAGAGCCAAAGCCCAAGACAGCCACTTGATGGCATCTGCATACTGGCCTTGCTTGTAGTTGTCAAGGCCCTTGTTCTTAGCTGAAGAGGCTGAAACTCCCGTAGGAGGTGGTGGGAGCCCATCAAGCTCAGTCGTGTTGCCTCCATTGTTCCCTCCGTCAAAGTCAGAGCTGAACCCCCAATCATCACCTCCTGAAGATTGTTGATTTCCACTTGGCTCTGGTGTTGCTTTTGTACCAACACTAGAGCCTGATGAAGGAGGGAAAAACATGTCAAAGGAATCGGAACCTGAATTCTGGGGTTGTGTATGATTTGATCCCAGTGAAGAACTATTGTTGTACGAAAATGCATTGGCTGCTGTTTTAGATGCACCAGACATTGATACATTTTGAAAATCTCCAAAACCGAAGTCGTCTGAGCTGGTGGGTTTAGCCTTGTCAGAAGATTTAAGACTAGTTCCACCTGATGGCTTAGTACCAAGATCAAACAACGAGCCAAATGGATCCTTTTTCGAACTCGTCCCCAGTCCACTGCCACCACCACCAATAGCTCCGCCACCTAATCCATTGCCTGAATTCGTACCCTTGTGCATACCATTAGCACCATAGCCATAAGTGCTACTAGTATTGTTAGCACCAACAAAACTTCCAAACTTCTCCGAAGAACCCCAACTACTTCCATTTCCACCCACTTGGGCTGATTGAGCTGTGGGCAATGAATCTGCCATAGCTCCCATAGTGAAGGAACTGTTAGCAGGGGTAGCACTCTTCAATGGAGCATTGTCATTTCGCTTGTTCTGACCAATTGCAGAATTCACCAAATCCTTGAACAAGTTAGGATCCTTGTTAGCGATCCCAACGGTGGGCCCAGTCATGGAAGGGCCCATAGAGTTCCAACTCTTTCCGAAGATATCACCTACCATGGAAGTAGGACCGCCAAGCTCACTTCGAGTTCCCATTGCTGCAGAAGCTGGAGCTGGTTGGTGTGTCCAGGAAGGCTTGTTGTGATTCGCCTGCCAGGATGGTCCACTGGTTGTTCCCATCCCTGGCCTCGCACCAGATTGGGAGTGCGAAGAAGTAGAGGAATATGAAGGGCCATATGAATTAGGTTTATTCTTTTGATCATTAAGAGATCGAGATCGATTATTTCCAATTCCGAGATCGAAGTCGAAATTGTTGAGCGATGCACCCGCTTTCCCGTAATTTGGATTCATTATTCCGGCAATGAATTGAAATCTAACTGGTTGAAATGAACAAGGATCGGAACTGAAATTGGAGAAAATATCAGATCTTGCTAAAATTGGACGAGATCTGATCGATATAGAGATCGTACCTGGGAAGATGAGATTGCAGGAACACAAAATCGCTTGAGAAAGAAGGCCACGGTGTCGGTGGCGGCCTTCGGTGTCTCAGGGCAGAGAGAGAAGAGGAGAGTTTCTGTAGGAGCCTGTTTGTCGCCGCAGGCCGCGCAAGATCATCTACCGTTTTTTATGCAACAACTCTACAATATTTTTGTTCTACAAAAATAAAAATTTGGTTGACAAATATAGATTTTGGATGGTTGATTGGTTATTGATCACACAAGTTTAATTATACTCGTTTTTACCGATCTTTAAAATGCAGGTCTCATAGGCAGATAACAATCTCATCCGCAGCCCCGACCGGTGGTTATCCGAAAACCCGAACCACTCGAATGATCGAAAATTCATAAAATACGGTTGAAATGCGGGTGATGTTTGATCGATTGATGGTCCGGTTACGGTTTTGAATATTAAAAAAAATCACCTGAACCATCACCCGACCCGACATTCAACCAGTATTCACCCGATGTTCAAATGACTTACCACCCTCTCTTAAACCTTAGCCACCAAAATTTGTGTTTCTATGCATCGATTCAATTGTCATCTCCGAAGGATCTTAAACACCGGCGCCTCGTGTACCCACCTATGGTTTTTTCTCTTGAACAACGTCGCCTTCTTCAAAAATGCCTTTTTGGCGTCTTCCATCTCCACTGGCCAAACCCGTTACCACCACCAATGTCTCTTGAGCAGCAATCCCACCAAACCTTTTGAATCTGTTTATGTGAACTCTTAACAAAATTCTACTAACTTGATGCTTTTGCGCCTCCGTCGCAATTTCATCTCGGCACCGGTACTTTTGTTCTCATCTACCGTCGTTTAGTGATACATCATGTCTTTATACTATGATAGCTATGAGCAAATAATAATGCTCCCAAATCAAGGGAAAAAATGCGTCAAAAATCTCGACTTTTGTAGGAGGAAAACCTCTCTACTGTTTACAACACTTTTGAATTTTTTTTAATTCATGACTACCATAGTTACGGGTTATTAAATTGTTGTATACGGATCGTTTGACTATCATAGATGCTTATTTATTTATCTTATCTTATAAGTATTAAAGGAGAGCCCTTCTTTGCCACGTGTCAGCATCAGATTTAACGCAACCTAAAAAAATATTTTAAAAAGTTAATTATTTTAGGTTTTTAATATAAATTATTATCGAAGCCCAACAAAAATATTTTTAAGAAGTTATTTATCTAGATTATTAAAAAAAATGGGTTTATATAATCGGATATTGTTAATTAAAAGTATTTATTATTATTATTATTATTATTATATATATATATATATATATATATATATATATATATATATATATATATATATAAATTATTATTTGTTAGTTGTAAACCCTAACAATACGTATATGTGTTTCATATAAAAGTTGTAAGTTCAACCTTCACATGTACATCATCATCTCTTTAAATTCCATTAGTTATTAAGATCTTAACAAAATATTATATATATAAATTTTTATTTTTTTAGTGGTAAACCCAAACAATACGTATATGTTTCCTATAAAAGTTGTAAGCTCCACCTTCACATAAAAATTATTTATTATTATTATTATTATTATTATTATTATTATTATTATTATTATTATTATTAACAATATATATATATACATATATATATATATATATATATATATATATATATATATATATATATATATATATTAGTTGTAAACCCTAGCAATAACGTTAATTAGAGTTAAAAGTTTTTTCCTTTAAAATTAACGAATAAATACATCTAATCCAATATTATTCAAAAGCCCGCACAATGTGCGGGTATTACACTAGTTTATTTATTTATTCATGAATATCATAGCTGTGTTTTTTAAAAAATTCACAAATAATCAATTACAAATTAACAAGTTTAATTTTTTGGTTGATCCCGAAAAAACCCCGACTCACCCGATCAACCGCGGTTATGGTTTAGGATGGAGGGAAGCTTGGGCAGTTGATGGTTCGGGTGAACGGTTTTGTAGTACAGTTCGGTTGATGGAAGTGATACAACCACCCAGCACCCGAACCATTGACATCCCTACTCAAAGTCTCATTGGTGGTATCTTTAGACATTTTTACCCAATAAATAAATCCAATTTTAAACCCTTGTTTCATTCATAAAACTTACCTCTACAAAAGATTATCCGGCAAGATATTACGATTTAAGTTTGCATGAATATTGTGTGTACATATATGTTTTTTTGATAAGTGGGACGGGTCATAGCCCGTGTTTATTGTGTCATAAAGCTAAATTGAAATCACCCGTTGGGTTGCCACACCACGGGAATCATTGTTCAGCAATGTTAAAATACACACATACGGGTTCTTAAGCACGTGGAAACCAAAAGGGAAATCAATAACATAAGATGCAAGATAATCCGCCGAGGTGTTAGCCTCGCGGTAAATATGACGAAATTGGGTGGCCCAATCTCTACGGAGGAAGCCTTGACAGTTTTCAACTAGGATAAAAAGCAGATGTGTACTAGAGATATTCTTACTCAACATTTTGACAACCAATTCGGCATCCATCTCGACTTTGAGCCTGTGTATTCCCAAATCCCATGCCAATCGTAAACCAGCATAGAGGTCCCACAGTTATGCCATTGGGACCGACCAAAGGCCAAATTTGAACCCGAATCCTTGCACCCATTGACCTTAGTTGTAGCACAGTTATGGTCTGAAAAAATTGCCCCATCTGTATTTAGTTTGAAGTTGCCAGCCTGGGGAAGTTTCCATGCCACATTGAACGTTTCTCTAATAATCGTATTGACCAACTTCTTGTTATTTCATGCGTCATTATAGGACTTAATTGTTTCAGCTATACCGATAACCATGTTTCAGCTATACCAATAGCCATGTGTCTTGAGCAATTAAACTTAGATACCATATGTTCTACATATTCACTGATTTTAGGTTCAAAAATGCTAGTTGGTCAAATACACATCATGGACACATACTCACACAACTTGAACTCAGACATATCACAAATGTAGTAAGAGTTCAGAAAGCACCTGGGGTTTTGTTTGAGTTCAATGATTCTTTCTTTGTTTACATTCTAATTTTATTTCCGTTTTTTGGATATCCCCTTGGTGGCGTCTTTTGATTCGAGATCTCGGTTCTTGCATCAAGGTTGTGCCAACAAACTTGTCCGCGCAGGGATTCGATGTTCATCGTTTATTTTCCCCCTTGTGACCTTAGATATCTTCTTCGTTGGAGTGTTTGGAACTCATATTTGGCCTTCAATTCCCCACAGTCGTTGGAAGGCTTGATTTTGGTGTGTCGTACTTTGTTGTGTTCTCGCTAGTGTGTAGCCTCTTTGTTCTTCTTTTTGGCCCGTATCGGCGGCTCACATGTTGTGTTCTTTTCCTCTTTTCTTGTTTTGTTTTCCTTGTTTGATATTCATCTCCTACGGAGTTGTTTATGCTTGAAACAACAAATAACGGTGAAGCCTTCACTAGTAACCTTCGGTTTCCGATCGTCAGGCACCTCCTCCCTCTTATCTGGAAGTTGAGAATAAAAAAAAAGACAACACAACGTCTGCGCAACCATCTATCCTCTCTTCTTTCTTTCTTCTTTTCCTTATCAGGATTGCCGATGCTTTTCTCCCTTCGTTTCTTTCTTTTCTTGAAGACCTTGTACTCATTCCTTTTTTTGATTTTCTCTTACAAGTATTTGGGTGGTTTGAGTTTGGGCGTGTTGGTTTTTGTTGGTTTTTTGGAAACATTAACTTCTTTTGGCCAGAGTTTAGTTGGGGATTTCGAGATTTCCTTGTGATAGAGGGGAGATAGTTGGTGGTGCGTGGAATCGCGTTCTTTTCTCAACATTTTTGGGATTTTTTTTATATTACTGAGGTAGTTAATCGGTATAACACATTTTGTTTTCTTGAGCAATATAGAAAGTAATATAAAAATCAATGATATAAAACAAATTTTAATTTTACTAACATAAATGATATATTTACGCCATTGATGGTGTGTACACATTAATTAAGCGGAACGTCTATGTATTTGTTGTCGATACCACAATCAATGAGTTTTTGCACGATTTGGGTGTGGGAGGATCCAAGGAATGGACGTCTAGTCAAGAAGAAGACACATCCATTAGGGACGGCCTTAACCTCTGTGCAACATTCCAGAGACACCTTCCGCTCAGCAGCATTCGCCGTGCAAGCCTTGAATATTTCCGGCCTCATGTCACACATCGGTGGGTTTTCATCCCTTGCTAGTATTGTGGATAGTGCAAATAATGATATTGTTGTTACTACCATCAACATTGTGTAACGTCTTGCCATTTTTATATTTTATCTCTCACTTTTTGTTGTTTATGTTTGATCAATATTTTATGTTTTTTTGTTTGAAGGAGATTGAATGTGTAATATCAGGTTTATATAGAGGGTCATTTTGAAAGGGATTGTATGGAATGTTTTGTCACCGTTTAGAATGGGCGGTTTTGAGGAGAATGTGGAGAGTGATTAGGACAACCCATGACATGTGGACTAGAGATGAAATGGTATTGGTCAGTGCATGTCTATTAAAGAGTGTTTAAAGCAACTCATGCCATGTGGATCAGAGATGGTAGACAATGTATAGGATAGTCTCTAACAACATTGATTAAATGTGAAATGGTTTGAAGGGAGATGAGTATATTGGAATTGTTTAATTGTTTGTGATATTTAGGGAACAATGTTATATTTGATGGTATAAGATTATTAATTTATTATAAAAAAAAGTTATATCCATGAATTCTCCTTTTTAATTTATATTTGCTAGTCTAGCTTGAACATGTTATCCAACATCTTGTTATTTTTTTGTCTTATATTTAAAATTTAGTGTAGGTTTCGAGTTTTAACTTAACCACGATATATTATTATCTCATTAACAAATCATTAAAATATTAATATTCTATTAATATGCTATTATAAATGTGGATCCAATTCAATTAAAAAAGCATTTAAAACCTGCTAATTAAGGTTAGTTATACTACATCTGCAATATATGTCCACTAGTCTTAAGAACATTTTTCTAAATAATTGTCCATGAAAATTCATTTAATGTCAAACTTTCTAAAAACAAAATTATGCGTTTAGTATTCTTGAAAAACGAACTAATGAGATATTGCTCTGTTGAAGCACATGGTATTATTTCTGAATGTGTATTTGAATTGGTTTTATGAAACCAGAGTATTATTTATGTTTTTGGTATAGAAATTTGCATATACTTGTGTTAAACAATGGCTTAAATTTCTCATTGAAATTAACGAATGAAGAACAATGAAACTACATAACATAAAAGTTATTTGTTTCTGTTACTGATATGGAAATCTAGCTTGTACCGTGGAGATAGAAGAACCGACTCGGGCTGTTGAGGCTTCTGAATTTGTATTTGAATTTGTCCTTTAACAAGGTGTACCGTGGAGATTGAAGAACTACAACGTTTTGGTTGAGGTTCCCGGTTCAAATATTCTTCATCTAGTGCCTCTTGTAACATATTACCTTCAAACTTTTTATGTTTTATTTTATATGTAAAATTTACTAATACTTTATACTTTTATTTTATAGTTCCCAAACCGACTCAAGTTGTTGAGGAGAATGAAGCATGCCTCGAAGATCCATACAACCCACATCATCTATTCATAAATTGTTGTAACGCACGAAGATTTGTAACAAGTAACAAAAGCAACAAAACTAATTTGATGTGATCAACGCTCGGAATGCAATACTCAAAGCTCAAAATGATGCC
Source organism: Fagopyrum tataricum (assembly GCA_002319775.1). Taxonomy (NCBI): domain Eukaryota; kingdom Viridiplantae; phylum Streptophyta; class Magnoliopsida; order Caryophyllales; family Polygonaceae; genus Fagopyrum; species Fagopyrum tataricum. The sequence continues at coordinate 21,924,341 of CM008286.1, forward strand.
CTGAATGAGAGGATGTTTAAGGGTGTTGAAAATGAGATGAACAATCACTACGAGAATTATGAGATCACCAATCTGCTAGCTAGGCGCAACAAACATTATTTGGATGCGAGATTTTTAATCAAGAAGCAGTGGGTGGTAATCTTCACATTTGCTTTAATTTCTGTTGTGGTTGTAGTTGGGTATGTATGTAATTATTGAGATCCATAATTGTTAAATGGATGTAGAACATGAAGCGTACACAAACAGATAGTTATGATTTGGATCGGTCTTATGTTTGATATTTTATAAACGCTACTTGTTTTTATTTGATCTAGCTACCGTAACTTAATATGTTGTCTCTAAATATGTTGTTTTCGTCTTAATTTATATTTAACATATTCTGATTATATGGATATGTAACCGGTTGTGTTTTATGTGCATTTTTTCAATGGTTGTTTGTTCCGGTTGTGGATACAGATGTATAGTTGTGCAAGTTTTTTTTTTAGAGTTTTTATGTGCGGGTTTTTATGTGCAAGTTTTTTTTTTGTGTAATTGGGTGTGATTATATGGATGTGTAACTGGCTGATTATATGGATGTGTAATTGACTGTGTTTATAGAGTTTTTATGTGCAGGTTTTTTTATGTGCAGTTTTTTATGGTCAGTATGAGTTAGTATTGAGCTGTTTTATCTTAACCTTAAATCTCAAAACATTTTGATTAGCGTTGAAAGAGGTATGAGACATATATAGGATGTAGAGAATAGTTTAGGTTAAATAAATGTTATGTTGATGTTTCTCCACTAGATATGATCACTCTATCGATCACACCTGAACTTCATGTACCGATAACATTAGCTGAAGTCAGGTTCTTGATCACATCATCAATTAAGAACTCTATCTTTTAGTAAAATGTGAGCTCGCAACTCTCTTCTTCTCTCATGGAACCTTTTTTCAGTCATTCTCGCACGAACCAACATGTAGAAGCCAACAAAATAAGCACAACACTTGTGCTGACCAAAATCGATATGACCAAGCTCTTTCGGTAGATGAACAACATAATTGAGATGGAATTTATCCTGACAACTAGTTGCAGCTTAGATTTAAAGAGATCTCTAAAGCTGATGAAAACAAATGCCGATGAAAACTAGTTGGCTTCTTATAAATATGATTACTAAAGAGAGTTATGCTGATGAAAACTAATGTTATGCCTAGAAAGCTTTTGAGAGGCCAACAACAGATTGATAGATTTACCAAATGTTGCAAATATGATGATGAATATCTAACTATTTTTTGCAATTCATTTGAGTCGTGTACAATGAGAGATTTTCAAGTTTTGTTTGGCCTTTGTTTGTTACTACTATTGCTTTTACTTCTTTCACCATTTTCCCATTACTTAAAACAACTCAAGTTTTCAAGACAGAACAATTAATGGCATTCAACTGTAAATTCCTTAGCCAACTCAATTCGACATGATCAAATTTTCAAGACATAACCATTTTCCCATTGCTTACCATTTTCCTGAATTCCCTAGCCAACTCAAACTCACTGCAAATGACTCTTCTTGTTGCTTCTCACCATCACAACTGATTGCTTAGTTCCCGCATCAGTTGTAAATTGAGATTTTAGCTGACATAATTTACTACCATTGATCATATGCCCTTGTTTCCTGCATCAGTTGTAAATAACAATATTTTCATCTAGTAAGAAATAACAAGTTTCATGAATATATGAATATAGAAAAACAAGACAGCTATCATTTTAGTTGAGCATTCTTAATGTTAAATGTTATATATATATATATATAGAAACAAAATAGAAACACTTATAGCTCAATACTTTACCAAAATGGCTACAAAAATAGCCCGTCTACATGCTAAATTATCCCAAACAAAAAAAGTTGATTGTACAAAATGCCGAAACCTTAAAAGTAGAGTTGATCAAATGTCAGTCCAAAGCATAACAGAAATATCATCTCATACCTTTCTTGTCTCCCCACCATTTACTGGAGCATTTGTGTCACTTTTAGATCCATCGTAATCATTGTCATCTTCTTTTGTTGTCATCACTATCTTCACCATGAACAATCGTGAACATATCATCCTCTCTACCACACGTTGTGTTACGAGATTTTCTTAAAAAGTTGAGCAAGGAAAAACATGTCAAAATGATGTCAACTTGTGTATCTACACTGTAACTTGGCATGACTTTTAGTATCTTCCAACATTCCTTCAAAACTCCGAACGGCCTGTCTATACAACTACGCAATGAAGAGTTTATTTTGTTGAATGTCTCATTTGCATTGCCCGACGTTACATTCTTAAATTGTGATAGATGATACCGTGTCTTTGGATAGGGAACCATGTAACCTTCCTTGTATGGATAATCCTTGTCTACTAAATAATAGCGGTCTAAAGACAAGGTATTTATATTGGAATGACATAAACTATTTTAATAAAATAAAATGGTGTATTGTATAGATCATCTAGTACTTGGTGGAGGATGTGGAAAAACCACAGACGGTGTATCGACTGCTTGATCAAAAACCTTTGCATCATGAGCAGAGCCTTCCCAATCAGCGGACGCAAATGTGAAACACATGTCAAAGTCACATACCACCATAACATTGAACGTGTGAATCCCTTTCCTCCCTCAATATGGTATTTGATCAGCTTTCGGTATACTTGCATTAATATATGTTCCGTCTATACAACCAATTACTCCTTTGAAGTAATCAGAATATCGAGTGTCATTCTTAATGTAATTTGGGACTTGTGAAAATAAGTCCGTTGGTTTGATGAGATCTCTAACTATACCCAAGAATCTCCTACGACGTTCCACTATGGCCTCTCAGTACCTCATGAACAGTGGTCAAATAGTCGATGTAGAACGCTGAAACCTCTTGGAAACGGTTTGATAGTTGAGACATTGGGCCATTGTGTACATAAATATGCCAATCTTCTCCACAAGCCGCAAATTATTAGATCCACATAGCCCGTACTTGTTGATCATAAGGTTGCATAAATCGTGAAAGACTTGTTTCTCCATTCGAAATGCATTGAAACATCTTGTCTCCGTACTAGAACTAAGGACGTCAGCCATCCACTGAGAACCGTTGAACAAGGTATCATACACACGAACCTTGTGAACATGCGTGTAATAATGTCTTGTTATGAAATCATAATCTATTAATTGTAAATAACTTAAGGATTGAAGACGTTGAAAATGACGCACTCTCCCACAACACATGCGGTGTAACTGAATAAACAATTAACAATATTTTAGTAATTGAATGACAAACAAACGTACATAAAATCATAAAATGCAAATAGATAAGTGTTGTCGCACCAGTTCAACTAATAAATACATATATATAACATGCGTACCCACTAGAGGAAGACTATATAACCCCCAAGAGAAGGGTCGCGTCACCGTAAATATATAGACCCGGTCAAGTTGTCTTCCTGAGGACTATGTTATCCTCCCCTTACTCTTGAAGACTTATAAGAAAATGCAAGTATTGTAAAAGAAAATAAAAAAAATGCGACTAAGCGGTCGACTTAAGACACTTCAGGAGTGGTTTGGATTAAGTACCCTCAGTCGAGTCACCCTGACAACTTCGATCGAGTGACTTTCCTGAAGCTATTGAACTCAAATCGAGTAAAAAAAATAGAGGAATGGTAAAAGTGAAATCAAGTAAGGAAAACGAATAGGGGTTGAAATTAATTATCCTAATCCTTGCTAACGCAGTATTTATACACATTATAATGTCATAGAGTGAGAATTATTTGCTCAAGTGCTCAAATAAATGATGACTAAACGGTTGTATGCATGGATAGATGAATGCAAGCCTAAGCATGCTAGTCAAGCAAACATAGTATCTCACATGGTGTTTGCTATTGGTAAAATGCCAGCCAACTATGGTCTCAAACTAGTGATCAATATGAAATAATCGAGCCTCACATGGTGTTTGCTATTGTCTTTCATAAATCATAAGGATCTAGAGTGAACTTGCACTTCACAATTAGCAATCAATTATTCCTCACATGGTGTTTGATATTGGAATAATTGAAATAATAATCCTAGCAATATAGGCGTCTACAAAAATGCATCACTAGATTATGAAATTACTTATGAGTCTCATTCATACTAGCCGGTCAATTAACAACACATAGGATCATGCTTAAAACTAAACAAAGTGCATAAAGGAACAATCCAAGCAAGCTTAGCATCCAACTTTGATATTAATTTATGCATGGATCATAGTGTTATAATCGGTTTTAACCTCCTATATGCTTACATAATTCTAGGCATTATAACGATACGATACTACATAGCTTCGGATTGGGATTTTCACCCCAATCCCTAGTATGGAACTACTCACTCATGTTGAGTGAAGAAAACACAACAATCAAACAAGAAATCGTGCAATCCATGGAATCAAGAGAGAAATGATCAAAACAACTAAAAGAGAATCGAATTACCAAATAACAATGGAAAGTAGCAATGGATCCAACTTGATTTGACACAATTCATCCACAACTCGGAACAAAATCTTTACAACTCGGGCGAACTTGAACTCAACTCGGCCCTAAACTAAGGAGACTCGGCTCCGAAAATGAGAGAAACTAAGAGAGATTTGTGGAGTAGTGAATTGGTATTTGATCCTATGCAGCTAAACCTTTTTATATAGGCTGGGAAGTGGAGGAAATTGGCACGGATTGCCCCAAGCTTGGCAAGGATTACCAACATCAGCACCAAGATTCCCTTCTAACTGTCGTCACGTGCCGACTTGGTTACAACCACACAACACATCGATCGAGTCGACCATGAAGTGACTCAACTCACGTTGAAAAGTAAGTTGGTGACACTACTGTCTTCTTGACTCGAGTGGGTCGCCTACTATGAGAACCTAAGTCTTCAAGCCTGAGTCGGTGACACTACTGTGAGAACCTAAGTCTTGAAGCCTAAGTCGATTCCTCATTCTTTGTGCGAGTGAAGGGGAGCCTTCAGTGGGGTTGCACAGGCGACTCGGCCTCTTAAACTTGCATCTTTGGATAATCTTTAGTCATTCCTTCTTCTACTTAATGCTCTGGAGCTTCTCTTTGCTTCTTATTTTCTTGCTTCCAGCCTTGATGAGGATAGGGTTGTTTTCTTGAGTCTTTTCATGTCCATTTATGCTCCATTTGACCTATAATCACCTAAGCACAAGAGACAAACGGAAGTAGACATTCTTTGATGCAAATAAGCTCTAGCAAAGAAGTAAATGCTTAAACCCATGCAATTCTACTAAAAATGCATGAAAACAACTCTACAAAAAATAGCATAAAAACATGTTATCATCGAGTCATCAAGTTGGTACACAAAACAATCACACAAACAAATTAACAAACAAACAAACAAGGTTCATAAGATGTAAATAGTTGACTCATCAAGATGGTACACAACACAAACAAAGAATCACAAATCAGGCAAGGTACCCTTTTTCTCCTCTTTCTTGTACTCTCACTCAAGCCATTTAACTCTCGATCTCTTCATTTCTAGGAATCAACGAACATGAACATCGTACAAGCATCTTCAGACATTGAAAAAGAGACAGCGAAGCACCAAACCGGTGAACCAACATGTTGATTTGCATCATTGACTATATTACCAAGCACAGTCATTGAGTCACCCGTTATAGAGAGGGGATTGTTAGGTGCTTCTTCTGCGGTGGACCTTTGCGTCTCAACATCATATAAAGCAATCATCTTCCTATTATCTTCATTCGATAAAGCTAAATATTCTTGATTTCTAGATTTCCCATTATTCTTCCTCATAACATTGCGCTTGTTCACTCCTTGTGAGCCAATACCGTTTTTTCCCCCCTTTGCATGGGATTGGTTGGGGCACAAAAGGTGTTTGATTTTCTTCATTTTCTTGATCATTGGTAAGATCAGCTTCTATGTTCAAATCATCCCGATCAATCGGGTCCACATCCTCATCATTCACTTCAATTGGATTGTTGCACGGTGGAGGGGCCATTAATGGAACAACACAATGTGAACCGGTCGCTCCGTGCCTAGAATAACATCTTCATCATAGATTGAACCTCCGGATGTAGACCATTTTTTTTAAAAAAAAACACAGTAATCGTTGTTCTCCTGCATGTAGGATATTTGTTAGTACTACTACCAAAATGATGAAAATTAATTTTATATAAAAAATGTAGAATATTTACATACCTCGAGATTTTTTGCCCACCATTCGTCAGTTGCATCAATATAGTGACGATCATAGTTCCATCCAAGACCCGTATCACCGTGCTTAAGGTTTCCACAAAATTTTCAAATTATTGCACTTGTTCTTCAATGTATTTGTTGACATTTTGTTGTAGTTTTCAACTCGAGTTGTTATGTTAAAACTTTCCAACTAAAACAATTCTTCTACCCATTTATTCTTTGGAAATCACATAACATTTCTAAGAATGTCCTCATAAGTGCATCATTCCATCCATAATAAGATTTATCCTTAGTATCTTGCATCATTCTATCATTCGTGTCGGCCATTTCCTATATTATAATAGAAACCAACATATGACAACACATAAAAGACAAGATATAATCATACACACATCAAAATCAACAAAAATAACTAGACCTTTAGCTTCAAAAGTAAGTGAAAAAGACAAACTTCTTAAATATCATTGACAATGCACTTGGATACTTATCCTCCTATAACATATACCCCAAATATTATTTCAAAAGTTGTCAGTATAATAGTTGTTTTATTTTCCATTATGTCTCACATCCAACAAAAAATGTAGAATTCAGAGAAGCAACAACAAATCAAAATCAGCACAATAGATTTTTGTTTGGTGAAGGATCAACAAATTCTCAGCAAATTGCTTCTTAATGTTTACTGTGATACCTAATTCATCTGTCAAACCATCTACTCTATTAGAGTTTAGAGAAGCAACGAAAAATTGCTAACTGACACTGGTAGAGTGTAGAGAAGGAGCAACAAATTCGCAACATGCCCAAGAGTGAAGATAAATTAGACTGCAGAGAAGAGAGTAATGATAGAGTGCAGAGAATGAGCAACAGAGAACAAGCAATATCGACAACCAGAAGAAAATTTCTTCAGCAACGGTCATCAACAAGCAGAACGAAATTTCTTCGGCAACAGAGAAAAAGCAATAACGGAATGCAGTACCGGAAACCAAAAGTCGAAGCAAAAATGAAGAATAGAGTGTAGAGAAGAGAAGAGAAGGAAATTGCTTACCGGTTCGTAGAAGGAGTATCGGAAACCAACAGAGGTCAAAGGAGACGAGAACTATCGGCAACCACACTTCTCCTCCCTTATGTTCTAGGGCTCAATTTATGCATCACATGAAAATCACATGTTAAGTTAGGGACATTATGATAATTTGGTGATTAATAATCTTGATCAATAAACCTATACCAAACACCCAAAATTTACGATATCTATGAATCCCTAATAACCTTCATCTACAAGAATCCCCAATAATCCCAACAATCTAAAAAATAAATACCAATCCGATACCAAACAGGCCCTTAAGAGCCCTAGTAAATTAAAATACTTTTATTAAAAGAAATGCTATTTTACACACTAAATTAAAAAAAATGGATTTTCCGGATGGTATCCTGTGGTTTAGGGTTTTCCGGATTTTTCCAAGAGTTTTTTTAGTTGAAACGGTGTCCTTCAACTTTACATAATTCCGAATTTTGCTCATTTTTTTTAAATATGCCAAACACTCCTTATCTTTCATTAATAATTTTTTTAAAAAAGCTAAACAACTGAAAAAAGGAAAAGAAACAAATCAAATAAAAGAATTTAAAAGCAACGCCTTCATCTTCTTCCTCCAACGAACATATATTTCAGAAACGAAGAAATTACAAGAACGATTTCGAAGACCTGCAACAACGTCCACATCAGACCAGCGGCACGTCCTTGACCCAAGTTATGGAAAAACCAAAGAGAATTTCAAGCTACAACCTTCAAGGTACATAATGTAAAACTTGAACACGGTCAATTTATCACAATATAACCCCAATTTTCATCATTTTACTACCAGTTTCAGATATTGGTTTCAAGGAAATGATTTTGGTTTTTGAAACAAAATTGTCATCACTAATCGATGCTGAAAATCTGTTCGAAGCATAATAATCACTGTCAAATCGAAATTGAATAGTATATGCAACTGCAATTTAATAGAGTAAGAGTTAGGGTTCTAGATCTAAGAAGTTGACAGTGAAGTGAATAGAAATTTGGGGATTCCTTGAGAGAGATCAAGTTGAGAATTGCGAGGACCATATGCCGATCCATCAGTCTTTAAAACTAGCTTTCATTGAGTTTTTCTTTGCCGTGAGTCTTTGAAATCATCATTTGCATTTTTTTCGTTTCTGAAATTCGTGGTTCGTAGGAGTAAGAAGATGATGTTTTTTTTTAAATTTTTTTTATTTAATTTGTTGCTTCCTTTTTCATGTTTTTAGATTGTAGATTTAATAAAATCGAGCAAAATTCGAAATTGCGTAAACTTGAAGGCACCGTCCGAACTAAAAAAATCCTTGGACAAAATCTGACATACCCAAACTACAGGAGTACCATCCGAAAAATCTCTTTAAAAAAAAATAGTTTATCATGCTCCCAAAAGGAAACACCTAAACACTCGGATAACATATGCAGTATTTTTAACTTAATACGTCATGTGACATGTTTGTACCAAACTCAAAGCCTAGGAAATTTCCAAAATACTTTTTATGATAAAATAAAATAAAAAGTAGAAAAGACTAAATTTTTAGATATTTTAATATTGAAACGGTCAATTGAGGCGTCGTTTCACACTACTGCTTGCTACGTAGTAACGTAATAAGTTGTACCAGAAACCTCTCTGAACCTTCTCTTACCTTCCCCTCTTATACTCTCATATCTCTCTTCTTTTCCCAGAACTCCCGAAGCCCTAACTCCTCATCTCTCTCTAGCCGAATTCATGAGCACTAATGAAAACCACCTAGCCGGGTCACCGTCGTTCGGCGATCCGGCGACCTCTAAGGGCTACGAGCTCACAGGAAAAATCATGATGTGCGCCATTATCATAGTATTCGCTGTCGTCATTGTCATGGTCTTACTCCACATCTACGCTCGATGGTACATTCTCCGTACCCACCGTCGTCGGCGCCGGCGTACACACCTCGTCTTCTACGTTGATCCTGCTAACTCCAACGTCGTTTCCGGCCTCGACCCTATTCTCCTTAAATCAATTCCTACCTTCGTATTCTCTTCTCCCGATGTCGACGAGGAGCAGGAGAAGGTTCTAGAATGTGCAGTGTGCTTGTCAGAGTTTGTAGACGGCGAGAAGGGACGGTTGTTACCTAAATGCAACCACAGCTTCCACGTTGACTGTATTGACATGTGGTTTCATTCTCACTCCACATGTCCACTCTGCCGGACTGTCGTTGATGGAGATATTTCATCACCGGACGACAGTATTGAGGTCGTCGTCGAGTTGTCCGAGTCGACTCATTCCGAGTCAGAAACGAATTCTGGCTTTTGCGCTGATTGCCGACCAGGTCCCTCGAATTCATCGTCGTTCAGTGCGAAGAGGAAAGGTCTGGATCTGGTCGGAGTAACGGTGGAAGTTCCGGCGAGGACAGCAAGTTTCAGATTTCCGAACGCGGACGAGATTGGACTGAGTTCGCCAGCGGGTCAGGGATTCAAGTCACCGACGAGTCGACTACTATCGTTTAAGAGGATACTTAGCCGGGAAAAGAAGCCAATCACCTCACCAACTTCTTCCGCCGGTATCGGAACGAGTTGTGCGGAGTTGGGGGACGTTGAAGAACGGCGAGGTGAGACTCGGGCTCGGAGTCCGAGTTGAGGAGCGTGCGAGTTTGTCGGGGCTCCGTAAGCGTAAATCTCGTGAGTCGGGTACAGGTGGCGGAAAATGGTTCAACGATGGCCTCGATTTGACCGTCCTTTGCTGACCGTGCGTCAAATGTTTGACCGGCTGTATATATTGGAATTTGTTCAGTAGTCACTTTCCAATTTTGATAGAAAATTAGTTGTAATCATGTGATTATTGTGAAGATTGATTTTAGATTCATGATAAATTCATTCTAATTGGGTTTTTGTCAATCATGATTAATGTCTTCACCAAATTCATATTATCTTTTTGACTCTTCGTCTCACTTTAGTTGAGACGTAACAGAGAAAATAAGACGGAGTTATCATAATAATAACTCTGAGATGGAGAAGTTAATGGTAGGGATGTCAATGGTTCAGTTTTTTATCAAGGTTTAACTAATAAATTAAGCTTATTAATTATAATTATTCATTTTTTTTATAAAAAAAATGCTAGTCATGAATAAATAAATAAAAAACAATACATATGATTGTTAAACGAACAATAGCTCAATAACTCAGCAACACTCCAGAGTGTGGAGGCGTGGAAGCGTTGGTTGCGTAACCTGCGAATTAAGGTTGAGAGGCTGCGACTTAAGATTTACTCTTTGGAAGTAAGGTTGAGAGGCTGCGACTTAAGATTTACTCTTTGGAAGTGTAGACTGAAGGCATGAAAATGTAGAAGGTTGGAGAAGGTTGGGGGAGTGGGAACGTTCCTACTTAACTTGAGTAAACCACATGCTTAAGGAGTTAGAAACTTAGTTTTTTAAAAAACTAAGTTTTCGGATAACCATGAAAACGTAGAAGGTTGGGGGAGTGGGAGCGTTCCTACTTAAAGTTCGGATAAATGTCGGGTCGGGTGATGGTTTTTAATATTCTCACCATAAATCGTAACCGGACCATTAACCATCACACGCATTCCAACCGCACTTTATCGGGTTTTCGACCATTAAAGTGGTTCAGATTTTCGGATAACCATGGGTTGCAAATGAGATTCTCTTCCCTACTCCCGGATCGTACATTCGTACGTGAGCAAGCAACAAAGCAAAATCAAGGTTAGTACTTATTACATTACACTACCGGAGAATTACAAGTGATCTTACCATTACAAGGGATTCTGCGTTACAAATAGTACATTCCCAACTAAATAAGTTACACAGGGTAAAGGGCAACAAACACATGCTAAAAATGCAGATCATCTTAGACATTCCATTTCTGCTATATCTATGCTAGTAAAATGCCTAATATGTGCAGTCCGACACTAGAGAATCTCCTGAGAAATTTCGTGTCATCTAGCAGGATGCAAGTCAGTCGCCTCACCTTTCCCAACCAATCTAGATTTCTTCCTTCGCTTGCTTTGAGGAGTGCATCTCCCCATTACAGCCACTCCTATCTTCTTCGACCGGGACTTCGGGCTCACGACACAATGTCGTCCGTTCAAATCATCACTATCTGTTTCCTTGTTTTTGTTCTTCATTGCAGAATTTGGTCTTTTCTTCGTCTGTTGAAATACTCCTCTCTTCTCAGGCCTCTCTTGACGGTTTAGACAACGAACATAGAAGGGATTCACGGACGTGTAGCACAAAGATTCGCCAGACGACTGTCCGGGTTTATCAAGCTCAACCTTCCCGTCATTTACCTAACAATATGGACAATTTTGTTCAGTGTATAGACATGGAATGAGATAAGCTAGAAATTTAAAGAGCCTGACAGATTTTTTACCAGCTGCAGCATTGCAGAAAATGTTCGGGCAATATCGTGCTTAGGTTGCCCCATCACAACATCCGTAAAGGGCTTGGGACCTTCATCTTCCTCTAACGAGAACTTGTTCACAACCCTTTCTCCGTATTCTTGTATGTCGAACGGTGGATGAGAATCCTATAGGAAGGTAAATCACTATATGTTTAAACAAGACCATAAAAAATTATAATTTTTCTTCCAAGAACGGTATAGGAAGAAATATACTTGTTCATCCAAGTTATGCTCAATCCTCTGCTTCCAGGTTGCAACTCGAGCAACCATTTCTGTCTGATGCTCAGATTCAGCAATACTAGCAAGAAGAGCATTCTACAAAAGGAATGATATTAGGGTTTTGCATGTTACAGCAATATCTAGGACTCGGTGGATAAAATTCTAGAATCTTACCAGGTGAGCTCGACAAAGATCTTCTAGTGTAACTTGTGATGAGATCTCTTCAGGATTGTCTGCTAAATTGTCATCGTGTGCACCAACAAAATCGTCATGCTACATTAAGAGGACAAAGTGTAAGTCCAAGGGGCAATAAAAATTATAGCACACCAACAACTGCGTATGTAACTATAAACTGTTCGTTTTCCACTGACCTGGATAAAGTCGTCATCTTGATCCATGTCAAAGGCTCCTCCTGGCATGTCAAAACCAGGTTCCTCAAAGTCATCAGCATTAAAGTCGTTATTATTGTTAACAACTTCTGGATTATTAAACATGATATGAGTTTCACGTGCTCCGTCCACTAGTGATTGTCGCAGCTGCATTCAAGAGCAAGATAGTTAAGCCGTGAATTATCACCACAGTGCAAAAATGAAATTCAGTATTGAAGTTTAACAGAAGGCAAACCTTCTCAAAATAAGGCAGGGGTTCAGATGCCTTCTGTCTTTTATGAGTGTGAACAAGTTTCTCCCAGAATACTTTAAGTTGAGGATCTATTGGTCCATCCGGTTTTGCTAGAGGAAACTCTGGGGCAGCAGATACTTTCTTTTTGCGTGTCTGCATTCTGGGAATTTGAACTAGAACCAGCAAAAACAAATAGCAAACATGTTAGTCATACAAGATTTCAATCATGGAGGAACAAATTGTAAGGAAGCAACCTTTTCTAAAAGGTCTAACTTTCAAGTTTCCAAGCTGATGTGGCTTCAAGGGCTCCCAAGGATCTTCTTCATCACTATCATTATCATCATTATCAAAACACTCAGGTTCAGAGTGATGATCATCCATATGGTAATCAAAATTGCCCTTATCAGGGAAATTGAACGTGGCAGGATCAGGATCAGTTTCACCAGGAGCTGCAGAAGGTTCACCAAGATCATTCTGTTTTTTTTTGGCGGTTGACTTCCTAGCAGTGCCACCAGACTGTCGTACTGGAGAAGTAAAAGTGTTGCGACTCTTTGAGCGCACTGAACTCCTATGGGGGATACCATAGTGTCCTTCCTCAGAGGTGTCTCCTTTCAGAAAATTATCAACCACCGTTGCCTCACAAGGATCCAAAAGAATAAAGTCGCGATACAGATCATGGGTAGCCAACTGTGAGTTAGCATATAAAATAGGCGTGTCAGACAAAATACGAGTGATAAACCATCAAAGAAACAAGCAGTGAATGTACCAGATATGTTTCGAGTTCTCCTCCATCACCAGCAGAATCACCTTCACATACTACTAGATTTGCAGGGGTCTTTAGTAGGCGATTCTGAAAAGCATCCTTGGTTAATTGACTACCAAGGCAATTCTTCGCATCCACTGCAATGGAAATGGTTAGGTACAGTTATCCGGTTACATGTAGGGATAACTGCTATACAGATGGCCACATCCTACCTGGAATATCATCTGAACACCAGAATTGGTCATCATCTTCATTACGTACTGCACGAGAAGTGCTAGCTTCAGTCTGAGATGCTGGATTCTCTTCTTGATCTTGTGTTCTGTTATATTATACATTAGGTACATAAGTTAATATAATGAACATCCACTACAAGCTCACTGGTCCAAAGAATCAAGCCATACATCATAATAAAAATAACTGAACTAAATTGTTAATTTAAGCTCATGAACATTCAAGTGCCTTATTTCAATGTGAATGCATTAATTTAACTAATTTCCAGTAGATCAGAACTAAAGTATTTCCACACACCCCCACTTCAACTTTTACTTGAATTTAAATCCTCAAATGCAAGGACTAACAGAAACACATGAATATTCTAATTAATTGGTTTTAAGACAAAACTACTTCACCATTTCATTTGGCAAACAAGTAGGACAAAAAAACATTTGACTATCACAACAGAACCGTTACCAGCAAGGCGAAACACTTGAACTATTTTCTGCTATACTTAAGAATCTAAATGAATGGCCATATAGTTCAAATCAGAGGGACAGAGACCTTTGAATAAAGATTCATCAAGATTCAAGTTACTTGAAACTACCATCACGCTAAAGCAAGTACGGTATTTCATCCCAGACAACAATACCATGCCCACCAACATCCTTTAAATTTGCAACTTACAAGTTACACACCTTCTAGAATTACAACACATTCACAGTAACAGTTCTAATCTGTAAACTGCAGTCCAGGAAATCAGTTAGCGTTGGCAAAACCCAGTGGGGAAACTTTTGATAGCATAGACTTTCTCATTTACTTTTCTATTTGAACCACCAATGTTTCATAAAATATGGGGAATTTTTCAGTCCCTCCGCTTTTGTATCTATAAAATTGGCAGAAGGAATACTTAATTAGCGCTCTGAATATTTATTTCTACAAGCTGAACACTGACTTAGCAGTTAACAAAGAATGCAATATTACCTAATCTTTATTTGAGTCAAAATCCTTATTACAAAAACAGGCATTAATACCGTTCATCCACAAAATTTATTCGCGTAATGTCTTCCTAAAATTGTGCCAAGTGTTTAGACAGACATCCTGAATGACTGACCCCTTAGTTGATAACTCCTCTTGGCATAATTGATTACACCTGAAGCTAACTATTATCCCTGAGAACCTTGAAGTTCCAATAAATTTCTCACAACTCAAGCTTGTATGTTCACTATTGCTCCACCTCCTTGATGAAACTAATATCTATGATATACTACTCCAACAGCTTTCAATGACATAATATTTCTCCACTCAAATATATAAGATCATTTATATTGGATAGTATATTAGTCTCGGTACACTGAATATATACTGCAACAATTTGAAGAAAAACTAGCAAACGCCTAAAAATTCTGAAACATTCATAACTGAAGCCCTAAAATGTTTCAAACGCTCAAGATATGTGGACATATTTAGCTGAAATTTATAAGGGGTACGTTGCATCGACAGATGAAAAAAGGCAAATTGACACCATACTTGAAACTTGTACAACATATGGCACATGAAGGTGGGAAATTTCAAACCTCTTCTGAGAAATGAAGTCCAAAGCTTGCAACACTAACGAGTAAAGATACTCAACTTTACGACTGTAAACCTGTATAGACCCTTGAAGCAGCAGAGCAGCTACAACGTCCCCCAAAGTCCCACAAGCGCAACCAAAAATCAAAGTCAGAAACCAACCAAGAAGTAAGACGGGGGAGTTTTAGAGTTAGAAAAGCGGACCTTCAGCGAAATTGATGGAGAAATTGGCAGCTTCACCACCAGTGATTTCCCCAGAACAAATTTTCAAAAGGTATTCTTCGAGGCTTTTAGCAAGATCAACGGCCCAATTGGTTTCCAAATCCCTATGCGGCTGCACAGTGTGAAACCTATTACTTCCTTCCCCATCAATCGGGGTCTCTTGTCCCTCAGTCATCTTCTACCACAAAAACTGGAGTACAACATTGCTTGTTACCCCCGATAGGAGCATTACACCCTACAAATTTGGGAATTTCGAGAAAACCCTAAATTTGGGTACTGGTCCTTTTGCTCTTCTGGGTAGATCTCTACCTTGTTGACTCTTTGCCGGGAAAGAAAAAAAAAAAAAAAAAAGGACGGAACTGTGGGGATGGAATCCGGAAAAAGCCGTCGGAAAACTGAATCTTGTGGGTACTGCCGAAGGTTGAAGTTTGGGTCGACGGAGGTGAAGAGAGAGAAAAAGGATGAGGAGAGAGAAAATGAGTTCAAAAATGTTTTTGGTAAGAGAGATTTCCCGCTTGCTCCGAGGCCAATTCCGTGGAAATTAGGCTCTGCTCGTCGACGACGCCCTTTCAAAATTAATTTGCTCGTTGAGGAACTTATTGGGCCGATGATTGTTTAGCCCATTGGGCTTGTGTTCATCAAACAGGATTGGGCCTACTTACACCTAACCTTTAGGTGTGTTCTTGTAAGGTTCATATTTGCATTACAGTATATTTTAATTTATCTTTGTAAATTTGTTTGTGTTTCGGATCATTTAAACAAGAACATGAATGTCAATATGTCATGCCTTGATGTGTCTTTTTTGTTTTTATCTAAAACCTCAATTTTGGTTGTTTCCTTAATTTGTGTGGTAGTAGATCCCTTTTCCCTTTTATTTTCACATTATGTGAAGAGCTTGTTTCCGTTGATGGACGTTCGATGATATATGCATACCTAGGAGTTGTTAAGCTTGTCGTTTATTGTGTTGGTTGTTATCGGTTTTCTAGTTGTATTCGTACACACCATTTTTGGTGTTGTATTAGACATATTTAGTTTTTGGTTTGTTGGTTTATCTATTATTAATTTCATAATATATTTTTATATTTATATGTCTCCTTTTTTGTTAAGTTTTTTTTTTTTAATTTTGGTTTTTTTCCCTGCTACTATTACTTGTCAATTTATCAAAAAAATCTTATACCAGTTGTCGTCTTCCTTGTTCTAGTGATGTCCTCTTATTTCTTTTACGGAAAAGCTAAATACACGACACTCGTTTTATTACCGATGAAAAGTTTTGTAACGCGACGGCACACGATGAGCGCAAGCGCCTGACGTCCCATATAGGTTTCGGCGCCGCCACTTGTATTTTTTTTTATTAAAACGAATCGGGACTTTGTATTTGAGCGCGGGTTCTTGTCGCTAGCATTCAAAACCTAAAAGTGGGTTACCCAATTTCCGAAGGCATTCGCCACTTAACTCAATCTCGAATTTTTCGCCCTCCACATGCCGCCGCCCTCCATCCCGGGCGACGCGATCCCCTCCTTCTCCGGTCCCCGGCGACATTGCTCCCTCCGACGACGTTGCTCCCCTTTCATTTGCGATTTGCATTCAATTTCCACTTCCTTACCTCTTTTGTTCAATCATGGTTTGAATGTTGTTCTCCTCTGCAAGCTTGCTTTCCTGTCTCCAATTTCCCTGTGTTAAGAGAAGCAAATGGTCACCATTTCACAATGAAACCACAAATTCACAATGCTTTCCTGTCTTCTCTATAATTATGGTTTGAATTGTGTCCTTCGGGATATAATAAACAACATACAAGCCATTCACTGTGACCGTGAAAGCTCCCTGATTTGAGCTTTTTAATGGCAACTTCATTCAACTCCTGGGCTTTGTTTGGGATATATAAAATATGTTCATCAATCCATCCCTTGAAAAAGTGTTTGAATCCATCTTCACCGACGAGATACTCTGATCCAAAATTCCGTGTGGCAACCTTGACATCATGGTGTTAATTTATTTATTTTTTTCAATTTGTTTTACGTTTGGGCACCGTCGGTTGGCGTTGACGCCATATTTTTTTCTTCTAAAAATCATCTTTTTATAAACATCGTCCAAATTGAGGGGCTGACGCGATGCGAAAATATTCGTTGTCCAGTAAATTAATCATTAATTGTGTATATAACACACCCCTTTCTTTATTGTATATATTTTCGATATTTTCCTTACATGTTGCTCAGTGATGTACTTATACACTCTGAGTTTCCAATTTTGGTTACATGCTCTAGTGTTTGACATGTTTTCTTTCTCATTCTTATCTTTTTTTATTGATTGCTACGCTCATTTGCACATTTTAACACATCGTAGTATATGTTACCCTTTAATATCTGAGGTTTATGCCTTAATTGTTCTTGCTATTCAAATACCAAAGTGACTAATTTATTTTTATTTTCATGCATACAAGTTTCTAGAGTTCGTGGTCTTGTAGAACAAGACTTCTAGTTTTTGAGTTCCACCTACCCCCGTTTGGTTGTAACTCCGAAAACGAAAACGAATTTAGTCCACATGAATACCTTGTTCATGAAATCATTCCGGGTGATTTAATGCAAAATGCACTTGCTTCCCCCTATTTTGTTACCCTATAGAGTAGTAAGACTAATCAAATTATACTACAATTAATTCAAACTACGAGGAATGATTCTCAAAAATTTCATGAACAAGGGTGTACGTATGAACTAGATTCGTTTTCATTCCGTTTCCATTTCCGGAGTTTTAACCAAACAGGCCCTTAAAGTTTTTTGTCTTGAGAATTTTCGAAGTGTCGGGTTATTGTTCTTGAGTGTCTTCTTCCCTTAGCTACATGATATGACATGCTTCACTTCCCCATTGTGTTAGTATATGCCTTCTGTGTTCTTTTTTGCTCGTGTTTTGGGCTGTGACAACTTCAGTATTTGCTTACTTTGTGTGATTGTTTGTTTATGTTTCACAATTTCCTTTCATGCAATTAAAGTGTCTTCTTTGTACTTGCATTTCATATATATGAGAATTTATTACCTTAAATAATATGAGAATGTATGCTACAGTTCTTGATTGTGTCATTCTTTTTTGAAGTGTTTGTTCATGTTTCATTGTTTTTTGCTTTCTCTACCATGCAAATCATGTTCTTTGTGCTTGTCTATTAGATCATTGAATTTATTACCGTACTTTGACAGTTCGACTCCCTGAGAAGTATGTTGTATGTACTCTCACAAGCTCGTCTAAAATCGTATACTTTTGCCTTTCACATCATCAATAAAACGGAATCGTCCATACTATATATAACCCGCATTCAATATGTACGTGCATGTTGGGTTAATGTGTTTAAAAAAATATTTGAGTCATTCACATACAATATTATTTATCAATAACCATTTACATATTTGGTAATATAAGTTCTCACATACAATATTAGTGATCGGCCAAGAGTTTATCTAGACAAGTTAACTGCTCGTGCTAAAAATCTGAGAATGAAGGACATTGATAAGCAACCACGACTGGATAACGTGAATAACATTAATTACAAAATAATGACTTTTGTTTATATTTAAAATTTTCAATTACCTCATTTTTTTTAATTATCAATTTTTCCACTTTCAATTCCCATTTGCTTAAAATTGATTCCCTTTTTATATTTCAAATTTGTATTCAAGAAAACAAGATGATTGCCGCTTTGTTTGGGGTTGATATTGACGGATTAATCGATAAAATAACAATTCATACTGAAATATGGATAACTCGGCCAAAAAAAAAGATAGATTTTGGTGGCTAGTCCAACCAAATCATATATGACCTTAAACCATTTCCAAGAGCCCAAGTGATAGTTTTCTCCTTAAATGAGTTCCAACATAAAGTTGGTTCATACTTATGGTACATAATCACAATGAGGAGACAATCCATAACAAAATTTGAGATGAGTATTAAAGGATGAACAAGAGGATACCATATATGTGTTGTCTTTCGGATTCAATTTTTTTTTCTATTTCCCCTGTTTTCTCAACAAGCCATACAAGAATCGAATTGATACATACAAGGTACATATACTTAATGTGCAACCAACCCTAGTACCCTACGTCTTGGTGTATGAAGAGCTTCTAATCTTTACAATTTAGTTACCTCAACGCATAAACCCACCGTCATAAGGCGCCCCAGTGGAAGCCACCCAATCATTCCCAATCAAGAACCTATCAGCCGTAAACTCCACCGCATCATCCAAATGCAACTTCTTGATCCCCTGCCACATCACCCTCTTATCCTCCACAGCACCGGGCCCACAATTCTCATACTCGGCATAAAACAATGTATCAAGCCCGAAATTCCCGGCCCACGGGCTCCACCCAGCCGGAGAAACACAATCATCGATAAACGATTGCATAATCACAGTCCTGGAGAAGGCCTTCCAAGGACGGCCCAAGAACGCCGGGGTTAAGTCTTTAACGGCTAAGTAGTCGGGCTCGGCGGTGATGGTGCAGTTTTGGAGGATTATAGCACCGGGGCCCCGAGGCTCTGTACGGCCTTGGGCTGTGACGGCGCAATGTTGACCGTTTAAGGGCTTGCGGATTATGGTTTGACAGTTTTGGAACAAGGAAAGGGCGTCGCCGAAGATGAAGTCGATGGTGCCGGAGATTGTGCAGTCACGGTAGAAGTGACGGCCGCTTAAGGCGTAGACAGTGTCTTGGTAACCGATGAATTGGCACCGGTAGATAACTGAGTAGTCGCCGGAGACTCGTATTGCTACGGCTTGTTGCTTTTCGGGTCCGGCTGTGTTCTCAACGGTCATGTCTCTCATCATGAACCCGTCTCCCATGGCAGCTGCATCATTAAAACGTACAAGATCATCATCATTTTCCTATCTTTAATTATAAATTAAAGGTTAATGCACGAATTATTGACTTAATTACCAAGTGTAGCGGTCCAATACGTTTGGGTACCGTCGACAAAATTCTTATTCCCGGTGATAACGGTTTTTCTAACACCGTCACCAATAAGCACAACATTCATCATCGAGGGTTCAACTGAAACCTGCTCTTTATAAACACCCTTCTTAACATAAACAACAAAGGGCATCATATTATTAGTCGGGACCTTAGCCAACGCCTCCTTAATAGTCTTAAATTGTCCAGACCCATCAAGAGCAACCACAACATCAACCTTGATCGCCGCAAGAGGTTTTTCTAGGATATGGCGCTTGGTGTCGGTGAGCCACACAGGGACCATCCCTGCAGGTGGCGGCGGTGAAAGATCGAGTAGGCGGCGACTAGTGGTGATGGGGGCTGTTGGAGGGAGTTCGAGGGTGGAAACTACTTGTTTGAGCTCGTCAGCCATGGTGAGAGCATTACTTGTGAGTTGTTTAGAGGTCTTGAAGAAATGACGGAGCTTTTTGACGGCGGTGGTATCGGTGGCGTTTTGGAAGGAGTCCAAGCACACTTGTTGGTAAGTAGCGGCGCTACCTAGCCAAACTTTAAGGTCTTCGATTAGTTGGTTGAGACTGTGTATGTTGTTGAAGTCACCAGATGAGTTCACTGTCTTCTCTAGATCGTTCATTGCATACACCATCACCTTTTTTCAAAGACGCATATGATATGTACTTATTAAAACAAACGAGGAATTGAAAATGGGTAAATGATGTATCATAGTAGTATATATATAGATAGACAAACCTCACGACAGATCTCGAGGGCCTGGGCGGACCTAGTATCATCCTTAGCGGCCTTGACGGTTTGGGACTTAGCGATAGCATCTTGGACGGCCTGCTTAGCCACCTGGAAGCCAATCTTGATAAGTTGCTTAAGGTCAGTAGTGTTTCCAGCAGCACCTTGTATGGAATTGACACACGTTTCCTTATAGGGGGTGGGCTGGCACAAGCTTTGGACTGACCTACTAGTAGTTGAGGGGGCGTCTCGTCCACCTTTCAACGTTTTCGGAGCGCGAGAGCCATGATTTGCGTATTCGTACGTCAATGTCCCGAGCAACGCCACTAGCACTAGCGATCCTATAATAACTATCACGACTGGTCTCCCCATATATATACCTAATATAAATTTGGATGGTGTTTTAATCTTAATATTGTTGTTGGATGTTAAGGGGGTTACTAGTAGTAGCTAATCTGGAAGGGGCTAAGCCTATTCGGTGTG
The DNA here is from genome assembly GCA_002319775.1 of Fagopyrum tataricum. NCBI lineage: Eukaryota > Viridiplantae > Streptophyta > Magnoliopsida > Caryophyllales > Polygonaceae > Fagopyrum > Fagopyrum tataricum. The sequence continues at coordinate 21,945,724 of CM008286.1, forward strand.
AATCAAAGCATAGGCCACCTTCAGACGAGCTCTACGTTGGCAACGAACAAGAGGGTTAGTCCTGCTGATTTTATAGGTTTGTAATTACCTGATTTTAGCGGGAAAATTGGTTTACAGCCATTGATTTTTTCTTTCTTTTTCTTTATTTGGTGGATGGAGGATATTTTGAATTAACATGAGGGTGATAATCAAATGGGTGTTCTGTCATTTGCTATTTCAGTAAATTGCAAATTTGTTTGTTACCTTAGACAATCAAGTTCAAAGGTGTTAACAAATTATTTCCCGCTTGATACATGATATGAGTCATTGCAATTAAATCAATTGTGAATTAATAAGCAACAAAATTCAAAATATAGAACCCAAAATTATTTGCTACCAAAAGATGCAACAAGATTGCTATCATATCATATTTTAGAACAAAAAGTCTTAGTATGGTAATTGCTAACAGGGTAGCTACAAAATATATATGAACGAGGAATTTAAAAAAAAGTAAATGATAATTAATATATATCAAATTATTTTACATTATAATTTTTATATACAAAACATCCGATTTTTGAAATGTAAAAAGTAAATAACAATCATATATCTTGTTTTAATAATAACTTGACTTAAAAATCGACTTAAAAATCTATAATGTAAATTTCTAACACACAAATAGAGTATATTATTAAATATAGAAAGTTAATTTTTATATCATAATATTTTCTTACATATTAAATCATACTTTTATGAAACTAAATAAAATAAAAATGAATAGTTGCCTTAAATATAAATAAGACCTGTGATAAAATTTGATGTGGCTTATTGTAGCAGTGACATGTGTCAAAATCCTAGGTGGGTTAATGTGGTTATGACATTTGGCAAAATCTAATGTGGCTTAATGAGACGATGACACATAGGTTTATTCACTTCTGTTTTAGTATTATATATATATATATAGTAGATTAGAGGTCTTCATAATTGGCTATTTCGAATGGTACACGGAGGATATCCACATAGCATCAGCTTAGAATATCCACAAAGCATCAACTATTGGCATTAGATAAATAAGATCATATACATGTTCTGAAAACAAGAATATGTTACTAGTTAAAATACAAAATATACAATTAAAATCTTAGGAATGGTTTATAGTCCTTGCATTCTTATCTTAACAAGGATTTCCCTTTCCAAAGCAAAGACTTATCAATGATATATATAACATGCAAAACAAGATTTAGTATCTTATTGTGAGTGCACATTCTCAGTGATTTCTTATTTCCTCCATTGGTTTCGACTCATTGCATTCTAACATTATATAACAATTAACGAGATATTTATCAGATACACGTCACATTGATTGTAAGTCCATAAATGAAGGAAACTATTGTTATTGATAAACTAAAATACGTTTTCAAACAAATTTTTGACATGACTTAGAATGATATGTCCTTACAAACTCAAGAACATTCTAACACAAAAATTAGTGCCGCAGTTCAATCAAAAGATCTACCTATGGGATCTCGGGAATGGAGAACCAACTTAATCCACTAAGAAAAAAAAAACTAGCAACAGAGTTTACAAGAAAAAAGAAAGAAAGATACGAGCTGTAAAAGATCTCCCAAGAAGAAGAAGAAGAAGAAGAAGAAGAAGTCACGCGTCTTTGTAAACCACATAGGGTTGTAACTAAGCTGCCAATGAAGCTGTAAGAGCCTTGATCTTTAGGAGCTGAGCCGTCCTTGTGGGTGCTTGTGCCGTCCCAGCGGATTTCCGCCCCTGCGGCACGGGAACCGCCCATGTGGTTTCTTGCGGCTGCAGCCGGCTTTGTTGACCGGTTGTCGTGCTTTACCTTCTCTTGTTACCTTGGGGAGCAAGAGTTTCTTCTTCAATCTTCATTCCCAATCCAACTTCTCACGTCCTTCTTGCTTCTTCCTTCCTTCTTCTTGATTTTGATCTTGGATTCCTTAGAGTTTGGATGAGTTGTTGTGTGGATGATGATGTTGATGTTGATGGTTGTTGTTGTTGAGCTTGAAAGCCAGCTGGTAGTGTTGTTCTGATCTTCCTTGCAGTCTAGGACCACAAGTGTGGTAAGTCATCTTGCTTCTTCTTCCTTTCTTCTTCCTTGATTCCTTTTCTTAGCTTAGGATTAGATGTATGTGGATGTAGATTGATGTTGGAATGTGTATGTATATGGTTGTATGTGGCTTTGGAATGGAGAAGACGTGAATTGATCACGTGAAGAGCCGAAGAGGAACCGCGGGATCACATTCTGCACTGTCGCCGCCCCCGCGCCTAGAAGCCGCCGCCCCTGCGGGAGCCGTGTCACAGCGCATGCGCCCGTGCCTGCGCTTGCCTGCAGCCGCTGTCACCGCGCCTACGGCCGAGTGTCTCCGCGCCTGCGGTTTCCTTGTTCCGCCCTTGCGTCCCTCTTGTCACGCAGGTGCGTCTTGTCCCGGGTCTACCTAGAGCTGGGTAGATCCTTTCCTTTCCTAGTATGAGCGGGTTAGTAGCATGCTAGGTACGTATATCAGGTTAGAATGATGAAGAGTATGATATCGTTTATGTCGGTTATGACTTTGAGGTTTATGAGTTAGGATACGATCCTTATGGATCCCTTGGGTCTAGGTGTGACCCCTTTGATGGATAGGAGTTGATATCTTGTTATGCCTTGTTGTTAGGCAGTGTTGTCCTCCAAATTGGAGTGGACCGTGTTTGAGAGTTGATCGTGGTTGAGACTACTTCTGAGGTTGAGGTAAGTCCATAGGACTTACTTAGCTGCCATCCTTATATTGGACGTATGCATGAGTGGTGATTGTTATATGCTTTATAGCATGCGATAGTGATGATTACCGACCTATTGTTTAGTGACCGCCCATTGTAGTGGCTGTAACAACCTGCCTTTCATCCCGTAGTGGAGTCTGGGAGGTTCTCTGTAGTTAGTTCAGATCTGGTATACGGGAAGGGCACTCACCACTCCTTATGGTATACGGGATCGTGCGCTTATACCACTCCAGCTGGCTATAGCACTCAGAGGCGAGGATTATATTCCTCGTGTCACATATATTCATATTCAGATATTTATACGATTGAGTGATTGGACTTTATAAAGATAATAAACCGGGTAAATGTGTGATAGCATGTTGAGGTGTTTATTATTCCCTAATGTGTGATTATGCTTCTGCATCTCTATATATATGTGTATGGTTAGCTAAAGGTTATATACCGTGTTGTAGATCCTTTGCAGGTTAGGAGAGCTGCAGAGTGATCCAGAGTGGGTGATCCGCTGAGGGATCCGTACATTGGGCGTTATCGTGGGATATGGGATCTTTTATTATGTACAGTTATGTTTTATTTGTACTCAGCGGTACTTCTGTATCACCTTTTGATACTTATATTTATCAGTTTCATATTTTGGTTTTAATCTATCTGTGCCTTGTTGTAAGATCTAGTGAACTTATTGTCAGGCTAGGGTCAGGATCCATTGTGAGATCCTAGCCAGTAGCGCCTCGAGTCCTACGGATTCGGGGTGTTACAAAGTTGGTATCAGAGCTTTAGGTTGACAACAATGGCACTTGCAATCTGCGATAAAGGTCGAATAGATAAATAAACAGAACCCGAAAAGGGGTCTGACTTTTCAAAAGGTTTTGGTTTTGAAATGAGTACAAATGTTTTGGGATATCGTGTACGTGAGTCATCGCCCCTCTGAAGATATATATATATATATATATATATATATATATATATATATATATATATATATATATATATATATATATATATATATATATATATAGATATTATGTTGTGATTGATTGTATATATCTATACATATGGCATATATATAGCCTTCTAAGTTAGTTTTATGTCCTCTGCAGATGGTTCAAACTAGAATCTTACATACAGCTGGACGAGGTAGAGGTAGACCCCCTCTAGGTAGAGGACGGGGTAGGATTCCCGTTGTTGATCCACGTGCAGCGGAGGAGATTCAGGAAGATGTTGCTGAGAGTGTCGTTCCTGAGACTGGGAACGGGGCAGCCGAGAGACAGGGATCACAGTGAGTCCAGTCAGATGACTCTGATCGTGTCTCCATGGGGGATCAAAGTTCCGTGTTTATATCAGACGAGTAGAGGAGGCTGCCAGAGCAGGGAGACGTGCCCCTGATCTACGGGCACATGAGGGACCATTTGAGAGATCCCACGGAGTTACTCAAGTGCCAACTGCACTGGCACCTGCTGCTGAGATTGCTAGAGTTACAAAGGAGCTTAGAGGGCCTAGACCAGATACTTTGTTGAAGACTTCTCATCAGATGGGAGTACCCCCTTTCTCTGGGAAGGTGGGGTTAGAGTGTTGAGCTCTGGATTGGACACGTGGACTTGGCTCTAGAGTCCATTAGATGTCCAGTGGATAGACAAATTGAGTTAGTGCAAACTCTGTTTAGAGATTTGGCACAACACTAGTGCAGGTCTGTACAGGGACATGTTAGTAGTTATGATCAAATGAGGACCATGATTAGAGAGCGTTTCTGCCTTGCCTCATTGAGGAGGGAGAAACTGCGGGACTTTGTGGAGGCTGGCTTTGAGGATGTACCAGTCTCAGAGGCTATCAGGAGGTTTCAGGAGGAGCTGGCTTTGCTGGGTCCAGCTGCACCTTCTGCAGATCAGCATGTGTATCTTTTCTCTCGACGATTGAGGGATACTACCCGGACCTATATGGCAGGTTTCCACTATGAGTCTTTGATGGATTATCAGGACAGAGCTTCCGACTATGAGAGGGAGCGAGCTGGACAGAGGAGAGCTTCTCAGACCGGAGGGTCTGAGAAGAGGCAGCGTACTGGACAGACCAGCGGTACTGGTGGAGCTGTTGGTACAGGGCGAGGCTAGAGACGCCAGAGTTATTCCTCGTCTGCACCGGTTGCAAATAAGGGACGATAGTGTTATAACTGCAGTGATCCTGGACATATACGACCAGAGTGTACGAGGCCGCTAGTGACTTGCTACACCTGTGGTAGACCGGGTCACAGAACTGTCTTCTGCCGACATGGCGGATCTTCATCTCAGCAGGGTTCTTCCCCTGCCAGTGTAGCGGGAGGTGGGCAGAGGCCACCTCGGCAGCAGCAGACACAAGGACAACAGAGGGTCTCAGATCGGCCTACGACTCAAGGATCTGCTCCTGGGCCGAGTAGAGGCAGAGGTCGTGGTGGGAGCACCACTGATACCAGAGGAGCTCAGGGTAGAGTTTTTAAGTTGAGGAGTGCAGAGGAGCCAGCTGCACCGACTGCTACAGGCATCATTATGATCCATGGTTTACCTGTTAGAGTTTTGTTTGATACGGGTACTACACATTCTTTTATATCTAATGCGTGTGTAGAGCGTATGAGTCTAGATACGATTGAGGGGATGCCCTTTATTATAGGGTTACCCGATGGTGGTATGGTCAGAGGTACCCGTGAGATTCATGGATGTCCCATTTATGTAGGGACTCGTGTGTTACTAGTTGACTTCTTTGTCATGCCATTAGAGCATGAAGAAGTCATTCTAGGTATGGATTGGATGGATAGACATTCTGCCGTGTTAGATGTAGGCAGGAGGACTGTCACCATCTCTATCGAGTTAGGTCAGATAGAGGTTTTACGAGGTTGGGACCTTGGAAAGACAGGCATGGTTATCAGTGCGATACGGGCAGCTAGACTGATTGCACAGGGTTGTGAGGCCTTCTGGTGTTATGCCATGAAGGAGGGGGAGAGTCTAGTAGTTGAGGATATCCCAGTTGTTTGTGAGTTTACAGATGTATTTTCTGAGCCATCCAGTTTGCTGCCTCAGAGGAGTGTGGACTTCGGTATTGAGTTAGAGCCTGGTACGAGACTGATCTCGAAGGCCCCATACCGGATGTCGCCTGTTGAGATGTTAGAGCTGAAGAAGCAACTCGAGCAGTTGGTTGAGAAGGGTTTTATCCGCCCTAGCGTATCCCCATGGGGAGCACCTGTCCTCTTCGTATGGAAGAAGGACGGATCGTTGAGATTGTGTATAGATTACAAAGAGCTGAACAAGGTGACCATCAAGAACAAGTATCCATTGCCGCGCATTGATGACTTGTTAGATCAACTTCATGGAGCAACAGTGTTCTCCAGGTTTGACATGCGTTCAGGGTATTATCAACTGAGGGTGAGAGAGCAGGATGTGCACAGGACAACATTCTGGACCAGATATGGACACTACGAGTTTGTAGTGATGCCATTTGGGCTTACAAATGCCCCAACAGTGTTTATGGAGTTGATGAAATGCATATTCATCGACTTCCTGAATCAGTTTGTGGTGGCCTTCATAGATGATATTTTGGTGTACTCTCGCAGTAGAGAGGAGCATGCAGGACAGCTGAGGACTGTATTGCAGGTTTTACGGGATAGAGAACTTTATGCTAAGTTCTCTAAGTGCGAGTTCTGGATGCCAGAGGTAGCATTCCTGGGTCATATTGTTTCCGCTGAGGGGATCAAGGTTGATCCGGCGAAGATAGAGGCAGTAGCAGCATGGACGACACCGACGAACGTCAAGGAAGTACGTAGCTTTCTTGGCCTAGCCGGTTATTACCGACGCTTTGTGGAGGGATTTTCTGTGATTGCTCGTCCACTGACGAGTCTGCTGAGGAAGACTACCAGATTTGTATGGTCTGATCAGTGTATGTAGAGTTTTGAGGAGCTGAAGAGACGTTTGACTTCTGCTCCTATTTCAGCACAGCTAGAGGGTACAGAGGATTTTGTGGTTTACAGTGATGCATCCAAGCTAGGCTTGAGATGTGTATTGATGCAGCGGGACCAAGTGATTGCTTATGCATCTAGACAGCTGAAGACGTATGAGGAGAACTACCCGACTCATGATTTGGAGTTGGCAGCAGTAGTTCATGCACTAAAGATCTGGAGACATTACCTGTATGGTGCTACATGCCAGATCTTCACAAACCATAAGAGTCTGAAGTACATTTTCACACAACGGGAATTGAATAACCACCAACACAGATGGCTTGAGCTGATCAAGGATTTTGATCTGGAGATCCTATACCATCCGGGGAAGGCGAACATTGTCGCCGACGCCCTGAGCAGGAAGACGCCTCGAGAGCAGGCGATTGCGAGATTGACAATACAGTCTCAGTTACAGAGAGACCTGATCTGATTAGAGTTGGACATCCAGTTTCCTGATGAGGATGCCCGACTGAGTAATTTAGAGGTTCTACCTGATCTATTGAGTGAGATCCAACAAAAGCAAGAGACTTGCCCGACACTGACGAGGATCCGTGAGAGGATGTCCAGAGATGAGGCACCACAGTTCCTTATAGGAGCAGATGGAGTGATGAGACGCCGCGGTCGCGTCTGTGTGTCCGCTGATGCGGATTTGCGCCAGAGGATATTATAAGAGACTCATTGTACGCCTTATTCAGTGCATCCTGGTACAAGTAAGATGTACCAAGATTTGAGACACTCATTCTGGTGGGGAGGGCTGAAGCCCGATGTGGCCAGATTTGTGGCACAGTGTGCGACCTGCCAGCAGGTCAAGATCGAGCATTGCAGACCTGGAGGTGAGCTCCATCCACTTCCTGTTCCACAGAGGAAGTGGGAGGACGTCACCATGGACTTTGTGACTGGGCTTAGACCGAGCCGGAGTTTTGATGCTATATGGGTTATCGTGGACAGATTGACGAAGATAGCACGTTTCATCCCTATTCGGGAAACGTGGTCGGTGAGTAGATTAGTTGAGGATTACACTAGACAGATAGTGAGACTCCATGGGGTACCGAGGACGATCGTCTCAGACAGAGATGGACGATTTACCTCGAGGTTCTGGTAGCAGATTCAGACTGCCCTGGGGACGAGTTTGCACTTCACTACTACGTTTCATCCTCAGACAGATGGTCTGTCAGAGAGGACCATTCAGACACTGAAGGATATGTTGCGAGCTTGTGTGTTGGACTGGGGACAAGTGTGGACGGATCATCTCCCACTAGTTGAGTTCTCGTACAACAACAGTTGGCATGCATCCATTGGGATGGCCCCATATGAGGCACTGTATGGACAGAGATGTCGTACTCCGTTATGATGGGATGAGCCGAGCAGTGTGAGTGGGTTGACACCTGATCAAATTCAGGATAATGTGGCTCGTGTAGCACTGATTAGAGAGAGGATGCTGACTGCACAGAGCCGTCAAAAGTCTTATGCAGATAGGAGGCGTAGACCCCTAGAGTTTAGAGTAGGCGCCCATGTGTGGCTGAGAGTGTCTCCGACACGAGGTGTTGGACGCTTTGGCATTAAGGGGAAGTTGAGCCCCCGATATGTCGGACCGTTCGAGATTCTGGATCGGGTTGGGAGCGCAACATACAGGTTAGCTTTGCCTCCGAGATTAGAGGGTGTTCACCTTGTGTTTCACGTGTATCAGCTGAGGGAGTATATACCAGATCCGAGACATATTGTGAGTTTTGATGACTTGGTGGTTGAGCCGGACCACACCTTTGTTGAGCATCCGATTGCAGTCTTAGAACGAGGTATGGCACGCCTGCGTTCGAAGGACATTCCTATGCTGAGGATACAGTGGTCGAGACGAGGATCTGATGATGCTACATGGGAGACTAACGATAGTATCCAGAGGAACTATCCAGAGTTCTATGCCGAGATAGATGTACCAGTAGGATCGACGAGTAGATCTTAGTACTATCTTGGTGAGTGTTATGCTTATGTGCTAATATGCTATGATATGTTTATTTTCGTACTAGCTGTGATGTGATGTGTGATCTTATTAGATCTTGTTATGCTAGTGCGATTGTTTATAGCTGGAGATGGTTCTTTCCTCCATGCTATTGTGATGTGATTAGGTTTAGCTAGAGATGGTTATTCCTCCATGATATTTTGGATGGACATAGTATTACTGGAGATGTTTTTCCTCCATGCCCTTCTGTTATGAGTACGATACGGCTAGAGATGTTCTTCCTCCATGCCCTTGTGATGTGATGGTGATGGTTTGGCTAGAGATGTTTTTCCTCAATGCCCTGGATAGTATAGTGATCTTATGGTTGGAGATGATGAGTCCCTCCATGCCTGTGCTTGAGGTTATAGAGTGATATAGGTTGATACCTTATGAACGGAGATGTGATACCTCCGAGAGAGAGAGAGAGAGAGTTATACCTCGGCATATGGGTCCGAGAGGGTATGATTTATACAAGTTTCGGGACGAAACTTGTTTTTAGGGGGGGTGAGATGTAAGAGCCTTGATCTTTAGGAGCTGAGCCGCCCCTGTGGGTGCTTGTGCCGCCACAACGGGTGTCCGCCCCTGCGGCTCAGGGAACCGCCCCTGCGGTTTCTTGCGGTTGCAACCGGCTTTGTTGACCGGTTGACTCGTGCTTTACCTTCTCTTCTTACCTTGGGGAGCAAGGGTTTCTTCTTCAGTCTTCATTCCTAATCCAGCTTCTCACGTCCTTCTTGTTTCTTCCTTCCTTCTTCTTGATCTTGATCTTGGATTCCTTAGAGTTAGGATTAGATGTATGTGGATGTAGATTGATGTTGGAATGTGTATGTATATGGTTGTATGTGGCTTTGGAATGGAGAAGACGTGAATTGATCACGTGAAGAGCCGAAGAGGAACTGCGGGATCACATTCTGCACTGTCGCCGCCCCCGCGCCTAGAAGCCGCCGCCCCTGCGGGAGCCGTGTCACAGCGCCTGCGCCCGTGCCTGCGGCCGCTGTCACCCCGCCTGCGGCCGAGTGTCGCCGCGCCTACGGTTTGCCTTGTTCCACCACTGCGTCCCTCTTGTCACGCAGGTGCATCTTGTCCCGGGTCTACCTAGAGTTGGGTAGATCCTTTCCTTTCCTAGTATGAGCGGGTTAGTAGCATGCTAGGTACGTATATGAGGTTAGAATGATGATGAGTATGATATCGTTTATGCCGGTTATGACTTTGAGGTTTATGAGTTAGGATACGATCCTTATGGATCCCTTGGGTCTAGGTGTGACCCCTTTGATGGGTAGGAGTTGATATCTTGTTATGCCTTGTTGTTAGGCAGTGTTGTCCTCCAGATTGGAGTGGACCGTATTTGAGAGTTGATCGTGGTTGAGACTACTTCTGAGGTTGAGGTAAGTCCATAGGACTTACTTAGTTGTCATCCTTATATTGGATGTATGCATGAGTGGTGATGGTTATATGCTTTATAGCATGCGATAGGGATGATTACCGACCTATTGTTTAGTGACCGCCCATTGTAGTGGCTGTGACAACCTTCCTTTCATCCCGTAGTGGAGTCTGGGAGGTTCTCTGTAGTTAGGTCAGATCTGGTATACGGGAAGGGCACTCACCACTCCTTATGGTATACGGGAGCGTGCGCTTATACCACTCCAGCTGGCTATAGCACTCAGAGGCAAGGATTATATTCCTCGTGTCACATATATTCATTTTCAGATATTTATACGATTGAGTGATTGGACTTTATAAAGATAATAAATCGGGTAAATGTGTGATAGCATGCTGAGGTGTTTATTATTCTCTGATGTGTGATTGTGCTTCTGCATCTCTATATATATGTGTATGGTTAGCTAACGGTTTTATACCGTGTTGTAGATCCTTTGCAGGTTAGGAGAGCTGTAGAGTGATCCAGAGTGGGTGATCCGCTGGGGCTCCATACACTGGGCGTTATCGTGGGATATGAGATCTTTTATTATGTACAGTTATGTTTTATTTGTACTCAGCGGTACGTCTGTATCACCTTTTGATAATTATATTTATCAGTTTCATGTTTTGGTTTTAATCTATATGTGCCTTGTTGTAAGATCTAGTGAACTTGTTGTGAAGGTAGGGTCAGGATCCATTGTGAGATCCTAGCCAGTAGCGCCTCGAGTCCTACGGATTCGGGGTGTTACAGAAGCGAATTTAAGACGTAGAGGAGAATGACGTCGAGTTTTCCGACGAAACACTCGGCTCAGATTTTGTGAGCTCTCTTTCTCTATGTGTTTCGCTCAGATCTAGGGTTTTATGTTAGAAGAGTAAGGAGGAGAGTAGTGGTGTTAGCCGTTAGGGTTGGATCATATAAGAGAGCTAAGTACCTAACAAAGGGATTAAGATCCACCACTAGAAAAGCGGTCATTAAACGACGCTTTTTTAAGCATTTCTCGACAGGAAAAAGCGTCGGGATTATAATTCTCAACGCTTCAGAAAAACGTCGGTTTTTTTGCGGTCGAGATTTGTCGACGCTTTTTCTTGTCGAGTATCTCAACGCTATTAACTGTCGACGTTGAAAATCTCGACGGGTTTTTCCTCTTCTACGGCATATAAACCTTATTCTATCGGCGCAATAAAATGTCAACATTTGTAGTTATAATGCTAGTCTCAACGCTTTTATGCGTCAGAAGTGTTTTCCGCCAATATTTTCAATGAATATCTACACACTAAAAAGCGTCTAGAAATACGTCTCGCGCAAATTTAAAACATTACTACACGAATAAAAGTGCCGAGAAATTCATTGGTGTCAATATAAATATTATTGCTACCTACGTTTAAAAGCGTTGAAGTATATCTGTGAATATCTATACACATTTAAAAGCGTCGAGATGTACATTGGAACTGACTCTCTTTTTTTTAATCTATATTTTCACGTAAATAAGCGTCGAGAACTGTCGTTGCCAAATATTCAAAACTAATATGGACAATTAAAAGTGTCGAGATATGTGTACCCCACATAAACATAAAATACAAATATATATTGTAATCCACGTTGTAACAATCACCCATATATATATATATATAAATCCCTGCATTCAAGATTCAACATTTTATATCATGTATCACATTCATATATATGTATACTCCTGCAATCTTAAAAATCATATATATAAACTTGAACTAAAATATTAGATAAAAGTGATTTTACTATAAACCATAATACTTACAAAGTTCATGAACATATTTCTAATGCAAAACAATATTTAAGTATATAGCTAGTATTAACACTGTCAATTGTTTAACAAAAACATACTGCAACTATTATTAGATAGAAAACTAGAGAACAAGTATTTGATTATCTTTCTTCCCTTGAAGCGTGCATATTGCCCAATACCTCACCAGTGAAACTGAAAGTAGAAAATTGATAGCATAACAACAAATTATCGATAAAACTGAAACAGAAAATGAAAAACTAGCATGTGCTAATCTAAAAGCTTGAAAACTAAAAACAGAAGACAAAAACTAGCATGTGTTGAAATTAAAAACATAAACAATAAATCATCAAAAAACAGATTAAAAAATCCAGCAGAAACATAAAAAAGATGAAGTTCGGATAAACTTACAACAAAACAACAAATGATCGGAAAACTAGAGAACAATTCTCACAATTCTTTCATTCGGATTTCCTTGACGTGTGCAAATCGTCTAATCCACCACGAGTACTATTATCACTTGTTGCTGAGCCAACCTTGACATACATATAACAAAAAATCTCAATAAAACAAATTTTCAAAATTATATAAACACAATAGTAAAAATAATTCAGCTCAAAAAATAATGAAGCTTACTAACATCATCAACAGACAACCTTTGTATTCTATAAATTGACCAAAATATCAACATAAAATTTCAGCAGGAACTACATAGGCGAACATATCATTAAGGTTTCTCTTAGTGACAGTATATGAAACATTGTGTTTCATGCTTTGTTCTGCAGTTGTTGTCTAGTAATGCTTTCAAGCTTTGACATCCCAACTGCTCGACCACCAAAGTTAAACAAATACTTGTGCATGCTTTCAACAGTGTCATCATTCCTTTTGGATCTGTTGAAAACTGTATCAACTCCTTTCAAGAATCTAGAACAAAAGGTAGATGTCTCCTCTAGAGTGTATCCTTCAATAATAGACCCTTCATGTTGGGCTTTATTGGTTATATATGATTTTAGATAAGCCAAATACCTATTCAAAAATAATATAGCTAGAATTATAACGCAAAAAGATCAACTATAAAATATATTAGTGATGGGTATAGATATCAACCTTTCAATGGGATACATCCATCTATAATGAACCGGTCCACCAAGTTTGGCCTCGTCTACTAAGTGGATCAACAAGTGAACCATTATTGTGAAAAATGTTGGTAAAAACTCCTTTTCCAAATCACATAGAGTCAATATCAACTTCTCTTGAACAACATCTAGTTCATCTAAAACTTAAAAAAGAAAAAAAAACATAAAACATAAAAAATATAACTTCTAAGCTTACACACTAGTACTTCAATAGGACTTAAACTAGAACATAAAAAAGAACAAAGAGAAAACGGAAAGAATATAACTCCTTGTGTCCCAAATGTGGATCAATTTGAGTACTTAACCGATCTGATTGAGTTATATTTTAATGTTTGAAACTTTATTCCTAAAATCCAATATTAGTGTACCTGAAGTGAAAACATTAAAAAAAATCAATTCTAAGCCACAACGAATTTGATGCCTGGTTTTTTCAAGCCTCAAACACAAACGATGGGCAAGTTATTCACTCTGCGGAAACTGTTTCTTTTAAATATTCGAGCGATACTCAGTATCCTCTTAGTGTTTCCTCTCTTAGTTGTTAGTTGTGGGAATTAGAATCTATCCACATATGTAATGCTATCTTCAATTCTAAGCCACAACGAATTTGAGGCCTGATTTTTTCAGGCCTCTAAAAACAAACGATGGGCAAGTTATTCACTCTGCGAAAACTGTTTCTTTTAAATATTCGAGCGATACTCAGTATCCTCTTAGTGTTTCCTCTCTTAGTTGTTAGTTATGGGAATTAGACTCTATCCACGTATGTAATGCTATCATCATTTGAAGAGCTACCTATTCACGCCTTCTAATATATTTATTTATCTATTAGCTTAACATTTCAACCTCTAATGTACGCCATTCTGCTATCAATGAATCTTACTGAATACAAGAGAAATTATGAATGGTATTCAACGGGAATCTAGATCCCATGGTTATAGGAAGAAAATTGCAAAGAAATATAGACATTCCTAAAATATATTAAAAGAGAACAATTAAAAGAGGAGATGATATAATACAAGATAAATAGTAATGGGTTAACAACGATAGCCAAAATCATCACCATACAAGAAAACACAATCAATTAGAAATCCTTAAACGCAATTGATTAGTAATCCTTCACTTTACCAACAAAATTAAACATACATGTTTATTTGCAACTCTAAATTGAACCAACAAAATAACGAATCATTCGAGTGACTAAAAACCCACCTGCAATTGGTTATTCAGTCAATTACCATGAGAAGTAGCAAGCAAAGCATGTTTAAGGCTATGACAGTCAACCAAATAAGCAAACAATGGTTGTTGTATAGGTCTCAAAAGAACTATAGGTAGCAAAAGAATGACAACAGGTGGAAATAGTAAGGCGGATTTTATTTACTGTAACACCCCGAATCCGTAGGACTCGAGGCGCTACTAGGCTAGGATTTCACAATGGATCCTGACCCTAGCCTGACAACAACTTCACTGAATCTTACAAGAAGACACCAATAGATTAAAACAAAACATAAAAACTGATATATATATATATATATATATATATATATATATATATATATATATATATATATATATATATATATATATATATATATGTCAAAAGGATGATACAAAGTACTGCTGAGTACAAAGTCAAATTGAAATCCGTACAATAATGATAAACCCAAAATCCCACGAATACGCCCAGTGCACGGAACCCTCAGCAGATCACCCATCTGGATCACTCTGCAGCTCTCCTAACCTGCAAAGGATCTACAACACGGTATAAAACCGTTAGCTAACTATACACATATATAAGAAGATGCTAGAGCACAAACACACATCAATAATATTAACACATCATCATGATATCACACATTTACCCGGTTTATTATCTTTAATAAGTTAAATCACTCAATCGTATAAATAGATGTATATAAAGATATGTGACACGAGGAATATAATCCCCGCCTCTGAGTACTCTAGCCAGCTGGAGTAGTATCAGCACACCTCCCATGTACCCTAAGGGAGTGGTGAGGGTCCTTCCCGTATACCAGATTTGGCCTGACTACAGAGAACCTCCAAGACTCCACTACGGGATGAAAGGGAAAGGTTATCACGGCCACTACAATGGGCGGTCAGTATAACATAGGTCGGTGACCATAATAACACATGCTATAAAGCATATAACACACACACCACTCAAGCATACATCCAATATAAGGATAGTAGCTAAGTAAGTCCTATGGACTTACCTCGATCTCTGAAGTAACTCAACCCCGATCAACTCTCCGACTGGTCCACTCCAAACTAGAGGACAACACGGCCTATACAAGGCATACATACATATATATCACAATCTTATCACACAGAGGGGTCACACCTAGACCCAAGGGAT
This sequence comes from Fagopyrum tataricum, assembly GCA_002319775.1. Taxonomy (NCBI): domain Eukaryota; kingdom Viridiplantae; phylum Streptophyta; class Magnoliopsida; order Caryophyllales; family Polygonaceae; genus Fagopyrum; species Fagopyrum tataricum. Next base: position 21,961,112 of record CM008286.1, read on the forward strand.
CCATAAGGAACATATCCAACTCGTAAACCTCAAGGCCGTAACCGGCATATCTATATCATACTCATCATAAACCGATACCTAACATGGTACTAGGTTCCTCATACTAGAAAGGAAAGGAACTACCTAATTATAGGTAGTCCCGGGACAAGACGCACCTGCGTGAACGGAGGACGCAGGGGCGGAAGAGATCACCCGCAGGCGCGGCAGGAAGAATCCGCAGGGGCGATGACAAGGCTGCAGGCTAATGCAGGCACGGCGCAGGCGCTGGCGCGGGCGCGATGGCACGGTCTCCGCAGGGGCGGTGACTTCTGGCCACGGGGGCGGCGACAGTGCAGAACAAGATCTCGTGATTCTTCTTCGGCTCTTCACGTGATCAAATCACGTCCTTACCATTCCAAATCTACACACCACATGCACATACACATACCAACAATCAAAACCCTTAGCATACATCTAATCCTAAGCTAGAAAGATTGATACCAAGAAGAAGAGAAGGAGAAGAAGCAAGACTCACCACTACTGAAGATCCTAGGCTGCAGGGAAGATCAACACACACCAAGGCTGGCTTCCAAGCTCAGCAAACTCAGAGTCATCAACCACAAAAGCCACCACACACATAAATCTCAAACCAAACTCTTCCAAATTAAGAACAAGATCAAAGGAAACAAGGTGAAGCTAGGAACGAGATGGAAGCTGGAGAGGAAAGTGAAGAACCAACCCTTGATCAGCCAAGGGAAAGATCAAGTAACGTAAAGAGTAAAGCACGGGTCAAAGAGTCAACAAAAACGGCTGCAGCCGCAGGAAATCGTAGGGGCGGTTCCATGAGCCACAGGGGCGGCCATCATGCCCGCGGGTGCAGCAAGGCCAAACTCGGCCAAAGGAAATCTCGGCTAAGGACGGAACTCGGTCCGAAAGAATAGGGGTCTCACATTTACGCCCCAAATTAATGGCGGCTCTGAGGTGGGACTGAGACGCACACTGCAAGCGGATAGTTCTGGTCGGCGGCTGAGACGCACCTCTCCAACTTCTTCCCTTCTTTCCCTTTGGCGGCTGAGACACAATTTGCTTCAATTTTTTGGCGGCTGAGACAATTTGCTTCAATTTCTTCATCAACTCCCATTTAACTAGGCGTTAACTATAGCAATTTGCTTCAATTTTTTGCCCCGTGATTAGTTGATCATTAGCCCATGATTAGCAATTAATAGTTGATGATTAATTGATCTTAGGTTAATACATTGATTATAATAATATTATTACTATAATAATAATAATAATAATAATAATAATAAAAATAAAAATAATAACTAAAAATTTTAATAATATTAATAACTAAAAATTAGAAATTACATCACAAATAGAAAATACGAAATAACACGAACTAATTAAAATCAAGAACGGCCTCTTTCTCGTGCTTGCCTCCATGAGGATCATGACTGTGTGATCGGGGGGACAGGTGGCGAGAATGGAACATATTAAACAGTTCTTGGACTTCTTTCGTTGTAGCTGGATATCCACGGCTTTGGATTTCTGTCACCCTAGCTTCATTTTGTAAGTGTTGTTGGACACGACTTGAAGCAAGAGAAGCCATTTGTGGACCCGGGAGAATCCAAAATGACTTCAAGACGTATGGGTGACAACTTTTTAAGTACCAAAACATGTATCTCTCTTCATCCTGCCATGGAACTACAACGAATAACGAATCTCGCAACTGACTCGATATTGCATCAAGTCGCACGTTCCATTTGTGCCGAGTGTAGACTGACACACACCAGTTGTGCGTCACATTCTCTGCACCCGGGATTCCCACTATCGCCACCTTCACCGTCTTCTAGGAGCTCCCAGCCGTCCAATCCAGCGGTTTCTTTGAGCCTTCTTCCTAGCCGTCGGATGTGTTACAATTTTTCAGATAGTAATAAATGAGTTGCTATAAATAAGATGCATCGGATACAATCTTCTCTTCATCCGATGATTTGTTTCGACATTTTCATCGTTTATATACGTTATCGAGTTATTCTACTTTCAGTTTTCATACTAAAAAATTTAATCTCGATTATGTCGTGGTTCCGAGGATTGTTTGGAAGGAGGGGACAACGAGGGTCTCGAAATCAAATGATAGACCTTAACGAACTTTCAAACACGGTAGTTGTTGAATTCGTTTAATCTCGATTATCAAGTTGTTATATTTATTTAAATTTGTTATATTTTTTATATTTTTTCGTTTAATCTCGTTTATTTCTTTTAACCTTGTTATATTTGTTATTATTATTGTTCAACTATTACTAACTTAACTTGTTCAACTAACATTCCTTTATTATTGTTCGACTAATTACTAACATAACATGTTCATTTATTATTCGTTTAATCTCATTTATTTCTTTTACCCTTGTTATATTTCTTATTATTATTGTTCAACTAATTACTAACTTAACTTGCTGAACTAACATTCGTTTATTATTGTTCGACTAATTACTAACATAACATGTTCATTTATTATTCGTTTAATCTCATTTATTTCTTTTACCCTTGTTATATTTCTTATTATTATTGTTCAACTAATTACTAACTTAACTTGCTCAACTAACATTCGTTTATTATTGTTCGACTAATTACTAACGTAACATGTTCATCTATTATTCGTTTAATCTCGTTTATTTCTTTTAACCTTGTTATATTTCTTATTATTATTGTTCAACTAATTACTAACTTAACTTGCTCAACTAACATTCGTTTATTATTGTTCGACTAATTACTGACGTAACATGTTCATCTATTATTTGTTTAATCTCGTTTATTTCTTTTAACCTTGTTATATTTCTTATTATTATTGTTCAACTAACTATCGTTTATAGGAATATGAACCTCACATGGTGGGGGTCAGTGGGCCCGCTGTCATAAAACCAGTGCAAGACTGCACAAATTTTTTCACAACGGATGAATGATGGCCAAATAGGGAATCTCTGATCGCTTGGGCAAAAGCCGAAGGTCATCGTCTTGGGATGGTACTCACGATTGCAAAATCGTGGAAGTCCTCGGCGAAAAGAAAATATGGGATGGTGCACCTCGCGTGCGAGCAACATGGGCCCAAACAAGAGGTAGAGGGGAGGCAGTTTGACGATAACAACCGACCAATAAAGAAACGAGATTGTTCGTCAAAGAAGACTGGTTGCACGTTTATGTTGCATTGCTACGAGGCTCAACCGAATCAATGGAGGTTGAAATTTCAAAATGGGGCGCATAACCACAAGCTCAACAAGCACTTTGAAGGTCATGCTTACGCTGGACGATTGTCAACCTCACAATACAACGAGGTTGTGGACTTGACTTTAGCAGGTTGTGCGCCCAAGCCTACGGTGGAAATTCTTAGGGCTCGTTATGAGGACAATGCAACATCGAGGCAACAAATTTACAATGCCCGCGCCAAATTCCAACGCTCAAAGTTTGAAGGCGTGCTGACCCCAATGCACCTACTGTTGAAGTTATTGAGACTAGGGGGATACATCACTAGGGGGATACATCTACAGTTGGCGACAGACAACGGAGAGACGACTACAGGACATAGCATTTGCAAATCCCACTTCTATTTATCTATGGAATAAACTCCATTGTGTGATGATAATGGAAACAACCTACAACACAAACACGTAAGTTGATGTAATTGTATGTGTTTATCATATGTTGATGTCTTGAATAATAATTACAAATGGACTATTCTAGGTACGGGATGCCCCTATTAGAGATCGTAGGGGAGACACCTACGGAAAAAAACTTCCACATTGGATTTGCTTTCCTTTCAAGAGAAACAGAGGAGACATACCGTTGGGTTTTGCAACAAGTCCGGATGTGGTGCGGTGACCAATTGCCAAGGGTGATAATCACGGACAGAGAGCTTGGTATTCCAAAAGCCCTTCCTAATACAATCCCGGAGGCCTACCACATGTTGTGCATATGGCAGGTCGAGTGCAACATAGAGGACTATGCTTACCACAAAAGCAGAAGTGTGCTTGTCCGTAATGAATTTTTATCTCATTGCTACGCCCTTTTTAGATCTGAGTGCATGGAGTCGTACGAGGAGAAACTCCAACCAATGAACGCTTTATGGGGGGGGATTGTTGGGGTTTAATGAACTATTTGAGAAAAACTTGGTTGTGTCATGCCGAAAAAATTGTCAGCTTCATGACCGATCAGAATACGCACCTTGGAAACAGGGCGTCTAGCAAGTAAACCCTAAACACATATTTGTTGAATGAAGTTGCGGCGATAATTTTACGTTTGACTGTTACAAACTTAATTGCAAGGTTGAATCCGCTCATACGGTGTTCAAAAAGGATTTGAGCTCTAGAAACAATCGTCTCGACACGTGTTTGGAGCATATCCATAGGATGTTGAGGGATGAATTTCGCCAACTTATGGCTTCCCTAGAGAAATCGTGCTTCAAAGTCCAAAATAAAGTTCGAGATTTGCCAATGTTCAGATTTGTGGTGAACAATGTTTCTCACGAATGCCTATCCATGCTTTATGACATGTTCGCCACCGTATGCAATGGGGACTATGACCCAAATTGTACATATTGCTACACTAGGAGTACATTTGGGATACATGCATTCATAAAGTGGCACAAATGGCTTACGAAGGCCGACCATTTGTGGAAATGGGTGTCGATGTCTTCTGGAGCCAGGTTCACTAGTTCGGTGATGAGAATGGTGAACCGAGTGACCCTGAGCACGTGGGTTTGAGTGACCTAGAAGCATCCCGTGACTTAACACGTGACGAGATCATGCAAATCCGGACCATATGTCAGACGCTTGAAGACCCGGAAATCATTAAGACCAATATGTTAGAACCTCCGGAAACAAACCCGAACCCGAAAGGGAGGCCTAAGAAGGATGCAAATGAGCGTAGAAGATCAAGCTTTGAGCACAGTAGAGAAGCCGCGGCCAAAGCAAGGGAAGAAAAGGAACGGAAGATGGGGCGAAAGGGAGCGACGGGGGAGGAGGGAATGACAGAGGAGGGAGCGACGGGAGATGATTTACAAGAAGTGGGGGCCAACGAAGCACAGTGACTCACTTATCCCTCCGTTGTCCTAGGTCAGTATGAATTCGGCTCTAACAACTTCGAAAATTTCATGGTTCTTTATGTTGTGGGGCTAGGCAATGTTAACGGCGACGAGAATTGTGGGTTTCGAGCTCTTTGTGCATTGTTGGGTCGCAACGAGGATACATGGCCTGCCATGCGCAAGATTATTATGAAAGAGTTATCTGAAGACCATCAGCGATACGAAGTCTTCCTGAACTATGAAGGGATCGATCATGTCGAGATGTTGAGAAGACTGAATTAATTGGTTGAAACCAAATGTTCTGGCATCACCCGATCATTGGATGTAGATGCCCTTATGTGGTGCCTTATTTGCCACGATCTACCAATGCACTCTTGTATTTTTTGATTATAAAGCGGCTCACATAATCCCCCCTCTAACCAAGCAAACACCAACCGAAGGTGCCCGACCCCGGGATCTATTCTATACATCGCTTTTGACTATAGTTGTAGCCATTACCTTGTGGTAAGTGTTATATATTTTCATCAAATTAAATCATTTATTGTAGTCATCGTAGATTTTTTTTCTTCTATTGACCCCCTATTTGCTCAAAATTTTTACAGCTCGAATGTGCAACAAATTGTCCATTGCCACCCGTTCTCGAGTATTAGTACGCGTCGCACGACAATACCGTAAAAGGAATAGACAAGGAGTACGAGCGACGAATTAAGATGTTTAAGGATCTTCGTAAACAATGGAGTCGGCCTACACCATAAACATTCATGTTCCATTCTCGCGCACCTGTCCCCAGATCACACATGGAGGCAAGCACGACAAAGAGGCAGTTCATGATTTTAATTTGTTCGTGTTATTTCATATTTTCTATTTGTGTTGTAATTTTTAATTTTTAGTTATTAATATTATTAAAATTTTTACTTATTATTATTATTATTGTTGTTGTTTTAAATCATATTATTAATAATATTATTATAATTAATATTATTAAAATTTTTGGTTATTAACAATAATAATATTATTATTATTTTATATCATATTATTATTAATATTATTATTATTATTAATATTATCAATGAATGCTAATGATGGCTTAATGATTGTAAATTATTATGATTTTTCCCTAATAAATGCTAATGATGGCTTAATGATTGCTAATCATTTAACCCCTTGTATTTGCACAAGAAGTGCGTCTATAACTTCACTAGAGCAAAAAAAAACGTCAAATTTTATTTCCTTATTAATGATGCTTAATGATTACCGAATTATAATTGTCACCAATCATATCATATTTTCCATTGATTTTGACCCATTTGGGGCGTAAATAGTAGGGCTCAATATAGGCCATATTACTTCTTGTGGTAAACATGTATCAATCAAATTAGCCCCATTGAACTCTTTCGTATCACTAGAAATCATCTTTTTTTCTTTGAGGCCTGATTTTATCAAGCATTAAAATTGAAAATTAATACTCAAAATAACTAGTTCTTACATCGAAGCCACAACGAATTTTCTCTTCCAAGTCGGAAACACTACCAACGACGAGCCCCAAACACAAACGCATCCTTGAAGAACACCTTTGAACTCGCCAACACCTAGTCACCGGCGTTCAAGTACCAAGAAAGCCCTTTTCGCACCAAGTGCATTTAGAAACAAATCGAAGAGCAGTCGGCAACATATCGAAGAGCAATCGGCAACGAATCGAAGAGCAATCAGCAACACGGGTTCACTTCTTTTGTTTAAGCTAGGGCTTTTCGATCATGAGAAGTCTGAAAGAGAAAGTTACTTTTTGGTTCAACTAACGGGCGGATTTTTTTTTAGAAACGCGCCTTAATTTTATTAATTAAAAGAAGAGTGTAACTCTAGACGCTTATTAATGCGGATTTAATTTCTTTTTTTTAAAATTTTAGTCGATGCAACTCTAGATGCTATTAGTTGTTGTAAAGTAATTTTTCTACTTTTGACGCTAAAAAGCGTCGAAAATTAATGAATTCCGAGCGCGCGTTGATTTTCCTCCTCGACGATCTCCCAAAGCATCGACACATAAATGCCGAGTATTACACGTTTTTCTCGTAGTGATTAACACAACGTTTCACCCTCTGAAGTGATCACGTGAGGAGGATGAGGGGGTGGACCATCTTAGTTGGGCTTCAATCAACTAAGCCCACGAGATGTAACGCAATCCAACACCAACCTACACCTTGTTTAATGAACCCAAGATCTTCATATGATCCTTAAACCTAGTTTTGACTCAACTAAACCAAACCAAACCAAACTCAAAGTTTATGATATCTAACAATATGCCCTCCTAAACTTGGTTCTATTTTATATTCTGCTAGTAGTTGATTAGGGGCTAAGTTCTCCATCAATCATTTCTACAACATCTCAGGGTTCGTCATTGACGTGCAAATGACTTCTACAATAGGAAAATTTATTTGTAGTTCTATCTTCGTACTAAATCAGATTGATTCAAGTCTCCCTTGATTTTTTTGCACTTGCTTGTGATTCACATTCATTATGATCTAGTGGTACTTGATATTAATGTGCTTAGTTCTCTCATGATATAGTGGATCTTTTCACAAATATAAGGCACTTTGGCTATCAATATTGATCACATGTACATAAGACTTGTTATATATATATATATATATATATATATATATATATATATATATATATATATATATATATATATATATATATCTTCTAACAGACCCTTGAGCCAAGTGGCTTCCTTAGCAACTTCGGTATCTACCATGCATTCGGCTTCAGTTGAAGACAAGGACACCATTGACTGGTTGATTTCCAAGAGACACAATTGTCAACCCATGTAAAATGGAGAGTTGTAGCTGACATCCTGTTATCTTTATTTCTAGCATAATTTGAGTCTAGAAAACCAACCACATTAGCACGAGATGTATGTTTTTTTATATACTATTGGAATTAATTTTAGTGGAACTTGCGTCGGAATCTTTTTCGGGCAATTTTCCAGTAGGCTCCGGCCAATATCAACACCGGAAAATGGGAGCATTAGCTTCGTGGTTCCGAGTACTACAATTTGATATACTCATACGTACAAATTGATGTCCAAATGAAAGAAATTAATGCCCAAAGATGAGTGCATTAAATGCATCTAGGGATAATTAATTGTGGAGGAACTTGTCCCACATCGACAATGTGGAGACTAGTGAGACACCATATATATGAGAACAATCCTATTATGGTTAACTAAGTTAATGGAGAGATGATCTAGCGGTGGTTAGAACACGCGTGCGCCGAGCCGAGGCTCAAGGCTCATGGCTCGTGGGAATGGCTTCGGGCTGAGGTCCTTATGGAACTGATGTTGAGTTGGCCACCTATCATTTTGTTTTTGGGCTAACCCAAGACTTTCCCTAATCTGGTTTGAATGAAAGTCAAGACGCAAGCCCAATCTAGTGGCTGATCCAACCTTACACGACTGTTGACGGAATGGGTGGACGACCATTATCTGGTTTGACTGAAAGTTAGACGCAAGCCCAATCTGGCGGCTTATCCAACCTAACACGACTGTTGACGGACTAGGTGTAAGAGAGTGATTCTCTCAATCCACAACCTCCTTCAGACTTCCTATAAAAGGAGAGCCTAGGGAGCTCATTCATTCACACCTCAAGCAGAATCCTCTACTGCTTTTGTATCTCCTCCTCCCCAAAGGTCCAAATTTCTGAGTCTGAGAGTACTACATCGAAGGTTCTCGTAGGGTTCAAGATTTGTTTACGTAGTGTGAAGCAAAGGGCAGTTGTATTCTTATAAGATTCTTAATTGATCAAAACCCTTCGTAATATGGGCAATTTTAGAATTAAGGAAAGAGCGTCTCGCCTCTGCCACTCATTCAACGTTTGATTCGTATGATTGGGTTAGTTCTAAACTTCCCCTATTTTCTCAATAATTTAGGTCCTACATATACATGACATTTATCTCTAGTACCATTAAGATATTTGAGCATATATTTCATGGTATCCTAGTAAGAAGGACAAAGATTAGACATATATCTACTAAGAACACTAATACCAAAATCCAAATCAGGACGAGTACATAACATACATAAATTGAACCAACAACATCATATGGCACTTTGGACATGTTGTTCTTACCTTCATTAGTGGAGGGGAAATCTTTCTTAGAAAATAATAAGTGTCCTCCTAAGGGGACATGTGTAGTGTAACACCACAAATCCGTAGGACTCGAGGTGCTATTGGGTTAGGATCTCACAATGGATCCTGACCCTAGCCTGACAACAAGTTCACTGAATCTTACAACAAGACACCAACAAATTAAAACAAAACATAAAACTGATATATATATACATATCAAAAGGATGATACAGAGTACTGCTGAGTACAAAGTCAAACAGAAATCCGTACAATAATAATAACCCAAAATCCCACGATAACGCCCAGTGTACGGAACCCTCAGCAGATCACCCCTCTGGATCACTCTGCAGCTCTCCTAACCTGCAAAGGATCTACAACACGGTATAAAACCGTTAGCTAACCATACACATATATAAGAAGATGCTAGAGCACAATCACATATCAATAATATTAGCACCTCATCATGATATCACACATTTACCCGGTTTATTATCTTTAATAAGTCCAAGCACTCAATCATAATAATAGATGTATATGAATATACGTGACACGAGGAATGTATATAACCCTCGCCTCTGCGTGCAATAGCTAGCTGGAATGGTATCAGCGCACTTTCCCGTATACCATATGGAGTGGTAGGTGCCCTTCCCGTATACCAGAACTAACTAGCTTACAGAGAACTTCCCAGACTCCACTACGGGATGAAAGGTAAGTTGTCACAGCCACTACAGTGGGCGGTCAATATAACATAGGTCGGTGACCATCATAACGCATGCTATAAAGCATATAACAAACACCACTCAAGCATACATCCAATATAAGGATAGTAGCTAAGTAAGTCCTATGGACTTACCTCAATCTCAGAAGTCGTATCACTACGATCAGCTCTCACTCAGGTCCACTCCAAACTGGAGGACAACACGGCCTATACAAGGCATACATATATATATATATATATATATATCAAACTCCTATCACACAAAGGGTCACACTTAGACCCAAGGGATCCATAGGGTTCATATCCAACTCATAAACCTCAAAGCCCTAACCGGCATATCTATATCATACTCATCAACATCCGATACCTAGCATGGTACTAGTTCCCTCATACTAGGAAAGGAAATGAGCTACCTTACTATAGGTAGTCCCGGGACAAGACGCACCTGCGTGATCAAGGGACGCAGGAGCGGAACAGGTAACACGCAGGCGCGGCAGGGATCAGCCGCAGGCGCGGTGACACGGGACGCAGGCAACGCAGGCAAGGCGCTGGCGCGGGCGCTGCGGCACGGCTTTTGCAGAGGCGGCGGCTTCTAGGCGCGGGGGCGGCGTCTGTGCAGAACGTGAACCCGCGGCTTCTCTTTGGCTCTGCACGTGATCAAATCACGTCTTCTCTCATCCAATTTCACACACAAACATATACATACACATTCCAACATTAATCTATCATCAAAACATCTAATCCTAAGCTAAGAAAGGAAGAATCAAGGAAAGAAAGAAGGAGAAGCAAGAACACTTACCACCTTTGTGGTCCTAGGCTGCAGGGAGAGATCACACCCTCAGTAGCTGGCTTCTAAGCTCAGCATACACATTAGCTCATCAACCAACATCAACCGCACACACCAAAACTCTTCTAAACTCAAGAGAGATCAAAAACAAGATCAAGAAGGGTGAAAGAGAAGCAAGGAGGACGTGAGCACTGAGGAAAGGAAGTGAAGAAGAAACCCTTGATCAGCCAAGGGAAAGGAAGAAGTAAGCAAAGGTAAAGCACGGGTCAAAGGAGTCAACAAAACCGGCTGCAGCCGACGGAAACCCCAGGGGCGGTTCCCTGAGCCGCAGGAGCGGAAACCCGCAGGGGCGGCAGTCATGCCCGCGTGTGCGGAAAGGCTAAACTCGGCCAAAGCCAATCTCGGCAAAGGTCCAATCTCGGTCCGAAAGACTAAAGCTCTTACATCTCACCCCCCTAAAAACAGGTTTCGTCCCGAAACTTGCTAAGTCCTGAAACCACTCGGACTCATAAGCCGAGGTACAACTCTCTCTATAACCTTAACATAAGCATGGAGGAACTCATCAACTCCAACAATCAAAACACTATCCAAAGCCTAGAGGAAAACCATCTTTAGCTAACCATAAACATATCACAAGGCATAGAGGAATCACATCTCTAGCCGTATCACATCCATAAGAGAAGGGCATGGGGGAAGAACATCTCCAGCACTACTATGTCCATCAAAATAGCATGGAGGAAAGAACCATCTCCAACTATAAACAAGAATCATACTAGCACAACAAGATCTAATAAGATCATAATCACATCAAAGCTAGCATGAAATAAACACATCATAGCATATAAGCACATAAGACTCACCAAGATAGTACTAAGATCTACTCGGTGATCCTACTGGTGCATCTAACTCAGCATAGAACTCGGGATAGTTCCTCTGGATACTATCCTCAGTCTCCATGTAGCTTCATCAGGTCCTCGTCTCGACCACTGTATCCTCAACATAGGGATGTCCTTCGAACGCAGGCGTCTCATACCTCGCTCTAGGACTGCAATAGGATGCTCAGCAAACGTGTGGTCCGGCTCAACCACCAAATCCTCATAACTCACGATGTGTCTCGGATCTGGTATGTACTCCCTCAGCCGAGACACGTGAAATACAGGGTGAACACCCTCTAATCTCGGAGGCAAGGCTAATCTGTAAGCTGCGCTTCCAACCCGATCTAGAATCTCGAACGGTCCGACATATCGGGGACTCAACTTCCCCTTAATGCCAAAACGCCTAACACCTCGTGTCGGGGATACTCTCAGCCACACATGGGCTCCAACTCTGAACTCTAGAGGTCTACGCCTTCTGTCAGCATAAGACTTCTGACGGCTCTGCGCAGTCAGCATCCGCTCTCGAATCAGTGCTACTCGAGCCATATCATCCTGAATCTGATCATGTGCCAAACCACTAATACTTCTCTGCTCATCCCAGAATAACGGGGTACGACATCTCTGTCCATACAGTGCCTCATATGAGGCCATCCCAATAGATGCATGCCAGCTGTTGTTGTAGGAGAACTCAACAAGTGGGAGATGATCTGTCAACACTTGCCCCCAATCCAACACACAAGCTCGCAACATATCCTTCAGGGTCTGAATGGTCCTCTCTGACTGACCATCTGTCTGAGGATGGAACGCAGTCGTGAAGTGCAAACTCGTCCCCAGGGCAGTCTGAATCTGCTGCCAGAATCTCGAGGTAAATCGCCCATCTCTGTCTGAGACGATCGTCCTCGGTACACCATGGAGTCTGACTATCTGCCTAGTGTACTCCTCAGCTAATCTGCTCACCGGCCACGTCTCCCTAATAGGAATGAAACGTGCCGTCTTCGTCAATCTGTCCACTATGACCCAGATGACATCAAAACTCCGGCTCAGCCTCAGTCTAGTCACAAAATCCATGGTGACATCCTCCCACTTCCTCTGTGGAACAGGAAGTGGATGGAGCTCACCTCCAGGTCTGAAATGCTCGATCTTGACCTGCTGGCAGGTCGCACACCGTGCTACATATCTGGCCACATCGGGCTTCTGCCCTCCCCACCAATATAGACTTCTCAAATCCTGATACATCTTACTCGTACCTGGATGTACAGAGTAAGGTGTACTGTGAGCCTCTTGTAAAATCCTCTGTCTCAGCTCTGTAGCAACAGGTACACAGACGCGACCGTGGCGTCTCAAAACTCCATCTGCTCTTAGCAGGTACTATGATTCCTCATCCCGAGACATCCTATCTCGTATCCTCAGCAATGTAGGGCAGGTCTCTTGCTTTTGTTGGATCTCGCCCAACAGATCAGGAAGGACCTCTAAAGTACGCAGCTGGGCATCCTCATCAGGAAACTGGATGTCCAAATCTAACCAGATCAGATCTGTCTGCAACTAATGATGAATTGTCAATCTCGCAATCGCTTGCTCCCGATGCATCTTCCTGCTCAAGGCGTCAACGACAACGTTCGCCTTTCCTGGATGATACAGGATCTCTAAATCAAAGTCCTTGATCATCTCGAGCCACCTACGCTGGCGGCCGCTGCGTGAAAATATACTTTAGACTCTTGTGGTCTGTGAAGATCTGACACGTAGCACCATACAGGTAATGTCTCCATATCTTCAGTGCATGAACTACCGCTGCCAACTCCAGATCATGAGTCGGGTAATTCTCCTCATACGTCTTCAGCTGTCGAGACGCATAAGCAATCACCCTGCCTCTCTGCATCAAAACACATCCCAAGCCTAGCTTGGATGCATCACTATATACTACAAAATCCTCATTACCCTCTGGCTGTGTTAAAATAGGAGCAAAAGTCAAACGCCTCTTCAACTCCTCAAAACACTGCATGCACTGATCAGACCACACAAATCTGGTAGTCTTCCTCAGCAAACTCGTCAATGGACGGGCAATCACAGAGAATCCCTCCACGAAACGTCTGTAATAACCGGCTAGGCCAAGGAAGCTACGTACTTCCTTGACGTTCGTCAGTGTAGTCCATGCTGCTACTGCCTCAATCTTCGTTGGATCCACCTTGATCCCTTCAGCTGAAACCACATGACCCAGGAATGCTACCTCTGGCATCCAGAACTCACACTTAGAGAACTTAGCATAAAGTTCTCTATCCCGCAAAACCTGCAATACATTCCTCAGATGTCCTGCTTGCTCCTCTCCACTGCGAGAGTATACCAGAATATCATCAATAAAAACAACCACAAACTGATCCAAGAAGTCGATGAATATACTATTCATCAACTCCATAAAGACAGTTGGGGCATTGTAAGCCCAAATGGCATCACTACAAACTCGTAGTGGCCATATCTAGTCCGGAATGTTGTCCTGTGCACATCCCGCTCTCTCACCCTCAGCTGGTGATATCCTAAACGCAGATCAATCCTGGAGAACACAGTCGCTCCCTGTAGCTGATCTAACAAATCATCAATGCGAGGCAGTGGATACTTGTTCTTGATGGTCACCTTGTTCAACTCTCTGTAATCTATGCATAACCTCAGTGATCCATCCTTCTTCAGTACGAAGAGGACAGGTGCTCCCCATGGGGACACACTAGGGCGAATGAAGCCCTTCTCAGCCAACTCCTCGAGTTGCTTCTTCAGCTCCAGCATCTCGATAGGCGCCATCCGGTATGGGGCCTTCGAGATAGGTCTCCTACCAGGCTCTAACTCGATACTGAAATCCACACTCCTCTGAGGCGGCAAACTGGACGGCTCAGCAAAAACATCAGTAAAATCACAGACAACTGGGATATCCTCTAATGCTGAACTCTCCCCCTCCTTCATGGCATAACACCAGAAGGCCTCGCAACCCTGTGCAATCAATCTAGCTGCCCGTATAGCACTAATAATTGTGCATGTCTTTCCAAGGTCCAACCTCGGAAAACCTCTATCTGACCTAACTCGGTAGAGAGGGTAACAATCCTCCTACCTACAATTAAAACTGCAGAGTGTCTATCCATCCAGTCCATACCTAGAATGACTTCTTCATGCTCTAATGGCATGACAAAGAAGTCGACTAGTAACACACGGGTCCCTGCAGAAATGGGACAACCGTGAATCTCACGGGTACCTCTGACCCTACCACCATCGGGTAACCCTATAATAAAGGGCATCCCCTCAACTGTATCTAAACCAAGACGCTCTACACAAGCATCAAAAATAAAAGAGTGCGTAACACCAGTATCAAATAAAACTCTAACAAGTAAACCATGAATCAGAATGGTACCTGTAGCAGTAGGTGCAGCTGGCTCCTCTGCACTCCTCAACTCAAAAACACAACCCTGTGGGCCTCTGGTATCAGTGGTGCCCCCACCACGACCTCTGCCTCTACTCGGCCCAGGAGCAGATCCCTGAGTCGTAGGGCGATCTGGGACCCTCTGTTATCCTTGAATCTGCTGCTGCTGAGGTGGCCTATGCCCACCTTCCGCTGCACTGGTAGGGGAAGAACCCTGCTGAGATGAAGCTCTGCCCTGGCGGCAATAAACAGCCCTGTGACCTTGCCTACCACAGGTGTAGCAAGTCACTAATGGCCTCGTGCACTCTGGCCTCATATGTCCTGGATCTCCACATTTAAAACACTGACGTCCCTTATCTGCAACTGGTGCAGATGAAGGCTGACTCTAGCGTCTCTGACCACGCCAACCACTAGCAGAACCACCAGTACCACTGGTCTGCCCTGTACGCTGCCTCTTCTCAGACCGGAGGGTCTGAGAAGATCTCCTCTGTCCAACTGGCTCCCTCTCATAGTCGGAAGCTTTGTTCTGATAATCCATCAAAGACTCACAGTGGAAACCCGCCATATAGGTACGAGTAACATCCCTCAATCATCGAGAGAAAAGATAAACATGCTGATCAGCAGGAGGTGCAGCTGGACCCAGTAATGTCAGCTCCTCCTGAAACCTACTGATGGCCTCAAAGACTGGTACATCCTCAAACACAGCCTCAACAAAATCTCGCAGTTTCTCCCTCCTTAGTGAGGCAAGGGAGAAACGCTCTCTAATCATCGTCCTCATATGCTCATAACTGGTAACCTGACCCCATACTGATCTCCACCAGTGTTGTGCCAAGTCCCGGAATAAAGTCTGAACCAGCTCGATCTGTCTGTCAGCTGGACATCGAATAGACTCCATAGCTGAGTCTACATGCCCTATCCAGAGCTCAACCTCTAATCCCACCTTCCTAGTGAAAGGGGGTACACCCATCTGATTAAAAGCCTTCAACCACGTGTCTGGTCTAGGCCCTCTATGCTCCTTTGGTGCTCTGGCAATCTCAGCAGCAGGTACCGGTACAGCTGGCACCTAAGTAACGGTGTGGGACCTCTCAGATGGCCCCTCCTGTGCCTGTAAATCTGGGGCACATCTACCGGCTCTGGCAGCCTCCTCTACTCGTTTGATATAAGCTCGGAACTCTGATCCCCCATGGATACATGATCAGACTCACCAGACTGGGCTTTGTAACGCCCGGGAATTTTTAGAAATAAGTATATCTTTTTATCTCTCCTTCCGTAAATTATTTCACGGAATTGTTCGGAAAATAGTTGACCCGTAAACCCGTAAATAAATTTTTACGAGAATGTCGGAAAATATTCCGACCCGTAACATCCGTTACGGAATTATTTTACGAGTTTGGAACCCGTCCCATATATTTTTGGTTCTTTTTATTTTTTTTTCCTCTCCCTTTCCACCTCAGCATGGACCCCACGCCATGCTGGCGCCACGTCGCCCGGGGCCCACCGCCACACTAGCCTTCCCTTCTTTTCTTCTTTTTCTCTTTCTTTCCCGCGGCTTGGTTTGGACCAGCCGGCCTTGCCGCCCAGCCTACTCCCCCTTCGCCTAGCCTCTGCAGGAACACAACAAACCCCTCGTCCCTGCCCCACCCCTGCACGCCTACCCGACCCCTCGTCCCCGTGCAAGACCTCGGCAGCCTATCTCCCTCACTCACCACAATCCATCTCTCCCTCGTCTTCACTTTTCCCACACCCTGCACCAGCACACCATCTCTTGCTCTCTGCAACTCCTCTCCTCTCCCCGTGTTCTTCTCCCTCTCGTCTGTTTTCACCCTCGTGCCATCGCTTTCGAGCTCGCCGGAGAGTCACCACCGTCACGCACCCGAGGACAGCCTCCATCTCCGGGAACGACGTGGCCGGTCGAAGCCAGAGAGCCCCTGCAGCCACCAGGGAAGCAGTCTCGGCCCTCCTCTACACCTCGGTCGGCAATCTCGGCCCTTGTCTGCACCTCGGCCGAGCCTCGTCTGCACCTCGGCCGAGCCCCGTTCTGCATTTCGGTCGAACTGTAATTTCGCCCTCTTTCCCCGGCCGAGATACCTCTTCTCCTCAGCACTGCTTGATCCTCGCCAGAACTAGAGGCCGCCGCCACCCCTGCAGCCGCCAGCGGGACCGACGGGCCACCCTCCTCCCGGCCGAAGTCCTCCCCGCTCCTGCGTCCACCTCCCTGCCGCCGCCGTGGGCCTGGAACAAGAACAACCTCTGGGCTTATTCAAAATCGGGCCCCTCTTATTTGGTATAAATTACATTTCGTCCCCCCTCAGTTTGTGTTAATTGCAGTTTGTACCTAAATTGTTGGTTATTGCAGTTTTGACCTAGATTCCTGAATTATGGCATTGTTACCCTCGGATTAGATTTTGTCGGAAATTACCTCAAGTTTTAATTACGGTTTTGACCCTTATGACTTAGGAAATATATATTTGCCCCGGAAAATACATTATCGAGTTTTAACCTCGGAAATTATGAACGAGCTTTAAATAGGTTTCGATATAGTATATATGATGATCAATTTAGTGTATGGGCTAAATTGTGTAGTTTCATGCTAGGTTCCGAATCCCGATAAAAGTCACGAATTCATATCGATCTAGTTATGTCCGTAGTATCATGCTAGGTTGGAAATTGTATAACTTAGTGAAAATGCCAAGTAGCGGCTTTTGTGACCTTAAGAGAGTGTGATGAACGGATTTAGACCTAGTTGGCTTTTACGTCATTTTGACGGTAACTATGTTGGACTCTAGGGTACGGTCCTATAATGCGAGTCAAATGATCCTACGTAGGTCATTTGCGTAGAAGTCCTAAACTTCTCGAGTTGAGCGGGTTTTTATGATACCTTGTTGTGAACAGGTTGAGTATTTCTTCCCAAGGGAAGCGTGAGCGTTTTCTGAGATAGCATTTGGGACGAGGTAAGTCTTCGGACTTACTTAGCTCGTATTTTATGTATTAGTATTGTTGGGTGTTGGGTGGTGTGTGTTATTTTATGTTATAACGATGAAACCGGTAATTAGGACCACCGACTTTATATATATGTTTATATTGGCCCAAGTGTATGAGAACGGGCGGTGACAATACTGCCTAGCCCATAGTGAGGTCTAGGGAATTCTCGGCGACTAGCCCGGCGGGTTAGATAGACGGATGCATCCGTACCATTCCTTGCCGGTAAGTAGGGACCGAGGCGAGACCATTGGGCTCTCGTGTCACAAAGGAAGTTGAACTAGATTGGAATACGACTTAATAATAAAGATAAGAAACCGGACTTGTGTGATTTATGTTTTGTGTATGAGTGTGTTTGTGCCTTCACCGCTTTTCTAATGCCTAGAATATTAGCTAACGGTTTTAAACCGTTTGTGTAGATGGCTTGCAGGTTAGGGATGCCGTCGAGTAAGGCGGAGGAGTGGACAGCCGGGGTCTCCGTACATTATAGGACGGGGATGTTCTGAGTCATTTCATGTTGTTATTTATGGATATTGTCGTATGTTAGAATTCGGTTTTATTTACGTTGTTTTGAGGACTCGGCTGAGTTTCCAAGTTGTAGTTTCGTACTTTTCGTTTCCGCATACTTTAAAAACATATTTGAGTTTTCGACCTTTATCTGTGCCATGTTGGAAGGTCCGGTGAAATTGTTGTCAAGCTAAGGGTCGGGACCCATTGTGAGGTCTCGCCCAGTAGCGCCCCGAGTCCCGCGGATTTGGGGTGTTACAGGCTCTTTGTGCCCCATGTCTCTCAGCTGCACCGTTCCCAGTCTCAGGAACGACGCTCTCAACAACCTCCTCATGTATCTCTCCCGCATGTGAATTGTTAGCAGGAGTCTTACCCCGTCCTCTACCTAGAGGGGGTCTATCTCTACCTCGTCTAGCTGCAGGTAAGGCTCTAGTCTGAACCATCTGCAGAAGACGTAAACCTAACTTAGAAGGCTATATATATGCCATATGTATAGATATATATCAAATCAATCACAACAGAATATCTATATATATCTATACTATCGAGATATTCAGAGGGGCGATGGCTCACGTACACGATATCCCAAAACATTTGTACTCATTTCAAAACCAAAACCTTTTGAAAAGTCAGACCCCTTTCAGGTTCTGTTTATTTATCTATTCGAACTTTAATGCAGATTACTAGTGCCATTGTTGTCAACCTGGGCTCTGATACCAACTTTGTAACACCCCAAATCCGTAGGACTCGAGGTGCTACTGGGTTAGGATCTCACAATGGATCCTGACCCTAGCCTGACAACAAGTTCACTGAATCTTACAACAAGACACCAATAGATTAAAACAAAACATAAAACATATATATATATATATATATATATATATATATATATATATATATATATATATATATATATATATATATATATATATATATATATATATATATATATATATATATATATACATATCAAAAGGATGATACAGAGTACTGCTGAGTACAAAGTCAAACAGAAATCCGTACAATAATAACTAGTTTTAATACCCGTGCCCTGCACGGGTTAGACGATAATTGTGTGTCAAAATATTTTTTGATAATTCATCATGTTGAGAATTGCCTTTAATTGTTATGTGATACTTGTTGTAAATCTGTATTTTTTCACATTATGAATGAAAATCATGCAATAATTCAAATCCTGCAATGACAATCGGGAAAGAGTATTCTGGGACAATATCCTTTGAGATAATCGAATGTCAAAGTTAGTATCAATCCTAAAAAGAATTAGTTTTAATAAATTAAATGTTAAATTACGTAATTTGGATTAACGAATAGACGACACTATGAAATTGATAAGGTGAGTGCACGAAATTACGCTAAGTATCAATTCACGGGTTGTTTTATTATATAAGATAGATAAGAAATCATATGTAAAACATATACTAACAAAAAAAGAAGTGTAAAACAAATCATAAAATTTAAATTAACAATATTAAATGATAATATGTTAAAATTTAAATGAAAGAGATTTATATAATATAAGTAGCATGCCTGAGTCAAAAGTTACAATGTTAAATAGTTAAATTTAAATAATTCCTTACCTAACAATTAATAAGACTAATAGCATATATTAAGTTATTCAAATAATAAATATTACTAAAAAGAATTTTCTTTAAAAAAAAAGTCAAAACAATAACAACTATCAATTAAACTCAAAATAATACCAACTTTGAAAATTATTGAAAATGATACATACTATCAACGTATTTATAAAAAATAATACAACTTATTTTTCCAAATTTTTTTTTTTTAATTCCGGTGATGATTGAACAACTGATTTTTTACATGTCATTAAAAAAATTTAGGATTATAAGTGTAATGTGGTTTTTTTTTAAACAAATTATTATGTTAAAAGTCATAAATTAAGTAAAATATTTAATTTTAACCAAAAAAATGAAGAATTATTTTGTTAATAGTTTTAAAATAAACTTATTTTAGAAAAAAAATAAAGTTTATAAGTTTTAGAAAAAAAAGTTTAATTAAAAATTAGAAATATAAAAAAAATAAAGATCTTTAAAATTTAAATTAAAAATATATTTATAGTTATAAAAAAATAAACGTTTGAACATTATAACTAAACAAAATAAGCTTAATTTAAAATAGAGTTTATAAACTTTTGATGCAATGGAAAATTAAAAAATATAAGTAACAAAATATTAAGATCTGTAAAATTAGATTGTAAATCTGAATTATTTTAATTTTATATTATAAAAAATTAAAGGTCAATTAATAATGACGAACTAATAAAAAATCAGTTAGTAAAATATTTAAAAATAATTTGTTTTAACATGGTGGGACCCGGATTAACAAAAAATTGACACTTGTAAATTTAATGACGTGGATTCACCAAATTGTGTCATGTGTAAATTTAATGACGTGGATTCATCACGTTGTGCCAGGTGTAAGTTCACGGACTGCTTTAGTATATAGATAGATATGATGATGATATGATGATATGATGATTTCCTATAATTTATAGATTTTATTGATAAAAAATTTTGAACAATTTTGTAATAATATTTCGATTTTTATTTTAAAAAAAAATTTATATTGCTGAAAAGATATTATTGAATAAAAAAATTGTGCTGAGAAAAATATATGATTTTTAAAATTTTAATTATTTTAGTGAAGAGATATTGTTGGGTAATTTAATAATTTTTTTAAAGAAATTAGTTTTTTAAATACCAATTCGATATATACTTTTTCTATTTTTTTTTTGGGCTTCGAGAAACGTGGGTGCGACACGTGGCAATAGAGGCTCTTCCTTTAATAGATATATGATAACCCAAAATCCCACGATAACGCCCAGTGTACGGAACCCTTAGCAGATCACCCCTCTGGATCACTCTACAGCTCTCCTAACCTGCAAAGGATCTACAACACGGTATAAAACCGTTGGCTTGTGGAGCGTGCCGCCCAGCCTACTCCCCGCCTAAGCCTGCAGGAGCTCGCCCGCCCAGCCTACCTCCTTGCCTAGGCCTGGCCTGCTGTCCCCCAACCCCTCAGTCCGCCCTACACCCGAGGCCGACCCCTCGTCTTGGCTCCCTCCCTCTCTTGGGTTCACTCCAGCCGGCCTCACACTCCACCCTCACACATCTCTCTCTCTCGACTTTCACTCTCTGCAACCACCTCCCTCAACTCCCTTCTACGTCCAGCCGCCGCCCCGCCGTCGTCGCTTCGCTACCTCTACTTCCCAAGCCCTTGGAGCACGCCGGAGAGCCACCACCGACACCCCTCTCCTTCTTTTTGCGTCGAGGCTGCTCGGGCAAGGGAGAGCCGCAGCAAAGCCGTCGCCGCCCCGGAGAAGCCTTGCTCCGCCCTTGCGGCACCTACCTGCACGAGCCCGCGGACGCCACCGGGGAGCCACTCACCGCCTGCTCACTCTTCTCCTGCAGCCTTCTCTCACCTCCTTCTCTGTCGCCGGAGAAAGCCCGCCGCCGGAGAGCCGCCGCCACGGGAAAGACCGCCACCGTCTGCAGCCGCGCCAGGAGCCACGGAGCCTTCCCCTCCCGCGCCTGCTCCCTGCTGCCGCCGCCGCCACGGGCTAGTGCAACAGCCTTTTGGCTAATTAAATCGGCCCCCTCACTTTAGGTATAACTACAATTCTGGCCCACAACTTTTGGTTAATTACAATTTATACCCAATAGTTTGATAAATTACATTTTATGCCCAGTTGTGTTAGGAATTGCATAAGTGTCCGGAAAATGTGTTAGCGAGTTTTAACCTCGGAAATTAGACGAGTTTATCTTAGGTTCCGTTATGCTATAAGTTTACGATCATTTAACTTATGGGAGAATTGGATAGTATCATGCTAGGTCCGGATCCCGATAAAAGCCACGAATTCGTATCGATCCTTATATGCTTAGTAGTATCATGATAGGTTGGAAATTTCATAACTTAGTGGTAATGCCAAGTAGCGGCTTTTTTGACCTTAAGAGAGTGTGATGAGCGGATTTAGACCTAGTTGGCTTTTACGTCATTATTGACGGTAACTATGTTGGACTCTAGGGTACCGTCCTAGAATGCGAGTCAAATGATCCTGCATAGGTCATTTGTGTAGAAGTCTTAGACTTCTCGAGTTGAGCGGGTTTTTATGATACCTTGTTGTGAACAGGTTGAGTACTTCTTCCCAAGGGAAGCGTGAGCGTTTTGTGAGATAGCATTTGGGACGAGGTAAGTCTTCGGACTTACTTAGCTCGTATTTTATGTATTAGTATTGCTGTGTGTTTGGTGGTGTGTGTTATTTTATGTTATAACGATAAAACCGGTAATTAGGACCACCGACTTTATATATATGTTTATATTGGCCCAAGTGTATGAGAACGGGCGGTGACAATACTGCCTAGCCCATAATGAGGTCTAGGGAATTCTCGGCGACTAGCCCGGCGGGTTAGATGGACGGATGCATCCGTACCATTCCTTGCCGGTAAGTAGGGACCAAGGCGAGACCATTGGGGTCTCGTGTCACAAAAGAAGTTGAACTAGATTGGAATACGAATTAATAATAAAAGATAAGGAACCGGACTTGTGTGATTTATGTTTTGTGTTATGGGTGTGTTTGTGCCTTCACCGCTTTTCTAATGCCTAGAATATTAGCTAACGGTTTTAAACCGATTGTGTAGATGACTTGCAGGTTAGGGATGCCGCCGAGTGAGGCGGAGGAGTGGACAGCCGGGGTCTCCGTACATTATAGGACGGGACGGGAATGTTTTGAGTCTTTTCATGTCGTCTTTTATGAATATTGACGTTTGTTAGAATTCGGATTTATTTACGTTGCTCTGAGGACTCGGCTGAGTTTCCAAGTTGTAGTTTCGTACTTTTCGTTTCCGCATACATTAAAAACATATTTGAGTTTTCGACCTCTATTTGTGCCATGTTTGAAGGTCTGGTGAAATTGTTGTCAAGCTAAGGGTCGGGACCCATTGTGAGGTCTCGCCTGTAGCGCCCCGAGTCCCGCGGAGTTGGGGTGTTATAAAAGTGGTATAAGAGCCCTAGGTTGACAACAATGGCACTCGCAATCTTTCTAAAGGCCGAATGAGGTATAAAACAAAACCCCCACGGGTTCTAACCTTTCGTTTTCAAAATCATATGCATGAGTCGGGATTGGGTTAGAATGTACGGGACCACCGCTCCTTCCGCAAACCTCGGCGACATAGATCTCTGGATTAGAATTAGGTACTTATATTATTTTAAGTACATAGTTATATAGTTATATATAACATATGACCTTAGGGTGATTGTGGAAGTTGTATGTATCTAGATACTTTGTGACCTTAGGATGTTTGGGCTTGCATGCCTTGGATATGTATTATGAACATGTTATATTTATGTTTTTAAGTTATTATACCGGATTATAAATAGTACCACATATTTATAATTAAGTAAACGCAATACGAAATCAGATGGCACGTACGAGAGCGACAACATATGTAGGACCCGATAGGGGTAGACCACCACTTCCCCCTACCGCCCCAAGAGGACGGGGACGAGTAGGAAGACCTCCAGGTACGAGAGGTAGAGGTCGGGGACGTGTCCCCATTACGGACCCACCAGTTGTGGGGGCACCAGCAGCAGAGGCCCCAGTAGAGGAGGTAGCTGAGAGCATCGTTCCCGAGGCTAGGGATGAGACCGTGGTTAGGTCCGGAGTTCAGGGTTCTTCATCTACCAGGACCGGGGGAGCGTCCGTAGCAGCTACTGTATTTGGAGATTACGTACGTCGAGTAGAGGAGGCATTTAGGACTGGAGCACCACCTCCCGCACCACCAGTGCCTGCACCTGCACTAGAGAGATCAGCTGAGGTCACACAGAAGGTGACCCAGGTTCGGGCTGCACCAGAGATAGTTGCACCAGCAATTGTTGCACCCGAGCCAGTTATGGAGATTGCTAGGCCGAGAGACGAGTTGAGGTCTCCGAGACTTGATTCATGGTTGAAGGCTTTCAACCAGCAACATGTACCCTACTTCGACGGGAAGGTAGGGTTAGAGGTGGAGCACTAGATTGGGCACGTTGAGTCAGCCTTAGAGGCGATCCGTTGCCCAGAGGAGAGGCAGGTAGAGATAGTTCAGACACTGTTTCGAGAGCAGGCCCAGTACTGGTGGAGGACAGTTAGAGGCAGTGTGACCAGGATGGATCAGCTGTTGAGCCTCGTTAGAGAGACTTTCTGCCCAACTTCATTGAGGAGTGACCGAGTCCAAAATTTCCTGGAGGTGGGATTCGAGGACGTCCCAATCATTGAGGCGATCCGGCGATTTCGGGCAGAGTTAGCCTTATTGGGACCTTCCGCACCCCCAGCGGACCAGCATGTCTATCTCTTTTCCAGGAGACTGAGGGAGTCCACCCGCGCTTACATGGCGGGATTCCGTTGTACCTCACTGGCGGAGTACCAGGACCGGGCTTCGGCCTATGAGAGAGACCGCCTTGGGTCTAGGAGATCAACACAGTCCGGGAGACCGGAAAAGATACAGAGGACGGCACCAGCTGGGTCAAGGGCCGGAGCAGCTACTGTATTTGGAGATTACGTACGTCGAGTAGAGGAGGCATTTAGGACTGGAGCACCACCTCCCGCACCACCAGTGCCTGCACCTGCACTAGAGAGATCAGCTGAGGTCACACAGAAGGTGACCCAGGTTCGGGCTGCACCAGAGATAGTTGCACCAGCAATTGCTGCACCCGAGCCAGTTGTGGAGATTGCTAGGCCGAGAGACGAGTTGAGGTCTCCGAGACTTGATTCATGGTTGAAGGCTTTCAACCAGCAACATGTACCCTACTTCGACGGGAAGGTAGGGTTAGAGGTGGAGCACTAGATTGGGCACGTTGAGTCAGCCTTAGAGGCGATCCGTTGCCCAGAGGAGAGGCAGGTAGAGATAGTTCAGACACTGTTTCGACAGGTCAGGGACGTTCTGGTCCTCAGCCGTCGAGACCGGCATCCGACAGAGGACCTCAGTGCTACGGTTGTGGAGGTTATGGACATACGAAGAAGACATGTAGGAAGCCGCCTGTGGCTTGTTTCACTTGTGGCCAGATGGGTCACCGAGCTGCCTTTTGTCGTCAGGGCAAGGCACCGTCACAACAGGGTTCCTCGCCTGCTGGCATAGCAGGGAGCGGTCAGAGGCTGCAATATCAGTCACCGGGCTCTCAGCAAAGGAGCCAGGGTCAGGGTCAGACCTGCACTCAGGGATCCGCTCAAGGACAGGGCCGAGGTAGAGTCCGTGGTGGAGGTACTCAGGAGACCCGAGGCACACATGCCAGGGTATTCGAGCTGAGGAGTGTTATTGATCCTCCAGCGCCGGCAGCCCCAGGTACTATTCAGATTCACGGTTTTTCAGTGCGAGTTTTATTTGATACGGGTGCTACGCACTCGTTTATATCCGATAATTGTGTAGCTAGGTTGTCCTTAGCTACGATAGAGGGGAGACCCTTCACTATAGGGTTACCCGATGGAAGTAGGGTTAGTGGTACCCGAGAGGTACACAGTTGCCCCATTCGTTTGGTGAACCGAGATTGGTTAGCCGACTTCTTTGTCATGCACTTAGTGCATGAAGAAGTCATCCTGGGGATGGATTGGATGGACCGCCATCATGCCGTTTTGGACATCAGCCGGAGGACCGTGACGATTTCCACAGAGACGGGGCAGGAGGTGATTTTCCGAGGTTGGGACCTCGGGAAAGCCGGTACAGTCATTAGCGCCGTTGAGCTGCTAGACTTATCGGGCAGGGATGTGAGGCCTTCTGGTGTTATGCCATGAAGGAGGAGGAGACAGGACCATCACTGGAGGAGATCCCTGTGGCATGCGAGTTCGAGGACGTGTTCGGGGAGCCACCTGGGCTACCACCGCAGAGGAGCGTTGACTTCACTATTGAGTTGGAGCCCGGCACTAGGCCGATCTCCAAGGCTCCATACCGCATGCCGCCGATCGAGTTGCTGGAGCTGAAGAAGCAGCTCGAGGAGTTAGCCGATAGGGGTTTCATATGCCCAAGCATTTCCCCTTGGGGTGCACCGGTCCTCTTCGTCAAGAAGAAGGACGGATCTTTGAGGCTAT
The DNA here is from genome assembly GCA_002319775.1 of Fagopyrum tataricum. Classification (NCBI taxonomy): domain Eukaryota; kingdom Viridiplantae; phylum Streptophyta; class Magnoliopsida; order Caryophyllales; family Polygonaceae; genus Fagopyrum; species Fagopyrum tataricum. The sequence goes on from CM008286.1 coordinate 21,987,647, forward strand.
GTATCGACTACCGGGAGTTGAACAAAGTCACCGTCAAGAACAAGTACCCGTTACCGCGCATTGACGATTTGCTAGACCAGTTGCAGGGAGCCTCCGTATTTTCACGTATCGATTTGAGGTCGGGATACCACCAGCTTAGGGTGAGAGATGAGGACATACCGAAGACGGCATTCAGGACGAGATATGGCCACTATGAGTTTGTCGTGATGCCATTCGGGCTCACGAATGCACCTTCCGTCTTCATGGAGTTGATGAACGGCATCTTCATCGACTTCTTGGACCAGTTCGTGGTGGTATTTATTGACGACATCTTAGTCTACTCCCGGAGTAGAGAGGAGCATGAGGGACACCTGAGGACGGTACTTCGAGTCCTCCAGGATAGAGAGCTTTACACTAAGCTCTCTAAGTGTGAGTTTTGGATGTCCGAGGTCGCATTTCTGGGACATATAGTTTCCGCCGAGGGTGTCATGGTCGACCCGGCGAAGATAGAGTCTGTTTCCTCATGGCCGCCTCCTAGGACGGTCAAGGAGGTGCGCAGTTTCTTGGGTTTAGCGGGATACTACCGCCGTTTTGTTGAGGGTTTCTCTGTGATTGTACGACCGATCACTTCCTTGCTGAGGAAGTCTACCAGGTTCGTCTGGTCCGAGCCTTGCCAGCGCAGCTTTGAGGAGCTGAAGAGGAGGTTTACCTCCGCTCCTTTGTTAGCCCAGCCTGAGGGCATAGAGGACTTTGTGGTATATAGTGACGCCTCCAAGCTAGGCTTGGGGTGCGTCTTGATGCAGAGGGGTAGGGTTATTGCGTACGCTTCTCGGTAGCTGAAGCCGTACGAGGAGAACTACCCCACCCATGATCTCGAGCTAGCGACAGTGATTCACGCCCTGAAGATCTGGCGACACTACTTGTACGGGGCTACGTGCCAGATCTTCACAGACCATAAGAGTCTGAAGTATATATTCACTCAGCGGGAGTTGAATAACCGCCAAAGGAGATGGTTGGAGCTCATCAAGGACTTTGACTTGGAGATTTTATACCATCCCGGGAAGGCGAACGTAGTCGCCGATGCTTTGAGTAGGAGGACACCTCGGGAGGAGGTGATAGCTCGGCTTACGGTTCAGCCTCAGCTAAAGAGGGATTTGATGGGCTTAGAGTTGGATATCCGATTTCCGGGTACGGACGGTCGCTTGTCCGAGCTAGAGGTGTTACTTGACCTGTCCGGAGAGATCCTGCAGAAGTAGGAGAGTTGTCCTAGTTTGATGAGGATCCGGGACAGGATGTCCCGAGGAGAGGCACCACAGTTTGTCACGGGAGCAGATGGGTTGTTGAGACGTCAGGGACGTATTTGTGTACCGTCGGATCAGGAGCTGAGAGATCGGATATTGCAGGAGGCCCATTCAACACCTTACTCAGTGCACCCAGGCGCGAGTAAGATGTACCAGGACCTTAGGAGATCCTATTGGTAGGGCGGGATCAAGCCCGATGTAGCTAGATATGTGGCCCGATGCGCGACCTGCCAGCAGGTCAAGATTGACCACCATAGACCCGTAGGAGAGCTTCACCCACTGCCCGTGCCGCAGGGGAAGTGGGAGGACATATCTATGGACTTCGTGACCGGCCTGAGACCGAGAAGGAGCTTTGACGCGATATGGGTGGTAGTAGATCGGCTGACGAAGACCGCACGTTTCATTCCTATACGGGAAATGTGGCCGGTGAGTCGTTTAGCCGAGGAGTTTACCCGTCAGATTGTGAGACTACATGGAGTCCCGAGGACCATCATCTCGGACAGGGACAGGCGTTTTACCTCGAGGTTCTGGCAGCAGGTACACGTTGCCCTAGGTTCGAGTCTCCATTTCACCACCGCATACCATCCCAGACCGACGGCCAGTCTGAGCGGACTATTCAGACTTTAGAGGATATGCTTCGAGCTTGTGTACTAGACTGGGGTCAGGTATGACCAGATCATCTCCCGTTGGTCGAGTTTTCGTATAATAACAGCTGGCACGCTTCGATTGGGATGGCACCGTATGAGGCATTGTATGGACGGAGATGTCGTACTCCCTTGTGTTGGGACGAGCCCGGGAGCTCTAGCATTGTAGCACCGGATCAGGTGCAGGACGACATGGCGAGAGTCGCTTTGATTCGGGAGAGGATGTTGGCTGCGCAGAGCCGTCAGAGGTCGTATGCGGATAGGAGGCGTAGACCTCTCGAGTTCAGGGTGGGAGCTCAGGTATGGTTGAGAGTATCACCGACGCGGGGCGTTAGACGATTCGGCATTAAGGGGAAGTTAAGCCCCCGATATGTCGGACCATTTGAGATCTTGGAGAGAGTCGGTAAGGTGGCATACCGGTTAGCATTGCCACCGCGGTTGGAGGGTATATACCCGGTCTTTCATGTCTCTCAGCTGAGAGAGTACATACATGACCCGAGACACGTCATTAGTCATGAGGTCCTAGTGGTCGAGCTGGACTACACTTTCGCAGAGCACCCGATAGCGGTCTTAGAGCGGAGTACGAGACGCCTTCGATCGAAGGAGATACCGATGCTTAGGATTCAGTGGTCGAGGCGAGGAGCCGACGAGGCTACATGGGAGACGGAGGATAGTATCCGGAGGAACTATCCCGAGTTTTATGCAGACCTAGCCACGTCGATAGGACCGTCGGGTTAGTCCCGAGATCTTTTTTGCTTGCTTTTTATGATATGTGTTTGGTTGAGTTATGTGGACCTTACGAGGTTGTGATATGTTTCTATACACAAGCTTGATTTAGAGATGAAAGTATACCTTTTATGAGTTGTACGGGATTACGAGGCGGATATATTGGAGAGTGTTGGGTTTAGCAAGTTTCGGGACGAAACTTGTTTTTAGGGGGTTAGATGTAACGCCCGGAAATTTTAAAAAACGAATTATCGTGTTTTTCCTATTTTCGTAAATTATTCTACGGGAATATCCGACTTTTATTCCAACTGTAAACCGTAAATTATTTTTACGGGAATGTCGGAAATATTCCGACCCGTAACACCCGTTACGGAATTAGTTTAACGAGTCTTTTTCCGCCCGGTTTTCTTTTTCCTCCCATCCTCTTGGAAAAATCCCGGCCGAGACCGTCGCCCAACGGTTGGCTTTTGGAGCGTGCCGCCCAGTCTACTCCCCGCCTAAGCCTGTAGGAGCACACCCGCCCACCTACCTCCCTGCCTAGGCCTGGCCTGCTGTCCCCCGACCCCTCAGTCCGCCCTACACCCGAGGCCGACCCCTCGTCTTGGCTCCCTCCCTCTCTTGGGTTCACTCCATCCGGCCTCACACTCCACCCTCACACATCTCTCTCTCTCTCGACTTTCACTCTCTGCAGCCACCTCCCTCAGCTCCCTTCTACGTCCAGCCGCCGCCCCGCCGTCGTCGCTTCGCCACCTCTACGTCCCGAGCCCTTGGAGCACGCCGGAGAGCCACCACCGAGACCCCTCTCCTTCTTTTTGCGTCGAGGCTGCTCGGGCAAGGGAGAGCCGCAGCAAAGCCGTCGCCTCCCCAGAGAAGCCTTGCTCCGCCCTTGCGGCACCTGCCTGCACGAGCCCTCGGACGCCACCGGGGAGCCACTCACTGCCTGCTCACTCTTCTCTTGCAGCCTTCCCTCACCTCCTTCTCTGTCGCCGGAGAAAGGCCGCCACCGAAGAGCCGCCGCCACGGGAAGGACCGCCACCATCTGCAGCCGCGCCAGGAGCCACGGAGCCTTCCCCTCCCGCGCCTGCGCCCTGCTGCCGCCGCCGCCGCGGGCTAGTGCAACAGCCTTTTGGCTAATTAAATCGCCCCCCTCACTTTAGGTATAACTACAATTCTGGCCCGTAACTTTTGGTTAATTACAGTTTATACCCAGCAGTTTGATAAATTACAGTTTATGCCCAGTTGTGTTAGGAATTGCATAAGTGCCCGGAAAATGTGTTAGCGAGTTTTAACCTCGGAAATTAGACGAGTTTATCTTAGGTTCCGTTATGCTATAAGTTTACGATCATTTAACTTATGGGCGAATTGGATAGTATCATGCTAGGTCCGGATCCCGATAAAAGCCACAAATTTGTATCGATCCTTATATGCTTAGTAGTATCATGATAGGTTGGAAATTTCATAACTTAGTGGAAATGCCAAGTAGCGGCTTTTGTGACCTTAAGAGAGAGTGATGAGCGGATTTAGACCTAGTTGGCTTTTACGTCATTATTGATGGTAACTATGTTGGACTCTAGGGTACGGTCCTAAAATGCGAGTCAAATGATCCTGCGTAGGTCATTTGTGTAGAAGTCCTAGACTTCTCGAGTTGAGCGGGTTTTTATGATACCTTGTTGTGAACAGGCTGAGTACTTCTTCCCAAGGGAAGCGTGAGCGTTTTGTGAGATAGCATTTGGGATGAGGTAAGTCTTCGGACTTACTTAGCTCGTATTTTATGTATTAGTATTGTTGTGTGTTTGGTGGTGTGTGTTATTTTATGTTATAACGATGAAACCGGTAATTAGGACCACCGACTTTATATATATGTTTATATTGGCCCAAGTGTATGAGAACAGGCGGTGACAATACTGCCTAGCCCATAGTGAGGTCTAGGGGATTCTCGGCGACTAGCCTGGCGGGTTAGATGGACGGATGCATCCGTACCATTCCTTGCCGGTAAGTAGGGACCGAGGCGAGACCATTGGGGTCTCGTGTCACAAAAGAAGTTGAACTAGATTGGAATACGACTTAATAATAAAAGATAAGGAACCGGACTTGTGTGATTTATGTTTTGTGTTATGGGTGTGTTTGTGCCTTCACCGCTTTTCTCATGCCTAGAATATTAGCTAACGGTTTTAAACTGATTGTGTAGATGACTTGCAGGTTAGGGATGCCGCCGAGTGAGGCGGAGGAGTGGACAACCGGGGTCTCCGTACATTATAGGACGGGGATGTTTTGAGTCTTTTCATGTCGTCTTTTATGGATATTGACGTTTGTTAGAATTCGGATTTATTTACGTTGTTTTGAGGACTCGGCTTAGTTTCCAAGTTATAGTTTCGTACTTTTCGTTTCCGCATACATTAAAAACATATTTGAGTTTTCGACCTCTATTTGTGCCATGTTGGAAGGTCCGGTGAAATTGTTGTCAAGCTAAGGGTCGGGACCCATTGTGAGGTCTCGCCCGTAGCGCACCGAGCTCGCGGATTTGGGGTGTTACATCTAACTCAGCATAGAACTCGGGATAGTTCCTCTGGATACTATCCTCAGTCTCCCATGTAGCTTCTGACGGCTCTGGGTAGTCAGCATACGCTCTCTAATCAATACTACTCGAGCCATATCATCCTGAATCTGATAAGGTGCTAAACCATTAACACTGCTCTGCACATCCCAGCATAACTAGGTACGGCATCTCTGTCCATACAGTGCCTCATATGGGGCCATCCCAATAGATGCATGTCAGCTGTTGTTGTATGAGAACTCAATAAGTGGGAGATGATCCGTCCACACTTGTCCCCAAACCAACACACAAGCTCGCAACATATCCTCCAGGGTCTGAATGGTCCCCTCTGACTGACCATCTGTCTGAGGATGGAACGCAGTCGTGAAGTGCAAACTCGTCCCCAAGGCAGTCTAAATCTGCTGCCAAAATCTCGAGGTAAATCGCCCATCTCTGTTTGAGACGATCGTCCTCGGTACACCATGGAGTCTCACTATCTGCCTAGTGTACTCCTCAGCTAATATGCTCACCGGCCACGTCTCCCTAATAGGAATGAAACGTGCCATCTTCGTCAATCTGTCCACTATGACCCAGATGGCATCAAAACTCCGGCTCGGCCTCAGTCCAGTCACAAAATCCATGGTGACGTCCTCCCACTTCCTCTGTGGAACAGGAAGTGGATGGAGCTCACCTCCAGGTCTGAAATGCTCTTTCTTGAACTGTTGGCAGGTCGCACACTGTGCCACAAATCTGGCCACATCGGGCTTCAGCCCTCCCCACCAATATATACGTCTCAAGTCCTGATACATCTTACTCGTACATGGATGTAAAGAGTAAGGTGTACAATGAGCCTCTTGTAAAATTCTCTGTCTCAGCTCTGTATCAGCAGGTACACAGACGCGACCGCGGCGTCTCAAAACTCCATCTGCTCCTAGCAGGAATTGTGGTGCCTCATCCCGAGACATTCTATCTCGTATCCTCAACAATGTAGGGCAGGTCTCCTGCTTCTGTTGGATCTCACCCAACAGATCAGGAAGGACCTCTAAAGTACGCAGCTGGGCATCCTCATCAGGAAACTGGATGTCCAACTTTAACCAAATCAGATCTCTCTGCAAATGATGTTGAACTGTCAATCTCGCAATCGCCTGCTCTCGAGGCGTCTTCCTGCTCAAGGCGTCGGCGACAACGTTCGCCTTTCCTGGATGATACAGGATCTATAAATCAAAGTCCTTGATCAGCTCGAGCCACCTACGCTGGCGGCCGCTGCGTGAAAATATACTTCAGACTCTTATGGTCTGTGAAGATCTGACACGTAGCACCATACAGGTAATGTCTCCAGATCTTCAGTGCATGAACTACCGCTGCCAACTCCAGATCATGAGTCGGGTAGTTCTCCTCATACGTCTTCAGCTGTCGAGACGCATAAGCAATCACCCTGCCTCTCTGCATCAAAACACATCCCAAGCCTAGCTTGGATGCATCACTGTATACTACAAAATCCTCAGTACCCTCTGGTTGTGTCAAAATAGGAGCAGAAGTCAAACGCCTCTTCAACTCCTCAAAACTCTGCATGCACTGATCAGACCACACAAATCTGGTAGTCTTCCTCAGCAAACTCGTCAGTGGACGGGCAATCACAAAGAATCCCTCCACGAAGCGTCTGTAATAACCGGGTAGGCCAAGGAAGCTACGTACTTGCTTGACGTTCGTCGGTGTAGTCGATGTTGCTACTGCCTCAATCTTCGCTGGATCCACCTTGATACCTTCAGCTGAAACCACATGACCCAGGAATGCTACATCTGACATCCAGAACTCACACTTAGAGAACTTAGCATAAAGTTCTCTATCCCGCAAAACCTGCAATACAGTCCTCAGATGTCCTGCATGCTCCTCTCCACTGCGAGAGTATACCAGAAATATCATCAATAAAAACCACCACAAACTGATCCAGGAAGTCGATGAATATATTGTTCATCAACTCCATAAAGACAGTTGGGGCATTCGTAAGCCCAAATGGCATCACTACAAACTCGTAGTGGCCATATCTGGTCCGGAATGCTGTCATGTGCACATCCCGCTCTCTCACCCTCAGCTGGTGATATCCTGAACGCAGATCAATCCTGGAGAACACAGTCGCTCCCTGTAGCTGATCTAACAAATCATCAATGCGAGGCAGTGGATACTTGTTCTTGATGGTCACCTTGTTCAACTCTCTGTAATCTATGCATAACCTCAGTGATCCGTCCTTCTTCCGTATGAAGAGGACAGGTGCTCCCCATGGGGACACACTAGGGCGAATGAAGCCCTTCTCAGCCAACTCCTCGAGTTGCTTCTTCAGCTCCAGCATCTCGACAGGCGCCATCCGGTATGGGGCCTTCGAGATAGGTCTCCTACCAGGCTCTAACTCGATACTGAAATCCACACTCCTCTGAGGCGGCAAACTGGATGGCTCAGCAAAAACATCAGTAAAATCACAGACAACTGGGATATCCTCTAATGCTGGACTCTCCCCCTCCTTCATGGCATAACACCAGAAGGCCTCGCAACCCTGTGCAATCAATCTAGCTGCCCGTATAGCACTAATAATTGTGCATGTCTTTCCAAGGTCCCAACCTCGGAAAACCTCTATCTGACCTAACTCGGTAGAGAGGGTAACAGTCCTCCTACCTACATCTAAAACTGCAGAGTGTCTATCCATCCAGTCCATACCTAGAATGACTTCTTCATGCTCTAATGGCATGACAAAGAAGTCGACTAGTAACACACGGGTCCCTACAGAAATGGGACAACCGTGAATCTCATGGGTACCTCTGACCCTACCACCATCGGGTAACCCTATAATAAAGGGCATCCCCTCAACTGTATCTAAACCAAGACGCTCTACACAGGCATCAGAAATAAAAGAGTGCGTAGCACCAGTATCAAATAAAACTCTAACAGGTAAACCATGAATCAGAATGGTACTTGTAGCAGTAGGTGTAGTTGGCTCCTCTGCACTCCTCAACTCAAAAACACGACCTTGTGGACCTCTGGTATCAGTGGTGCCCTCACCACGACCTCTGCCTCTACTTGGCCTAGGAGCAGATCCCTAAGTCGTAGGGCGATCTGGGATCCTCTGCTGTCCCTGAATCTGTTGCTGCTGAGGTGACCTCTGCCCACCTCCCGCTGCACTAGCAGGGGAAGAACCCTGCTGAGATGAAGCTCCGCCCTTGCGGCAGTAGCCTTGTGACCTTGCGTACCACAGGTGTAGCAAGTCACTAATGGCCTCGTGCACTCTGGCCTCATATGCCCTGGATCTCCACAGTTAAAACACTGACGTCCCCTATCTGCAACTGGTGCAGATGAAGGCTGACTCTGGTGTCTCTGGCCACGCCAACCAATAGTACCACTGGCCTGCCCTGTACGCTGCCTATTCTCAAACCCTCCGGTCTGAGAAGCTCTCCTCTGTCCAACTCGCTCCCTCTCATAGTCGGAAGCTCTGTCCTGATAATCCATCAGAGACTCACAATGGAAACCCGCCATATAGGTCCGGTCTGCCCTGTACACTACTTGTTACTACTTTATTAACAAGTCATTATCATACGAGAAATTCCATTAAAAGCACAATAGATTTGTTGCTACTTGTTGGACTCAAATAGAAATTTTCATTGATTAATATTTTCTTGTTGAATTTGAATTTAAGACTTTTCAAGCTTCAAGATTTGGATGGTTGATGTATATTTTTTCAATTGATGGATATTTTAGTTGGAGGCAACAAACGGAGCATAAGTGTGATACACTATTATAACTAGCGTTGTTCACCGGTCCGGATCTGGACCGGACCGGACCGGACCGGAAAAGGGAGGACCGGAAATGGAACGAAAAATTCGGTCCAGGTCTGGTCCAAAACCGGTCCTGGACCGGATGGACCGAAATTTATTTATTTTTTTAAAAAAAATTAATTATTTTTTAAAAAATTTTAAATTTTTTTATTTTTTATTTTATTTTTTTCGCACCAAGCCTATTGCGGACCGGACCGAGAGTTAATTAGTTAATTTTAACATTTTATTTCACTAAAATTTTAGTTAATTTATTTTATTTTTTAAAAAAATTATCGATCCGGACCGGACCGGATCGATTTTGGACCGGAGCGGTTTTGAACCGGAATTCTTGGACCGAGAACCGGACCTGTTTGTTCAGGTCCAATCCGGTCCAAAACCAAGACCGGACCGGAAAATGGACAGTCCTAATTATAACTACACGGAGCATAAGTGTGATGTTGAGCATGAGAAGATTGGGTGTTTTTGCTTCAAATGTCATAAATGCACTAGTATAACTACACGGATCAACTTATATAGGACTTGTTTAATCTGAGCTTTAGGAGGAGTGTTGTATAAAGAATTCACCGACTACTATAATATAACTCGGTGTTAATTGGATCGGTAGTTAAATTAGAAATACAATTATATGCACTAAATCATATGACAACGTGTGATACACTATTAAATATGGGATTTGTTTCTAGTGCGGAGATGAGTTGTGTTGCGAGATGAAGGAGTACTCTGGGTCGTTAATTCACTTGATCCAATGATCTACAATTATTCACGTCATTTAATGATTTATGAGAGGTGTGGTGATAATTTTAGGGAAATTTCTCATGGTATTTATGAAAAATTGTAATTTTCATTTGATAACCAATTATTTTTGGAATTCCTTGTGGTGCACACAAGGTTTTGTTTAACTAATCTCCATGCCCATTCACACACTTCTTATCCAACAATGTTAAGTTATTGTAAGATAAAATTAGTTAATAAATTAAACCAAAGTAAATTCATTTTTAAAACAAATTCAATTTTAAACAAATCAAGTTTATTTAATCTGATTAATTTTTTAGTGAATATTTTAAATTGAACTATGTAAAGTTTTTTTTAACATTAAGGAGATAATTAATAAGTAACTTAATTTAGATGACAAGCCCACCCACCCTTATATCAAGTAGTTATAATGATCAACAAATAAAATAATAAAAAAAGTATCTTAGTCATAATTTATTAACCATCAAATATACTAGAAATTTAAATGGAGAAAGTATTTTCTAGAAAGTGCAAGGTATTTTCTAGCAAAATTATGCATATATTTATTATTGTTTAATGTATTATTTTATTTGTTGATCAAATATTTAAATTAAGTTACTTATTAATTATCTTCTGTTGTTAAAAATTTTGCATGGTCCAACTTAAAATCTTCACTAAAGTCCAAATTAATTAAATTAAATATCATTGATTTGTTTTAAAAATAAAATTGTTTTAAAATAAATTTATTTTTGGCTTTATTTATTGAAACTAATTTATAATTAATTGTATCACTTAACATCGGATGGAAAATTGGATGGAAAATAAGAGAATGGTCGTGGAGACTAGTTAAACAAAAGCTTATGGGCATCATGAGAAATTTAAAAAATAATTGGTTATCAAATGAAAATTACAACTTCTCATGGGCACCATGAGAAATTTCCCATAATTTTACAATTTTTAGAAAGTACGGGACAATTTTGTCTTTTTAAAAATTTGTTTTTAAAAAGAGGGACACGGTGATATTTTTGTAATTTTCATGAAAAATTGTGACAATTATTATCCCAGATCACTATTTTAGTTCAGTTTGTTCACAATTATATACTATCAATTCTAATATAGTTAATTATTTATATTTAGTTCATGTATTTTTTTCATTAACTTAGTTGGTTCTATATTTATGCATTTTTTCGCTTGAACTAATAAAAGTTCGAACTAATAATACCCAAATTTTGAAATAATATTATAAAAGTTCATATTTTTATAGTTATTTTTATTAAAATATGTTTATTATAATATTATTAGTTTAAAAATATTTATATTATTGGTTCAAAATCAAATGTTCTATTAGTTTAACATTTTATATTATTAGTACATGCATTATCTTGAACTTATGGAAACAATTTGTAAAAATGTATAAACTATTAGCACAATATAATCTGAACTAATATAACAAAATTTTGAACGAAAAAAAATGCTTGTTAAAAATAAAGAAAAGGGGGATGGTAGAAAAAAAGTTCAAAATTTTTATAATAGTTAATAAATATAAGAATCATTAGTATAATATAATTTGAACGAAGTATACAAAAAATTTTGAACGAAAAAAGTGTCCGTAAAAAAAAAGAAAAAAGAAAAAAGACACATGTCGTGCCGATGGCGTAATGTTGTGCTTGTAATTTTGCTCCGTATCTGAAGTATCTGAAGTCTTAACCAATTCCATTAAATACTACCTGAATATGTATTTCATCATATTCGTCGAATGAATTAAACCGTGCGGTCTAATTCTTATGTAATACACGCTTTCACCCAATTCTTTTCTTATATGTATATATGTGAATTGAGCCGGTCTATGGGTCAAAACATTTGCTCATACAGTCATACCCATCCCATTAAAAAAACGTGTTGAGATGGATCCGACTCTAATGAATTAAAAAACGTGTTGAGATGGATCTGACTCTAATGAAAAAACTAGCTGCCACAAGCCCACACCCATATATATATATATATATATATATATATATATATATATATATATATATATATATATATATATATATATATATATATATATATATATATTTTAGGGGCATGTTATGTACACAGACTTCAAATTGCAAGGCGTCGATACCTAGCTTGTACGCTGTCGAATGGCGCCGACGCCCATTTATATATATATTTTAAAAAAAATTTCCAGATTTGGGCGTTGATTAAATGATATCCGAAGTTTATTAGCAAATTTTTTGTCAACGAAAAAAATTGCATAACTGACTTTCTCAATTTATAAATTTATCTTTTTCCGTACAATACGACTTAGACCATGATAGATGGAGTTTATGAGATTGAAAACGATCAATGTGGATGAACATTGATCTTTATACAGAAAATTAAATCGAATTGAAATAGATTATGACGCTGGAGCCAAACATTTTTTTTCCATCCAGGTGCCGGCGCCTAATTATTTTATTTATTTATTTCTGAATTTTTTAAAATTAAAAATAGGGTGCTAGCTGTACAAAATAATGTAATTAACTTTGGATTCATCCAATTCATATATTTCTCTTTTTCCTGTATAAAATAATGTAAGTCACTTTGGATTCATCCGGTAGAGGAAATTTATATGGTTGAAGAGTAGAGACTTAAAAAAAAAAACGGACGCCGGCTCCTGACACCTGTATAAAATAATGTAAGTCACTTTTACACTAGTAAAACCAAGTTCGTGTATATAACTTTTTCGTATTTATATGAGCGAACTGCCCGAGACGGATTTGTACGAGTATAATTTTTACAATACAAATTAGAAAATGCATTTATTTATTTTTGAAAATAAAAGAAAATAAAAGAAGAAAGAAAATGCATTTATTACTGTCCACAACGTTTGTACTTGAAGGAGAAGCAGCAGCCGCGTTGGGTTTGTTTATTGATGAGCTGAGCCCACCATTAAAATCTTGAATTTGCGCATTTACAAATCGACCACTCTTCTTCTTCTCTTTTCACCCACTCAACCCCAAATAGCATCATTCCTCTTCAATGGCGACCAAATCCCCTGTTTTCCCAATGCCAGAGCCTCACCATTTCAGCGACTACGGCTTCGAGTCCCAAATCGACTACTTCCAGGTACTCAATCATCCCTTCTTCTGTTCGACTCTAATTTAAATTTGAAACCAAAAAAATAAAATAAATGCAGGTCCTGGAAGAAGCAAAGAGATACAAACAGAGAGAAATGAAATCCACAGACACTTTCCATTTCAAGCTCCAGAAGCCCGAATCATCCAAGAAGAAGAAGAACAAGAACCGACGGTGGTGGAAGACTGCCCTCTTCTTCTTCAAATCCCGTTGGTCATCCACGAGCCACATCAACCCGGTTCCCAAATCCAGACCCGGTTCAATATCCGGACCCATCTACATAACAGAGAGCTTTAGCGGGCCATCGACACCCTTCCGGGCCTCATCAGGCCCGCTGGGTGAGATTGATATTCCGATTCCGTACTTGAACCTCAGGGAGATTAACATGGAGGAGCATCCACTGAGGATCTCTGCTCCCTCACCCATGCCCATTTACCTCGTAACCTAGCCTTGAGATTTACGTTGCCTTTTTTTATTATTCCGGGTCGAGGTTTTAGTTGACCGGGGCGTGTACGACGTCGTTTGAGCACGCGTGATGCCTAGCTTTTTATATAATTAATAATAAAATTACGAATAGTATTTATTTATTTTTATAAATATGCAGTGGTCCCTCGAGTTATGGGTTGCGGACTTGCGGGTGACTGAATATTCGAAATGATTTAGTGGTTGTAATCATGATTCTGCACAGGTTGCCTGCTTGACCAGATTGTTCTAAATAAAATAATTTTATTGTAATCGAATGAGTCGATATTTGCCCGTTAAGTTGTAAGTAGTGTAAGTCTGCAACGTGGGTTGTTGTTTGATGAGAAAGACAGGGAGAAGAGGATAAATGAAGGAGCGGTGGGTTGGTAAATGCCGTTGGATGATGCCAATATTGCCTCATATGCAGTTAATCAACCGTCATTTTCAACATTTAATTCGCACAATTTCCCTCAATTTTATTGCCCGTTGCTAACGGAACTTCATTTAAATTAGGTTTGTTTACATTCACATACGTTTATATATAATTATTCATTTAGAAATTTTATTGAAAATTATGGGTTGGTAGTGCTCAGACGTTAGTCATGCTACTCGACCCCTGCCCTACCATCTCTTCTTTTCCAAGAAACCAAAAGAGAAAGAGGCATTTTCTTTCCTTTCTGTTTGGAAAGGACGAGTGACTAGAGAGTTCGGGATTTATGCTTTCCTAAGAGCGAGAGGGTCGAGATCACCAAGCTCTAGGCGGTTTCCGATCAACACCTTCCGTCAATGAAGTACTAAACAAAGATACTTCGCTCGCGAAGGTCCCCACAGTGATGACAGTTGAATCACCCATCAATAGGTACACATGAACCCCTATCTATGGAAAATAAACAAGTACCACTAGATCAGTATTTGGAGGAATGTAAAAGCAAGAACCAACAACCGAATAATCAATTGTGTTCGATCTTTTTTCATACACTTTGTGAAATTTGAATGGTCCTTTGTGGATTCTTGTAAGCGACTTTCTTGTTTAAGTACTAGAAAGAACTACTCGTTGTGCAAATGCGTATTCTTACCCTTTGAACCGTTATTGCTCATTAAACAACGTTTTTGGCCACTGAAATTTGGAGAAACTAGGTATGTAAAACCATTGGTGCTTTGTCACCACAATTTGAGTATATCTCAAATACAAAGGAATAAGCCGTTGTTATAATCTCAGGTCTCTTTCTAAGTAAAATTAATCTCAAACATATAACATCTTAACCAATGATTATGTATTAACTAGATTTTTCCAACCATCTATAGCATCCTTCTTCACTATGCCTGTCATGGATGAACCTAGAAGCTTTTCCCGCCGGATTTCCCTAAGGACTGGTTAACACACCAACCTAGTCCAATGGCGACAAACAACACATTGCAGCCCCCCTTGGATATGTCTGGATTGGTGCTTGTTTGACTTGGAGTTTAACGACAAATGATGTGTTTCATTGTGATATGATTACTCTCTTAGTGACTCAACATATAGGCACTAATAAAGAGAGCAATGTGGCAGACTATCGATAAATACACTTGAGATACATGAATCTGATTTTCATTATGCAACTACTCTCCTTGGTGGTGTCTTTGAAGGTATATTTGCAGGTAAATAAAAATAAAACGGGAAAACCAAGAGCCACACAAAAAAGTGAGAGTACAAGGATAAACAACTACAATAAGTAAGAACCTACCCCCTCTAGAAGAAGAGAGGAAATGAATTTTCAACGTACATACCAATCCAACAACCAAGAGGAAGGCAATGAAAGCAAAATTCAACCCGGAAAAAATTGAACTAAAGGTGAAAACCAATCAATCCGAACTTCTTTTGATTGATCGAACAAACAAGCCTTGAGGGTAAACCTAAACAACAATCACTCTTTGGTCGGGAACCAAATCTATCTAGAAACTAATGTAGTAGACTTTTTATTCTTTTATGTGAACTTAGCATTGTACATGCTTTTTCTATGTTATGGACTATGGAGAGACATACTTTATTTTTAAATGTATTATGTGCTTCTAGAAGCGGGAACCATGGCTCTAAGCCTCTAAATGTATACAAATCAAAGAACCAATCAAAGAAACAAGGAAGAAAACTCTGACCATTGTTCCTTAGCAAAGTAGTGAGAAATCAAGAAATGGGCGATTACTTTCCCTCCGTCAAGAAACCTATGTCCAGCGATACTTGGACCGCTAAAAACAAAACGAGCCAAGTAAGGGAACCATTTAAACCACCTATAATATCAACTTTGCTAAAAGAGTTTTTGATGTGATCCGGAAACCAATGCAAACGACTTCACTTTATTGTAACGTTCTTATCTTCTTATTCCGAAGTCCGTTTGAGCGATTCAAGATTTTTTGGAAAAACGACTTCAAGCTCTACAACTATTTTTTCAAGCGTTTCATCTAATGAAGACTTAAGCACACCCAAAACTGACATTTTCAACCATATGTAACCCGAAATCCTCTTCAGACGACCCTTCAGTATTTTAGAAATAACTAAAGCTATGTTTCTCCAATGAAGACCCATAAATACTTTTTAGAAATCTGAGTTAAAGGGACACAATATCTGTGAAGAACACGAGAGGTGATTCGTTCAAGAGATGACTCATAAATACAATTTTTCTATCAAGTGGGATGTTTTGGTAAAGAAATGTGAAGAGTCTAACCAATGCCTCATTAAGTGGATCTTTTGTAAGAGCCTTAGCCTTTGGAGCCACTTTTGGCCTTAGCCGTCCCTGCGGGTGAGTGGAGCCTGTAAGAGCCTTGATCTTTTGGAGCCACCTTAGCCTTAGCCGCCCCCGCGGGTTTGTAGAGCCGCCCCTGCGGCTGAGCCATGATACGCCCCTGCGGCTAGGAAACCCGCCCCTGCGGTTTCCTGCGGCTGCAGCCGGCTTTGTTGACCTTTGACCCGTGCTTAACTCTTTCACTTCCTTACCTTTTCCCTTGCTTTGGCTTGCTGAGCAAGTATTCCTCATTCCTTCTCCAGACCTATCACGTCCTCCTTGCTTCTCCCTTTCTTCTCCTTGATCTTGTGTTGATTTCTCTTTGAGTTTGGAAGAGAAGTGTTGTGAGTTTGATGATGTTGGTGATGGATGTTGTTGTTGTTGTTGTTGTTGTTGCTGAGCTTGGAAGCCAGTTGTTGTGTGTGTTAAGTGATCTTGCTTCTTCTTCCTTCTTTGATCTCTTTCTCTTCCTTAGCTTAGGATTAGATGAATTGATCATAGGTTGATGTTGGTTTGTGTATGTATATGTATGTGTGTGACTTTGGGATGAAGAAGACGTGAGTTGATCACGTGAAGAGCCGAAGAGAAATCGCGGGATCACCTTCTGCACTGTCGCCGCCCCCGCGGTCCAAAGAAGCCGCCCCTGCGGGTACCTTGTCGCCGCACCCGTGGCCAGAAGCCACCGCCCCTGCGGAAACGATCTCAGCGCCAGCGCCCGCGTTCTTCCGCGCCTGCGCTTGCCAGCGGCCACGGTCACCGCGCCTGCGGCCGAGCCTTACCGCGCCTGCGGGTTGCCTGTTCCGCCCCTGCGTCTTTCCGTCACGCAAGTGAGTCTTGTCCCGGGTCTACCTAGAGTGGGATAGATCCTTTCCTTTCCTAGTATGAGCGGTTTAGTGGCATGCTAGGTATGTGTATGAGGATAGAATGAGGATGACCATGTTATCGTTTATGCCGGTTATGACTTTGAGGTTTATGAGTTAGGATACGATCCTTATGGATCCCTTGGGTCTAGGTGTGACCCCTATGATGGATATGAGTTTGATATATGTTGTTATGCCTTGTTTAGGCAGTGTTGATCTCCAGAGTTGGAGCTGTTTGGGTTTGAGACTTCGAGGTTGAGGTAAGTCCGTAGGACTTACTTAGTTACCATCCTTATATTGGATGTGTGCACGAGTGGTGTTTGTTATATGCTTTATAGCATGCGTTATGATGGTCACCGACCTATGGTATATTGCTTGCCCGTTGTAGGGCCGTGATAACTTGCCCTTTCATCCCGCAAGGAGTCTGGGAGGTTCTCTGTAGGCAGGCCAGACCTGGTAAACGGTTCGGGCACTCTCCATTCCCTTAAGGTACACGGGGAGGTGTTCCAGGCACCAGTCCAGCTGGCCATTGGACCCAGAGGCGAGGATTATATATTCCTCGTGTCACATATGTTTATATTGATATATATATGAGTTGAGTGTTGGACTTTATAAAGATAATGAACCGGGTAAATGTGTAATATCATGTTGACGTGTTTAGTATTGTTTGATGTGTGTTTGTGCTCTGCATCTCTTATATATGTGTATGGTTAGCTAATGGTTTTATACCATGTTGTAGATCCTTTGCAGGTTAGGACAACTGCAGAGTGATCTAGATGGGTGATTTGCTGAGGGCTCCGTACACTGGGTCGTCCTCGTGGGATGGGATCTTTTGACTGTATATGGTTATGTTTTGTTGTACTCAACAATACTTGTATAAACCTTTTGATACTTTTATAACAGTTTGATGTTTTGTATTTAATCTATATGTGCCTTGTTGTAAGATTCAGTAAACTTGTTGTCAGACTAGGGTCAGGATCCATTGTGAGATCCTAGCCCAGTAGCACCTCGAGTCCTACGGATTCGGGGTGTTACAAAGGGTGTATCAGAGCCCAGGTTGACAACAATGGCACTAGTAATCTGCGATAAAGGTCGAATAGATAAATAAACCGAACCCGAAAAGGGTCTAACTTTTCAAAAGGTTTTGGTTTTGAAATGAGTACAAATGTTTTGGGATACCGTGTACGTGAGTCATCGTCCCTCTGAAGACCTCGACAGTATAGTTATATATAGATATTCTGTTGTGATTGATTTGATATATATCTATACATACGACATACAAATAGCCTTCCGAGTTAGGTCTGTGTCCTCTGCAGATGGTTCAGACTAGAGCCTTACATGCAGCTGGACGGGGTAGAGGTAGACCTCCTCTAGGTAGAGGACGGGGTAGGATTCCTGTTATTGATCCACGTGCTGCAGAGGAGATCCTTGAGGATGTTGCTGAGAGTGTCGTCCTTGAGACTGGGAACGGCATAGTTGGGAGACAGGGTCCACAGCGAGTCCAGTCAGACGACTCGGATCGTGTCTCCATGGAGGGACCAGCCTTCCGCGAGTACATTAGACGTGTTGAGGAGGCTGCCAGAGCAGGTAGGCGTGCCCCTGATCTGCCAACACAGGAGGAATCATCTGAGAGATCCCATGCAGTTACACAGGTGCCAGCTGCACCGGCACCTACCGTTGAGATTGCTCTAGCTACAGAGGAGCATAGAGGGCCTCGACCAGACACTTGGTTGAAGGCTTTTCATCAGATGAGAGTACCCCCTTTCTCTGGGAAGGTGGGGTTGGAGGTTGAGCTCTGGATAGGACATGTAGACTCAGCTGTGGAGTCTATTAGATGTCCAGATGACAGGCAGATTGAGTTGGTGTAGACTCTGCTCAGAGATTTGGCACAGCACTAGTGGAGGTCTGTACGAGTACAGGTTACCAGTTATGAGCAAATGAGGACTATGATCCGAGAGCGTTTCTGCCCTGTCTCGCTGAGGAGGGAGAAACTGCGAGACTTTGTTGAGGCTAGGTTCGAGGATGTACTGGTCTCAGAGGCCATCAGGAGATTTCAGGAGGAGCTGGCATTGCTGGGTCCAGCTGCACCTTCTGCAGATCAGCATGTGTATTTGTTTTCCCGATGACTGAGGGATACTACCCGTACTTATATGGCGGGTTTCCACTGTGAGTCTCTGATGGATTATCAGGACCGGGCTTCTGATTATGAGAGAGAGAGGGCCAGCTAGAGGAGAGCTTCTCAGACCGGAGGGTTTGAGAAGAGACAGCGGACTGGGAAAACCAGTGGTACTGGTGGAGCTGTGGGTTCAGGGCGAGGCCAGAGTCGCCAGAGTCATCCTTCATCTGCACCAGGTGTAGATAAGGGAGTACAGTGCTTCAAATGCAGCGAGTATGGGCATATGAGATCAGAGTGTACGAGGCAGCAGGTGACTTGCTTCACTTGTGGCAGACCCGGTCACAAAGCTATCTTTTATAGACGAGGGAGAGCTTCATCACAGCAGGATTCTTCTCCTGCTAGTACAGCAGGGGGTGGGCAGAGGCCACCTCAGCAGCAACAGATGCAGGGAAAGCAGAGAGTCCCAGATCGCCCTACGACTCAGGGATCTGCTCCTTGGCCGAGTAGAGGCAAAGGTCGTGGTGGGAGCACCACTGATACTAGAGGACCACAGGGTCGAGTTTTTGAGCTGAGGAGTGCAGAGGAGCCAGCTGCACCGACTGCTACATGTACCATTCTGATTCATGGTTTACCTGTTAGAGTCTTATTTGATACTGGTGCCACGCATTCTTTTATTTTTGATGCCTGTGTAGAGCGTTTGAGTCTGGATACGGTTGAGGGGATGCCCTTTATTATAGGATTACCCGATGGTGGTAGGGTTAGAGGTACCCGTGAGATTCATAGTTGTCCCATTTCTGTAGGGACTCGTGTGTTACTAGTTGACTTCTTTGTCATGCCGTTAGAGCATGATGAAGTCATACTAGGTATGGATTGGATGGATAAACATTCTGCAGTCTTAGATGTAGGTAGGAGGATTGTTACCCTCTCTACCGAATTAGGTCAGATAAAGGTTTTCCGAGGTTAGGACCTTGGAAAGACAGGCACAGTTATCAGTGCGATACGGGCAGCTAGACTGATTGCACAGGGTTGTGATGCCTTCTAGTGTTATGTCATGAAGGAGGGGGAGAGTCCAGCATTAGAGAACATCCCAGTTGTCTGTGATTTTGCAGATGTGTTTGTTGAGCCGTCTAGTTTGCCGCCTCAGAGGAGTGTGGACTTCAGTATTGAGTTAGAGCTTGGTACGAGACCTATCTCGAAGGCCCCATACCGAATGGCGCATGTCGAGATGTTGGAGCTGAAGAAGCAACTTGAGGAGCTGGCTGAGAAGGGCTTCATTCACCCTAGTGTATCTCCATGGGGAGCACATGTCCTCTTCGTACGGAAGAAGGACGGATCACTGAGATTATGCATTGATTACAGAGAGCTGAACAAGGTTACCGTCAAGAACAAGTATCCATTGCCGCGTATTGATGACTTGTTTGATCAACTTCAGGGAGCGACAGTGTTCTCCAGGATTGACCTGCGCTCAGGATATCACCAGCTGAGGGTGAGAGAGCAGGATGTGCACAGGACAACATTCCGGACCAGATATGGACACTACGAGTTTGTAGTGATGCCATTTGGGCTTACGAATGCTCCAATAGTTTTTATGGAGTCGATGAACAACATCTTCATCGACTTCCTGGATCAGTTTGTGGTGGTCTTCATAGACGATATTCTGGTGTACTCTCGCAGTAGAGAGGAGCATGTAGGACAACTGAGGACTGTATTGCAGGTTTTATGGGATAGAGAACTTTATGCTAAGTTCTCTAAGTGCGAGTTCTGGATGCCAGAGGTAGCATTCCTGAGTCACATTGTTTCCGCCGAGGGGATCAAGGTTGATCCGGCGAAGATAGAGGCCGTAGCAGCATGGACTACACTGACGAACGTCAAGGAAGTACGTAGCTTTCTTGGCCTAGCCGGTTATTACAGACGCTTTGTAGAGGGATTTTCTGTGATTGCCCGTCCACTGACGAGTTTGATGAGGAAGACTACCAGATTTGTTTGGTCTGATCAGTGTATGCAGAGTTTTGAGGAGCTGAAGAGACGTCTGACTTCCGCTCCTATTTTGGCACAGCCAGAGGGTACATCTGATTTTGTGGTTTACAGTGATGCATCCAAGCTAGGCTTGGGATGTGTGTTGATGCAGCGAGACAGAGTGATTGCTTATGGGTCTCGACAGTTGAAGATGTATGAGGAGAACTACCCGACTCACGATCTGGAGTTGGCAGAGGTAGTTCATGCACTGAAGATCTGGAGACATTACCTGTATGGTGTTACATGTCAGATCTTCACAGACCATCAGAGTCTAAAGTACATTTTCACGCAGCGGGAATTGAATAACCGCCAGTGTAGGTGGCTTGAGCCGATCAAGGATTTTGATCTGGAGATTATGTATCATCCGGGGAAGGCGAATGTTGTCGCCGACGCCCTGAGTAGGAAGCGCCTCTAGAGCAGGCGATTGCGAGGCTGACAGTTCAGCAGCAGTTACAGAGGGATTTGATCTGGTTAGAGTTGGACATCTAGTTTCCTAATGAGGATGCCCGGCTGAGTACTTTATAGGTTCTACCTGATTTGTTGGGTGAGATCCAACAGAAGCAGGAGACCTACCCGACCTTGATGAGGATCAGATAGCGGATGTCTCGGGATGAGGCACCATAGTTTTTTCTGGGAGAAGATGGAGTATTGAGACGCCGTGGTCGTGTCTGTGTACCTGCTGATGCAGATCTACGATAGAGGATATTACAGAAGGCTCATTGCACACCTTACTCGGTACATCCAGGTACGAGTAAGATGTATCAGGATTTGAGACATACATATTGGTGGGGAGGACTGAAGCCCGATGTGGCCAGATTTGTGGCACAGTGTGCGACGTGCCAGCAGGTCAAGATAGAACATTGTAGACCTAGAGGTGAGCTCCATCCACTTCCTGTTCCACAGAGAAAGTGGGAGGACGTCACCATGGACTTTGTGACTGGACTGAGGTTGAGCCGGAGTTTTGATGCTATTTGGGTCATAGTGGACAGATTGACGAAGACGGCACGTTTCATTCCTATTAGAGAGACGTGGCTGGTGAGCAGATTAGCAGAGGAGTACACTAGGCAAATAGTGAGACTCCATGGGGTACCGAGGACGATCGTCTCAGACAGAGATGGATGATTTACCTCGAGATTCTGGCAGCAGATTTAGACTGCCCTGGGGACGAGTTTGCACTTCACTACTGCGTTATATCCTCAGACAGATGGTCAGTCAGAGAGGACCATTCAGACCCTGGAGGATATGTTGCGAGCTTGTGTGTTGGATTGGGGACAAGTGTGGACGGATAATCTCCCACTAGTTGAGTTCTCATACAACAACAGCTGGCATGCATCTATTGGGATGGCCCCATATGAGGCACTGTATGGACAGAGATGCCGTACTCCGTTATGCTGGGATGAGCAGAGCAGTGTTAGTGGTTTAACACCTGATCAGATTCAGGATGATGTGGCTCGAGTAACACTGATTCGAGAGTGGATGTTGACTGCCCAGAGCTGTCAAAAGTCGTATGTTGATAGGAGGCGTAGACCTCTAGAATTCAGAGTTGGAGCTCATGTGTGGCTGAGAGTGTCCTCGACACGAGGTGTTAGACGTTTTGACATTAAGGGGAAGTTGAGCCCCCGATATGTCGGACCGTTCGAGATTTTTGATCGGGTTGGGAGCGCAGCCTACAGGTTGGCTTTGCCGCCGAGATTAGAGGGTGTTCACCCTGTGTTTCACGTGTCTCAGCTGAGGGAGTATATACCAGATCTGAGACACATCGTGAGTTATGATGATTTGGTGGTTGAGCCGGACCACACTTTTGTTGAGCATCCGATTGCAGTCCTAGAACGAGGTATGAGACGCCTGCGTTCGAAGGACATACCTTTGCTGAGGATACAATGGTCGAGACGAGGACCTGATGAGGCTACATGGGAGACTGAGGATAGTATCCAGAGGAACTATCCAGAGTTCAATGCCGAGATAGATATACCTGTAAGATCTACGAGTAGATCTTAGTACTATCTTGGTGAGTGTTTGCTTATGTGCTTATATGCCATGCTGTGTTTATTTTCGTACTAGCTTGATATGATGTGTGATCTTATTAGATCTTGTTTTGCTAGTGCGATTGTTTATAGCTGGAGATGGTTCGTTCCTCCCTGCTTTTGTGATGTTGGTTGGCTAGAGATGGTTTTCCTCTATGCCTTGGATAATATTCAATTGCTGGAGTCGATGTTTTCCTCCATGCTTGTGTATGAGGTTATAGAGAGAGTTATACCTCGGCTTATGAGTCCGAGAGGTTTGAGGATGTTACAAGTTTCGGGACGAAACTTGTTTTTAGGGGGGTGAGGTGTAAGAGCCTTAGCCTTTGGAGCCACTTTTGGCCTTAGCCGCCCCTGCGGGTGAGTGGAGCCGCCCCTGCGGGTGAGTGGAGCCGCCCCTGCGGCTAGTGGAGGGATCCGCCCCTGCGGTTTCCTGCGGCTGCAGCCGGCTTTGTTGACCTTTGACCCGTGCTTTACTCTCTTCTCTTCTTACTTGGAGAGCAAGGGTTTCTCCTTCACTTCCATTCCCTATCCAGCCCTTTCACGTCCTCCTTGCTTCTCCTTCCTCCATCTTGATCTTGATCTTGGTTTGCCTTAAAGTTTGGAAGAGAGTTTGTGGTGTGGCCTTGCTGAGGTTGATGTGTGCTTGTGTTCCTATGCTTGAGAGCTAGCGGTGGAAGTGGTTGATCATTCCTTGCAGCCTAGGACCACAAGTGTGGTATGTCTCCTTGCTTCTTCTTTCTTTCTTCTTCCTTGATTCCTTTGCTTAGCTTAGGATTAGATGTATGTGGATGTAGTTTGATGTTGGTTTGTGTATGTGTATGGATGTGTATGACTTTGGAATGGATAAGACGTGATTTGATCACGGGGAGAGCCGAAGAGGAACCGCAGGACTACGTTCTGCACTGTCGCCGCCCCCGCGGTCCAGAGAAGCCGCCCCTGCGGGATCCGTGTCACAGCACCCGCGCCGTGCCTGCGTTGCCTACGGCCTTTGTCACCGCGCCCGCGGCTGAGTCCTGCCGCGCCTGCGGGTTGCCTTGCTCCGCCCCTGCGTCTCTTGTGTCACACAAGTGCGTCTTGTCCCGGGTCTACCTAGAGTTAGGTAGATCCTTTCCTTTCCTAGTATGAGCGGTAGTAGCATGCTAGGTATATGTTGAGGATAGATTGTTGATGAGTATGTTTCGTTATGCCTTGTTGCTGGGCAGTGTTGTCCTCCAAATTAGAGTGGATCGTGTTTGAGGGTTGATCGAGTTGAGACGACTTCGAGGTTGAGGTAAGTTCGTAGGACTTACTTATTTTCCATCCCTATATTGGAAGTGTGCATGAGTGGTATGTGGTATATGGTTGATAGCATGTGTTATGGTTTATTACCGATATATGGTATATTGCTTGGCCATTGTAGGGCCGTGATAACTTGCCTTTTCATCCCGCAGGGAGTCTGGGAGGTTCTCTGTAGGCAGGCCAGACTTGATAAACGGTTCGGGCACTCTCCATTCCCTCAGGGTACACGGGGAGGTGTTCCAGGCACCATTCCATCTGGCTATTGGACCCAGAGGCGAGGATTATAAATTCCTCGTGTCACATATGTTTATATTGATATATATATGAGTTGAGTGTTGGACTTTATAAAGATAATGAACCGGGTAAATGTGTGATATCATGTTGACGTGTTTAGTATTCTTTGATGTGTGTTTGTGCTCTGCATCTCTTATATATGTGTATGGTTAGCTAATGGTTTTATACCATGTTGTAGATCCTTTGCAGATTACTGCAGAGTGATCCAGAGGGATGATCTGCTGAGGGCTCCGTACACTGGGTCGTCCTCGTGGGATGGGATCTTTTGACTATGTATATGGTTATGTTTTGTTGTACTCAACAGTACTTGTATAAACCTTTTGATACTTTTATAACAGTTTGATGTTTTGTATTTAATCTATTGGTGCCTTGTTGTAAGATTCAGTGAACTTGTTGTCATGCTAGGGTCAGGATCCATTGTGAGATCCTAGCCCTGTAGCACCTCGAGTCCTACAGATTCGGGGTGTTACATCTTTAAGGCCGGATATTTAATTTGACATTTTACCTCATTTTGATGTTTCATCTAGCCTTATTTTTCCTATTTAAAGACTTGCTTGTTTTATAGAAAAATAAGATTAGATATTAAGAACTTTTGGAAAAGTGTTTGGTTCTTTGGGTTTTTGGTGAGATGTTGAAACCTCCTCCTTGGTGAGATGTCAGGTGGGTTGCCTTTGTGAGATGCGAGGAGCGAGGGCGAAGGAATTAGTTCTTATAGGTGAGATGCTTATGCGAGTTGATGCAAGTATTGTAGAGTTGATGATGAGTCTTATCTTGAAGCTCTAGCAGTACATACCTTGCATTTTCTTTTCCATTATCAAAAATCCAATAAAACACGTGCCTAGATTTGTTTTAATTTTTGTTTGTGTTTACTTGCATCGTTGGATCTTTAGATTGGGATATATCAATTTTTTCTTTGTTTTTACTAGAACTGCTAACGGGTAAATGGAATAGGTGCCAAATTAAAAACAAACTGCGATTGACATGTCGAGGAAAAAAACCGCAATAAACAAACTACACATGCATCTTATCTGAGCAAGAGTAAGAGTAAATCAACTAGGGAAGATTTCTAAAATCAATTTCAAAAACAAAATACACATACATCTTATTCAAAATTCTTCAAACGAATCGAAGGAGAGACAATTTCATACTAAAAAACGATATTAGTGCTGATTTCATACTCAAATCGAGCATGATTCTTCAAGCGAATCAAAGGATATAGAATTTTATACTCAAAAATGAAATTAGTGCAGATTTCATACTCAAATTGAACCTGAATTTAGAAGGGGGATAATTGAGGGAAACGACGAGGGCAACAATGAAGACTAGATTCTCCAAGCTAATCAAGGTCGTTGGTGAAGACAAGATTCTCCAAGAAAGTCAAGGGCGACGACAAGAGAGAACAAGAGAGAAGACCATATCATGTGAGCTAAATGACACAGACCGGAAGAAGACCCATGTGTTCTCTTGCGTTTTCACTATCCATACAAGGAGCCGATGAAGATAACGTTGATTGTCCCCCTTCCCTTCCTTTTCTTTTCATTTTTTTTAGTTTTTCTAATTACTAACTAACAAACTAACGATTTTACGAGAGTGGACAAATGCCGGAAAAAGGCAAAACCCTAAAGACACCAACCGAAATGTGAAATTCGGTATGTGGGCAACCGGAAAAGACAAAACCTCAAAGGCAATAAACGAAATTTATGTATATATATATATATATATATATATATATATATATATATATATATATGGTCAAGTTCGGGTGAAAATATATTCATGTGTAGGGAGTAGAACCTCTAAGAAGCGTCCGATTTAAAAATAAACGTTCAAGATATTTGCACACTATAAGGTTTCATAGGCGTGAAACACTAGATAAAGATTAAAAAAACACAATTCTCTTTCATTATATAGAAATTTAATTATGGAAAGTGAATAATATTATGTGAATGTACTTTTGAAGTTGAATGAATCCATGGCATAATTAACCTATTTCTATCGATATATACATATTTATGTTATTGTACAATGTGAATTTGATCGAAATGAGTCCATTTCGAGCATAATTAACTCATTTATATCGATATATACATATTAATGTTACTGTACAATGTCGACTACATTATAAGTAAATTCGATCGAAATGAGTCCATTTCGAGCAGAATTAATCCATTTTGGACAGAATTAACCCAAATCTATCGACATATACATATTATTTATGTTTTTTGGTAAATGGTAAATTCATAAGTGGGGCAAGAAATTTTTTTTTTAACTAGGATGAGAAATCCCAATTAAACCCACATAACGAGTATGTCAACAAACAAACAGGGAGGGTCAAAACAAGATGCCCAAGTACTTCAAACAAGCATGCAAGCCTCCTAACACATACAATCTGAATATAAAAAGTGTGTATCTCATGACACTGTTCATAAGGCCCTTCCACCTTCGGCAAAGCCATCAGCAGAAAGAGACACTCATGAACCAGAGATGTGTCTAACCATCGGATCAAGGTATCATTCACCTTCGGCAAAGCCATCAGCAAATGAGTCCCGAGTCCGGTACAAAAAGTCCAACCAATTAAGTGCAAACCACAAGAAAAATACAACTCTAGTATAAAAAACATAAACAGACTAAACCTCAAATCTATCACCAATTCTGGAAGGAAAGGCCTCATATAAAAGGCTATAGACATGCCCTCTGATCATCCGGACCAGGATATCAATGGGGATCTTGTTCCGGTCAAACACCAGGGCATTCCTAGAATGCCATAAATAGTATACCGTCGCAGAGAATGTAAATATGCGCTATGCCCATCCAGCTCCTTCATGGTGCGTATTGAGAAGATAAGTCAAGACGTCAGCTCTCGTGAACATGTCAACGGGCATCCTAAATCCCTGGCATACCTGTGTCCATACCTCTATCGCATAGGTACAACCAAAGATCAAGTGGTCATGAGACTCACTCTCTTGACCGCACCAATGACAAGTAAAGTCAATATCAAGGAAATGCAGTCTGTCTCCAGTGGAAAGGCGTCCGAGTATCGCCATACAAAGTATGAAACAATGCTTGGGCGTGTTGCCCGCATCCCAAACTATCCTGTACCACTCAACTGTCTCTCCGTGCTCTCTGATCATATCATAGGCCTCGGCAACTCTAAATTTATCTCCCTGACAACAGCTCTCAAGGACCTCCTCTAGCGTCGTCTCCTCATCCACAAATGTTGCTACCTCATCTCTGGCTACAATTATCGCCTTCACGAGAGGCGAGTCTCAACGATAGGCTACCTAGTCCTCTGGCTCAATCACCTGCAAGTACCTATGGTGGATCCACCTTACCCAAAGGTTGTCTCTCTTGGCGTGGATGTGCCAGTAATACTTACACATAAATGCAGAGTTCCAACACCTAAGGTTAAGAAGACCCAATCCACCCTCTCTCCGGGGCATGCACACACGCGACCATGCTACTCTAGCCAACTCCAACAAGAATTGTCTGCACAATCCTATCAGCTTGTCCATCACCAACGCTGGAACCGGCAAGAGTGACAGCCAGAAGCTTTCTGCTCCTTGTAGCACCGTCCTAATCAACTCAAGGTGACCTGCAAAAGAAAGATGTCTCTTTTTCCATGCACAAATGTGCTTCCCAATCTTATCAAGAAGAGGGGAGTAATCAGCTGCACGTAGGATATGAGGTGCAACCGGAATTCCCAAATAACGGAAAGGAAAAGTTCCCGTCGAGAATCCCGAGAGCAAAGTTAGTCACTAGCTTCTGTCTCAGAGACAGAAACAAGAAAAATAGAAGATTTTGGGAGGCTAACTACCAAACCCGAAATCCTCTCAAACCTACGCAAACAGTCCATGAGAATGCTTACCGAATTAAATCTCCTCTACAAAACAGGACAACATCATCCGCAAACATGAGGTGTGAGATCCTAAGCTCCTCACAATGCTGATGAAACGGAACTCAGGTTTGGCCGTCTCAGTGTGTATCATTCTGGAAAGGAATTTCATACAAATGACAAAAGGCAGAGGAGACATAGGGCAACCTTGTCTCAACCCACGCTGACCCTTAAACAAACCATGCATAGTTTTGTTCACCCGGATGGAGTAAGACGTCGTAGTGACACACTCCATCACCCAGTCAATGAACCTGGCCGGAAAACTTAACTCTGTCATGGCAAAACGAAGGAACTGCCAGGAGATAACATATACATATTAATGTTACTATACAATGACGACTGCATTATAAGTGTATTAAATCGAAATGATTCTCGCCTATCACGCGGGTGACCCGGGTTCGATCCCCGGCAACGGCGTCAAAAACTTGTTCGCTAGAATTGTGACCTTATAAATCAATATCAATAATGATAAAGACCCGTAAATTCAAAACACACAATGTACTTGTTTTAAATTTATAACTCGTAAATAATCACTCAATAAGTAGCGAACCCACAATGTATGTATCGTACGAAGTAGAACAAGTATTCCAAGGTCAAACACAAGGACTATGGTGGTTCACTTTGCAATTATGATAAAATATAATGTAAATCTAAACTAAGAAATAGAAGGAAAGAGTAAAGGAAAGAATATCAATATTTTTGCTGCTGACCGATTGACCCATTTGGGAAACTCGACCCCCAACACCAATTTTTCTGAAGACCCCGAACTTCGTATTCTCATCCGCAAGGATGCTTTAGGTTGTACTACCTCGAGGAGATAGTCCAACCTAACCGCTTTCCATTTTCAAAAAAAAAATATATATATTTTTGGAAGAGTTTTGTTGTGTTATCAATTGAATATCAAATTCAATCAAAAACGGTTTTATAAAACAAACAAACAAAGGATAATCAAATATATGGAAGAATAGATTCCAATGGCCCAAGAATAGATTCCAATGGTAAAAAAGCTACAGGGATGAACGTTTCTCTACCGGGTAAGTCTCAAGATTATCTAATTCCAATCCCAACTACCTATCACCGGGTAAGCCTCAATGTATTTAGGATGGAAATTCAGTACAAACCGGATTATCTATCTAAGGACTAAGTAATCCCTTACCTGGTAAGTCTCGGAAATTACTTAACTCATGTAGCATTCAGGCACATTCAATCCAATAGAGGTTTTCACCTTTATTACGGTATCACCTATGATTAATCTACTTCTATATCCAATAAGGAATATCACTGGGTAAGTCTCAATTTCAACTCAGGTTGCTAGCTTAGAAGGTTCTAACCTAGATTCATTCCAAACCAACCATTAGGGTTTCAAGCAATTCAAACAAATATAAAATACAACCTAATCCATCATAGTACAAGCCATAAACAAATCTCTATTCACCTTGGAATCACAATGGTTCTAGTCAAGAATCATCATATCAAAATCAGCAATTAAATCAAAGAAAGACATCAACTTCATAAAATGGAAAAGTAAGAGAGGGAAAAGAAACGAACTCAACTTTTATAACTCGGAATCCAGTAAAACGAAGTAAATCAGTATCACAAACTGTATCTAAACCAAATTGAATAATAAAGTCTAAATCTTTAATCTAAAACTATGAAAGTGCAAAGAAGAAGAAATCTGGTAGACGACGGCAACATGGGACATGAACCCCAATCTAGGGTAAAACATAACTCTCTTTCGCCTCCCCCGGGCACACTTTGGAAGGTAATCAGACTTTCCTTTTATACCCAAACCTCTGCCAAAAAGAATGGGCCGAAAAGAAAAAGTCCGAAAATAAAATGTAATGCTCAAGGAAGAAATCTCGGGCCGAGATTTTGGCATATCGGGCCCGAGATTTTGTCTTTGTCTTCATTTTCTTCAGCGTCTGGAAAATCTCGGTCAAAACTTGTAGTGATCTCACCGAGATTCCAACCGAAATTTCTCTCAGTTATGGAAATCTCGTCCAGTGAAGCTGATCTCGGTCGAGATATGTGTCCGAGATTGCTGCAAAGTCTTATTTCATTCCTTTAGCTCGATTTCAAGCCCTTTCCCTTGCACGAATGATTGCTCCAATGCATTCACTCCGAGGCTTGATCCTCAAATGTATTGTTTTAGCTCCAAAATGCGTCAAATCACCTACAAAACTACAAATAGCGTGTGTAGACATTTATTCTTGCAAAGTAGAACAAAACAAGTATAAATGACACAAACTAAGGCTAAAACATGAATGCGGAAACGAAAAATCTACCTAAATGCGTGACTAAACTAGGGCGATAAATCATGTTATCTACTGCATTATAAGTGAATTCGATCGAAATGAGTCCATTTCGAGCAGAATGAACCCATTTTCTATCGATATATACATATTACTGTTATTGTACAATGATTACTGCATTATAAGTGAATTCGATCGAAATGAGCCCATTTTGAGAAAAATGAACCCACTTCTATCGATATATATATATATATATATATATATATATATATATATATATATATATATATATATATATATATATATATATATATATATATATATATATATATATATATATATATATACATTATTGTTATTGTATAATGTCGATTGTATTATAAGTGAATTCGATCGAAATGAGTGCATTTCGAGCAGAATGAATCCATTTGGGATATAATTAACCTATTTCTATCAATATATACATATTATTGTTATTATACGTCGTCGTCTGCATTATAAGTGAATTCGATCGAAATCAATCCATTTCGAGCATAATTAACCCATTTCTATCGGTTTGTGTTTCGACATTCTTCAAAAACTACGTTAACTTGCTTCAATGTACAATCCTAAAAGCTATTTTGCCGACATAATTAAAATGATTATAATGATAAATATAGTATGTAGTTAATTATTATGATATTTTATAAAACTGTACCTTATTTAGTGTAATATATGAGTCGTTCAATTAATTAGATCGTGTGGCTATGATATGTTCCTACCCCTACACAAGAATAAGTTCCTACTTAATTCTATATATATACTATTACAAACGACTTTAATAGTTAAACTCTCAAAAATAGTAATTCACTGATTTGTTTAGCTATATATATATATATATATATATATATATATATATATATATATATATATATATATATAAAAGAGAAAATTTAGAAATAGAGAATAATTTGAAACTCACAGTATCACCACAAGAGAAGCACACAACTCACAAAATCAAAACACACAATTGAAGCATATAAATTTGAGTGAGATTATCGAAATAGTGGATCGAGTCTTATAGGAAGATCGAAATAGTGGATCAGATATGCAAAAAATTTCCATGCCACTGTCTATTAGTCAAATAAATCAATCAAAGTTCAGGAAAATCGATCTATATAGTTAACGTCGTTAATCTTATAATTAAGCATTAAACATCACTTAAAATTAAATAAATCTCAACCATCATTTAAATATGATCCAAGTGTTGTAAGTTTTTTCCACTTTTAACCTTAAACCCCTTCTCATATGATACACACACGCATTTGTTTTGAATGTTATGACTTCAAAATATTATAAATCAGCACATTTTATAATAATTTTGAAGTGATAGAATCATAATTATAGTAAAATGAAGATACAAAATATATTGTTTTTTTTCAAGAAGTTGGTAGTGCTATTTTCGGTTTGTAAGGTGCAATATACGGTTAATTAGGAGGCGGATATTTTGAAGTGATGAAATTCATTTTCAACGTTTTGGAAAAAAAATATCACTTGAACAAAATAACCTCCACAAAACTACTCATAAAAAGTGTGTGTTTTTTAAATTTAAAATAAACAAATTGTCTAATAAATTAATGAACTAATAATTTAAAGCTAGATACGAATATTCATTAAAAATAACTTTTATATACTTCTAAAAGATAAAGGTGATTTTTTTGCACAGTCTTACATATAATAAGTGAGTTGTTTGATTTTGAAATTTTCATTGTTATGCAAATCAACAACTTGATTCGACAAGTGACAACCTTCATTGTTATGCATTTGATAGTGCCAAAACTACAGCTCCCTCATCCTACTGCCCACATCACCATTATTATATGCTTTCTTGTTCAATATCAAAGCAAGTGTCTGTAACCAAGGGAGTAGAGCAAATACAACAATGTATAAACAGGCATTATTCCTTCAGTACTTGAGTTCATGGCAAAACCTGTATTTTTGCTCCTTTTCCGTCGTCACGTATCTTCATCGCCTTTCTCGCTTACCAACGTTGAAATGGACATCTATAAGTCCCGTTATACCGGCTTCTATCTTTTCACCAACTTTCACAGGCCCAACACCTTGTGGAGTGCCTGCACATGCCAAGAGTGATTCAACTCTAGATATTCAGTTTCAACAAAAAATTTATGGAGAATTTCATTCAATACTATTATACCAAAACCTCAAGCTAATAAAGTTGCAGATGGCTAAAGAGTCAGCAGTTCACCTGTCAATATCACATCTCCTTCTAGAAGAGTCATGATAGAGCTGATATGGCTGATAAGAAAGGGAATCTTGAACATCATGTCATTTGTTGATCCCTTCTGTCTTATTTCTCCATTAACCTGTATCCACACCATTACACCAACCAATTCAAATGAGCATAAAACAAATGCAATGATTTCTGTCATATTCAGAAAGCCAGCTTAAAGCAAACAGAAGGGTTCCAATAGAAGCATAGACCTTCAACCAAAGTTCCAAGTTGTCCGGGTCGGGAATTGCCGACTTTGGAAGCTGCGGAAAAATTGAGCACCATGGTTGATTATGTTGAAGAACATACATAACAAGCATTACACCACAAAGAATCTTCTTTTGAGGGGTCCTAAACCTGAACTCAACTTATTGGCTTGATTTCAAACAAATTAAAAGACCGAGAACAAAGAGTGAAAGCACAAATTCATCTCAATCATACCATGGAACTGATTGGTGTGAAAGTGTCCTGTCCTTTAGCAACAGTCCATGGGAGGCCTGCATTCTAACAATTACAAAGAACACCCCACATCTTGGAATTTAGTGATGAACTTTCTAAAATTCACTCAAAGCTAAGCTAAGATGACATGAAAAAATAATAATAACATTTTCCATTTTCTGTGAATATTTGACTTTATTTGTTCCATAACTTCAAATAATAGACGAAGCACACTAAATTGGTGGTATATTTGATGTTATAACCAAACTTTTCTACCAAAAAAACAACTTATAACCAAAATTTTCATGCTTCACTGACAGTCTGACACTAATGTTTGATACGCATGATTCATTATTCTTTTAGATAAACCAAATTTCTATTAGTATAAAACAAGGGAGCAAGCAAGAACATTACCTTTGCAGCAGATTGTATTTCCCTTGCAGTCATGTCAAGTGCCAATGCATAGCCTACAGATAGAGGAACATATATGAAACATAGAATCTCCAAACAACTAAGAAGTGAAATCTTACACCATTAAAATAGGTTCAACTTGAAACTGGAAATCCCATACTATCCACAATAAAAGAAAACACAATGCACTCTTCTGTCATCAGAAAGACACAAATGGGAAATTATAACACTATAACTTCGAAATGAAATAAATCACGAGCTTACTCTCTTAGATTTACTAAAATTTTGTGAGTAATGGAGCTTAATTCATAACATTTTTGCCCAGCCGTCGAAATTCATTTACAATTCATGCCACTTATGTAGGTTAGACTTGCAAGTTAGGTCAGCTTTCAAGTTTCAACTAGAACTAGGTTAGTCGAGAGAGCTCCAAATGTTGTTTGCAATACCTAAAAACGCATTATATGATGATCAGGAAGAAGTAGAGCACCGAGTACGAAGAAAACAGAAAAATAAAAAAAGCGCAGACCTCCGACGTAATCCATGGCGGTGGATTCAGGGACATCCCGAGCCTTCTGGCCGATAATCACCGCGAGCTCTACCTCGTGGTGGAGCGAATCGTAGGGATGCGGAACCTCAATCGTTCCTCCATCGGCCAAGTACGAAGATGTTGGCTTTAAGAATAATACCGGTTCCTAATTTCCCAAATTTGCGGCAGATTAAAGTTCACAAATTGGACGCAATATTGAAGTGGAATTTTCAGAGATTGAGAGATAGAATTCGGAGAAACCTTAGGGACGGCGTTACCGAGCTCCTTTGCGTGAGCAGCGTAGTTACGGCCGACGGCGACGATCTTCGTCCCCATCTGGATGAGTTTCTGAGATGCGGCCGCCATTGAGGATGAAACTGAAATCGAACAAGGACGCGAGGGGATGCTTCTGCTCGCAAGTTTGGGTTGGTTTGAATAGGAAGTGCTTCTGAATTTCAAGCCGTTGACAATGCCAAACCCAAAGTCACAGATCTGATTCATATATTGTCTGCCTGTTTAACATTGATAAAAGCACTTTGAATCTGGTTGATTGACAGGAAAAACCACAAAAGCTCCTTTTAAAAAAAATAAAAACAAAGAACCACCATTTGACGAGGTCGATGTCAATTGTTCGGTTCGTGGGTGATTCCATTAATCGGACAAACTTTACTGATAAAACCATTCGTCCTACCATCATCCACCCAATCTCCCTTCACCCCTAGATCGTAAATGCAGTTGATCGGATGAGTCGGGTTTTTTTTTTCCGGGTTTAACCGGCAAATTAAGTTAGTAAAATGTAATTACTTATCTCTGAATTTTTTAAAAACGCAGCTATGTAGTCATGAATAAATTAAAAAAACAACTATGTTTATTGTACGAGCTGTATACAACAATTCAACAACTCGTAACAATGGTAGTCATGAATTAAAAAAAAAAACTGCATCAACAAATAACAATTTAACATTTATCAAACAACATTCAACAAACCAAACAACATATCAACAACTCTCAATAGTTCAATAACTCAGCAATTCAACAACACTCAACATCCTTCAACAGTTCACAACAACTCAGCAATGCAACAACTCAACAACTCAACAAACAACAACTCGGCATTATACACCATAAAAGGATCAAGAGTGTGGAGGTGTGGAATCATTGGTTGTGTAACCTCCGAGTCTACGACTTAGAGTTTACTCTTTGGAAGTGTGGATTGGAGGCGTGCAAGTGTAAAAGGCTGAGGAGTGGGAGCGTTCATGCGTAACTTGAGTAAACAAAAGACTTAGAGAATTAGAATCTTAGGGTTTGTAAATATTAAAGGTTTATTTTATTTTATCTTATCTTATCTTAATTTAATTTAAGTTCGGGTGAATATCGGGTCAGGTGGTGGTTCGAGTGATGATTATTAATATTCTCACTCTAAACCTGTAACGCCCGGAAATTTTAGAAAACGAATTATCGTGTTATTCCTATTTTCGGTAAATAGGACCACCGACTTATATGTATAATTTTGGCCCAAGTGTATGATAACAGGCGGTGACAATACTGCCTAGCCTTGCGGGGTCTAGGGGATTCTCGATGACTTGCCCGGCGGGTCAGATGGACGGAGGCATCCGTGTCATTCCTTGCCGGAGGAGGGACCGAGGCGGGACCATTGGGGTCTCGTGTCACAATCGAAGTTGAATTAGAACGGGATATGACTTGATGATATAAATATAAAGAAACGGACTTGTGTGATTTATATTATGTGCTATGGGTGTGTTTGTGCCTTCACTGCTTTTCTAATGTGTAGAATATTAGCTAACGGTTTTAAACCGTTTGTGTAGATGACTTGCAGGTTAGGAACGCCGCCGAGTGAGGCGGAGGAGTGGACAGCCGGGGTCTCCGTACATTATAGGACGGGGACGGTTTTTGGGTTTATGTCGTTTATGTCTAGTTGGATGTTGTTGCATGATTAAACTTTAGTATTGTGGTTTGTCGTTTTGAGGACTCGGCTGAGTTTCCAAGTTGTACCTTTCTCTTTTCGTTTCCGCATACATTAAAAACATATTTGAGTTTTCGCCTTTATTTGTGCCATGTTGGAAGGTCCGGTGAAATTGTTGTCAAGCTAAGGGTCGGGACCCATTGTGAGGTCTCGCCCAGTAGCACCCCGAGTCCCGCGGATTTGGGGTGTTACAAAACCGTAACCGAACCATCAACCGATCAACCATCACCCGCATTCCAATCGCATTTTATCGGGTTTTCAACCATTCAAGTGGTTCGGGTTTTCGGGTAAATTACCGATTGCAGGTGAGATTGTCATCCCTAGGCTCTACCCTACTTTGGGTTTAACAATACGTGTTTAGTAATATCATATTAATTGTGGTTGTGGTTAGGGTAGTGTTTGTTGAGACTCGTAGTTTATAGAAAAACTCTTATAGTGTTTGTATTTTAAGGGCTTTAAATTGGTTTCGACATAAACAAAAGACCTAAATACCCTCACTTAAATGAATGCATTACTCAATTTGTTTCGTTTCAACTCTTACTTTGCACACCAACTTTTGCACTTCTTCATTCATCTTCGACTTCGATCATTCATAATTCTTCCAAACTTCCTTCAAAAACTGAAACTCACTTGTCCCACAACTTCACTTCAGCCTGTTCACCAAAATTTTAATGTATTTATCTTCAAAGTTTTTGAAAGTCCTCCATTTTCGTACCACTCTAGGTTTTGACATTCCCACTCCTCTTGAACTTTATTCCTTTGGAGGTCGAATCAAACATCGATTTCCATACCTTCATAAGTCACATTTCAAAAATCAAGTGGACTAGTTATTTGAATTGGTGCGAGAAGAATCAATCGAAATAATTTGGCCTTCTTCGTGCTTCTACAATTCGTATCCCCTAATTCTTTGATAACTGCTCCAAATCGCTCGAAACTCAATGGTGTCCACTTTCGAATCCCTTGCAATAACGTCCACCTTCGAATCCCTAAATAAACACAACCTAAGTGTATAATTGAAGTACGCCAAATGAGACTGCACGACATACTATAAGACTACCCGTCGTGTCTAAACCTAATAAAACGTATTTGCACGCATCTATCAACCTTCACCACAAACCAAAACTGGAAGAAAAAAACCCTGAAACCGGCGATCCTTGAACTTTCAAACCAAAACTCGGAACGGTGTGAGTCTACACATCATGTCTAAACCTACAATATTATATCTACGCACACATTCCATCATTAAAGTGTGTGGCATCGGAGGATCCCAAATTGGTTTTATGGGCTTCGAGATTGGTTTTCCCGAAAACGATGACCATGAGCATGGAGAGTTTGAGGTTATATTGTATGCAACTCGATCATATGAGATTCGGGCATGTGAACTTCATGCCGTATGAGGATTGTCAATTAGACTTCTAGGTTGATTTCACAATGTCTAGATACAAAGACACGATCTAGATATCCGATATTACCGTGCTGTGTATGCCGGACATGGTTCTTCAACAATTCGGTTTTGTGTAGTTTGTCCACAACCTTAAATCAACCTGTTTCTAGAGCATTGTTCATCTAGCGACAGTCGTGGATACATTATCCAGTTCCACAACGAAGATAAGTAGGCGATTAGGCACTAGTACCCAAGTAGGGTTTCACTAATGACCAATCTTATTTTGGCTTTTGTTCTGCGACATGTCTCGGATGACTACATGTCATGGTTTAGAGACCGGGGTCACACACTCATATATACGGGCCGGTCATTCAAAGTCCATCACCCTCCTCCTATTCTCGTATCAAATACCCGAGTAAATGCTTTGTATCTTTCGACTTCTAAACTTTGATGTGATCATTTCTAAAAAATGTTCGAGATATCACACAATGAACACACATATATACCCATATGATGTATATGTGATATCGTAGCCCGGAGTGATCCATGCCTTGTCCTAAAGATGTAGAACATCGTTGATAAGGTTGTTGGACATTAGGTCCAAGTTGCTTTGTTGTAGGCTCGGACATCACAAAAGGATTGACCTTGATGTTTTTTTATTATATTTATTGGGTTGTTAACACTTCTTTGTTCTCCTAGATTTTTGCATGAGACACGTGATGTTTTGTAGTTTGTGTTATATAATTTCGTTTGCATTGACAATGACAACATTATTTGAAATTACTTACACTCACGGAGTAACAATGCATCACCTTAACATAAAACCTAATCAATTTGTATGTTTGTTATGGTCGTTGGGCAATCAATGTGCCAAAGGTCATTGTATGCCTTAAGCCTAATAATGAAAGGCTTGTCCCATGCATTGATGCTTTGTAATATTATGTCCATACAATTGTCAAAAGCGGTCAAAGTGAATCTTCAGTGACCTAAATCTAGAAGTCAAACAAAATAAATAAGAAAAATTAGTACAAAAAGGAACTCGTGATAGTAAATGCATTCAACAACTTTGTTTCGGAAAAATTCTAACTCACCAATACAAAATGTGTATCGCCCTCAACCAATGTTATCGTACGGATTTCAGCTGGTGGGTCTTGGTTGTCAAAGGTCGTGGTCATCGGTAAGCATGTCTCTAGGATGACATTGTTAGACCCACGGTCTACATCTTCATCCAATTTTGTTATGGGCAAGGTCCATTCCTTGTCTAGTAAGTGTTCTTAATGACTTCATTAATAGGATTGAAAAAATGTTGCATTGTAGAGTAACATATATTATGGCGATACCAAAAACTTAAACATAAGTAAATAAGTTGAGAAAGAGATACTTACTCGTGTATACATTGTCTTCCTCATGTGCAATTGATGGTCTTAGAACCTACCCGCAAGGATGACGTGATCAATTGTAGTAAAATCGATTGTCGAATTCACAAGAATCACGTCTGAGGGATGTAACGCCCGGAATTTTATTCCGGACTTAGAGAGTTTTATAGATCTTCCCGTACGCACGAGATACCGAGAGCCGGGATTTATTCCTAAGAAAATCCCGATCCGACTCGTCGTTTTTCCCCTTTTTCCCGCGTTCCGACCCTTCGTTTCGAGTCGAAGTGACAAGGAGTCATTTCCGACCCCTCGTTCCGGGAAAAGAGGACAAGACAGCTATTGTCCCCTCAAGACTTTGCAGCCCTTGTCCCCCTCCCCCTCTCTCCTTCCTTCACTTTCACGTTACTTTCCCTTCCACTCTTCTCTTTGGCCTCTATCATCTTCTTGCTGCATGGAAGCACTTGGATGGTGGATTGCAGCTTGAGGAGGCTCCAAATCTGTGTGGTAAGCTTCCTTCCTTCCTTTCTTCCTTCTTCTCCATGGCTGCACACCCCTTTCTTCTTTCTTCCTTCATCCATGGCCATGGATGAAGCCTTGAGAGGTTTTCACTCAAGTCCTTTGCATGCTTGTGTTCCTAGCTCGATTAGATCGAGGAGAGGTGCCTAAGACCAGTGGTGAGTGTTTGAAGAAGATCTAGCAAGAGAAGAAGGACTTTGGAGCCAAGGATCCATGATCGAAGACGAAGAAGACGACGTTCTACAACACGACTGCGGGGGTGGATCATCGCGCCTGCGGGCGCGGCCAGCCGCAGGGGCGGCTCAGCACAGCCGCGGGAGCGGACCAGCACCACCGCGGGTGCGGCTCGGCATGGCCGCGGGGGCGGCGGCAGGCTTACGGCTCAGCACGGCCGCGAGAGCGGCACAACAACGCCGCGGGAGTGGCACAGCACCGCCGCGGGAGCGGCACAGCACCGCCGCGGGAGCGGCACAACACCGCCGCGGGAGCGGCACAACACCGCCGCGGGTGCGGCTCGGCATGGCCGCGGGGGCGGCGGCAGGCTCCAGGACACGACGGCCGCGGGGGCGGCTCCCTTCCGCCGCGGGTGCGGCCGGCAGCGCCGCAGGGGGCGGCCTCTGGTTCCGCAGGGGCGACTCCTGCTCCGCCGGGGCGCCAGCTTGACTTCGCGACTGCGTTTCTTTGACAGTAGGTTCCTCCTCTCCTTTCCTCTTCGTTCCTTCCTTAGTATTGATGTTGGATCTTGTTAGTAGCATGCCTAGGATGGATCTAGAGTAGCTTGGAATGTCACTTAGTGGTTGTGAACCTAGGAGCCCTTAAGGCTCGATGTAAGTAATAGATATGAGCATGTGAGCATGATGAACCTTCTAGGCTAACTTGTGTTTCTTTGGTTTAGGATACCTCTTGTGGAATTATGGACTGTTGTTGGCTGTTGCATGTGTTGAGAGTGTGATGAATACTTGGTACCTAGGATGCATTCCTAGTTTGAGGGTTAGGTGATCTTGCATAGATCACTAGAGTGAAGTCTAAGACTTCGTGAGTGTGAGTATGTATTGATATGCATATCTCTTATGAGCAGGTTGTGGGCTTCCGCCTTGGGGAAGCGAGAGTGTGGTGACTTGGGTTTAGTGACGAGGTAAGTCTCCGGACTTACTTAGCTCGTATTTTACATATTAGCATTGATGTGTGCTTGGTGGTGTGTGTTTATGTTTTTGTTATAACAACTAAAACCGGTAAATAGGACCACCGACCTTATATTATTGGTTGGCCCAAGTGTATGATAACGGGCGGTGACAATCTGCCTGACTCGGCGTTAGTCTAGGAGATTTTCGGCGACTAGCCCGGCGGGTGATATGGTCGGGTGCATCCGTACCATTCTTTTCCGGTAAGTAGGGACCAAGGCGAGACCACGGTGATCTCGTGTCACAACCGAAGTTGAACTAGAACGGGATATGACTAAGTAATAAAAAGATAATAAATGGGACTTGCGTGTTTTATGATGTGTGAGATGTATGAGTTTATGCCTTCACCGCTTTTCTAATGCCTAGAATATGAGCTAACGGTTTTAAACCGTGTTGTAGATGACTTGCAGGTTAGGGACGCCGCCGAGTGAGGTGGAGGAGTGGACAACCGGGGTCTCCGTACATTATAGGACGGGGATGTTTTTTAGTCATGTTACATGTTGTCGTACGTTAGACTTTCGTATCGGGTCGTATTGTTTTGAGGACTCGGCTGAGTTTCCACCTTGTATTTGTCACCCTTCGTTTTCGCATGCACTAAAAACGTTTTAAGTTTTCGCCTTTATTTGTGCCTTGTTGAAACGTCCGGTGAAATTGTTGTCAAGCTAAGGGTCGGGACCCAGTGTGAGGTCTCACCCGTAGCACCCCGAGTCCCGCGGATTTGGGGTGTTACAAAAGTGGTATCAGAGCCCTAGGTTGACAACTGTAAGAGCCGTAGTCTTTCGGACCGAGATCGGACCATAGCCGAGATTCGCTTTGGGCCGAGATCGGCCAGCCGCACCCGCGGGCACAGGGTGCCGCCCCTGCGGGTTCCCGCCCCTGTGGCGCTGGATTCCGCCCCTGCGGCGCTGGATTCCGCCCCTGCGGCGCTGGATTCCGCCCTTGCGGTGCTGGATTCCGCCCCTGCGGTTTCCGGCGGCTGCAGCCGTCTTTGTGGACCTTTGACCCGTGCTTTAATCTTTACCTTGCTTCTTCTTACCTTTGGCTGATCAAGGGCTTGTTCTTCACCTTCTTCTCCAGCTTTTCTTCACGTTCCCTTTGCTCCTTGCTTCCCTTTGCCTCCCTTGATCTTGTTCTTGGGTTTTGGCTTGAGAGTTGATGTGGTAGCTGTGGTTGTTGATGTCTGTGAGTTTGCTGAGCTTGGGTTTTGGCTTGAGAGTTGATGTGTTATACCTTGTTTAGGCTGTGTTGATCTCCAAAGCGGAGCCGAGTGTGTTTGAGTCTGAGACTCCCGAGGTTGAGACAAGTCCATAGGACTTACTTAGCGGCCATTCCTTTATAGGATGTCGTGCATGAGTGGTGTGTGTGTTATATGTTTATAGCATGTGTTGATGGTCACCGACCTATGGTATATTGTTTGCCCATTGTAAGGTTGTGATAACTTGCCCTTTCATCCCGCTGGGAGTCTGGGCGGTTCTCTCTAGGCAGGCTAGACCTGGTAAACGGTTCGGGCACTTCCCTTTCCCTTAGGGTACACGGGGTAGTGTTCCAAGCACCATTCCAGCTGGTTATTGGACCCAGAGGCGACGTTTATATTCCTCGTGTCACTTATGTTATATGGATATTTATATATGAGTTGATTGTTGGACGTTATAAAGATAATGAACCTGGTAAATGTATGGAAGCATGTTGATGTGTTAAGATTTCTGATGTGTGTTTGTGCTCTAGCATATTCCTATATCTGTGTATGGTTAGCTAACGGTTTATACCGTGTTGTAGGCTTTGCAGGTTAGGTAAACTGCAGAGTGATCCAGAGGGGGTGATTCGCTGAGGGCTCCGTACACTAGGTCGATATCGGGGATTATGGGATTTTGTTGTATAGTGTCGTTTTATTTGTACTCAGCGGTACAGATGTATTACTTTCTGATACTTATATATATATCAGTTTGAGGTTTTGTATTTAATTTGTCGGTGTCTTGTTGTAAGATCAGTGAACTTGTTGTCAGGCTAGGGTTAGGATCCATTGTGAGATCCTAGCCCGGTAGCACCTCGAGTCCCGCGGATTCGGGGTGTTACAAAGGTGGTATCAGAGCCCAGGTTGACAACAATGGCACTTGTAATCTGCGATAAAGGTCCAATAGATAAATAAACAGAACCCGAAAGGGGTCTGACTTTTCAAAAGATTTTGGGTTTGAAATGCGTACAAATGTTTTGGGATATCGTGTACGTGAGCCATCACCCCTCTGAAGATCTCGACAGTATAGGTATATATATATAGATAGATACTATTTGATCTGATGTGTGATATATATATCTATACATACGATATA
Organism: Fagopyrum tataricum; assembly: GCA_002319775.1. Taxonomy (NCBI): domain Eukaryota; kingdom Viridiplantae; phylum Streptophyta; class Magnoliopsida; order Caryophyllales; family Polygonaceae; genus Fagopyrum; species Fagopyrum tataricum. Next base: position 22,030,868 of record CM008286.1, read on the forward strand.
TATATATAGTCTTCTGAGTAGGTTACGTCCTCTGCAGATGTTTCAGACCAGAGCACCTGCAGCTGGTCGGGGTAGAGGTAGAGGTAGACCCCCCTAGGTAGAGGACGGGGTAGGATTCCTGCTGCTGATGTACGGGTAACAGTAGCGCTTCAGGAGAATGTGGCTGAGAGTGCCGTCTCGGGGATTGGGAATGGTATAGCTGAGGGACATACACCCCAGCGAGTCCAGTCAGATGACTTGGGTTATGTCATTATGAGGGGACCAGATTTCCGTGCGTATATTAGACAAGTGGAAGAAGCTGATAGAGCAGGTGAACGTATTCTTGATCTTCCAGTACAAGGGGAATCATTTGAAGGATTGCATAGGATTACTAAGGTGCCAGTTGTACCGGCACGTGCTGCTGAGATTACCCGAGTTTTAGGGGGGCATAGAAGGTCTGGAAAGAGACAGCGGACAGGACAGATTGGTGATATTGGTGGGGTTGCTGGGTCGGGGCGAGGCCAGAGTGCACGAGGCAGACCGTGGTAAGTATGGACATATGCGACGAGAGTGCACGAGGCAGACCGTGACTTGTTATGTCTGTGGCAGACCAGGTCACAGACATATTTTCTGTAGACAAGGTGGAGCTTTGTCTCGGCCGGGTTCTTTTCTTGATAGGGTAGCTGGGGGTGGACAGAGGTCACCTCAACAACAGCAGCGACAGCAACCTGGGCTGACCAGAGGTGCTGAAGAAATGGTGGGTTCTGGACGATACTAGAGACGCTCGAGTTACCCTGCAGCTGCATTGGCTGCTACTACGGGTCCACGGTGCTTTAACTGTAGTGATCTTGGACATTTACGACCAGCATGTATGTACCCGTTAGTGACTTGCTTCACTTGTGGTGGGCAAGGTCACCTAGAGATTTTCTGTAGATGGGGCGGAGTTCTATCACAGCAGAGTTCTTTTCCTTCCCTTGCAATGGAAGGTGGACAGAGGCCACCTCAGCAGATACTGGGACCGTGGAGAATCCCAGATTGTCTTATTACTCCGGGATCTGTTCCGGGGCCGAGTAGAGTTAGAGATCGAGGTGGTGATGCCATAGACACCAGGGGACCACAGGGTCTATTTTTGGACTGAGGGGTGCAGAGGAGGCGGCTACACCGACCACTACAGGTACCTTTCTAATCCTTAGATTGCTTGTTAGGATCTTCTTTGATACGAGTGCGACGCACTCTTTTATTTCTGATGCCTGTATAGAGTACCTGAGTCTAGGTACATTTGAGAGAGTACCCTTTAGTGTAGGGTTACCGATGGTAGTAGGGTCAGAGGTACCCCTGAGATCCGTGATTGTCCCATTCCTGTAGGGACCCGCGTGTTACTGGATGATCTCGTATCATGCTAGGAGTGTATGAGAATATCCGTGTAGGTATGGTTTGGAAGGTTAGGCATCAGACTGGATGATATGTAGGTAGGAAGATTGTCACAGTCTCTACCGAATTAGGTCGGGTATAGTGTCCAGTGCGGTACGTGCAGCGAAATTGATTGTATAGGTGATGATGCCTTTTGGTGTTATGTCAGGAAGGAGGGGGAAGAGTTCAATAGTGGATAACATCCCCATGGTTGGTGAGCTACATATGGTTTGTTGAATCGTTCAGTTACCGTCTCTGAGGAGCGTAGATTTTGATCTCTGGAGTGAGAGCCTGGTGCGAGATCGAATTCGAAGGCCCATACTGTATGGAGTCAGTTGAGGTATTAGAGCTGAGGAAACGACTCGAGGAGTTGGATGAAAAGGGTTCTTTTGGCCCTAGCGTATCCCCATGGGGAGTACTTGTCTTCTTCGTACGGAAGAAGGATGGATTGTGAGATTGTGCATGGACCACAAGAAGCTGATTAAGGTGATCATTAAGAACAGGTATCCACTGTCACGTATCGATGAGTTGATTAGATCGGTGGTAGGGAACCACCGAATTCTCCAGGATTGACCTGCGCTCAGAGTATCACCAGGTGAGGGGGAGAGGGCAGGATGTGCGGAACGGCATTGCAGACCGATATGGACACTACGAGTTTGTAGTGGTGCCATTTGAGCTCTCAAATGGCCATCAGTCTTTATGGAATTGATGAATAGTATATTCATCGACTCCCGGGATCAGTGGGTGGTAGTGTTCATAGATGACATTCTGGTATACTCTCCCAGTAGAGAGGAGCATGCAGGACAGCTGAGGATGGTGTTGCAGGTTTTGCGGGATTGAGAACGTTATGTTGAGTTCTTCCGGTGTGAGTTCGGGATGTCAGAGGTAACATCCCTGGGTTAGATTACTTCCATCGAAGAGATACCTATTGATTCAGTGAAGATAGAGGCAGTAGCAGCATGAATGATACCGACGAACGTCAAGGAAGTATGTAGTTTCCTTGGCCTAGCCGGTTGTCATAGACGCGTTGGGGAGGGCTTTTCTGTGATTTCCCATCCACTGATGAGATTGCTAAGGAAGACTACCAGCTGGTGTGGTCTGATCAGGGTACACAGAGTTTGGAGGAGCTGAAGAGACGTCTGAAACAGAAAGATCTGATCTGGTTGGAGTGAATATCCAGTCTCCTGATGAGGATCCGATAGATGATATTTCGGAATGAGGCCACAGTTCCTGCTAGGAGCCGATGGAACTTTGAGATGCTGCAATCGCGTATGGATACCGCTGATGCGGAGTTGAGACAGAGGATTTTGTAGCCAGATTTGTAGCACCGTGTGCGACCTGCCAACAGGTCAGGGTAGAGCAGCACAGACTGGGAGGTGAGCTCCATCCACTTCCTGTTCCACAGAGGAAGTGGGAGGACGTCACCATAGACGTTGTGGCTGGACTGAGACCGAACTGAAGTTTGATATTATCTAGGTTATCGTAGACAGAGTGACGAAGACGGCACGTTTCCTTCCTATTCGGGAAACGTGGCCGGTGAGCAGACTGGCTGAGGAGTACACTAGGCAGATAGTGAGACTCCATGGGATACCGAGGACGATCGTCTCTGTCAGAGATGGACGATTTACCTCGAGGTTTTGGCATAAGATTCAGACTGCCCTGGAGACGAGTTTACACTTCGTGACTGTATGGCATTCTATTGTAGTCCTAGACCGAGACATGAGATGTCTGCATGTAGAACTTTCCTGTGTTGAGGATACAGTGGTCGAGATGAGAGCCTGATGAGGCTATGTGAGAGACTGAGAATAGTATCCAGAGTTATAGGCGGGGATAGATATCCTTATAGGATCCAGGAGTAGGTCTTAGGACTAGCCTGAGGAGTGTTACGTTTATGTGCATATGTGCTTATGTGCTTATATGCTATGATATGTTTATTTCGTGCTAGCTATGATGTGTGTATAATCTTACTAGATCCTGTTGTGCTAGTACGACTGTTAGGTATAGCTGGAGATGGTTCTTACCTCCATGCTATTGTGATACGACTGTTAGGGATAGCTGGAGATGGTTCCTACCTCCACGCTATTTTAATGGACATAGTTTGGATGGAGATACCTTCTCCATGCCCCTATGATGGTTTGGCTAGAGATACTTCTCTCTATGCCCCGAATAGTAGTGTGATCTTTTGCGGGAGACGATGTTTCTCCACGCCCGGGTTGAGGTTATAGCGTATGGTTTGTTTTCAAGTACGAGATATGATACCTCCGATAAAGAGAGTGTATCCCGGTTTTGAGCTGAGAGCTTTCGAGGATGTACAAGTTTCGGGACGAAACTTGTTTTTAAGGGGGAGAGATGTCAGAGCCGTAGTCTTTCGGACCGAGATCGGACCATAGCCGAGATTGGCTTTGGGCCGAGATCGGCCAGCCGCACCCGCGGGCACAGGGTGCCGTCCTTGCGGGTTCCCGCCCCTGCGGCGCTGGATTCCGCCCCTGCGGTTTCCGGCGGCTGCAGCCGTCTTTATGGACCTTTGACCCGTGCTTTACTCTTTACCTTGCTTCTTCTTACCTTTGGCTGATCAAGGGCTTGTTCTTCACCTTCTTCTCCAGCTTTTCTTCACGTTCCCTTTGCTCCTTGCTTCCCTTTGCCTCCCTTGATCTTGTTCTTGGGTTTTGGAAGAGTTTTGGCTTGAGAGTTGATGTGGTAGCTGTGGTTGTTGATGTCTGTGAGTTTGCCGAGCTTGGAAGCCAACCTTGGTGTGTGTTGATCTTCCCCTGCAACCTTAGACCACAAGTGTGGTAAGGATCTTCTTGTTCTTTTCTTCCTTTCTTGTTCTTTCCCCATAGCTTAGGATTAGATGCTTACATAGATGTGTGTTGATGTTGGTATGTGTATATATATGTATGTGCTGAACCTTGGATGAGAGAAGACGTGACCTGATCACGTGAAGAGCCGAAGAGGAATCGCAGGATCGCCTCTACATCGTTTCCGCCCCCGCGGTCCAGCCAGCCGCCCCTGCGGGAGCCTTGTCCCCGCACCCGCGGCCAAGAGTCACCGCCCCCGCGGCACCTGTGCCGCAGCGCCCGCGCCGTGCCAGTGTTGCCAGCGGCCCGTGTCACCGCCCCGCGGCTGAGTGCCGCCGCGCCTGCGGTCGCCTGTGTTCCGCTCTTGCGTCTTTCCTTCACGCAGGTGCGTCTTGTTCCGGTTCTTCCTAGAGTAAGGTAGATTCTTTCCTTTCCTAGTATGAGGGTTAGTGCTGCTAGGTGCGAGTATGATGTTAGAATGAGTTTAAGTTCGGAACTGTTTATGCCGGTTACGGCCTTGAGGTTTACGAGTTGGAATATGATCCGTATGGATCCCTTGGGTCTAGGTGTGACCCCCCCTGTTATGGATATGTTTGTTATATAAGTGTTATACCTTGTTTAGGCTGTGTTGATCTCCAGAGCGGAGCCGAGTGTGTTTGAGTCTGAGACTCCCGAGGTTGAGACAAGTCCATAGGACTTACTTAGCGGCCATTCCTTTATAGGATGTCGTGCATGAGTGGTGTGTGTGTTATATGTTTATAGCATGTGTTGATGGTCACCGACCTATGGTATATTGTTTGCCCATTGTAGGGTTGTGATAACTTGCCCTTTCATCCCGCTGGGAGGTTCTCTATAGGCAGGCCAGACCTGGTAAACGGTTCGGGCACTTCCCATTCCCTTAGGGTACACGGGGTAGTGTTCCAGGCACCATTCCAGCTGGTTATTGGACCCAGAGGTGAGGTTTATATTCCTCGTGTCACTTATGTTATATGGATATTTATATATGAGTTGACTGCTGGACATTATAAAGATAATGAACCTGGTAAATGTATGGAAGCATGTTGATGTGTTAAGATTTCTGATGTGTGTTTGTGCTCTAGCATATTCCTATATCTGTGTATGGTTAGCTAACGGTTTATACCGTGTTGTAGGCTTTGTAGGTTAGGTAAACTGCAGAGTGATCCAAAGTGGGTGATCCGCTGAGGGCTCCGTACACTGGGTTGATATCGGGGATTATGGGATTTTGTTGTATAGTGTCGTTTTATTTGTACTCAGCGGTACAGATGTATTACTTTCTGATACTTATATATATCATTTTGAGGTTTTGTATTTAATCTGTCGGTGCCTTGTTGTAAGATCAGTGAACTTGTTGTCAGGCTAGAGTCAGGATCCATTGTGAGATCCTAGCCCGGTAGCACCTCGAGTCCCGCGGATTCGGGGTGTTACAACAACAATTGCACTCGCAATCTTTTTAAAGGCCGAATGAGGTATAAAACAAAACCCCACGGGTTCTGACTTTTCGTTTTCAAAATCATATGCATGAGTCGGGTTCGGGTTAGAATGTACGGGACCACCACTCCTTCCGCAAACCTCGGCGACATAGATCTCTGGATTAGAGTATGTAAATATTAGTACATAATTTTATATATATATATATATATATATATGACCTTAGGATGATTGTGGATTTGTATGTACCTAGCTATGTTTTGGCCTTAGGATGTTTGGGCTTGTATGCCTTGGATGTATTGTGTGATTGCTTACCTTACGTTTTTAAAGTTTTAACCTACCGAGATCATAAATAGTACCTACGTGTTTATACTTAAGTAAACGTCAGACGCTATTAGATGGCACGTACGAGAGCTACCGCTTACGTAGGACCCGCTAGGGGTAGACCCTCTCTTTCCCCTACCGTCCCGAGACGGGGACGAGTACGAAGATCTCCAAGCGCAAAAGGTTGGGGACGTGTCCCCATTGCGGACCCGCCAATATGGATCCACCAGCAGTTGAGGTTCCCGTAGAGGATGTCGCAGAGAGCATTGTTCCCGAGGCTAGAGATACGGACCTAATGGAAAGAGGATAATACAATATCATCACCTTAGAGACGACGTAAGCAAAAGGGCAACTAAGTAAAAGAGAACTCGAGACAACTTAAGAGCAATCAAGATGGAAGCGGTTCTAAGGGAGCCATAATCGAATGACGACGAAAACAATGGAGATAGCAAGGAGGATATGGGTGCATTCTAAACAAGGTTAAAGGCGGTGTTCCATCACGCGAAGTGAAACTTTCTCTAGACGCTCCTAAGCTTTGGAGTCAAGATGAGAAATGTGATCGAACCAAGGGTGAAAGATGTAAGATACCGTAAGTTAAGCTTACGAGGTACCATCAAGTGAAGAGTCAACATTACGAGAGTTATGAGAAGAATGGCAAGGTGAGGATTCACGCGAAGTTGACCGGTTTCCTTTTATGACGATAAGGCGAAGAAACACCAAAAAGGAGGAAGTGTGTATAAATGATGATCCTAAGAAGATGAGAGCAAGACGTGATGCTAAATAATGTTAGAGATTTTGAGGAAACGCGCTTACAAGACATCATGAAGCGCGGTTAAGCCTATGAAGGCGAGTCATGTGACTCAACAACGCCGAGAAGGGTATATTTATCTCGCATAAGGAAAAGGAAGCGTGGAATGAAGAATGAGCTAACGGAGTTTAAGGTACCCCGAGAGGGTAGCCTTCATGAGAGTGGTAACATGGAAGCCTAGAAGAATGGTAAGTCTTTGACATAGGAGAAGGTCATTTACCAACTAATTGGTGACAACCGAGAACGCGCATGTGCGGGTGGTCTATGGATGAGTGTGGGGGAGAGTAACCAGGCTGTGGAATCCTAAAGGAACGGTAACAAGAGCTTAGATTATATCTTAAACTCTTGTTTTGAAGTTGTTATGGAGAACACCAGTTTGCAGGGAGAGAGACGGTTATCTCCATTTGTACATCGACTACAATGAGCCGAACAAGATTACAATGAAGAACATGTACCCTCTCACCACGTGTAGATGATCTACTCGACATGTTGCAAGGGTCGGTGGTCTCTTCTAAAATCGGGTTAAGGTTGATTGTCACCAATTGAGAATTCGAGATTGGGGTAGTACAAACATCGCATACTGGACACACCATGGTCACTACGAGTTGTAGTGATTCCATATGGGCTTACTAATGCCCGAATAGGACATTCTGGTCTACTCTCAAAGAAGAGAGAAGTTGTATGACCAGTTGTCTCGGGATGACAACCCCGAAGGATGTGAAAGAAGTTGCAAGTTTCTTGGATGGGCTGATCATTACCGGATTGTGGGAAGATTCTCCAAGTAACACCATCTATGGCTAACCTACTCCGGATGACGATGAAGTATTGGTGGGACAAAAATGGACAATGGAGTCGTCGGGAGTTAAGAGGATATTCATTGGTGCAACTATTCTGAAATTGCCTCGAGGTACGATCGGTTTGAAGTGTACAAGCGATTCTTCAAGACATGGTCTTGACTGAGTATCGAGAGACGATGTAAAAGTTATAGCATACATGTCTCGTTAGTAGAGGTAGTGTGAAGCAAAGTACTTCCTTCATTACTTAGAACTTGCAACAAGAATTGAGGAATAGTAACATCGAAGTTTGGTTTGACAAGAACCAAAGCCAACGGTGTAATTGGAAGTTCGATCTTCTTTGTTAGAGACAAGCAAAGAAGAAACATAATGGAAATGTTGTAGCGAGGAAGACCCGAGGAAGAAGTTGAGTTCTCGATACATAGGACCTTTTTGAGATCTTAGCGCAAGTTGGGAAAGTGTTTTACCGACTGGCATGGCCGCCGAGAGAAAAGGGTGTTCACCCGGCGTTTCAAGTGTATCAGTCGAGAGAGGAGGACGTGTCGAAGACGGCATTTAGGACGAGACACGGCCATTATGAGTTGTCTTGATGTCATTTGGGCTCACGAATGCACCCGCCGTCTTCACGAAGTTGATGAACGACATCTTCATCGACTTCTTGGACCAGTTCGTGGTAGTGTTTATAGACGACATCTTAGTCTACTCCCGGAGTAGAGAGGAGCATGAGGAACACCTGAGGACGGTGCTTCGAGTCCTCCAGGATAGAGAGATTTACACTAAGCTCTCTAAGTGCGAGTTTTAGATGTCCGAGGTGGCATTTCTGGGTCATATAGTTTCCGCCGAGGGTGTCATGGTTGATCCGGCGAAGATAGAGTTTGTTTCCTCATGACCGCCTCCTAGGATGGTCAAGGAAGTGCGCAGTTTCTTAGGCTTAGCGGGATACTACCTCCATTTTGTTGAGGGTTTCTCCGTGACTGCACGACCGCTCACTTCCTTGCTGAAGAAGTCTACCAGGTTCGTTTGGTCCGTGCCTTGTCAGCACAGTTTCGAGGAGCTGACGAGGAGGTTGACCTCCGCTCCTGTTTTAGCCCAGCCTGAGGGTGTGGAGATTTTTGTAGTGTATAGTGACGCCTCCAAGCTAGGATTGGAGTGCGTTTTGATGCAAAGAGGTAGGGTTATTGCGTACGCTTCTCGGCAGCTGAAGCCGTATGAAGAGAATTACCCTACCCACGATCTTGAGCTAGCGGCAGTGATTTATTCCCTGAAGATCTGGCGACACTACTTGTACGGGGCTACATGCCAGATCTTCACAGACCATAAGAGTCTGAAGTATATATTCACTCAGCGGGAGTTGAATAACTGCCAGAGGAGATGGTTGGAGCTGATTAAGGACTTTGACTTAGAAATTTTGTACCATCCGGGGAAGGCGAACGTAGTCGCCGATGCTTTGAGCAGGAGGACACCTCGAGCGGAGGCTACAGCTTGGCTTACGGTTCAGCCACAGTTGCAGAGAGATTTGATAGAGTTGGAGTTGGATATCCGGTTCCCGGATACGGACTGTCGTTTGTCCGAGTTAGAGGTATTACCTGACCTATTCGGAGAGATCCAGCAGAAGCAAGAGAGATGTCCCATTTTGATGAGGATCCGGGACAAGATGTCCCGAGGAGAGGCAACACAGTTTGTCATGGGAGCAGACGGGCGATTGAAACGCCAGGGACGTACTTGTGTCCCGTCAGACCAGGAGTTGAGAGAGCGGATTTTGCATGGGGCACATTCCGCACCTTACTCGGTGCACTCAGGCACGAGTAAGATGTACCAGGATATTAGGAGATTTTATTGGTGGGGCGGGCTCAAGCCCGATGTAGCTAGATATGTGGCCCAATGCGCGACCTGTCAGCAGGTCAAGATCGAGCACCAGAGACGGAGGAGAACTTCACCCACTGCCCACGCCACAGTGGAAGTGGGAGGACATATCCACAACTGTTAGATTGTGAGATTACATGGAATATTGTGGACCATCATCTCGGACAGAGACGGGCGTTTTACCTCGAGGTGCTGGCACGCGTCAATCGGGTGGCACCGTATGAGGCATTGTATGGACGGAGATGCCGTACTCCCTTATGTTGGGACGAGCGGGGGAGTTTGAGCGTTTTAGCTCCAGATCAGGTACGGGACGACGTGGCTAGAGTTGCTTTGATCCGAGAGAGGATGTTGACCGCGCAGAGCTGTCAGAGGTCGTATGTGGATAGGAGGTGTAGACCTCTCGAGTTCAGGGTAGGAGCTCAGGTGTGGTTCAGGGTATCACCGACGCGGGGCGTCAAGCGATTCGGCATTAAGGGGAAGTTAAGCTCCCGATATGTCGGTCCGTTGAAGATCTTGGAGAGAGTCGGTGAGGTGGCATACCGGTTAGCACTACCACCACGGTTGAAGGGTATACATCCGGTATTTCATGTCTCTCAGCTGAGAGAGTACATACACGACCCGAGGCACACCATCAGCCACGAGGAGAGTGGTCGAGCCGGACCACACTTTTGCAGAGCACCCGATAGCAGTTTTAGAGCGGAGTACGAGGCGCCTTCGATCGAAGGAGATACCGATGCTGAGAATGCAGTGGTCGAGGCGAGGAGCCGATGAGGCTACATGGGAGACGGAGGATAGTATCCGGAGGAACTATCTTGAGTTTTACGCAGATTTAGCGACATCGATAGGACCGTCGGGTTAGTCCCGAGATCTTTCCTTGTTTGTTTTGTGTGGTTATGTTATGACGTGTTGTATGAGTATATGTGTACCTTGCGAGGTCTTGATGTGATTCTATTCGTAGACTTGGATTAGAGCCGATAGTGACGTTCTATGAGTTCCACGAGGTTATGGGACGGGTTTGAGTGAGAGTGTGGCGTTTTGCAAGTTTCGGGACGAAACTTGTTTTTAGGGGGGTTAGTTGTAACGCCCGGAATTTTATTCCGGACTTAGAGCGTTTTAAAGATCTTCCCGTACGCACGAGATACCGAGAGCCGGGATTTATTCCTAAGAAAATCCCGAGCCGACTCGTCGTTTTTCCCCTTTTTCCCGCGTTCCGACCCTTCGTTCCGAGTCGAAGTGACAAGGGGTCATTTCAGACCCCTCGTTCCGGGCAAAGAGAACAAGACAACTGCTGTCCCCTCAAGACTTTGCAGCCCTTGTCCCCCTCCCTCTCTCTCCTTCCTTCACTTTCACGTTACTTTCCCTTCCACTCTTCTCTTTGGCCTCTATCATCTTCTTGCTCCATAGAAGCACTTGGATGGTGGACTGCAGCTTGAGGAGGCTCCAAATCTGTGTGGTAAGCTTCCTTCCTTTCTTCCTTCTTCTCCATGGCTGGTCACCCCTTTCTTCTTTCCTCCTTCATCAATGGCCATGGATGAAGCTTTGAGAGGTTTTCACTCAAGTCCTTTGCATGCTTGTGTTCCTAGCTCGATTAGGTCGAGGAGAGGTGTGTAAGACCAGTGGTGAGTGTTTGGAGAAGATCTAGCAAGAGAAGAAGGACTTTGGAGCCAAGGATCCACGATCGAAGACGAAGAAGACGACGTTCTGCAACACGACCGCGGGGGCGGATCATCGCGCCTGCGGGTGCGGCCAGCCGCAGGGGCGGCTCAGCACAACCACGGGAGCGGACAAGCACCACCGCGAGAGCGTCACAGCACCGCCGCAGGTGTGGCTCGGCATGGCCGCGGGGGCGGCGGTAGGCTCCGGAGCTCCAGGACACGACGGCCGCGGGGGCGGCTCCCTTCCGCCGCGGGTGCGGCCTTCAGCGCCGCAGGGGGCGGCTCCCTTCCCCCGCGGGTGCGGCCTTCAGCGCCGCAGGGGGCGGCCTCTGGTTCCGCAGGGGCGACTCCTGCTCCGCCGGGGCGCCAACTTGACTCCGCGACTGCGTTTCTTTGACAATAGGTTCCTCCTCTCCTTTCCTCTTCGTTCCTTCCTTAGTATTGATGTTGGATCTTGTTAGTAGCATGCCTAGGATGGATCTAGAGTAGCTTGGAATGCCACTTAGTGGTTGTGAACCTAGGAGCCCTTAAGGCTCTATGTAAGTGATGGATATGAGCATGTGAGCATGATGGACCTTCTAGGCTAACTTGTGCTTCTTTGGTTGATGATTACTCTTGTGGAATTATGGACTGTTGTGGGCTGTTGCATGTGTTGAGAGTGTGATGAATACTTGGTACCTAGGATGCATTCCTAGTTTGAGGGTTAGGTGATCTTGCATAGATCACTAGAGTGAAGTCTAAGACTTCGTGAGTGTGAGTATGTATTGATATGCATATCTCTTGTGAGCAGGTTGTGGGCTTCCGCCTTGAGGATGCGAGAGTGTGGTGACTTGGGTTTAGTGACGAGGTAAGTCTCCGGACTTACTTAGCTCGTATTTTACGTATTAGCATTGATGTGTTCTTGGTGGTGTGTGTTTATGTTCTTGTTATAACAACTAAACCGGTAAATAGGACCACCGACCTTATATTATTATTTGGCCCAAGTGTATGATAACGGGCGGTGACAATCTGCCTAACTCGGCGTTAGTCTAGGAGATTCTCGGCGACTAGCCCGGCGGGTGATATGGTCGGGTGCATCCGTACCATTCTTTGCCGGTAAGTAGGGACCGAGGCGAGACCACGGTGGTCTCGTGTCACAACCGAAGTTGAACTAGAACGGGATATGACTAAGTAATAAAAAGATAATAAACGGGACTTGCGTGTTTTATGATGTGTGAGATGTATGTGTTTGTGCCTTCACCGCTTTTCTAATGCCTAGAATATGAGCTAACGGTTTTAAACCGTGTTGTAGATGACTTGCAGGTTAGGGACGCCGCCGAGTGAGGTGGAGGAGTGGACAACCGGGGTCTCCGTACATTATAGGACGGGGATGTTTTTGAGTCATGTTACATGTTGTCGTACGTTAGACTTTCGTATCGGGTCGTATTGTTTTGAGGACTCGGCTGAGTTCCCACCTTGTATTTGTCACCCTTCGTTTTCGCATGCACTAAAAACGTTTTAATTTTTCGCCTTTATTTGTACCTTGTTGGAAGGTCCGGTGAAATTGTTGTCAAGCTAAGGGTCGGGACCCATTGTGAGGTCTCGCTCGTAGCACCCCGAGTCCCGCGGATTTGGGGTGTTACAAGGGAAACATTCTAAGTAAATATGAATCACCAATATAATGAATCAAAATAAAACCACATATAAGAATATGATGAACATTAATAAATGAAGATTGCAAGTAACTGTCGAAATTAGTTTTTGTCACTAACAAACAAAGAATGTGTTAAATTATGTTTCCCGTGTTTTCGCAATCTTAACAAATATGTAAAACCCTTTAAGCACTTAGAAAATCTGAAAAAGATCCAAAAAATATTCACATGCCGGTGCTCTCGCAGTCACAACATATCTTAAAAAGGTACAAAAACCGGAACTTTCTATGATAGTTAGAAATTCTCGAAATAAGAGGTAGGATCCAATCCCTTAAACCAAGTTCTTTTCAATCTTTCCAATAAAACAACCTCACTTGGTTAGCATAAGCATTTTTTTAAACGCCACTTCTTTCGAAGATAAATAAAAGATAAGAACGAAGCCTTTTGAAAAGAAGAAAATTCAGAATCTCGGTTCAATAATTCATATATGCAATTATAAATCAAATCACTATAGGGAGATTAACTAAACATGATTGAATAAAAAAAATATATAATTTATTATATATGAAATATGCATGAATAACACTCAAAATTGTTTGGTTCCATCACAACAAGGCGAACCTTCAAGTGGAAATTAAGATCTAGTCTAGATCTAATTGACGGGTGTGGAGTTGACAATGTTCAAGATCCTCAACATATCTAAAACCCTAGAATGATACATGCTTATATAGGTGTCTAGAAATCGGATATAAAGGATAGAAACTATTATCGCTCCAATGAGGTTGTTTCGATACCGTATGGCACACCGTCTGGACTAGGCTTGGGCCAAGGTTGATGTTGGGCTGAGATAGAGGTGATGTGGGATCGAAGTGGGTTCTAGACAGCCAAGGGATCATGATGAAACGGATTGGAAAGCCGTTTGGTCCTCGTTTTGATGTCGTTTGGCATCATATTGTATATTGTCTTTGATGCGATCTTAAATCTTGTGTTTTGGGTTTCTTTGAGGGACTTTGTGCTACTCGATTCTTCAATTCTCAATTGTGTATGAAATTTATGTGTTGCTTAGACTTCAGGGAGGACTGAATACTTCATACTTTGTTCCAAGCGATGCCGGATTCGACCTTAAGTGCCTAAAATACAAAAAAAAAATAAGGTAGACAATGAAATATGGAAAAGGAAAGGTTTCTATACTAAAGTGAAGTATAAACGAGCAAATGGTGTGTGAATTGCATGATTCTAAAGGCTATATGACGTTACATTTGGAACACATCAATAACTATGTAGTCATTTCCATTTGTATGATGAATTAGTCACCTTTGAGTAACCCTAAACCATAATGATGGCTTTATATTCATGTGACCGTCCCTGAGCACATCTTGAGACGAAGAGATAAACGGCGTAATGGAATAATGAATCTTACCAGCACGAAACTAAAACAAACTTTTGCTTCCACGTTGTGTGCTAGGTTTCTTGTCACATTATTCTTACTTCCACCTCAACTTCATCACGCGGACCTATACCTCATACTAAATAACGTGGGCAACCTCGTGGACATGGACGGGTGCCCGATCTGTAACCATTTTTAAACCTGATGTGATGTCTCAATGACAAGACAACCTAAACTGCAAGTACACGGTTGTTATGGTTGTAGTACATGATTATCTTGAAGTGTCGTATCCACAAAGACTTTGTTGTTTAATTGACAATTGAGTCACAATATTAGGAAATAAGAGTTATCAAATAAGATCGAGAAAACATCTATGAATTTTGAATTAATCACATCGATCCTTGGCTGGAAATATATGCTCAAAGAATGCACACACAAGTGTAGAACAACATATGCAATTTCAAGGTGGTTCTATATATCTTAGGATTTCATACACCTTTTGAGTGTATAAAATGGCTCAAAACACCACTCATACACACTTTAGTTAGTCATGCAATATGAATGAACCTAAGACACTAAGGGCATGATTATATAAATGAAGTGTGTCTTTCTCTCGCATTGAACACCTCAATTGACCATTGTATATGTTATACCGGTTATTGAGATGATATTGATTTAGGTATGAGTTTTAGATTTGAATTATGAGTGTTCGATTTGACCTATGAGTATTTAGCATGGATTTATGAGTTATTGTTTTGGATTACGATTTATTGAGATTATACTGAGTTGATTTATTTTGAAATGGATTATGATTATTCTTTTGAAGATATTATCGGTTTGAAACCTTTCGAGTTGATTTGAGATTTCATGACTTGTTTGAAATAATCTTTTGAGACTTATGACGATTTAGATGCATGTTGCGTATTTATATTTCTTGAGTAATTGATCCATGATGATTTTGTATTTCTAAGTATTGATGATTTTGAAGTATGAGGTTAATTAACACTTTTAGTACGTCCAAAGTGATCATGTGATATTATATATGCTTATACTCATGTCTCGTTCACATATATTATCTTGTTTATGTATCGGCTTAGTCTCTGTGGAAGATCAACCCCACCATGGTGGGGCTGATTATGTTTTTAACATAATCGGGTACATGAAAAGTACAAGAGCATGGAGGTCAAGAACCCAAGTTAGAGCCGTGTTGGTTAAAGTTGGGGTGGTTGGTTCGTTAGACTTGATTCATGCTTCCTCCTTATTGTTTGTGGGTTGGTTCAAGTTTATACACTTTGATTATTGTTGACCCCGAGTTTGACCATTCATGGTCGCTTGTTATTGCAGGTTTTGAAACCCTTTGTGGTGGACAACATGGGACGTGTTTTGGTTTCTTTTGATCTTTCCTTAACGTGTTGTCATTTATCGTTATCCTTTTATTGTTTATATTAGCCCGATGGTGTCCTTGTCGGGGCTCCAGGCGTTGTGACGCCTATCCCGTTTTAGGGGCGTTACATCATTTGTACTCATTATCATGAGAGAAGAATGCGGGTTTAAGTTCTCAGTGAAACGATCATCACAAAACAATCAACAACTAGAAGTGCATCACGTTTTTGAACTAGTAAAATACGTTAATGTAGGGAGTTGTCGATAATATAGTTCCGACCATTCGTCTTTTGACTAAACCCATGATTCTTCTCTCAGGATATTGGATACGAATGAAGAATCAATTCAACAGACGATCTTGAAATTTATATATAATATTTGTATGGATAACTACTTATTGCTAAGGTACTACGTACGAATATTGTGTTTTTGAAAGATACACGAAATTAAAGGTGATTAAAAACGAATGCAATTGCAAATTTTGTATAAAGAGATTATATGTATGGCTACCTTTTGTTGATGTAATATTTATATTGATATGTATTCACCATATAGTTTAGAATAAAAGTTCAATATTTTCATAAATTAACTTCAGAAAGATAATTGTGGTATCTGAAAAATATTACAAAATCTATACACTAGAAAGAAATATGTATATTAAATATCTCTCAAATCATTATTATTGGCATAAAAACACTCTATAACATTTTCATCCTCAAAATATCCTCAAAAAATATTATATCCTCTAAAAAAGGCACATCCCATGAAATAATATATAAAATGACGCATCTTTTATGTTATACAACCAAGTAATAAGGTTTGATAGTATATCATATAATAAAGATAATATTACTTACTCCATAAAAAATTAATAACATCAACTACTATAAGTTTTTTATAATATAACATATATAGCACTTTCTAAGATATTTTCAACAATGATATAGCTTTAGGTAGTTAAACTAACTTAATATTTGATTAACAATAAACTATATGCATGAGTTATTGAATCAAAAAGCTTTGTTTGATAACCAATATAATTTTAAAAATAAAGATTTTAACCCTTAACATTTTACATATGCTAATTAATCGTTGTATAACTTAAAATCCGTATTTTTCTATCAAATTCAACGAGTTATGGAGAACTGCCTATGTAGAACTCGATTTCATATTCCCTTAAAACCTAATTGGATGCTCCATATTGTGAATTCAACATCTAGCAATCACTTTCAATATCCAACGGTCTTCCTCTTTCATTTCAATTTTTTAATTAAAATTTGTTGCATATTTGCTTTCAAGTAAACCGAGGATGTGAACCTTATGAGAAAAGTAAAACAACCAAACTTAAGAATATAGAGAAAAGGGTGAGGGCAAGAGACACAAGTAAACCGAGGATTGAATGTTCGATACTCACCGAGTGGGAGGTCGAGCGATGCTTAAATAAGCGTGAAGATCCCAATTCGATACCCATTAGCGATGAGTTTTGATACAAAGCACAACCCCACAAATCCGGCGTTCGAAACCTGCAAGGCATAACATTAAGAAGACATTTTCTTAATCAAACTCCGCGCTTCTCTTGCTAGTGATTTCTTCCAAGGCGTGGTGGCCCGAGGCATAGAAGGAAGTACTCACCTTGTCCCGGAGATCTCGGTGGTTGTCGACGGCATCGGAGTCCACTACAAGCGGGGAGGGGCAATGGTTATCGGCTGATAGGACGTCGGACTTGGGTGAAGAATCGAAGGGGCTGGGAGGCAAGGTGGTTATCTCCAAGGCGAGAATTTAAGAGGTGCGTAGGCTGGTCAGCATGATCAGCAAGAGGTTAGGGGCGGGATAAGCTTAGCTCGTCGGTGATAGTCGAGTGGTTTTGGCCACTAGCAAGGTTGTGGTGATGGCGGCTCTGCACTTTGGTGTCGGGACTGCATCTTGGTGAGAGGTAAAGGAGGAGATAGAGAACAAGGGGATGAGGTAGCAGAGGGGTCAATGTGTGACTGTGGAGGTAGTTGTCGATTTTCGGTCTTCAACATTGTGGCATTCAATGGCGTCTTTACTACGTCATCGAGGCCGGTTGACTCTCTACGTAACGGCCGACTTCAATGGGAGACGGAGAAAGAGGAAAGGAAGAAGAGGTCGTCGTTTGCTTGGCCCGTATACTGGGACGTAATGGGCCAATATGGCCAGCCACGTACTTGGGCCAAACGGAAGAAAAGAAAGGATGTAGGCCACTTGGCTTGTCCGATTTCACTAACAGTTAAGGGTTGGTTTGGTTTCTTACTCGACTCGGTTTGGTTCGGTTAATTGTTTTGGAATTCGACTCGGTTCTTGGAATTAATAAAAAGTTAAATAAAATATTTATGATATAATTTCCCGAGGTTTCCGGTTATTATAATACTTGGTATGTGCGGGCCGTTGGTTGTGCCCGACTTTAGCAGATGGTGAGGACTCACTTGTTCCGTGATTGCCGTATCATCTTATGGATGGGGTTTAGGAGGTACATTCGTGTTCAATGCGGGTTGGACATGTTTTAAACTAAAAACACAACTTTTACATTTTCAGGTTGATTTCTAAAATTAAAAATGCTCGATCATGTTTTGATATTATGATTTGGATGATTTTTGTGATGATTCGATGAAGGGGAAAGGATTTACTATGTTACCAATTTCGGTCAATTGACCATTGTATATGTTATACCGGTTCTTGAAATGATATTGATTGGGTATGAGTTTTGGATTTGAATTATGAGTATTCGATTTGACCTATGAGTATTTAGCATGTGATTATGAGTTATTGTTTTGGATTATGATTTATTGATATTATACTGAGTTGATTTATTTTGAAATGGATTATGATTATTCATTTGAAGCTATTATCGGTTTGAAACCTTTCGAGTTGATTTGAGATTTCATGACTTGTTTGAAATAATCTTTTGAGACTCATGACAATTTAGATGCATGTTGCGTATTTAAATTTCTTGAGTAAATGATCCATGATGATTTTGTGTTTTCTAAGTATTGATGATTTTGAAGTATGGGGTTGATTAACACTTTTAGTACGTCCAAAGTGATCATGTGATATTATATATGCTTATACTCATCTTGTTTATGTATCGGCTTAGTCTATGTGAAAGACCAACCCCATCATGGTGGGGCTGGTTACGTTTTTGACATAATTGGGTACTGAAAAAGTACAGGAGCATGGAGGTCAAGGACCATAGTGAGAGTCGTGTTGGTTAAACTTGGGGTGGTTGATTCTTTAGACTTGATTCTTATTTCCTCCTTATTGTTTGTGGGTTGGTTCACGTTTATACACTTTGATTATTGTTGACCCGAATTTGACCATTCATGGTCGCTTGTTATTCCTTAATGTGTTGTCATTTACCGTTATCCTTTTATTGTTTATATTAGCCTGATGGTGTCCTTGTCGGGGCTCCTAGCATTGTGACGCATATCCTGTTTTGTGGGTGTTACGTCATTTGTACTCATTATCATGAGAGAAGAATGCGGGTTTAGGTTCTCAGTGAAACGATTAGCACAAAACAATCAATAACTAGAAGTGCATCAAGTTTATGAACTAGTGAAATATGTTAATGTAGTGAGTTGTCGATAATATCGTTCCGCCATTTGTCTTTTGACTAAACCCACGCTTCTTCTCTCAGGATGTTGGGTATGAATGAAGATTCAATTCAACTGATGATCCACAAATTTCTATATAATTTTTGTATGGATAACTACTTATTGCTAAGGTACAACGAATATTGTGTTTTTGAAAGATACACGAAACTAAAAGTGATTAAAAACGAATGCAATTGTAAATTTTGTATAACTAGATTATATGTATGGCTACCTTTTGTTGATGTAATATTTATATTGATATGTATTCACCATATAGTTTAGAATAAAAGTTTAAGGTTTCCATAAATTAACTTCATAAAGATAATTATGGTATGTGAAAAAGATTACAAAATCTATACACTAGAAAGGAATAGGTATATTAAATATCTCTCAAA
Source organism: Fagopyrum tataricum (assembly GCA_002319775.1). Classification (NCBI taxonomy): domain Eukaryota; kingdom Viridiplantae; phylum Streptophyta; class Magnoliopsida; order Caryophyllales; family Polygonaceae; genus Fagopyrum; species Fagopyrum tataricum. The sequence goes on from CM008286.1 coordinate 22,050,352, forward strand.
TCTTTATTGTTGGTAGAAAAACTCTCTTTAACATTTTTATTCTCAAAATATCCTCAAAAAATATTATATCCTCGAGAAAAAGGCACATCTCATGAAATAATATTAAAAATGACGTATCTTTAATGTTATACAACCAAGTAATAAGGTTTTGATAGTATATCATATAATAAAATTAATATTACTTACTCCATAACAAATTAATAACATCAACTACTATAATTTTTTCTATAATATAATATATATAGAACTTTCTAAGATATTTTCAACAATAATATAGCTTTACGTAATTAAACTAACTTAATATTTGATTAAAATAAACTATATGCATGAGTTATTTGAATAAAAAAGCTTTGTTTGATAACCAATGTAAATTTTAAAATAAAGATTTTAACCCTTGATATTTTACATATGCTAATTAATCGTTTTATAACTTAAAATCCATATTTTTCTATGAACTTGTTATGGAGAACCGCCTTTGTAGAACTCGATTTCATATGCCCTTAAAACCTAATTGGATGCTCCATATTGTGAATTCAACATCGAGCAACCACTTCCAATAGCAACGATCTTCCTCTTTCATTTTAATTTTTTAAATAAAATTTGTTGTATATTTGCTTGCTAGTAAACCGAGGATGTGAACCTTATGAGAAAAGTAAAATAACCAATCTTAAGAATATAGAGAAAAGGGTGAGGGCTAGAGACACAAGTAAACCAAGGGATTGAATGTTCGATACTCACCGAGTGCAAAAAGGGAGGTCGGGCGATGCTTAAACAAGCGTGAAGATCTTCAGTTCGATACCCGTTAGCGACGAGTTTTGATAGAAAGCACAACCCCACAGATCTGGCATTCGAAACCTGCGAGGCATAACAATAAGAAGACATTTTCTTAATCAAATTCCGCGCTTCTCTTGCTAGTGATTTCTTCCAAGGCGTGGTGGCCTAAGGTATAGAAGGAAGGGCTCACCTTGTCCTGTCGATCCCGGTGGTTATCGACGGCGTCGGAGTCCACTGCAAGCGGGGAGGGACAGTGGTTATCGGCTGATGGGACGTAGACTTGGATGAAGAAGTGAAGGGGTTGGGAGGCAAGGTGGTTATCTCCACGACGAGAATTTAAGAGTTGTGAGGCGGGTCAGCATGATCGGCGAGAGGTTAGGGGCGGGGTAAGATAGCTCGTCGGTGATAGTCGAGTGGTGTTGGCCGCTAGCAAGGTTGTGGTGATGGCGGCTCTGCACTTTGGTGTCGAGAGTAAATCTTGGCGAGAGGTAAAGGTGGAGATAGAGAACGGAGGGATGAGATAGCAGAGGGGTCGAGGTGTGACTGTGGAGGCAGTTGTCAATTATCGGTCTTCAACGTGCCGGCATTCAATGGCGTCTTTACTACTTCATCAAGGCCGGTTGACTCCCTACGTAACGGCCGACTTCAGTGTGGGACGGAGAAGGAGGAAAGGAAGAAGAGGTCGTCGTTCGCTTGGCTCGTTTACTGGGACGTAATGGGCCATTATGGCCAGCCACGTTCTTGGGCCCAACGGAAGAAAAGAAAGGATTTGGGCCACTTGGCTGGTCCGATTTCATTAACAAGTAAGGGTTGGTTTGGTTTCTTACTCGACTCGGTTTGGTTCAGTTAACTGTTTTGGAATTCGACTCGGTTCTTGGAATTAATAAAAGTTAAATAAAATATTTATGATATAATTTACCGAGGTTACCGGTTATTATAATAATTGGTATGTGCGGGCCGTTGGTTGTGCCCGACTTTAACGGATGGTGAGGACTCACTTGATCCGTGATTGCCGTATCATCCCATGGTTTGGGTTTCGGAGGTACCTTCGTGTTTAATGCGGGATGGACATGTTTAAAACTAAAAACACAACTTTTACATTTTGAGGTTGATTTCTAAAATTAAAAATGCTCGAGCATGTTTTGATATTATGATTTGGATGATTTTTGTGATGATTAGAGGAAGGGGCTATGATTTACTATATTACCCCATTTCAGTCAATTGAACATTGTATATGTTATACCGGTTATTGAGATGATATTGATTTGAGTATGAGTTTTAGATTTGAATTATGAGTATTCGATTTGACCTATGAGTATTTAGCATGGATTTATGAGTTATTGTTTTGGATTATGAGTTATTGAGATTATACTAAGTTGATTTATTCTGAAATGGATTATGATTATTCTTTTGAAGATATTATCGGTTTGAAACTTTTCGAGTTGATTTGTGATTCCGCGACTTGTTTGAAATAATCTTTGGAGATTTATGACGATTTAGATGCACGTTACGTCGTTATATTTCAGAGAATGCAAAATATTATCGGAGATTTGGTCGGACCAACTCAAGGGAGCTTTATACCGGCAGATATATCCAGGACAATATAGTGCTTATGCAAGAGATAGTACACTTGATGAGAAAGAAAAGGTCGGGAAAGAAATGGATGATCCTCAAGTTAGATCTGAAAAAGGCTTATGATAGGCTTCGCTGGGACTTTGTTCTAGAAACCATTAAAGAAGCGGGATTTGCGTCTAGCTGGGGTGATATGATCAACCAATGTATTAGCTCTCCCAAGATGCATTTGTTGTGGAACGGTAAAGTAACGAGTCAGTTTATTCCGGAAAGAGGAACTAGACAAGGAGATCCTATATCCCCCTATCTGTTTGTGCTAGCAGTTGAGAGGCTAAGTTATATTATTCTGGATTCAGTGGAGAGGAATGAGTGGAAACCCATCCAGCTATCACGAGGCGGACCAAAACTCTCTCATATGTTTTTTGCGGATGATATCACTTTGTTCGCTGAAGCTTCGGAAGTCCAAATGAGAGTGTGTGTGGAACGTTTCTGTCTAGCCTCTGGTCAAAAAGTAAGCCAAACTAAATCTAAGATTTTTGTTTCTCCTAATGTCTCTTTTGATTTGATTAGAAATCTTGAAAATATCAGTGGAGTAGAGGTTACAAAAAATCTGGGCAACTATCTGGGTATGCCAATCATTCAAGGTAGAATTTCCAAGGCTACTTTTGGGCCACTCCTATACAAAATCAATGCTAAACTTAGCAGTTGGAGAGGAAAAACGCTCAGCTTTGCGGGAAGAGTAACCCTTACGAAATCTGTCTTAGCCTCTCTACCGGTGTATTGTATGGGGTCGATGATCATTCCACAAGGTGTTTGTGACCATATTGACAAAATATGTAGAAGTTTCATCTGGGGACATGAGGTAGGAACCCGAAGCATGCACACCGTCAATTGGGAGACCAATTGTCTCCCGAAAGCCAATGGTGGTTTAGGAATTAAGAAGATGGCTGTTTTGAATAAAGCCATTATTGGAAAGCTTAGTTGGTGATTTATCAAAGATGACACTAGCCTTTGATCGAGAGTTCTGCGCAGTAAATATGTTAGGAATACTGGCATTGCGCATTGGAATCCTTCACATATTTGGCGTGGTATTCAGGAAGGCTTTACATAAGTAATCAGACATGGAGCTAGGTGGGTGCTTGGAGATGGTAAAAGCATTAAGTTTTGGGATGATATTTGGCTAAGAGATCAACCTCTGTGCAACGAACTTACCACTCAAATTGATGAAAATTGTATAAATCTCTCTGTAAGAGACCTTTGGATTGACAATTTAGGTTGGAACTGGGAAGTTTTAAGCCCTATCCTCCCACCGAGTTGGCTTATGAAACTAGCAGCTTTTAGTCCTTTTGTAGGAGATGATATCAACGAACTTGTTCCAAGTTTTCAGCAAGGATCTAGAGATGAGTTAGGTTGGAGATTTACAGTGGATGGGGAATTTACTATTGCTTCAGCCTACTCTTATTTACAATCCAGTAACCACTGTAACCAAGTTGATGAAAGTTTGTTCAAAGTGCTGTGGAAATTACGGGTACATGAACGAGTAAAATTCTTTGCTTGGAAGCTACTACATGGGGGAGTTCTATCTAATGAAGAGAGAGAAAGACGCCATTTATGCATCTCAAATAAGTGCAGCTTGTGTTCTGTCCATGTTGACATATATTACCTTGTTTTTGTATTGGCTTAGTCTATGTGGAAGACCAACCCACCATGGTGGGGCTAGTTATGATTTTGACATAATCAGGTACTGAAAAAGTACAGGAGCATAGAGGTCAAGAACCATAGTCAGAGTCGTGTTGGTTAAACTTGGGGTGGTTGGTTCTTTAGACTTGATTCTTATTTCCTCCTTATTGTTTGTGGGTTGGTTCACGTTTATACACTTTGATTATAGTTGACCCGAATTTGACCATTCATGGTCGCTTGTTATTGCGGGTTTTGAAATCTTTTGTGGTGGACATCATGGGACGTGTTTTGGTTTCTTTTGATCTTTCCTTAATGTGTTGTCATTTATCGTTATCCTTTTATTGTATATATTAGCCTTAGGTGTCCTTGTCGGGGCACCTGACGTTGTGACGCCTATCCCGTTATGGGGTGTTACGTCATTTGTACTCATTATATGAGAGAAGAATGCATGCTTAGGTTCTCAATGAAACGATCAACACAAAACAATCAACAACTAGAAGTGCATCAAGTTTTTGAACTAGTGAAATATGTTAATGTAGGGAGTTGTGGATAATATCGTTCCAACCATTTGTCTTTTGACTAAACCCACGCTTCTTCTCTCAGGATGTTGGCTACGAATGAAGATTATATTCAATAGACGATCCTCAAATTTCTATATAATTTTTGTATGGGTAACTACTTATTGCTAAGGTACTACGAATATTGTGTTTTTGAAAGATACACGAAATAAAGGTGATTAAAAACGAATGCAATTGCAAATTTTGTATAAAGAGATTTTATGTATGGCTACCTTTTGTTGGTGTAATATTTATATTGATATGTATTCACCATGTTGTTTAGAATAAAAGTTCAAGGTTTCCATAAATTAACTTCATAAAGATAATTGTGGTATCTGAAAAAGATTACAAAATCTATACACTAGAAAGAAATATGTATATTTGATATCTCACAAATCTTTATTGTTGGTAGAAAAACTCTCTTTAACATTTTTAGGTAATTAAACTAACTTAACCTTTGTATTTTACATATGCTAATTAATCGTTTTATAACTTAAAATCATTATTTTTCTATCAAATTCAACTTGTTATGGAGAACCGTCTATGTAAAACTCATTTTCATGTTCCCTTAAACCCTATTTGGATGCTCCGTATTGTGAATTTAACATCGAGCAACCACTTCCAATATCCAACGGTGTTTCTCTTTCATTCCAATTTTTTTATTAAAATTTGTTGCATATTTGCTTGTAAGTAAACCGAGGATGTGAACCATATGAAAAAAGTAAAACAACCAACCTTAAGAATATAGAGAAAAGGTGAGGGTGAGAGACACAAGTAACCCGAGGGATTGAATGTTCGATACTCACCGAGTTCAAAAAGGGAGGTCGGGCGATGCTTAAACTAGTGTGAAGATCCCCAGTTCGATGCCCATTAGCGACGAGTTTTGATACAAAACAAAACCCCACATATCCGTCATTCGAAACCTTCGAAGCGTAACAATAAGAATACATTTTCTTAATTAAATTCCGCGCTTCTCTTGCCCGTGATTTCTTCCAAGGAGTGGTGACCCGAGGCATAGAAGGACGGACTCACCTTGTCCCGACGATCCCGGTAGTTTTCGACGGCGTCGGAGTCCGCTGCAAGTAGGGAGGGGCGGTGGTTATCGGCTGATGGGACGTAAGACTTGGGTGAAGAAGTGAAGGGACGGGGAGGTGAGGTGGTTATCTCCAAATCGAGAATTTAAGAGGTGCGTAGGCTGGTCAGCATGATCGGTGAGAGGTTAAGGGCGGGGTAAGTTTAGCTCGCTGGTGATAGTCAAGTGATGTTGGTCGTTGGCAAGGTTGTAGCGATGGCGGCTCTGCACTTTGGTGTCGGGATTGCATCTTGGCGAGAGGTAAAAGAGGAGATAGAGAACAGAGGGATTCAACGGCATCTTTACTACTTCATCAAGGCCGGTTGACTCTCTACGTAACGGCCGGCTTCAGTGGGGGACGGAGAAGGAGGAAAGGAAGAAGAGGTCGTCGGTCGCTTGGCCTGTTTATTGGGACGTAATGGGCCATTATGGCCAACCACGTTCTTGGGCCCAACGGAAGAAAAGAAAGGATGTGGGCCATTTGGCTGGTCCGATTTCATTACAAGTAAGTGTTGGTTTAGTTTCTTACTCGACTCGGCTTGGTTCGGTTAATTGTTTCAAAATTCAACTCGGTTCTTGGAATTATTAAAAAGTTAAATAAAATATTTATGATATATTTTCCCGAGGTTTTCGGTTATTATAATACTTGGTATGTGCGGGCCGTTGGTTGTACCCGACTTTAACGGATGGTGAGGACTCACTTGTTCCGTGATTATTGTATCATCCCATGGTTGGGGTTTAGGAGGTACTTTCGTGTTCAATGCAGGTTGGACGTGTTTTAAACTAAAAACACAACTTTTACATTTTGAGGTTGATTTATAAAATTAAAAATGTTCGAGCATGTTCTGATATTATGATTTGGATGATTTTGTGATGATTTGAGGAAGGGGCAACGATTTACTATGTTACCTAATTTCGGTCAATTATTTCACTGTATATGTTATACCGGTTATTGAGATGATATTAATTTGTGTATGAGTTTTGGATTTGAATTATGAGTATTCGATTTGAACTAAGAGTATTTAGCATGGATTTATGATTCATTGTTTTGGATTACGATTTACTGAGAGTATACTGAGTTGATTTATTTTGAAATGGATTAAGATTATTCTTTTGAAGATATTATCGGTTTGAATCCTTTCGAGTTGATTTGAGATTCCATGACTTGTTTGAAATAATCTTTTGAGACTTATGACGATTTAGATGCATGTTGTGTATTTATATTTCTTGAGTAATTGATCCATTATGATTTTATATTTTCTAAGTATTGATGATTTTGAGGTATGAGGTTAGTTACCACTTTTAGTACGTCCAAAGTGATGATGTGATATTATATATGCTTATACTCAAGTTTCGTTCACATATATTACCTTGTTTTTGTATCGGCTAAGTCTATGTGGAAGACCAACCCACCATGGTGGGGCTATTTATGATTTTTGACATAATCGGGTACTGAAAAGGTACAGGAGCATAGAGGTCAAGAACCATAGTGAGAGTCGTGTTGGTTAAACTTGGGGTGGTTGGTTCTTTAGACTTGATGCTTATTTCCTCCTTATTGTTTGTGGGTTGGTTCACGTTTACACTTTGATTATTGTTGACCCCGAATTTGACCATGCATGGTCGCTTGTTATTGCGGGTTTTGAAACCCTTTGTGGTGGACATCATGGGACGTGTTTTGGTTTCTTTTGATATTTCCTTAATGTGTCATTTATCGTTATCTTTTATAGTATATATTAGCCTTAGGGTGTCCTTGTCGGGGCACGTGGCGTTGTGACGCCTATCCCGTTTTGGGGTGTTACGTCATTTGTACTAATTATCATGAGAGAAGAATGCCGGCTTAGGTTCTCATTGAAATGATCAGCACAAAACAATCAACAACTAGAAGTGCATCAAGTTTATGAACTAGTGAAATATGTTAATGTAGGGAGTTGTCGATAATATTGTTCCGACCATTTGTCTTTTGACTAAACCCACGCTTCTTCTCTCAAGAAGTTGGGTACGAATGAAGATTCAATTCAATAGACGATCCTCAAATTTCTATATATTTTTTGTATGGGTAACTACTTATTGCTAAGGTACTACGAATATTGTTTTTTGAAAGATACACGAAACTAAAGGTGATTAAAACGAATGTAATTGCAAATTTTGTATAAAGAGATTATATGTATGACTACCTTTTGTTGGTGTAATATTTATATTGATATGTATTCACCATATAGTTTAGAATAAAAGTTCAAGGTTTCCATAAATTAACTTCAGAAAGATAATTTTGGTATCCAAAAAAAATTACAAAATCTATACACTAGAAAGAAATATGTATATTAAATATCTCTCAAATATTTATTGTTGGCAGAAAAACTCTTTAACATTTTTATTCTCTAAATATCCTCAAAAATATTATATTCTCTAGAAAAAGAACATCTCATGAAATAATATTAAATTTGACATATCTTTTATGTTATAAAACCAAGTAATAAGGTTTTGATAGTATATCATATAATAAAATTGATACTACTTACTCCATAACAAATTAATAACATCAACTACTATAATTATTTCTATAATATAACATATATAGAACTTTCTAAGATATTTTCGACAATAATATTGCTTTAGGTATCTTTTAGGTAATTAAACTAACTTAACCTTTGTATTTTACATATGCTAATTAATCGTTTTATAACTTAAAATCCTTATTTTTCTATCAAATTCAACTTGTTATGGAGAACCGCCTATGTAGAACTCGATTTCATATCCCCTTAAAACCTATTTGGATGCTCCGTATTGTAAATTTAACATCGAGCAACCACTTCCAATATCCAACGGTCTTTCTCTTTCATTCCAATTTTTTAATTGAAATTTGTTGCATATTTGCTTGCAAGTAAACCGAGGATGTGAACCTTATGAGAAAAGTAAAACAACCAACCTTAAGAATATAGAGAAACGGGTGAGGGTGAGAGACACAAGTAAACCGAGGGATTGAATGTTCGATACTCACCGAGTGCAAAAAGGGAGGTCGGGCGATGCTTAAACAAGAGTGAAGATCCCTATTTCGATACTCGTTAGCGACGAGTTTTGATACAAAACACAACCACACAGATCCCATGATTTGTTGTGGCGCTCTTTTATTCTAGTTATTAGTGTTGCATGAGCTTTGGAAAGACGACTTGTGGAAGTTCACCTTTTATCCTGAATTTGGTAGTATTTTGATAAAACGTGTAGAACCTTATCACAAGGCATGCTTGTTGCCTTTGCAAAGATAATTATATCATCTTCAAATGCAAGGAATGAGATGATTGTTCATGCCCCGATAATTGGGAAGCCAATGCTTTTCCGGTGATCATTACTGGCTTTTTGGATGCTTCTTGCCAAAATTCCAGCTCCTAGGTTGAATGATAATGTTGAGGGGGTCTCCTTGCCGAAGACCTCGTGTATGGTAGAACATTTTGGTCAGATTATCATTTATCACGATGGAGTAGGAGACTGTGGATATACATTTCGTAATCCATTCTTTGAATTGGCTCGAGAATCCAAACTTGTTTAGTATCGCGAGAATGAAAAGGCCATTTTATTCTGGCATAGGCTTTTTCCATATCAAACTTTATCGCAGCATATCCTTCTTTTACTTTCTTGCTTCTAAATCCATGAAAAAATACGCGAGCTATCAAATTGTTGTCATGTATTGACCTATTTTGTGTGAACGCCCCTTTGTAGTGGATGTGTTAAGGAGTTCTAGCCGTCAAGGAGTATCGATCCTGTGATCTTGTGGAGGAACCGGTTCTGAATATTGTTATAAGAGTGAACCGGAGTTGCTATTCTAGAGTTGGTTCATTAATTCAAACGACATCGTTCGAGATGAACTCATGTGATATATATTGTTATGTTTCTCCTAAACCCTAAGAGATTAGAGCCTTGAGCTTCTCTCTTCCGTCTCTTCATCATCTTCTTCACCTCTCTCTAATTAAAACCCTAGATCTTGATTTGAGAGAGAAGAGCTTAATCTCCTCCCGAGATCTAAGCTTCGTCTGTGAGTTTTCCACCAACAGATAGTGAGATCGAGCGTTGGTTCCTCCTACGGTTCTCTGCTTGAAAGCATCCTGAATCGGCAGACAGCTTTGTATATGTTCTTGTCGTTGTTTGATGTTCTTTCTACTCTCTCTATTCTTTGTTCTTGGTTTATACTCCTGATTTACTGTATTTGTAACTCTTGTCTGGATTTGGCTTGTTCTCTAGTGGATTGGATCATATCTGAGATCCCGGGGACGTAGGACTTGCTCCCAACCTCGTAAACAAATGTTCTTGTTGTTTGATGCTTTGTGTTTGGCTAAACAGTCGCTCTAGACTGATTTCTCGTCTTATACTTTAAAGATTTGTTCAAACTGTTCTTTCAATTGGTATCAGAGCCTTCTTTCTTTGGTTTTGTATTCTTCCTAAGAATCTTGTGTTTTGCTTGACTCTTTTTTGAACATAGATCGGCGTTAACCGTGGGTCCATTGACCGGAGGTTTGAAACGTTTGCGATCTTCTAAGTTTCAGAGAGTTAGATAAACCTAGATTGTGTTTTTTTCCGTCTTTACTTCCGCTGCAAAGTTTTCTTGTGTGTTAGATCTTAAGAGTAGCTACGCTTTCAATAGAAGCTAGTTGCCTTGATCTTTATTGTTGTCTAAAAATCTCTTGTCCTCACTTATTTTGACTTCATTTCCTTTGGAGATCACCAATCCATTGATTAAATTTCTAGAAAGACAAACAGATTCCAAGAGTGCTTGCAAGAGTTGATTCTTGCCGCTCTTCTGGAGACTGTTGTGTTATCTTGAGATTAGATCTGGTATAAAGTGTTTCCAGGATAGTTTTCAAGACTTGTTAAGTGATTGTGACGAGTAAGATGACTGATACAGCTAAACTTAAACCTTTTGATGGCAATACTAATTTTGCTATGTGGCAGGTCAAAATGAAAGCTATCTTAATAAGGGAAAAGTGTTGGAAAGCTGTCACTCAGGATTTTCCAGAAAATGCAAAAGAGGAGGAAAAGGAAGAGCTGGATCAGATAGCTCACTCTGAGATTATGTTGAGGTTAACTGATGAAGTAGGACGACAAGTCCTAACTCAGGTTATAGCTAAAACTCTCTGGTATACTTTGGAATCTTTATTTCTAGTAAAAAGCATGCCTAGTAGAATTTCTTTACTGTGCAGATTATTTCATTTTAAAATGGATGTTAATATGACATTGAATGACAATCTGGATGCTTTTCTTAGAATGACTCTTGATCTAGAACGTTGTAGTGATAAAATTGATGATATACATCAAGCTGTCATTATCTTGAATTCTTTACCTGCTCAGTTTAACAATTTTAAAGATGTTATTCAGTATGGTCATCAAGATTTAACTAAGAAAAAACTACTAGAAGCTATTTTACAGAAAAATGAAGAAATGAAAATATTCAAAGTTAAAGTTAGTTCCAGAGAACCTAAAAATGAAATCATGTTTGCTAAAAATAAACACCAAGATAGGAATAAAAGCAATCAGAATACTTTTAAGGCTAAAAACAGAAACTTAGAAAACTTTGTTCATAGAAACAAAGATACTACTCCTGAAAATGACAAAGAAAAAATTATTACATGTTACTACTGTGGTAAAAAGGGACACAAAACTCCACAATGCAGGAAAAAGAAAAATGATGATGTAAACAAGTCAAATAAAAATAAAATTTCTGCCTTGTGTGAAAATGTGTCTTACTGTAATAATGAACTTTTGCTTTGTTCTGACATGCTTTATACTTCATGTAATTCTGATGCAAATGCTTGGATTCTTGATTCTGGATGTACAATGCATGCAACTCCTCATGAATGTCATTTTGAATTTTTACATAAAAATGATGAAGGAGAAGTAAGATTAGGAGACTATACCTCTCTTGCTATAAAAGGCATAGGTTCTGTTCCTTTTAGAATGCATGATAATAAAGTTAGAACCATACAGAATGTTAGATGGATTCCAGAACTTAAGAGAAATATGTTATCTGAAAGCATGTTTGATGATTTAAACTGTGATATTAATACACATTCTGGCATAAGATCTATTACTAGAAATGGAAAAGTTCTCGTTAAAGGTATTAAAAAGAATGGCCTTTATCATGTTATTGGAACTCCTGAGTTGAATAATATTGACTCACCTGCTTGTCTTACAAGTGAACAAACTCTAACTTGGCACTCTAGGTTAGGACATATAGGCAATAAAGGCTTATAATATCTCTTTAAAAATGGAAGCTTATCAAATAAACCTAGTGATCTTAAGTCTTGTGAGACTTGTATGCTAGGAAAAGCTACTAGAAAAGTGTTCAACAAATCTGAGTTTAAAGCTAATGAACCCTTAGAATATGTACATTCTGACTTATGGGGCCTGCTCAGGTTGACACAATTGGGGGTAGAAAATATTTTCTATCTTTAATAGATCATTTTTCCAGAAAAGTTTGGGTGTACATTCTTAGGAATAAAGTGATGCCTTTGAAAACTTTAAAAACTGAAAATTTACAGTAGAAGGTCAAACCAGTTATAAACTGAAATGCCTTAGAACTGATAATGGGTTGGAATTCTGTAATATAGAATTTGATAAATTCTGTCATGAAAATGGAATTAAAAGACACCTGATTGTCCCTAGAACACCTCAACAGAATGGTATTGCAGAGAGAATGAATAGAACTTTACTAGAAAAGGCTAGATGCATGTTAATATCCTCTGGCCTAAAAAATTCTCTCTGGGGTGAAGCAGTGACAACAGTTGCCTATCTTATGAACAGATCACCCTCAAGTGCTATAAATTTTAAAACACCTCAAGAGCTTTGGTCTGGAAAAGCTCCAAATCTCTCACATTTAAGAGTGTTTGGATGTGCTGCCTATGCTAAACAATCTGATGGCAAACTTAACCCTAGAGCACAAAAATGTGTTATGATAGGATATCCTACAGGTGTTAAAGGATATAAACTTTTAATCCTACAACCTGGAGCTTATAGAATTACTATAAGCAGAGATGTTACCTTTGTTGAGAATGTTTTTCCTTTCAAAGTTACTACTAATGTTAACTTTGAGAATGTTGATAGGAATGCAGATTTATCTTTCTATGATCCAAGTGTTAGTGCAGATATTATTGAGGAAAACGATGACAATGGATATGCTGACTACAATCTCTCGAGGGGGAGGAAGTGTCTCTCGAGAGATTTAAGCATGACTGAAAATTCAAGTCAAATAAATTCCTCGAGAGACACTTTTTCTTCCATCTCATGAGATTCAGACACTACAACTCCTCCACAATTAGGAGGGACAGTAAGCAATTCTGAACTCTCAAACTCCAATTCTTCTTCTGATTTAGTTACTTGGTCTTCTTCAGAGTTGCCTGCCATTGATAATAATGATGATATGATTGATTATCTACCTACTTTATCTTATTACTAGTTGACTAGGGATAGAGAACCTAGGCAGAAGAAGCTTAATACTAAATATGTGAATTTAGTTGAAAATAAAATTGATACACATAAGTATGTTTCTTCAGAGTTGCCTGCCAATGATAATAATGATGATATGATTGATTATCTACCTACTTTATCTTATTACTAGTTGACTTAGCAGAAGAAGCTTAATACTAAATATGTGAATTTAGTTGAAAATAAAATTGATACACATAAGTATGTTACAGAATATGCTTTCTTAATTGCTGAGGTGATTTCTGTTCCTACTCCTGAGTTATTTGAACATGCTATAAATTCTAAACACTATAATGAATGGAAACATGCCATGAATGAAGAAATTGAGTCTATGATAGTTAATAATACCTGGACTCTAGTTCCTAAACCTAAAAATGTTAGATTGATTGGGAATAAATGGGTTTATAAGGTAAAAAAAAAAAGTCAAAACTCTACTGATCCACCTAGGTTTAAAGCCAGATTAGTAGCTAAAGGCTTTACCCAAAGGGAAAGGGAAGACTATAATGATATATTTGCTTCTGTGGTGAAATATAAGACTTTGAGAATGCTTATATCAATTGCTGTTGTGTTTGACTATGATATTGATCAAATGGATGTTAAAACAGCCTTTTTACATGGTAGTTTGGATGAAACTATATACATGAGTCAACCCAAAGGATATATTGATGAAAGGTTCCCTAATCATGTATGTTTGCTTAATAAATATATATATGGTTTAAAAACAATCACCCAGACAGTGGAATAAAAAGTTTGACTCGTGTATGAAAGCTTTTGGTTTTACTCAGTGCTCTTATGATTCTTGCTTATACTTCAAGTTCATTAAAACTGAATGTCCTCTCTATGTTCTATTATATGTTGATGATATCTTGATAATTAGCAAATCTAAGAGTAACATCAATGACATTAAAACTTCTTTGAAATCTACTTTTGATATGAAAGATCTTGGTCAAGCACAGAAGATCCTTGGAATTACTATTTTAGAAATAGAAATAAAAGAAAATTTTGGTTAACTCAGCATGATTATGTTTTAAAAGTGTTAGACAGATTTAATATGAAATCTGTCAAACCTACAACTATACCTCTTGGTGCTCATCTTGATTTGACCAAGACTTCTCATCTATCTTCTCAAGAATGCAAAGATATGAAAAATATACCATATGATGCTGCTGTAGGTTCTGTGATGTATGATATGGTCTGTACAAGACCTGATTTAGCTTTTGCTGTTAGTGTGTTGAGTAGATATATGTCTAATCCCTCTTATAAACACTGGTCAACTATGAAGTTTTTGTTAAGATACTTATCTGGTACTTCTTCTCTTGCTTTAGAATATGGTGTTCACTGTGATTCGAATGATCTTGTGGGTTATGTTGACTCAGATTATGCAAGTAATAAAGATACTAGAAAATCTACTAC